>JAWWNI010000096.1:1200000-1885225 GCA_034642065.1 Darevskia nairensis
GAGCCCTTATAGAGTCCTTTGTAGGTTCTCCATCGGTAGGAGAGAATAACAGGGGCCAACCAGAGAACATTGAGAAGCAAAACAGCTAGTAAGCCTGATCTTTATTAAAGCTGTTGCAACAGAGTGCTCCCCCCACATGCAGGAGAGAAGAGGAGGACCCAGAACAAAGGTGTGCCTGCCCTTATATAGCCATTTTGAAATTCCCTGCTCTGGAGCTCAAGACCACCCCTCCATACATCATACATACATCACATAATGGGTGTAGCCCAAGACCACCCCCCAAATAAATCATACCTACATCACAGAAGAGGCGGTCTACAACAGAAATCTGTGTGTGTTGTTTATCTCCTGTCTTCCAGGTTATCTGATAATGCCTTATCTGATTGCCTTTCCTGGTAGTCTGGCCATTCCTTTGAGATGGTAATCACTTAATTCCTGAGTCAATGGGAAGGTTCCCTCACCCTCTCCCTCCTTGCAGAATGGTTTCAGGACTGTCTTCCTGTGCTGCTTCAGACATGTGGTTTATATATTTATGTATGTGTTTGCTTGGTACATTTATTTTATATATATAAGACCTTAAAAAAAATTATTTCACCACCCTGAGACCTCATGGTGAAAAGTGGGGAATAAATTCAGTCAGTCAGTCAGTCCGTCAGTAAGTTCCAGATATCTTTCACTTTCAGCAGACATGCATCATCAATGATGAGCAGGCAGCAGCACTAACTAAATACATTTATATTTCATGATGGCTGCAGTTATTTCATATGGCTGCAGTTTACAATTAGGCATGCTTAAGGTTGTTACCTTCCCAACTAGAAGCTAGTAGATCCATATGTTGAATAGGTAAATTTACTTTCAGTAAAGTGTATTTTATAGCTGAGAGCACACACCCACCCCACTGATTTCAGTCAGAGACAAACGGAGCTAACTGTGCTCTTTCTAGACCAGTCTAGACCAGGAGGTGGCGAACCTGTGCCCTTCCAGATGTCGCTGGACTACAACTCGCATCATCCTTTACTGTTGACCATGCTTTCTGGGGCTGATGGGAGTTGGAGTCCAATAATACGGTATATGGAAGGCAATGTTAGCCAACCCAGGTCTATACTATGGTCTACTGTTTTATTTTAGATATTAGTTATATGTAACTTTAACGTACTGTGAGGCATTTCCTCCCCCAGGAGCTTCACTTGGGCATCTTTCCTATGACTTCTAAGTGCTTTTTTTCAAAACCCACCAAGCTGTTAATTGATTTTATTGCTGGCACCATATCGTTATTCAATTCTATCCTATGCTGTTTTTGTTATATGCTTAGCCAATCATTCTAACAATTTTATTGTAAGCTGCATTATGAAGGCTACTCCTAAATGTCAGGGCAAAAATAAATAAATATTGCTACAATTCATCATCATCATCACAACAAGCAATACCATGAAGAAGGTCTACCAGGCTTGCATGCTGACCACACTGCTTTATGGAAATGAGTCATGGACAGCCCACATTAACCCTGCTGTATGGGAATCCCTTGCAGGTGATTGCAGTGCCTGGAGACAGACAGACAGACAGGTTGTGTAGCTACAGCAGTGACCAGAGGGAGAATGAGCACTGGGAGGCAGAGAGAAGTAACGCCATGGTGCATCTGCAGCAGCACAACTGGGCCCCTTCATCTGCCCTATTGGCAATAAAACATCTCTCCCCCGCATTGGTCTCTACAGCCACAGCAGGCGTTGCAACTCTCCAACAGTTTGACTTGCCTCCAAAGGTGCACTCTTGCATTGTCTCCCACGACAGACAGATATCAGAAACTATATCACTTTCATAAACATTGTTATCTCACCTGAAGCATTCAGGAACAAAGCTGTTGTTGTTGTTGTTTTTAAACAAAATAAATCTGTTACCCACTATAGGATATATAAATTTGGGGAACCATTTCAATAGTCAAAGCCTTCAGCTATGGGTAGCTTATATTAATTAATTAAAGAAATTTAAAATTAATTAGCTAAAAAGGTTTTTTAATTCTCTGCCCCCCAGAAGTCCTGTTACTGAAGGACAGTTTGCAACTTAAGCAAATAAATATAAATTAATTGTAAAATTCTGTATGATATTTGCTTCCGATTGTGTGTTGTTAACAATGATTTTAATTGAAGCACATTACAGGATACTGTTTCCTCTTAATTATTTTGTAGTGGCCTGTCAGGCAAAATGTTTTTAAAATAAATTTATTATGTGTGTATCGGGGGACATATTTTGCATAACTAGCACAATGCTATCATTTTGATGGATGTGGTATGTGAGATGGCTTATGTGACACCATCTATTAAGAATCAAGACTGCCCCTTCATTTGAATTCATCTTGAATTCTGTTGGTCACATGACAGCATGACAGGAGGTTGGAAACTGGCTTTTGAACTAGTATGTTTTTAAGGAACCAATATTTACCTGTTCTGATGAATACTTATTGCCTCTCCTAAAGCTGCCAATAACTTCTTGCCATTTTCATAAAGGGCTACATATATTGCAATCAATATGATAAATAATGTTTTAATCCTGCTGCCAGCTGGCATTACCTTTGGCTGCAATTCAGGTCTTGGCAATGCAACATCTTTATCAAAACGAGTTGCGATTCTGATCCATCTTGTTTGAGGGGAAACCAAAGAAGCATTTCCAGATACAGTGTAACTTCTGCTTGAAACATTCTGGGAAGTTGTTGCTTTTAAATAAAACTTTGGGTATCCACTGGAATTTGCTGACTTGTTGACTTTGTGGCATTGCCCACTCGCTGTGGAAACACAATAAAACACCTTTAACACCTTTATAGTACCCAGAGCTACAGAAATTTGTTGGCCCTTCATTCATAATTTCCAACTAACAGAATCTGTTGTGGCAAAGCAGCCCAAGTAATATTGCACTAGGGGGCCATTAAGTCGTTAGGAGACACGGGTGTTAAGCCAGCACACTTTGCCACCTACATATCCAGCTGTAATTAACTACTAGCTAAAGACCTTCAGCGTTAAAATGCTTAGTGAAGTAGAAGCCTCTGGGCACTTGCTCTATGTATACAACAGGACCAACTGTGTTCAGTGTCTAGTCAACAAGACAGTGGAAATTATAGGCATTAATTCAGAGGAAGAATCCCAGGAGCCACAAACTATTTACAAAGGGATGTTCCTCATTTCGGTTTCTACCATCAAGTCCTATCATTAAGCATAGTGACCCCAGTTCTAAGAAGACAGATTCTGCAAAAAGTCAGCCAATCGTCAACTACAGTATTTCATTCATTATATATTCTTACTGTAGCCAGTAAAAAAGTAGTCCAGTTCTCCAGAACTTGGAGTTTCAAATTTCTGAGGCACCCTGTACAATGCAAAAATTCAGTGCCCCCTGCCTCTCACCTTCCATTCTACCTCATAGTTGAGGTGCCCCCAACGCTCCATGCCCAGGGCGACCAAACCCGTGGTGCTCCCCTAAGTCCGCCTCTGCAGTAGCAGAGGGTGCCATTTTGATTTTCTGCCCAAGTTACTCAGACCTCAGTCCATTTTGATGGCTTTAAAAGTTTGGGTCAATCCCAATGATGAAGTAAACTAATGACTGATAATTTTTTTAATCCTCCAAAACCTCACATAATCCTTCATTATAGTCAAGGTTTACGTAGACATCAACTTTTTTGGCTTGATGTGATGGAGCATGGTTTCCCCCTCCCCCCCCTGATCACATTGTATCAAATGCTGTTCTCTTTGATAACTATGCTATTAGCGTCTTCTTTTTCACTTTTAGAACACTTTTGTCTCCACCAGGCCATTTGGACATTTATTTATTTTTTCAGGGTGGGAGGTGGGCTGTTCAACACATGCTTTGTTTGGACCTGGTTTCAACTGGAATGATGATTTTATTGTGATCTGCATTTTTTTTTAGGCAATCCTGTTATGAAAAGTTATGGATGTGAGCTGTCTTATAAGCTCTTTGAGTGCAAAGGCATTATTGGAACGTTATTAAATAATTATTAAATAAGTTATTGATTAATTAAATGTCCCAATAAACAACTGGGAAAAGTAAGACTGCCCACATAATGGGTTGAAATCCATGGAGACTTCGGTGCAGTTGAGTAATCTCAAATGCTTATAAAAAATTATATGTCTGTATGTATGCATAATTTAAATAATCAGCCTTCAAAATCCCAGCGGCAGGATTAATTCTGATGGCTCACTTCTTTTTAACACTGGTTTGTTTGATGGAATGGTGTGGCCTTCCATGCTTCTACTTGGGTACCAATGAGTTCCCAACGGCGGAGCCAAATCAAACCTCCAGAACTTTTGCATCTGTTGGAAAAGAGAAAAAATGAAAATAAAAATTAGCAACCTATTTCAGAGCAACTGCAACAATAGCAGAATATTTGGTGTTATGCGCTAACACCACCATGTCTGCTTCAATGGGGAATGGCCAACCTTGATCCCATGTTTCCCCCACCACCTGTTGTTCCCTTTCTAGCTTGAAAATACCTTATTTTTTTTAAAAAGGACACCCCCCCCAACACTGGGAGGAACCAGAGGGGAGGGGGGGAAATCACCCAAAATAATTTATGCCTCAGACAAACTTCACCAGGTTGTGTTAGGGTGTGCCAGTCTGCCAGTGACGTCACTCCCCCAGCCAATCAGCCTCTCGGTTTGCGGGTCGGAGGAAATGACGTCACCGTATCCATCCGCCAGCCAGGACCCCTTTTTGTGTGTGTGTGTGTGTGTGTGTGTGTGTTGTTCCTTCTGTATCAACCCGCAACCATATTTTTATTTTTTTATTTTTTTTACAAAAAAATAAAAATAAATCAGAGGTTGAGGGAGGGGGTGTGTGGAAGCTCATGCAAGGCCGCTCGCGTCGCTCTTCTCTGAGGCGCCGGAGGAGGAGGGGTGTGTGTCACTTTAAGAGAGTGTACGCGCGCCAAGCCTCCGAGGCTGAGGAAGGGAGACACAGTAGGCACAGCGGCGGCGGCGGCGGCGGCAGCCGCGGCCAGGGACTGAAAGGTGAGTTGGCGCCATTCCGTTATGTAGGGGAGAGGCGGACGCGACAGAAGTCAACCCGCTCGCGGTGGGGGAGGGGAGAGGCAGCGCGAGAGGGAAGAGAATCTCTGTGTGTGTGTGGTGTGGGGAGCGCGCGTGCGCCATGACGGCGGCGGCGCGCGGGCGCCAGCCAACGGAACGCAGGTGGCGGTTGGAGACCGTTGGGAACCGGTTCGAACCGCCCGGGTCTCCCCCCCCCCTAATTCGCCTCGGCACACCGGCCCGCTTTTTTTTTTTTTTTTTTACCTCAGCCGCGTATTTTTTTGGGGGGGGCAACGAGTGAGAAAGAGCGCGAGCGAGTGCGCGCGCGCCGTACACAAAAGCGTTCCGTGGGGGGGGAGGGGCCGTGGGAGGGGGGAGGGCAGGCGAGGCGGCGCGAGGGGCGAAGCGAAAGCCGGCGATTGGAGGGAGGTGGGGAGAGGGAGGGGCCTCGCTCTAGAGGGGGGAGGGAGGAGGCGGGGCTTCGCTCTTTCCCCGCTAGGCGGCGGCATACCTCGGCTCGCGCTTTGGTTGGGGGGTTCCTTGTTACTTTTCCCCACTCCTGTCCCTCCGCCCTCCTTGGCTCTTCTCTGTGAGTGGAGCGCGCGGAGTGATATCGGACTATTTCGTCCTGTGGGGCGGGACGAGAAAGAGGAGAGAAAAAAAGGAGTGAGGTGGCCTTGGCTCCCTCCGCCCACTCCCAATCTTCTTCCCCCCCCCTTAGCCCCTCAAACAGAACCCGTTTCTTCCTCCCTGCTAAACCTGCCCCCCCCCAGTCTCGTTTGAGGTACTAAGTAAAAGCATAAATACACACTACGAATAAACCTATGGACTCCCATGTCTACACCATCCACACACACATATATAGTACAAAATTATTAATATATTAATCTAATGCACCCATCCTTCCCAAGCTGCAACTCAGTTGCTGGGTGGGCGGCCATGTTGGGCAAAGGGATTATTTTTCTTCCCCCACCACTAAAGCATGAGGTGTGCTTTCTAAGGTGATTTTTAAATTCATATTGGGAGGAATAATGATATTTTGTTGGGGTCCTCTTGAGTGGGAACTAGCTGGTTTTAAATTTCCCTCACTTTGAGGGTGAAAAAAAAAAGAGGGAGATGCTTTACTTCAGAAATCACTTCCCTCCCCCTCACATACACACATAATTATAATAGAATATAAGAATATGTTCGCTTGGGAAGGGGCTTTTAATATTCTGACAACCCCCTCCATCCCACCCCATCAAAATTAAGAAAGGAAGCTTCATCCCTTGACCTGACTTTGTTGTCATGTCAACCACCTCAAGGCAACACAGCTCCTTTCATTCTGCATTAAATAGAATTCCACATTTGCCGTTGCCGATGTGAGTTCTGTGAGAGTTGCAGGGGGGAACCCACCCTTTCCATACTAATTCACACTGAGGGCTGTTTTTGTTCACTGCCAAAGTCTTACGCAGGGAGTTTGCGGCCATGTGACAGTCGCGACCGGGGCTTCCCACTTTCTCTGTGCTTACGTTCAGCTGTTGGACTAGGAGCTACAGGTGAGGTTCCCATTAATTTTTCTCTGCGCATTATAACATAACGATCGTCCGCGCAACGTAGGTAGGAAAGCCGCCGTTTCCCAACTCTGCATCCATGCAGCAAGGAAGCTGGTGGGTTGAGACCTTTATGGCTTCAGGGATATGTCACAGTTGTATACAGTGGCCTGGTTTTAATAAATGGCATGGGCATGGGGGGGTTAGGATATCAGTGGCTACAAGGCATGATGGCTGTGTTGTCCACTGTCAGAAGCAGTATGCCTCTTTATACCGGAAGTGGGAAGACTGCTGTTGTGCCCAGGTCCGGCGTGTGAGCTTTCCAGAGGCATCTGGTTGACCCCTGCATGAGTAGCATGCCTTGCTAGAACAGGCCTTTGCAGGGCCCTTGCGCACTTAAACTATGGTTTATTAAACCATGGCTTAGCGTTGCATGCAAAGGCCAGTTGCTTAACTGTGGTTTGTTTACTGCCCAGCAGGCAGTGATCTGAAACTCTGATTTGTTGTTGGCTTGCAAAACTTGGGTTTGCTTTAATCACGTCTTGGGTATTATGTGTTAATTCTCTGTGAACCGCCCCTAAGATCTTTTGATGAAGGACGGTATATAAATTTAATAAATAATAATAATGGTTTGTTTGGCCACCCCATCCTCAGATGCTCAGTAACCCACAAAGGCACTAGGCAAGAGCAGCTGGGAAACAAACCAAACGCTGGAGAAACGCCATGGCTTCTTTGATTGTCTGTGGGACAACTCATCGCTTGTTAAACTGTGGCTTAAACGAACCAAGTTAAGTGTGAACCGGGCCATTATCTCCATGTGCTTATAACAAGACAGTAAGTTGGCCCATTTTTCTTAACCCCAAATTACAGGTGGACATTGAGACAGACATATGTATTTGTTGCTGTTACGGCATCCAGTGAATTCATGGCAGGTGGTATAAACTTATAGCTCACAGATCACAGTGCAAATTGGCACCTGTATACATGGTGGCAAATTCTGTGAAGGAATTGCCTGCTGTGTAGGGATTTTGTAAAGTGTCAAACAGTTGAAATGGTAGTACCTTTTAACTTGATTGTGACGTGTAAGCCCTATTGTGGAAAGGTGATGAACGTCCCCAGATTTGATATACCAGAAGGCTCCTTTATTTCTAAGTGTTTTCCTTTTGAAGTAAATCCTAGTGTATTCTGTGGGATTTGGGCATCCTGTTAGTTGCAAGGTCTTGGGGGGGGGGAATCCAAGCAGTCAACCCAGGTCTATAAGAAAAATAAATAAATATGGTGATAAATTTAGCATAATAGTTTGCATAAATTTAGGACACAATCTCTCAGTGCCCCTACCTTTATGTGCCTAGAACAAAATACTGTAGTCCTTTAAGAAGGGTGTTTTTATTTTATTGTCATATATCACTGTTCCTCTAGCACTTTTTCCTGTTGTAATATCAGACACCAGCATGAGCACCATAATGGATTAAATTATCTACATGTTCAGTGGAGTTTTCAATGTCAAGGCTGTATTTTTAAAAAACAAACAAACAAAGCACTCTGTGCATAGGAAACTCATTGAGATGAGTGTTAATGTACTTGCTGCTATCTGCAGCTCAAACTGCTACTGAGATCGTAGATTCATGGGCTCTTTCAAAAGTTGGCAATCCTACTTCCGTGAGGAAGAAGGACACCCTCTTCTTCAATGTAGGATGGTATTGTCCAGGTAGGACTCTGCCACATTGTTTAACAACAACAACAAATGTATAAATAAACAGTTGAATTTGTCGGCTGGTTCTAATATACCATGTCTGAACTATCACTTAAATTAGTCAGCATTTAATTTTGACACATTTTTAATATACCATTTCCCAATGTGCTTAGGAAAGTGTGCACAGAGTTTACCTACTGTACTTAGTGTTCACAACAACCCTGTAAAGAGATAAAGACTGAGAGTAGCCCAACATCACCCAGTGAATTTCTTCACTAAGCTGGGATTTGAACATCCTTTGAAGGGTGACCAACCACAGCTATCAGCCTTTCACCCATTCCCACCACCCCTCTGAGTAATACCCCACCCTCTCACTATATATAAGGGTCTGGTGACTTCTGTTTCAGTGTATCTGAAGAAGTGTGCATGCACACACGAAAGCTCATACCAAGAACAAACTTAGTTGGTCTCTAAGGTGCTACTGGAAGGAATGTTTTTGTTTTGTTCAGCCTTCTTCAGTTCTATCTATCTATCTATCCATTCTATCTGAACACACGAACAGTAAGCCCTGTTTTTCTTCCTTAATTTATGCTAAATGCACCCCGAGTTTTCGGACTTTCCTCAGACTCTCCCTGACTATTTTCCAACTTCTTTGGGTTGCCAAAAGAGATGCTTCACTGGTCCTAAATAGACCAGTTCCATTGCTTCCAGAATCTTGGCTATGATATTTCATTGATGCAACATCCTTCTGTATCATAGCAACCTATTGTTGGCTTATCTCATGTCCACTTTGTCACACTGTAATTCCTGAATCTTCTTATCGAAGTGCGAGTAGCTAGTGAGTTCTGCCCCGCCACAAAGTTAACGTATTCAATAACCTTCTGTGTGACACTTAATTTCTACTTCCATTCAGTTGCAGCTTCATTTCTCCTTCGTTTCAGATCATTTTGAATTTTTCATGTATCCTCAGAAATGGTTGCACTTCCTCCTACTTTTGTCTCATTTTCATAAGTATGTATGTCAGGGGCTGGGAACCTCAAGCACAGGAGGTGAAAGTGGCCTTCCAGTCCTCTCTCTCTGGCCCTCATAACCCTTCTTGAGACTACACACCCTGCTTCCCAAGCAACACTCCTCAGTAGCCCTGCTTTACACCCCCAGTGCTTTTGCCTGGCTGGAATGTGTTGTTGAAGTCTGATAATGCCTCTTGCTTGTCTGGATAGATGATACAGAATGGTGTGTGAGTGTGTGTAGAAACTAACTTACTTAAAATTGGTGTTAGTTGCTCCTCTCATTTTTCCCTCTGGCCCTGCCCACTGCAGACATGTCACCCTCAAAAGCTTGCCTGAAAGGGAATGCTCATCTCAAGCTGAAAAAGTCCCTACCCCTAGTTTATGTAATGTGGATTTTGAATAGTGCATGACCCTAGGCCTGACCTCTGCAGAATCCTGTTCTGTTTAAGATTGCAGTCTGACTGAATTTCTCTGTAAACATGCATGTAATTGAACCATGTATCTTGTCAGTTTCTTCAAGACTAACCTTTGAGTGTGTGTTTTAAACCAGTTCTACTGTCTGTCAGGTGACTGTTTCTTCTACCCCCCTCTTCCCAGGAGTTCTCCCAGGTGCCATGCTTCTTGTTGAATCAGAATCTCCTGCTAGGAAAATGGACCTTTTGAGTTGGAAAGCTTTTCTTCTCTTAACAGTACTTTGAGGAAGTCGTAGACTCTTTGGCCTGAAAAATGCGCCACGAGAAATTGGATCTGGGGCTGCTTTGTTGCATTCCAGAACCATCCTGCCTTAATCCCTCTGGCCAGTATGACATTATTAACATACCCTTTTAAAAAATAATAATAATGTGTTGATGAAAACGTGAGGGGAGGAACTGCAGCTCAGTGGTAGAGCAGCTGCTTTGCATGCAGGAGATAATTGGGTTCAATCCCCAGCATCTCCACCTAGGGCTGTGAAGAACTCCTGCCTAAAATCTTGGGAGAACTGCTTCCAGTCAGTGCAGATAATACTGTCTGAATCAGTATAGCAGCTTCCTATGCCCCTGTTCAAATCAGCCGATCATTCAGAATCATGAGGACTGGAACCTTGCTTTATTTTTGAGGCAAGGACCACAGCTCTGTTTTAGAGCACATTGTTTGCATGTAGAGAGAAAAGCAGGGGGAAGCCATAATAATAATAATAATAATAATAATAAGTGTGTGCAGGGTTTTTTTATGAAGTGGATTGGTCCTATGTTGTGTGTTAGGATTAAAGGTCTGAAAGGTTTGGTGATTGCTGTAATGCAGGTGTCTGTGGGCCCTCCAGATATCTCTAGACTCAAGTTCCCATCCTCCCTGACCATTGGCTGGCCATGCTAGGTGGGGACTAATAGCGGTTGGAGTCCAACAACTCCTGGGGGGGGGCAAAGCTTTATACACCTTTGCTGTAAACAAATTCCTTCTATCCACTGTTCTCAGGCTGCCTTGCAGCATCTAGGGTTTTTACACACTTTGTATCTTTTACATACCGCTTTTCTGTCAAAATATCCACAGCCGATGACTCTGTGGTTATGGCTGTGGTACCCCTTGATAACAACCATCAGTAAACAAGCCACTCACTGTGTTTAACCCAGGCATAATCTGTTTTCATCATCCTGACTTTTAATATGCTAAAAGCAGATTGGCACTATATGCTCCTTGTTGGAAGAGGAAGACCAGTTTCCTAGACAGACTGGCTGGCTGGCTGGCTGGCTGCTCCTGAGTTGCTTCTTATTGGAGCACAGTCCCTGTGCATCCTCCCCCCCCCCCCCGTGCTTCTGTTACTGTTGATCAAGTGTGTATCCTTGCCAACCTGTGTGGGTGTTGTGAGGTCTCGGTTAAATACTGGTTGTTGAGTGCACTGGGTTTCTGAGAGAGGTGCCACCGTAGCCATCTCTGGGTATTTACTTGCTAGTAGCATTGTCAATGTGCATGATGATTTATGATATACAAGAGGTCCAGTGTGAAATTTAACATGGGAGGTAGTGTTGGCTCCAAGTTTCAGAGAACCTCCTCCCCTCAGCGAATCTACCTCCTCTCCACCATCATCACCATCTCCTTCTCTTCTTCATGGCAACAGGGCTGCTTGCTTGACAAGCAGAGAATGAACAAGATACCTGAGAGTGTCATTTCTGATCCACTCTTCACCACTAACACTTTCTGGACCAGAGTGAAGAGGCTGATAAACAAGCAAGCAGGTTGCAGTGGTGAAGAGGAGGAGCAGGTCTTGCGGGGAGGTGCTGTTGCTATTGACACTGACCCCCCCACTCCACCAGATTGTGGGCCCCCAGAAAATTCTGAACCATTCCAACCACTGGGGCCAACCCTGGTGGAAGAGGCAACAGAAGGAAGAGAGGAATAAGAGGAAGGAGGGGGAAGCAGAGTAACTACAGGAAGAATATGCATTTCTTTCTAGATAAAAGGCGAGGTGCCTGTCCCAAGGGGACTTATATTCAAAAATTAGTCAAATGGGAAGTGTGTGTGTGTGGTGGCAAGGAGTGGAATAATATGTGTTTATTCCAGTTGCAATCATTACAATGTAATTGTAATTCTACACAGGCTTTTAAATAGCCACACATCTGATCGCCCATGGTGAAGGAGATTCACCTCCATGTGAACCTTGCTTGTTTTAAAAAAGTTCAGGACCAAATCAATAACCTAAATATGAGTATGATGGTTTTAACCTCTCATTTTCCTTGGCAATTTTTCAGCCATTCTTTTTTTTTGGGGGGGGGGGTGTTGTAACACTTGGGGACTTTTCTTATATTATGTGGGCATATTAACTCTGTTAACCATGTATGACTTGCTAACAGTGGCACACAGGGTTTGATGCTGCTGGTTGGAAAATAAAATGGAAACGCAGTTAATGAGCTTCACCTAATAGTGTTGATGTAAAAGGAACAAGGGAGCATCAGTCAGCGTTAGATGCTTCAGGGATACACCCCCCCATACACAGACACACCTGACGTAAGGTGAACTGAGTCAGCCTGTGTGTCCTTCCTCTTTCAGGGTCATAGCGCCTGCCTATATTAGCAGAATGGGATTAAGAACACATTAAGAGCCTGCTGGATCAGGCCAGTAGCCCACTTAGTCAAGGATCCCATACTCACAGTAGCCAACCAGATGCCTGTGGGAAACCTGCAAGAGGGATCGGAGCTCAAGAATCCTCTCCCCCTCTGTGGTTTTCTAGCAACTGGTATTTGGAAGCATTACTGCCTCCAGCTGTGGAGGCAAAGCATAGCCACCATGGCTAGTATCCATTCATAGCCTGCTCCATGGATTTGTTCAATCCTCTTTGATCAACACTCCATGGTCTCCCTCCTTCAAGGGGTATAGATTAGCAGAAACCTCACCAATGTGCTATCCTCTCAATGGTTTGAACTATAACTTCCATCACCCACAGCTGTCCAGATCTGGAGGGTTCCAGATTGGTGAAGGCTTGGTTAGTTGGTACATCTGTCTTTTCCTTTGTATGTGGGTTGTAATATTATAATATTGAGTATGAGTGCTTTATGTATGAGTGGTTGGTTGAGGTGGTGAAGGAGTGTGGTGGTTGCATGGAAGGTGAGTGGACCAAGTGAGTGGGTGTATGGACAATGTGTTTTAGCTGGTTGAAATGTTACGATGTGCTGCCTTGTAGTGTTCCCTTGATTTTGTTTACATGAGTACTGTGTTTATGTATGGATATTGTTTATATATTTGTTTTACAAATCACTTGGTAAAGATTTTATTGTACTTACTGTACTCATATCTATCCATTGTAAATCACTTTGAGATCTCAGACAGCAACCAGTCTGTATATGTAAATGATAAACACTGTTTTCTTTTTTCATGACACTCAGTTTGAAAATAATGGAATGATTCCTTTCCTTGTAAGAAAATTTAAAACTGGTTTGGCTGCTTAAGTTAAGGAAGTGGTCTGCATTTTTTTTTTTTGTGCCAGGTTGTTAATCAATTAAGTACACTAAGTAACTTAATTACTTAGTGCCCACAAAGGTCTATTTTAATAGAACAAACCTCATATGTTCGAATGTGGTTTAGGGAAAGAAAAAAAAAGACATCTTGTGATATATTTAGCACATTCTGGGTCCATGTTTGCGAATGAGCATCTGCCTGTGAGGTGGCAGAAAGCAAAATGTTAGCATTATTTATCACTTGGATTAAATCATTGGATTGAATCACGGAAGCCTTAGGGTCTCAAAATTATGTACAGCAAAGGCTTTGGGAGGAAGACTGAAGGGAAGAAGAAATGGGGAAGATTTCTACTTAGTTGAACTGGTGTGTGTGGAAGTGGTACAAATTTGTGCTAGAGGCTGGACACAGTGGCCTGCTTAGAATTTGTCTCTTTACAGTTCTTGAAGAGTTCTGGAGGTTTAAAATAATGTGCTGGGGTTGTAGGTATACCAGTGAATCTTGATGCCAGGCTATGTTTGTTCTCAATCTTCAAATATGTTGGTGCAGACAACCAAGAGAATTAGTAGAGTTCAATGGGACATCCCAACCAAGCAAAAAGACTCAAGTAGGCTATGAAGTGGGCGGGTGGCTCGTTCATTCCCCCCCCCCCAAATAGTCCGGCCCACCACATGGTCTGAGGGACGGCACACTGCTGAAAAAGGTTGCTGACCCCTAACTTAGAGAGTCCGGACTCTCAGTTCTTCTCCAGGGCTTTGTCAAGGAGCTTGTTCAGCCAGTTCACTATCGGCCAGGGGGTCATCATTCAGGCCTGCTGCTATCATGGCATTTTCGTAGATCTGGCCAAGCAGCATATGGGCCAGATCAGGCTGGCTGGCTGGAGCAGAGCTAGTTGAGCTTCTTGATCAAAAAAAACCAAAAAACCAGGAGTAAACATCAACTTTGTTTTGCAAATGTAATGCTACATATATGGAAGAATAGCAAGAAGTATGGCAAAACTGATCCCTTAAGAGGACATTTTTTAGCTGCCCTGTGAATATAATTTTTTGTTGAAGGGTGTATGAATTACGTAATAATAATAATAAAGCCTCCTCCTCTAGAATGGTTAGAATTGTAGCATTTGGAGAAGCTTGACATTTAACCAGTCAAATAACTCTCAAGCATTAAATTAGAGCAGCAACAACATAACATTGAATTATCAATAGGTTTAGGCTTTAGTGTTAATTACAAAAAACAAAAAACAAAAACCAACATATCTGTTAACTGTTTATTGTGAAGTTTTGCTTCAAACAAGCAAAATACAATTGTAGCGAATCGTTTATATATTGTAACTTTGAACCATGTCAGTAAGCTTTGAATGCAGAGAGAGTTCACGGAATGGTTCTGCTTTGGCACTTTCTCTCTCTACCAATGAGAGCACCTTTTTGGATGTGGCACCTCGGCTGGTTCATTCCATATCAAGTGATCCAACTTTTTCACCTTGTCATCCAATTTTCTTAATATTTTGTACTCTTGTTGAATGATCAAAACAAAGTTTAAATCTAAAATTTTAGCTTTTTATCTCATCCCGTTTGTGAGTTATGAGGGTTTGGAATTGTCAAAAAAATTGACAATTTTGGCCTTGTTGGAGTACACAAAAATCTTAAAAGCTCAACCCAGCATTGAGATACGTCAAAACTAAAACACCAACCTCTTCAGAATTTCATGGGCTTTAATATGATATGTCAAAAGATTGACTTACTTTACATTTTACATTTAAGTTACAAAATTTAAAAATTTAAAAAGTGATTAAAAATTAATGATTAAACTTTTAAAAAAATATTGTATTGATTATTTTATATTTCTAAGATCTACCTGCAAAATTTCATCTTGGGCTCTCAATGGGATCACATTGGAAAAAAAATTTTGTACATACATGTCTGCCTTACTGGGTTCTATTTAGGATAAATGGGTCTTCTTGGAGTAAAATATAACAGAAGAAACAAGACTTCAAACTATACTATCAGTAACTTCAGGCATTTGTTTAGAAAGTTTTGCAATTATAAGGTATCTGAAAAGCTAGTCAGGCTTTTCTTTTAAAAACATGTTCCAAAGTAGAGTGATAGCTTGCTGTCGCGTTATAGAATTGCTTTGAAAGAATTATTGTTAGTACTTCATTTCATGAACATTACAACAAACGCATATCAAACAAAATTGGGTGTGTGTGTGTGGAAACCTTACACATGAAACAGGTCTGAAAACATTTATTCTTCCATTATTTATTTATGCTTTTCAAGAGCATTTGTTGCACACGTTTCATTTTTTGTCATAGTGTAAGTGCGGCCAGCTGCAGTTCTTGGTTTGGCCCTTGTTAGAACTTGTGCTCACCCTACCTTATGAGCATCCCGACTAGATGGGTAAACAGATGATGATACTGGGCCTGGCAGGTGAAAGAAGGTCACAGTTCCTTCTTCACTTTCATAGTCCACCAACAGCACATAGGTCAACCACCATTTTTTATTGTATTCACAGGTCACATACCCAGTAATTTCAGCCATATCCGGAGATTTTGTACCTCCTTCAGTGTCGAACTCACTCTCATTGCTAAAGGAGTACACCTCGGTCACAATTTCTGTTGGACTGGATATAGATGGAAAAAAGCAGTGAAATCCTTGTGTTTCCTTGATCACCTTCGCTCTTTTAAACTGTCGTTTTAGGAACATTTCTTCTTTTCTGTACTCATTTGTTGAAAATAAGAACTAGATAGAAGGAATGTTATCTTGGCACCAGTTAAAGAGTTCCCGCAGTGTCATAATTTGGTTTGATGGGTATTTTGTTGTAATGTTCATGAAATGAAGTACAGTACTAATAATAATTCTTTCAAAGCAATATAAATATGATAGTATGTATCACAGCCGACATACAGTTACAATTTAAATGACTGAAGAAAAACAAAGTAACAGCAAGTGTTTAAAAAAAAACAAAAAACAAAGCCAGTTTTCAATTTAGCAGTTCTAAATAGGAAGTGGGCCAATTCCTCAAACATATTCAGCATCATGGCTTTGTGGAAGATCTGACAATATTTACTCTTTACTTTAGTTATTAAATAATATTTATAACCTGTCCTCTCATCTGTTCTCAGGTGGGGCACAGATAAAAACAAACAGATAATAAGCAACATGCTGAAATATACCATTGAACAATAGAGCAGGTTAAAACAACCATCAACTTTACAAAACTTGAAATGCCTGGGTGAAATGATAATGCTCTTGGAACTGGCTGTACCTGCAAGGGAAGGGCTGTCCCCATTTGGGAAGCCACCACATTGAAGGCCCTGCCATGCACTACCGCATAGCCACGTTCCCCCAGCGGTGGAATATAGAGGAGAGATCCTTCCAACAATCTTGGTACACAGGCAGGGCTGGTATTTGACCAGAATACTTCCCAGCATGATCAAGAATTGGGGGCCGCTAGAATGCATAAGGAATTCTGAAACCACTACTGTCAGAGGCATTATGCCTCTCAGTTGCTGGAAACGGGGGGTGGAGGGAAGAGTGTCCTTGTGCTCATGTCCACCTTGCAGGCTTCTTACATGCATCTGTTTGGCCACTGTGATGATCCAGCAGGGCTCTTCTCACATTCATTGAATGTGGAGAGAGTTCCCAGAGGGGAGGAAGTTTGAGAACCGTTCCATTGGACAGATAGCATATGTTTTCCTGGCTTAGGCCTCAGTTCTTCATTTCCCCACAAAAGACAGATTGACAAATTCTCTTTTCTTCTCCCCCACCCCCAGGATGGCGGACACAGACCTATTTATGGAATGTGAGGAGGAGGAGCTGGAACCATGGCAGAAAATCAGCGATGTGATCGAGGACTCTGTGGTTGAAGATTACAATTCGGTTGACAAAACCGCTACAGGTAATGATCCTCTTCCTTTCCTTCTTAAAACAAAACAAAACTTGTGTAAGATGATACACAAATTCTACATTACGTTGCTTGGCAGTTTTCATTTCGGGTGGTATGCCATCCATACCCAGTTTAAATAATTCATCTGCCTTCCAATCTGATGTACTGCAGCATTCATTTTCCAAATGCTTAAAAAAATAATATTGTTTTTGGTTTTGTTTCTGTGTCTCACCATTTTCATCATGCATGAATTGAGCCTTTATGTATGTCCCTTCCAGGTGGGCATGGAACAAGAGTTTTCTGTGAATTTGACAATTAATTCATAAGAGAAACATGGGCAGCTGCCTTATACCCAGTCAGACAGAACTGATCGTATAACTCAGTCTCCACACTGACTCTAGTTGCTCTGCAGGGTTTCAGATGGGACATTCCCAGACCTACCTGGAGATGCTGGGGTGGGTGGGGGGTGGGATTGAACCTGGGACCTTCTGCATGCAAAGCAGATGCCCTACCACTAAGCTGTGGTCCTTCCCGAATTATCCTTATTGCTAGCAAAAGGCTTGTCAAGTCTTGATGGAGCAGAGTTCCAGTACTCTTCTCCGACCATACTTCCTGGCAAGTAAGCTCCCTTGCTTTTTACTAAATGTTAGCAGTTCTATTAATTTCAACAGCGATGTGGTTTTTGGGGTTTGGGGAGTTATCTTTCTTCTGCTGACAGATTTTAATGTTGTTTATGGGAACCCTTTTCGCACAGCTTTGTAAAATGGCTGTTGATATTCCTATGTGGTTGTATTTATGGATTTTTAAATTGTATTTCCTATTTTGTATCTTGTAAGTCACCTTAAAGACTTTGGTGGGATCAACATACACAGTTAATAAATAATAACCATAGCCAGGTGCCCTTGAGAAGCCCACAAGGAGCACCTGAGTGTGACAGCGCCTCTCCTCATTTATAACTTCCAACAGCTGGTATTCAAAGGCATCCTGTCTTCCAGCAGTGGAGGGTAGTTGTACAAAGCTGTTGTGGTTAACGGGCCTTTGATAGCATTATTCTTCCATGAATTTGGCCAGTCCCCTTTTAAAGCTGTCTAAGTTGGTGGCCATCACATCTTCTTGTGGTAGTGAACTCCACAGTTGAACTATGCGCTGTTTGAAGAAGTCGTTCCTTTTGCCTGTCCTTAATCTCCCCCAATGCAGCTTCCTTGGATGGCCCTGAGTTTCAGTATTATGAGACAGCAAGAAAAACTTACTCTTATCCACTTTCTCCAGAGCATGTATTATTTTATGCAGCTCTGTCACGTCCCCTATTCACCCTTTTTCTCAAAAAGCCTTAGATGTTGTAAACTTTCCTTGAAAGAGAGTTGGTCCAGTATTGCACACATAGTCTTGGTCATTTTGCTTTCCCTTTTCTGGCTCTACAATATCCTTTTTGAGGTGTTGTAACTGACCAGAACTGTTTCCCAGTGTTCCCAGTGTGGTTCCACTATAGATTTGTATAAGAATGCTATGATATTGGTAGTTTTATTTTCAACCCCTTTACCAATGATCCCTAACATGGAATTCAGTCTCTGTCTTACATGCAAAGACACGGAAAAAAACCCCATTATTCCTTCCCTAGCTATTAATATCCTTGTGGGTGTAACAGATTGGCACATTTAATAGCTTGTCTTTTTGTCTGGCTTTTCTGATTTGCTCCTTCCCTGCCTTCTGGCTGATATAAAGAATAGCTTCAATTTGAGATTGATATGTGAGACTTGGGTCTTCGATTCTGAGAAGCAGCTGATAAGGTGTTCGATCTTTTTCTGGGCTGTATGATTGCAGGTACATAAGAACAGCCCTGCTGGATCAGGCCAATGGCCCATCTAGGCCAGCATCCTGGTCTCACGGTGCCTAACCGGATTCCTGTGGGAAACCCGCAAGCAAGACTCCAACACAAGGGTCCTCTCCCCTCCTGTGGCTTCCAGGAACTGGTATTCAGAAGCATTGCTGCTTCCGTCTGTGGAGGCAGAGCCTAGCCATTGTGGCTGGTAACCATTGATGTCCTTGTCCTTCAAGAATTTGTCCAGACCTCTCTTAGAGCCATCCAAGTTGGTGGCCATCACTGCCTCCTGTGGGAGCGAGTTCCATAGTCTATGCAGTGCATGAAGAAGTACTTTCTTTTATCTGTCCTGAACCTTCCAGTGTTCAAATTTATTGGATATCTCCAAGTTATAAGGTTATGAGAGACAAAGAGAGAGAGAGAGAGAGAGAGAGAGGGAAGCTATTCTCTAAACCTTTGGGCCCATCTACTGTGTTTCCCCTTTTTTAATACGTAGCCATAAAGTAAGCCATGGCAGGGTTTTTCTAGAATTAAGAGAATTAAGACGTACCCCGAAAGTAAGCCGCCATTTTCGCGTCGCCTCCTCAGCCGCCCGAAAGTAAGCCGCCATTGTTCCCGTCGCCTCCTCAGCCCCTCCTGCGTGTGCAGGGAGCCAGCAAACCAGCGAGAGGTGCGGGGGGGAAACGCGCCTCTCGCTGAGTTCTTCACCACCTGCTCAGTGCGCAGGTTGGGGGTGTGGGGGGGGAAAGCCTCTTCCTGCCTCTTATTGCTGACGCGCTGGGAGCCAGCAAACCAGCGAGAGGCGCGGGGGGAAAACGCGCCTCTCGCTGAGTTCTTCACCACCTGCTCAGCGCGCAGGTTGGGGGGGGGAAGTGCCTCTTCCTGCCTCTCCTTGTTACGGTACTGACGTGCTGGGAGCCAGCGAACCAGCGAGAGGCATGGGGAAAAAACGCGCCTCTCGCTGAGTTCTTCACCGCCTGCTCACCGCGCAGGTTGGGGGGGGGGAACGCCTCTTCCTGCCTCTCCTGGCATGCCGGGAGCCAGAGGTGAGGGGGAAAAAGAGACGACTGCAAGAGACGACGACTGAGCAGAGACTGAGGGAGCAAGAAGCAAGGAGATACCGGTACAAGTAAGAAAGAAGCCCTTCATTACTCCCCCTTTTTTCTTCTTTTGGTATAAGGGTCTGGTGACTTATGTTTCAGTGTATCTGAAGAAGTGTGCATGCACACAAAAGCTCATACCAAAAACAAGCTTACCATAGTTGGTCTCTAAGGTGCTACCGGTACTGGAAGGAAGTTTTTTTTTTTTTTTACTATGACAGACCAACACGGCTACCTACCTGTGACTTTATTTTAATTGAAGAAATGTAGATTGCTGTACCATACCATGCTGATGCAATAAAAATAAGACATCCCACCGAAAATAAGCCACCCTGTGTGTTTTTTTGGGGGGAGTAATAAGACGGTGTCTTAAAAAAGGGGAAACACGGTAGCTCAGTATCAAGTATCATCTACACTGACTGTTTCATTTCTCCAGAGTTTCAGACAAGATGTCTTTCCCAGCCCTACCTGAACATGCCAAAGTTTGAACTTTCTGCATGCAAAGCAGATGACCCACCACCAAGCTATGGACCTTCCCTTAAAAATAATAGCAAGATTGCAATCCCCATGGTACTGGAGAGGTCAGTAGGAAGCTGCCCTATACCAAACCAGACCATTTGTCCATCTAGCTTAGTATTATCTACGCCAACTGGCAGCAGCTCTCCAGAGTTTCAGGTAGGGCCATTCCCAGCCTGCTTCTACACAGGAAACCAAATATGTCCCTGCATGTAGAAAGCTATCACCTTTCATCCTCAGCCATGACATGTTAATTTTCTCTGCGCTGGGATTATTGGTTTGTTTACTTTCAGTGGAGGATCACTCTTCATGCTGAAGGTGGGGATTCATTCATCTGATTGGATTCTTCTCTAATAAAGAATGAATCCTTGCATATAGACAACTATTATAGTAGGGTGAGATAAGGCTCCATCACATACTAATTTTCTGTCTGCAGGGATTTTTATTTCATTTTCAGTAAATTTATTTATTTTTATTTATTTAGGTGTGGAGGACCATTCTGTCCTGTTAGTTCCCTTTCAGTGCTGCTGCACTGATTTTCAGATCCAGAGCCTTTCATCGTTGGCAAATACTTATTCTTTTCACAAAATTTATGTACTGCTTCATTGTAAGAAAGAAAAAAAATCTCAAAGTGGTGTACAGAAATAATAAAACAATGAAATTATCAGTAAGAATAGTTAAAGGGAACTGTTTAAAACATTAAAACAATAATTAGAATCAATGATGAGCTAAATACCAGATGTCTAGATAGGCTTTGCCTAAACAAAAATGTTTTTTTTAGCAGGTGCCGAAAGGAATAGAGTGAAGGTGCCTTCCTGGTGTCAGTTAGTCACTGCACGAGGAGCTAAGCCATGTGGATGTCCTCTCTGTTCGTACCTGCAGGCAGTAAACCATTTTGAATTTCCTTCCCGGCAGTTTCGGTGAGCGTGCAGCCAGTTGCCACCCCAATGCCGATCGTCGCTCACGCATCCATTGGTGGCGGCCTCACAACCTCCACATCTGTCAGCGGCAGCGGTGGACCCAACAGCGACAGCACAAAGAAGACACTGGTGACGCTTTTTGCAAACAACAGCGGTAAGGGGAGAGGCTTTGGATGGGAGGATCTTGGTTTGGGGGCGAGTGTTAGGATCTGCAGGCCACACACTTCACATATCCCACTCACCCAAATACTTTGCCAAGGAAAATAGGGTTCTGTGGCCAGTACGAATCCTGCCAATTAAGTAAATGACCCACTTTCCCATTTGCCACATTCATGCTATGATGCCACTTTAAGCAGTTGCATTTCCCCTCAAATAATCCTGGGAATCCCGGTGTATATGCAGTAGATAATTTGCTCCACCCTGCTGGAGCGCCATTTTGCACCTGACTCCACCAACAGTCCTCCAAGCCACTGTTTGGCCCTGAAGTGACAAAGCTGACCCCGCAAGAGTTGGAAGTTGTAGGGCAGGTGGCAGTGATGATTTTGCCCACTTGTCCTTCTCTTTTGTCCAGCTGGGACTCCTCTCGTTCAGCAAGGCGGGCAGCCTCTGATCCTCACACAGAACCCAGGCTCTGGCCTCAGCACGGTGATGACCCAACCAGTCCTCCGGCCTGTGCAGGTCATGCAGAACGCCAACCATGTGACCAATTCCCCCGTGACCAGTCAGCCCATCTTCATCACGACTCAGGTGAGGGAGGGGCAGCACCTCTTCTACCTCTGGATACCAGTTGCTGGGGAGTGGGCAGTCAACAGGGTTTGGCCCTTGCAGGAAATACAGGGAGGCCTCAAAGCCGGTATACAGTGAATCAGTGAAATTCATCACAGCAGATTATATGGTTACACATCACTGACACACAACAAAATGGCAGTTAAATTTCAGGCTGGCCACTGGAAGGAATAGTGGAGTCAGATAAAAGAATTATTATACTGATATTTTGAATGATGACAGCGAACTTGAGTCAAGAACAAAGAAAGTGGATTCTAAAGCAGTATACTTTTGGACCACTCTGTATGTTGCCACATTGAGGATCCAACAGAGCTCTTCTTCTGTTGATAACTCTTTATGAGTACCTGGCCTATTCCTGGTTTGTTTATATGCAGGTGTGTAGCTTATTTATTTCTTTTTCACATGTGGAGCTGGTGGATGGTACCATTGGCCTGTCACTGTGTTCCACGGTAGACTTGGATTGGGCCAGCAAGGTGACACCTTGATCAATGAGCTGACTGAAATGTTAAGAGAAGCCGCTCATCCCCAGAGCTGTGTACACTTTTTACTCAATGTTATAATAATTCAGAAACCTCTATAATATGGTGCCAGTCTGCACAATTCTATGTAAACAAATTCTGCACTATTAATTTATTTGTACAATTTGTATTCCATTTATCTGCTAAAAACATTTGTGTTTAGACAAGCCTACCCACGTCCCTTAGTTCCTGTGGAATTGCAGCATGCAGCAGTCTTCATTGTCTGCTCCCAAGCCTGCTGTTGAGATAAGCCTGCTAAAGCCACTTCTTTTCGCTTGCACGTTGCAGGGTTTCCCCGTGCGAAATGTCCGGCCTGTGCAGAACGCGATGAACCAGGTTGGGATTGTCCTGAATGTACAGCAAGGCCAGACAGTGCGGCCCATTACCCTTGTCCCAGGTAAGGCAGAGGCTGGAACTGTGAAAGTGAGGAGGGGTCAGGCTGCTGGGCCAGTAGGTGTCAAAAGGGAAGAAATGAGGCCCAGGAAATTTCCCTCCAGCACCAGAGTATGGGCTGCAGAGGCAGGGCTGTGTGAAAAGCTTCACGTTTTTGCTGCCACCTTCAGTGGGAGGGGCTTCTGCAGTCCCAGCCCCACCTCCTTTGAAGGTGCAGAGCTCCTATGCACCTGTGTCTCTTTAGCCAAAGAAAGCATGATGAATATACAGTATTATCTTCATATATATATAATCCTAGAGGTTCGCTTATCTAGCATCTTTCTGCCTCATTTGGGTTTACAAAAAATGCAGCGCGAGGGCAGGCTTATCAAAGGCGGGACAAAAAGTACAGGAGTAGAAAGAGAGTAACAGGAGGTGGAGGAGAGTGGGGGCCGTACCAGGTCTTAGCCACAAAACCAGTTTGCACTGCATGGTAAACCAGGATTCATGGCTTACTGAAGTCATGGCTTAAAGTCTGCAGGGTTTCCCCCCCTGTGTATTTTTGTTAAAAGCAAGAGAAAAGAGAGAGTGCATTTTCCATGCTGTGGGTAGGGAAGACTGCCTTCTTTTGAATTATGGGTGGGTAACATCTGTGGCCCTCCAAATGTTGCTGGACTCCCAACCCCTCATCCCTGCCCAATGGCCGTTCTAACTGCTGGGGCTGCTGGAGTTGTGGTCCAGCAGCAATTAGAGGACCACAGGCAATCTCCCCCCAACCCCTGGTTTCAGCCTGTGCACTTTGTTTCATACAGACATTAAAAATAAGATCATTAAAATCCATTTTTAAATCTATCAAACATCAACAGCCCAATATGTAATTGTTTTAGAGAATTGTACAAATCATATTTATGCAAATATGAGCAAGTTGTTTTAAACTGTTTTTAATATTGTGTTTTAGTGTTGTAACCCGCCCTTGGACCTTAGGGTGAAGGGCAGGTAATAAATGTCTTCCAAGCTTAATATTTCCTAGATTCCTATTGCAATGATCTACGAAGTATGGCCACCTCTCAACCAGTGTCTGTAACGTTTAATTGGATTGAGGATGATGTGTTTGCAGGATAGATGTATTTAGTAAAAAAACCAAAAAAACACAAAACAAAAACCCTGGTTAATCACAGCCAGAAATTGAGAGACTTTCCTGTTCCATCTATATGGAGATGGCTCTAAAGTGCCTTGAGTTAGCATAAATGGGCAAGTTGATTGATTTGCCCCATAATTGGAAGGGCACTTCCTTATAACAGCAGTAATAATTTTTCCAGGAGAGTCTCAAGGTCTGATTAGAATTTCTAGAATTAATGGAAATGAACAAGCTGACTGATTTGATCCGTCAGAGGAATGGCACCTCCTTAATAGTTTTGTTTTAGGAGAGTCTCAAGGACCGACGGGACGGTAACTGTGCCCTCCTTTCCTTTGCAGCCCCAGGCACCCAGTTTGTGAAGCCTGCAGTCGGCGTCCCTCAGGTTTTCTCCCAAATGGCCCAGGTGAGACCTGGTCCGGCCATGCCGGTCCGGCCGTCTTCCAACACGTTCACGACGGTCATTCCAGCCACCCTTACCATCCGGAGCACGGTACCGCAGTCCCAGGCCCAACCGCAAAGTAAGTCCTCTCCCAGCACCTCCTCCACCACCACCACTCCTACTCCAGCACAGCCAACCGCACTGGGACAGTTAACTGTACAGCAGCCAGGGCAGTCCACTCAAGCTACTAACCCCAAATTAGGTAAGACTTCCCATGGAGAGGGAAACTAAAAATGAAAGAAAAAGAAAAACGGTATTACTTTGGTCCTCATTTGTCTGGAGGAGCTGGGAGACATTGTGGCCCCTGGGTTTTGCTGCAGCCTCTGCGTTATGTGGGGCTCGTGGCACAGCAAATGCTCTCCGTTTGTCCATCTGATTGGGAGGTGGGCTAAGGAAAAACACTCCCACTCTACTCCAGGGAAGGGCAAAATGTGAAAGCATGCAAAGATAAGAAAAACAGCTTATGTTGATTGATGATTAATTTTAACCAGTGCATTACAATACTATTTGTTAATTACATTTTTTTTAAATTATTCAAAGCATCTGTGCATTTACTCTTCAGTTGGAACAGGTGACAATTTGTTTAAAAAATGCCACAATCCCTGCCTCTCAGGTTTACAGTCTGAAAAGGCATGGCACAAAAGGAAAAAGGGATGGGGAGGGAAGAAGAAAACCTTTCACTGAAGAACTCAGGATAGCATACATGATCCCACTGTCACCATTTCATCCCTCATACAAGAAACCTGGGAGATCATTCAGGCTGAGAAAAGATTGGCCCAAGGTCACCCAGTAAGCAGGGATTTGAACCTGGGGCACCCCAGCCCAGTAGCTCCTGCTTATTAAATGATACATTCTCTGACATTGTCCTTGCAACATCCCTGTTAATAACACCTCGCTTACATATATACAAAAGGTATTTAAGTCACTCCATCCACAGGCCCGATGACCAATGGGCTCAATGTTCTTCAGTTGCTTATTACTAGTCCTTAGAGGGAAATAAAGTGATATTAAAATCCAGTCTACAAGAGGGAAGGGATATACCACGGCTTTCCTGTCCCTGCCATTTCCAGCAGGCTTACAGGATACGTGTCTCACTCTTGCAAGCCTTTATCTGACTTTCATTCCAAGAAACTTAGGATACTGCTTTATATCAAGTCAGACCTTTGCTCCGTCTATCTCAGAATTGTCTACACTGACTGGCAGCAGCTCTCCAGGGTTTCAGATGGGAGTCCTTTTCCCAGCTCAGCCTGGAGATGCCTAGGGTTGAACTGGGACCTTCTGCATGCAAAGCAGATGTTCTACCTACTGATTCATCTCTTTTGAAAGGGTGTGTGTGTGGAAGGAATGCACTTCCTGCGTTTTGGTAACAAAACGCAGAAATTGCTTGGGTCTATATTTCCAAAGGGAATATAGTTAATGTTTTTCTATTAACTGCTTTGTCTGCCCTATAACATACCTTGAAAGCTTGCCAGCCCTCTCCTGCTTTCTCCATCTAACAATAATAATAAAAATATTCTGCTCCATCTCCCTGTTCTTCAACTTTAAAAATGCTTGTTTCCCTGACAGTGAGCATTGCAAGTTTTGTGACGGTGAAAAGGCCCGGGGTGACAGGGGAGAACAGCAACGAGGTGGCAAAGCTGGTGAACACCTTGAACACGGTCCCTTCCCTTGGCCAGAGCTCAGGCCCCATTGTGGTCTCCAACAACAGCCCGGCCCATGTCTCTCAGAGAGCAGGCATCTCGGAGTCTTCGTCGCAGAAAGGTAAGCTCTGCCAGCAGCCTGGGCTTGGGCAGATTCCAACTGTAACTTTGTCCCTCCCAATTCCACTCCTATGTGCATGAAAGAGATAGGGGTGCACTGTGGGAGGGTTGACAGCCCAGCCTGGACAGCTCTTTCCTCCATTGTTACGTAGGGTGGGAAGGGAGGTCCAGAGGAAAGGAAAGGAAAAATGTGACCAGCCCAAGCGAGAAGTCCAAAAAGGTAGTGAGGAGTTGCAGGGCTTCTGGATGCCAGTCATGACCTTTTCTCCTTTTTTCTTCCCATTACAGTCAGCTCCTCCCCCATCCCCGCCTTCGACCTGCAGGACAGCGGGCGGAAAGTCTGTCCCCGGTGCAATGCCCAGTTTAGAGTCACTGAAGCTTTAAGAGGCCATATGTGTGTAAGTAACCCCCTTCCCAGATTATGAGATCAAGGCATTGCAGTGTTACACCCTGCTGGCAGCTGAGAATAAAAAGTCAAAGGACTATGGTGTCTGCCCAGAGCAGAAGCTCAGGTAGATCGCTGTTGCTAAAAAACTGGGAGCTCAGGGAGTGGGGCGGTGGTGATGTCACCCTGCAAAGTTGATAGGCAGTGAGATTCAGGACTGAAAGGAGAAAGGACCTTTGTTTAAGCAAATTCACAGTTGGAGGCAGGGATGCTTCTGAATACTAGCTGCTGGAATGGATGGGAGTGTGGTCTTGTCCCTCTCACATGTTTCCCAGAGTCATCTGCTTGGCAACTGTGAGAACAGGATGCTGGGCTGAACAGGCCAGTGGCCTGATCCAGTAGCTCTCTTCTTACATTCATATATTAACCTTAACTCAAGGACCTCCTTCTTTCCTTAGTACTGCTGCCCTGAAATGGTGGAGTTCCTGAAGAAAGGGAAGCCCCTGGAGTCTGAACCAAATATCCAAGTCCCCAAGCCCCCTTCCCCGGAGAAAGCAGCCGCCGTCACTTCGCCCCCCTCCTCCACCCCCATCCCCACCCTCTCGCCGCCAGCCAAAGTCTCTGAGCACAGCGACGGCACGGGCGACGGGGCGCAGAGCAAGCTGATAATGCTGGTGGACGACTTCTACTACGGCCGGGACGGCGGGAAGGTGAACCAGCTGCTCAACTTCCCCAAGGTGCCAACGTCCTTCCGCTGCCCGCACTGCACCAAGAGGCTCAAGAACAACATCCGGTAAAACGGCGATGGGTGAAGCGTTGTCAGGGAGGGGAGGAAGGAAGGGCTGCGGCAAAGCCAGCCGGAGGAGGAGGAGGTGTGGCCCTCCGGAAGATGCTAGGACTTTTGCAGTCCAGCATCAGCAGGAGATCCACAGACTCCCCACTCTGGACTTAAAGAGAGCCAGCCCACTTTAAGAAGGTTTATCGGTTGTGTTTGGCTGCTAGCCTTGATGGCCATGCTCTGTCTCCACAGTCAGAGCCAGTAATGTTTCTGGATTCCAGTTGCTGGGAACTGCAGGAGGGAATAAGCCTCTTGTGCTCGGGTCCCGTTTGAGGATTTGCAAAGGCCAAAGGGGACCCATCTCCTTCCAGCATCCCCTTCCCCACAGTGGCCAACCAGGGTGCCTCTTCCGGGAAGCCCACAAGCAGGACACAAGCCCAATGCCACCATTCCCCAACAACCAATATTCAGAGAGGCACACTTCGCACTCGGAGCTGCTGCCTGCAGTGAGCAGCAAGGGGAAACAGGCAGGAAGGTATTTCTCCCCCCCCCTGAAGTAACCACAGAAACGTCTGCTCCTTTCCCCCACCCCTCCAGGTTTATGAACCACATGAAGCACCACGTCGAGCTGGATCAGCAGAACGGTGAGGTGGACGTCCACACCATCTGCCAGCATTGTTACCGGCAGTTTTCTACGCCCTTCCAGCTCCAGTGCCACTTGGAGAATGTACACAGCCCCTACGAATCAACCAGTAAGCTCTGCCCCAAAGTGTCTCCCCCTGTCCGTCCGCCCCGCCCCCCAGCAAAACATCTCAGCAGTGGGAGATGGGAAGGGTCTCCATGAGAGTCACAGGCTCCACTGGAAAAAGGCTTCTTTCAGAGTTTCCCTTTTCCTTTGGTGCAGAGGAGGACTGTCTGCTCTGCTCGCCAGGGACAGGGCAGGAAACTGGCATTATTTACAGGGCGTCCATTTGACTGCAGAGTACCAGGGGCTGCTCCCTGCCCCAAGGGGGTTGCAGGAGGCAATAGGGGAAAGGGGAAGGATTTGCATTTTTGAGCTGCATGTAATTAGGCATAGTTACAGTTGGGTCCAAGAGACGCGGGTGGTGCTGTGGGTTAAACCACAGAGCCTAGGGCTTGCCGATCAGAAGGTCGGCGGTTCGAATCCCCGCAATGGGCTGAGCTCCCATTGCTCCGTCCCAGCTCCTGCCAACCTAGCAGTTCGAAAGCACGTCAAAATGCAAGTAGATAAATAGGTACCGCTCCGGAAGGAAGGTAAATGGCGTTTCCGTGTGCTGCTCTGGTTTGCCAGAAGCGGCTTTGTCATGCTGGCCCACATGACCCGGAAGCTGTACGCCGGCTCCCTCGGCCAGTAAAGCGAGATGAGCGCCACAACCCCAGAGTCGTCCGCGACTGGACCTAACGGTCAGGGGTCCCCTTTACCTTTACCTTTACAGTTGGGTCCAGGAGAATGGGAAACTAAAGCTAAATATAAATTATTTTTCAGACCCATTTCTCCTTTGCCTGATTTTGTTTCATGACCAACAGGGAACCTTAATGGGGTGTGGGGATGGTTATCTGAGGTTCAATCCAGAATTGTGTTCCCGGGCCAGGCTCTGCAAGCCTTCTGCAGTTTGGGGTGGCATCTGAATCCTCCTGGCATCCCCCTTTTTGACAGACTCCCTCTTGCGTTACAGCAAAATGTAAGATCTGTGAATGGGCTTTCGAGAGCGAGCCCATGTTCCTGCAGCACATGAAGGACACTCACAAGCCAGGGGAGATGCCCTATGTTTGCCAGGTATGGAGAACACTCCCCCAAAAAACAGTTTGCTTCAACAAACTCAGAATCCACACTGGGTCTGGCCAGCCTGCTCTCCCCTTTGTTAGCTACAATGTAGTAGGAATGGAACTTCCATGCACAGAGGCAGTCCACCCCGAATACCAGTTTCTGATGTATGGGAGTTTCTGTGCAGGGGGAGAAAGGGATATGGGAGAGCCATGGCCTTCACACACTCCTTATTTATTTATATATCACTTGGGGTTTTTTTAATTTTTAAAACAGCCTCAAAGTTGTTTACGAAAATAATTATGAGCTTCCCACATTTAGCCATTGCTGAAGGCGAAATGCCAGACAAGAAAGGTCCAATCCTTCTCTTGAGAGTTCACAGCCTCCAGCTACCCATGTTGGAATTTGGAGGGCTTGTATCAGATAGTTGCTTTACTTATTGCTCACCTGATTTTAATGCTTATCACTTCTTTCCAAAAACATACTGTAACAGTGACATATGAGAAATCTGTGACTTCGTTTCAGCGTTGCTGGTTGTTGTTTTTTACTGTACTGCAATTTGCAAAAGAAATCAAAAACGTCTACCCATGCTTCTGTGCTCATGGCTCCCTCCAGGTCTGCCAGTACCGCTCCTCACTCTATTCCGAAGTAGACAGCCACTTCCGAATGGTCCACGAGGACACACGGCACCTCCTCTGCCCTTACTGCCTCAAGGTCTTCAAGAACGGCAACGCCTTCCAGCAGCATTTCATGAGGCACCAGGTAAATTGGCCTTGCAGGTGAAGCGCTCGCCTGGTCCCCTTGGTGACTGGGAATGCCATGCAGGCCAGCTAAATTCTCTGGCCCTCCCCTTCGCCCTCCTCCTCCTCAGCTCAACCCCTGAGGCCATAGAGGTCTCCGGAGCATTTTCCAGAGGGGCCTTGCAACTCTGTATCTGGTTTCAGCTTCCCTTTTAAGGGGTAGCTGGAGAATGTAACAGAAAGTAAAAACCAGGGGGCCAGTCCACTGTCACTCAGACCTTGTGGGGGGCCGGACTATATTTTTTTTCTGGGGGGGAATGAACGAATTCCTATGCCCCACACAGGGGTCAGCAACCTTTTTCAGCCGTGGGCCGGTCCACTGTCCCTCAGACCATGTGGTGGGCCGGTCTATTTTTTTGGGGGGGGGGGGGAGGGAATGAACAAATTCCTATGCCCCACAAATAACCCAGAGATGCATTTTAAATAAAAGGACACATTCTACTCATGTAAAAACACGCTGATTCCCTGACCGCCCGCGGGCCAGATTGAGAAGGCAATTGGGCCAGATCCGGCCCCCGGGCCTTAGGTTGCCTCCCCATGGGTTAGAATGTCAACCTAGGACCTGGAAGAGACCAGGGTTCAAATCCCTCCTTGGCCACATGGCGCTCCCTGTGGGTGACCTTGGGCCAGTCACTGCCTCTTCGCCTAACCTACCTCACAGGATTGTTGTGGATATATAATGGTGGGTAAGAACACCAGCCAAGTGGTGACCACACTGGCCATGTCAGCGACATCTGGAGGGGCTGTGGGTTCCCCACCTTCCCTTTAGGACAAAAGCCACTGCCTGCTGCTGTGTCAACACCACTCCAATTCCTCCCGCAGAAGAAGAGCATCTATCACTGCAACAAGTGCCGGCTCCAGTTCCTCTTTGCCAAGGACAAGATTGAGCACAAGCTGCAGCACCACAAAACCTTCCGCAAGCCCAAGCAGCTGGAGGGGCTAAAACCAGGCACCAAGGTATGGATAGGGACACCTGGGGGGCACGGGGGGGGGGGGCAGAAGCAGGCTGCACCTCTCTTTTAAATCAAGCCAGGCCTCGGAAACAGACAGGCAGTTCTCACTGTGCAATCTAGCAGGCAGACATTACTAAAGTTCCCTGACTGTGGTTCCCCACGCCACTTTCTTTTTAAGGCACAAAGTGACAGGCAGGCTGGTTGAAATGTTTGTGGACCAGAAACTTGTGTGGACTTGTTTGCATAGTTTCCCTGGGCTCCCCACCTGCCTGTAGTGGGTAGAGCGCTGGACTTGGTCCTGAGAGAGCAGGATTCAAATTCTCTCCCTCTCCCACCCCCACATCACCCCATTGAAGCTCACTTGATGTGATCCTGGCCTGTCTTTCAGCCTAGCCTACCTCACAGGGCAGTTGTGAGGATAACATGGGGAGGAGATGTATGTAGGCCACCTTGAGCTGCTTGGAGGAAAGGTGGGATATAAATATAAGACATGAATAAAATATATTTCCAGCTAGTTCCTCTGTCCCCATGTTTAATGCTGATCGATTTCTGGCTTCCCCTCAGCTAGCTGGTGAGGAAGGTTACTTGGGAGTGGGTAACCCTTCCCACTTTCCCCAGGGGTGGGGCTATGCAAACGAAGTGCAGGCATCATTTGGAGATTTTTTCTTTTTGAAACCCCATGTGTATAGCGCTCGAGTGTTTTCATTGCAGTCTCTCTCCTCCTCTGCACCACAGGTCACCATCAGGGCCTCCCGAGGTCAGCCACGGACGGTGCCCTTGTCTGCCAACGACATGCCCCCAGGCCTCCTACAAGACACCACCTTGCTCTCAGCCTCGGCGGACCCCCAGCCCAACTTCCTGTGCCCACCTTACCAGAGGAACATCCAGAAGAAAGCCGTCAGGAAGATGTCAGAGTTCATTACTAAATTTCCCACTAAAATATCCCTTAGAAATAATAACAATCTGTGGTGGGTGGGTGGGGGGAACTGTACAGTTCAGTAGTTCATATTCTGCAGCTTCCTCCTTACATTCGACAGCTGTTGCTTTGCATCACTTTTGTGAGGAAAGTGACTTGACATGGAGGCAGGGGCAGCTTGGAGAGAACGGCTTGCTGGAGAGAGTTTTGGGAGCCGCATTTGGCCCTTTGGCCTGAGGTTCCTCCCAAACCCTGGTATAGATGCTTCCCTGCACTGTCCCAGCCAGGGGAGCAAGGAGGAAGCCTTCTCTGCTATGAGCTGAACGAGCTAGTTGTGGGATTCCAGCTACAAAATCCAAATCCTGCTCATTTAATTTGGTGTTGTTGTAGATAGATAGCTAGATAGCAATAGGACTCCATTTTCAAGGTTTTTCTCTTATCGCAAGTGTCTGGTCCTTATGTCTTAAGGCAATACAGGACAACAAGCCAGGAAGGAGTCCACAGTTGTGGCACTAGGCCTCTTGCAACCCTCTTAGCGAAACCCACGTCCTTTGTTGGAACCCAGCCCCTGACCGGCTGCCCCCTTTCTCTCTGTAGGAGTGTCCTTGGCCGGCAAACATGTCTGGAGTGCAGCTTCGAAATCCCGGATTTCCCAAACCACTTCCCCACCTATGTCCACTGCTCACTATGCCGTTACAGCACCTGCTGCTCCCGCGCCTATGCCAACCACATGATCAAGTAAGTCAGGCCAAGCGGTTTTCTCTTCTTCCTCCTCTGATCTTTTGGTGCAGCGGCTAACTCTTCCCCTTCCGGCTGAAGTAGGAGGGGACAAGAGTGTGCCTGCTCTTGTCTTTCTGTGACCTTTCTGCACCTACTTTTGGTGGGCTGAAGTGTTTGCTGGGCCTGGTAAAGGAAGTGGGTGGCTTGTGGGAGTCCATAAGAATTGCTCTCTTTCCTCATTTGTGTGTTTGCTTGCTCTCTCTTTACCAGCAACCACGTTCCTCGCAAGAGTCCGAAGTACTTGGCCTTGTTCAAAAACTACACTGCTTGGTAAGGCAGAAATTTCCCTGGAACAATAATTTCCTTTCTTTACCTGCTTTAGCTAGCACCATTTTAATGTTCTGGTGTGTTGTTCGTCTACACTATGGACCTAAACCTGCCTTAATAATCCTTCTCTCACACCTAATATTTGTAACTCTCTGGCCCAGTTGGGGGTAGTCAAGCCAAGAATGCATTCTCAGCCTCTTCAGCAACCTACATTTCCCAGAATTCCTTGCAGGGTGGCTGGAGCTATGACAATTAAAACGAGAGGGATTTGGTTCATGTGCAAGGTTAACCCTTCTATGTTAAAGAAAGCGATGGCAATGACAATGAGGACTTTGCTCCGCCCACATGCTTGTGGTTTGTTTGGAGAGAAGCAAACCATGAATCAGTAAGTCACCTGACGCCTCAGCTGGAGGGCCTCAGGTTGGGAAACGCTGGTTTAGACCATTTTAAGTCTGTGAGCTGAACTGGTATTACGACTTGTATTTTTGTAGTGTAGATTTGCCTCATGAGCTTTCCTGTGTGTGATTTATCTACTTGCTTTTGTGCTAATTGCAAATGGCAGTTCCTGGGTCTGGAGAATGAATGCTGTAGAACCTCAGCTCAAAATGTGTTCACTTGACTCCAGCCTTAGTGGAGAGAGCACTTTGGGGGGCTGGCTCTTCAAACATTGAATTAATAACTTTTTAAACCAGCCCTTCAAGGTCTGTGATTGTTTTAAAAACCTTGTTTTCTGACATGCTTCATCAGTGAGGCTTGAGACAGTTTTCCTGTGTGTTTGTGTGTAATGAATGTGTTGGAATTCTCGGCACTTATAACAAGATCCCCAAAGGATCACATCAAGGGGCTTCAAGTTCCCCACCCTGATTTGTTTTATCTTTTGAGCAGCTAAATCAAGATGTGTATTGCCGGGGCAGAGGGGTTGTTGTTGTTTGTCTACAAGGGAAGATGTTTTGGAGTCAAATATGCTTGCTGGTGGCAAGATCCTACCACAAGGGATGATCTTCCTTCTTTTCATTTCTCCCTCACAGTGGGGTGCGATTGGCTTGCTCTGCTTGTCTCTTTGCCACATCAGAAGGCGATGCGATGGCCAAGCACCTTGTCTTCAACCCCTCGCACGAATTCAGCAACGTACTCCTACGAGGTGAGGGCTGGAGGGGGCAGGTGGAAATCGGGTGATGCAGCATGGCTTCCCCCAACTCCTCCATTCCCAGCGTTTGCGCATTCAAACAGTTCCTCAACAAAAAGAATCATCACCACCACCACGTGTGTCTTATAACCTAGGAAACTGCCTTATACTGCCCACACTGACTAGTAGCAGCTTCCCATGGTTTCAAGCTGAGACTCTCTTCTGAGAGAGAGAGAGAGAGAGAGGCATTTCCTCTCTGTTTTATCGCAAGCCTGTTTGAACACTTCACTCTTGCCCTTGCTGCAGTTCTACTCCCTCTCCCGGCAGCACCATTCCCGCTGCCTTGATACTTCCAGCCTTTTTGCTCTTCCTTTCCCAACAAGCTCAGAGACTGCGATGGAAGTCCTTAGGGGCAGCTGCCGAGGAGACTCTGGGTTCAAAGAGCAATGGATCTGGGTTTAATGCTCAGAACGTGTCCACAGAACTTGTCCTTGAGACACACACATTGGGGTATCAACAAGGGATGAGGAAATAAGGCAATGGTGTCACCCACTAGATAAGTACAAAAAGGTCCAGGACTCTTCCAGGAAGATCACCAGGCCACAGCAGCGCTTGACTGAGGGGCAAGACAGATTTGCAGGCTTGAACAGGAGGGTGCCATCAGGGTGCCAGTTTCAGGAAGGCAGAATAGGCAGGGAGAGGATGGGGGAGCTAGTCTGGTGCGTAAGGGAGCCAGGGAGGGGCAAAGCATGGCATGGTGTCTGTGAGCTGCTTGCAGCTGGTTCTCTGTCGCCTTCCTAAGAGGCAGTTTATATGCTGATGGGAAAGGGTAGTGATGGATTGCTGTGCAGACTCAGGCTATCGCTAATAGTTCCCAGACGCCCCTAGATTTTCCTCTCCCCCTGTGCTGTGTGTCCACCTGTTGCCAGTGACCCTGGCTGGCTGTCCAGTCCCTTCGTGTGTCCCTTACTAACAAGCCGCCTGGTGCAAGCTCAGACTCTCAATACTTTTATTTCCTCTTTTTTCTAACAGGTTCCACCTGGAGTTCACATTCAAGGTAAATTTCCCCCAATTTTCCTCCCATCTGGGCAGATTCTCTTCTTCTGCCGCTCATCCCCTGTATGAGGGATCTTTCTCTTTCTTTTACTGCAAAACTGGCCCTGTTACATTATACCCATTCCACATTTGTGAGAAATATTTTATTGTGGCAGCACCCACACTCTGAGACTCCCTGTGTATTGACAGGAAAGGTGACTTCACTGTACTCTTCTTGCTGCCTGCTAAAAACATTTTTGTTCAGCCTCCCCAGATGTGCAGAATGTAGATGCATTTTAATCTGCTTTTAGTTAATTGCTGTGATTTTTCTCTTTTGAATAGTCTTGAGAGTTGTTTTGTATGGTTTTTAATGATAATTTTATTGTTTTATTTTATTTGTAAACTGCTTTGAGATTCCCCCCCCCCCCTTAAGCAGTGTGTAAACTTGATGAGATAAAGAAAGAAAGAAATACTCAAGGACCTTCTCGGTCTTTCTTTCTCTTTTTCTCCCACCCTTCAGGCCTGCCCAGCCCTTTGACAGAGGCGTGAAGGCCCCCAGCTCCACCTTCCCGCCAATCAAAGCTGCTACCGTGAACACGGCCTCGCCTCTGCCTGAGGACGAGAAAGAGAAGGAGGCGCCTGAAGCCAGCAACAGACCCCCTGTCATCGCTCCCACTCCAGCTCCCACCACTATCCAGGAGGACGAAGACGAGTGCTTGAACGTGGAAGATGAGGACGAGGAGCCGCCGGCGAAGGAAGCGCCTGAGCCGGCAAGCCGAAAGGAGCAGCTCTCGGTGAAGAAGCTACGGGTGGTCCTCTTCGCTCTGTGCTTCAACACGGAGCAGGCGGCGGAACACTTCAAGAACCCCCCGCGGCGGATCCGGCGCTGGCTTCGGCGGTTCCAGGCTTTCCAGGAGGAGAACGTGGCCTCCCTGTCGGAGGGGAAGTACCTGAGCTTTGAGGCGGAGGAGAAGCTGGCCGAGTGGGTGCTCACCCAGCGGGAGCAGCAGCTGCCAGTCAACGAAGAGACCCTCTTCCAGAAGGCCACGAAGATTGGGCGGTCCTTGGAAGGTGGCTTCAAGATCTCCTACGAGTGGGCCGTCCGCTTCATGCTCCGGCACAACCTCAGCACGCACAACCGCCGGGCGGTGGCCCACCCTCTCCCTAAGGACGTCGAGGGCAGCGCCAGCTGCTTCATTGAGTTTGTGCAGCGGCAGATCCACACCCAGGACCTGCCTCTATCCATGATAGCCGCCATCGACGAGATCTCCCTCTTCCTGGACGTGGAAGTGCTCTGCAGCGACGACCGGAAGGAGAACGCCTTGCAGACGGTGGGGACAGGGGAGCCCTGGTGTGACGTCGTCCTGGCCATCTTGGCTGACGGGAGCGTGCTGCCCACCCTCGTCTTCTACCGGGGCCGGGTGGAGCAGGCCGCCAACGTCCCAGAGACGATTGTCCTGGAGGTGAAGGAGGGCGGCTACAGCGACGACGAGATCATGGAGTCGTGGTCCTCCACAGTGTGGCACAAGCACATAAAGGGCCAGAACAGCAAAGGCATGCTGGTCCTGGATTGCCACCGGACGCACCTCTCGGAAGAGGTCCTCTCCGTGCTGAGCTCCTCCAACACGCTGCCGGCCGTCGTCCCTGCCGGCTGCAGCTCCAAAAACCAGCCGCTGGACGTTTGCATCAAAAGGACCGTGAAAAACTTCTTGCACAAAAAGTGGAAGGAGCAGGCCAAGGAGATGGCCGACTCCACGTGCGACTCGGACATCCTCCTCCAGCTGGTCCTGTGCTGGCTGGCCGAGGCGCTCGAGGTCATCAGCGACTGCCCCGAACTGGTCCAGCAGTCCTTCCTGGTGGCCAGTGTGCTGCCGGGCCCTGATGGCACGGCCAACACACCCACCCGCAATGCCGACATGCAGGAGGAGCTCATTGCCTCTCTGGAGGAGCAGCTGAAGCTCAACAACGAGCCACAGGAGGAGGAGGAGGAGGAGGAGGAAGAGACAGAGCTGCAGGACGGGGCATCGGTTGCGCCAGCTGAGGAATCCGCCAACCCCGAGATCCTCCACCAGCTCTTTGAAGGGGAGAGTGAGACAGAATCATTCTATGGCTTTGAAGATGCTGACTTGGATCTGATGGAAGTCTGAGTGCTTTCCCACTTGATCCAGAGATCTCTTTTATATATATATATAGATATATATAGATATATATATAAAAGAAAATCAATATTGGATGAGACCATTTTCACTTCCCTGTGGATCTGTGGGTACAGGAGATTAGTAGGTGAACACGCAGACTAATAGCCATTTTATGCTGTCTGTTCATTTCTTTAAAAAGAAAAAAAATGTGCTTAATTTGTTTTTGTTTTTTCTTAAATCACTGTTGCTATTTTCTGAAGATATATTGTGGGTGAATTATTTTTTGCTTTTTATTTTCTTTACCTCACTGTATTATAGTTTCTGGGTTGTGTTTGTTTTATACTGTGCAAAAAAAAGGTTTTTAATTAAACCACATCATCAATGTGACCTTTTTTCTTTTGGAAAAACCAAGGAACACCAATATGTAGCTAAAGAATGAAAATCTCTACACCCCACCCCCACTTTTTAAAAAAATTGTCATAACACAGACCTCCCCCCCTCCCCATTTTAACACTTGGATCCAGAAATGTTGATTTCTCGGTGATAACATCTTTTCTTTCTTTTAAGGTATGAATGTTTCCTTTAACACATTGAACGTTCTATAGCCACCCTTTGAAAACTTGAGGTTTCCTTATTAACAAAGAGGACAGCGATTAAAGGCTGACATCATTGTTTAGGGACAGGAATGGGGTTGATCCCGCCTGTTGGTCACCAGCAAATGGATCTTTAGAGACCTAGAAGTGCCATGCCTTGGGTTGACCGATGATCCACTTTGGTCGAGAGTTACCTGGACTTCCAGGCAGCTGCCGTAACTTCCTCACTTTCTTGTCCGTTGGCTAAACTACTGGGCACCTGCTCCTTCTGATTCCTAACAAGAGTATAAACTGTGGGAGCTTCAAGCCTTTTGACGACTCCGTTCAGGTTGGCAACATCCTTTCCGGTTGGCTCGTTGGTTGCAAGCTAATCCTCTCCTGGACCATTGACTTTAAACCTTCTGAAAACTATTGATAGCTACTGAATCCTGCTTTCTCCGACGGCGCCAAGACACACTACGTACCCCGAATTTGCTACTTCAGTTGAACCCAGCTGCACACACAAAAACAAGGGAGAACTTGTTTTTATTTTTCACTGCCAGCGTAAAAAAACAGAGACTAAAGAAAGACAAAAAGAGAGGTGTTTTTTCTACTGTTTGCATGTTTGAGAGTTTTTTAAAAATCGTAACGTATTATGGTCTGAACAATGAAAAGCATTTTGACATGATGAAAAGACGTGGGAGCCTCCTCCCTCCCCCACCCTTCATGCCACTTCTGGTTTTACTTTTTTCCGTTGAAGTTTTAAGACTCGCCTCTGTGGCCAACGCCTTCCCTCCCTTTCCCCAAAGCCCCCAATATGCCCACCCCATTCCCCACCCCCCAGTGACTCAAGGGAAGAAGGAAACAGGGTGGGCTGACCTGTAAATGATTAATCTCTAAAATGTACATACGTGGAACATTTAATAAAGCCAGGGAAATGGATTTATAAACGCTGTGTTTTTATTACGGAGAACGACAGCTGGACGGGGCAGGGAGTTTTGTGCATGTTGTAAATTAACAGGAGCTTCAGGCAGGATGCCCAATACAACCTGGTGTCCTCCATCCAGGTGTTTTGTACTTCATCTTCCATCAGCCCAAGGCAGCACAGCTGTATGATGCTGAGGTCAGCGGGAGGGCCTGTGCCAGCTGGTGGGTGCTGATGGGAGCCTAAAGCAGCTGTGGTGCAGCAAGTTGGTGAAGGAGGCACTCAGCTGCGTTTTTAGTTGTGGGGTCCAGAGGAAAGTTATTTGGGCCAGATCCCCAAAGAGTGTCTTGTCTCTTCTGTGCATTTGGAATACTGTGTACAGTTGTGGTTGCCACATCTCAAAAAGGATATTGTAGAGTCGGAGGAGGTTCAGAAAAGGTCCACCAGGAGGTGACCTTGTAAAGGTAAAGGGACCCCTGACCATTAGGTCCAGTCGCAGACGACTCTGGGGTTGCAACGCTCATCTCGCTTTACTGGCCGAGGGAGCCGGCGTACAGCTTCCGGGTCATGTGGCCAGCAGGACTAAGCCGCTTCTGGCGAACCAGAGCAGCGCACGGAAATGCCATTTACCCTCCCGCCGGAGCGGTACCTATTTATCTACTTGCACTTTGACATGCTTTTGAACTGCTAGGTTGGCAGGAGCAGGGACCGAGCAATGGGAGCTCACCCCGTCGCAGGGATTCGAACCGCCGACCTTCTGATCGGCAAGCCCTAGGCTCTGTGGTTTAACCCACAGCGCCCCCTGGGTCCCTGAGGTGAGCATAATATTAGCATGGTCTGGAGCAACAGGATCCTTTTTTCCTCCGTTAAACAACACTAGAATCCCTCCCTTCCTTCGACGCAGATTACCACCCCAGCCCCTGCACAAAGTTGATCTTGCCATCCCATCATCTTTTCCCTTTCCAGTCAAAGGGGCTCATCTTCCTCCTCATCCCCACCCCAGTACCATTTTAGCTTACATTTCTTCCTCTCTTGCTCTTCCTTCTTCTCTGCAGACACTGTCATGGCCCCTTATCCCGCCCTCCCCTCAAGACTGTAAGCAGCTCTCAAACTTGGTGCCTGGGTGCTTTGAAAATTAGATAGCCAACATGGTCCTTGCTCAGATGTTTTGAACGCCTCTCTGTGGTCCCATGTCTTGGTAGTTTTACTGGCTGCTCCTGAGCTCATCAGGAGTTTAAGAATGAGACGTAACAACAGGGGCGTCGGGTACACCAAAGGCAGGGGTGGCAAACTCTGACCCTGTATCTGCCTGTCAAATTGCGGAAAGTGGGATGCCAATCTCTGCCACGTTTTTCTTCTCATCTACTTGGCAAGCGAAGTGTCCATGTGCATTCTCTGGATCTGTGTTGGAACTGAACCACACAGGCCCAAACAGCACCATTCATTAGCGATTATGTTAATTTCCCTCTAAAGGACGGACCCATTCACACAGTCACTAACTGCATGACTGATATGCCACATTCAGTTTAGCCCTCAGCCCTAGAGTCTGATCAATGCCCCCTACATCAAATAATACATTCCCCTGGTGGTAGAAAATCATCGTGTCAAGAAAGGCTGGACTGCAGGCTTCTTCCTTGATGTGTCAGCTTTCTACAATGCAGTGAATTTTCTGGGAGCTTTCAGTAGATGGAGAAGCATTTTTTTAAAAATGCACCTCCCACTCTCTCTCATTATAAGTGTCAGTCCGTCTGTCCCCTAAACAGGCTCACCACAAGATTAGTCTGACAAGCTCAGAAAGGAGAGAAGCCAGCAATGCTTTAAGATGACACAGTATCAGGAATGCCCGATTCAGGTCAACAGGAAGCTTATAGCAGAGAAAACTGGAAAGTTACAGTGAATGTTTCAAGTATAAGAATCATGACATGTACATACAGGCAAAGAGTCTAAACCTCATTTATTCTGTTTACAAAAAAAAGAAAACGTGGTCTGAGGAGCTGCCGAAACGTTAGGCATCAAACAGCATTGCAAGGGATTTGGGATTATCTCTCGACAGGAACAGAGACTGCCCACGAGCTCTTGAGCTTCATTCAAAACCGCTGCGGAGAGGGGAGGAATGGGGGAAAATTAGGTTGGCAGTACCCAAATTAGCAGGAGGCAAGAGTTGCACGATGTCTAGAAATGGTTGCAGAACGAAATCATTTTTAAGACAAAATGAAACACAGTATTTAGGGTATGAATATGGAATTACTATAGCCTTTGGGCCCAGGGATACTAGATACAGACATTTAACCATGTTCAGAACGTCGCTATGAGAAGGTTGGTAAGTCTGGTCGCAGAGGTGTGCGTGCCTCTTGCTAGGAGCCAGTCATTCCCTCTAAAAACCTGCATATTCCTTTCAAGGTTCATACATAAACACCCAAAACCTAGCTAATCTGGAGGGTTATGAGGCAGGGGGACCTTTTATACACTGAGGGCCACATTCCCTTGTGGGGAGCTTTAGATAGGCCATGGATAAGATGCACAACCTCCTATAGGCATCACTGCATTTCAGGGATGGCTTTTGGCCAGGAAAACACACTTGAGGGCACAGGCAAGAAGCTAAAAAGAGCCTGCTGGATCAGGCCAATGGCCCATCTAGCCAAGTGTCTGCTCTCACAGGGGCCAACCAAAAACGAAAGATCATGGCTGGTAATGGGCGTGGCCTGCTGAAGAGGTGTGACCTGGGGAGAGCTCTTAAGGGGCTGGATGGCTCCCTGGGCAAGAAAAGGAAAATTTAGTGGTATTTTCAGCTCCTGTTCCCAATGGGACCTTGTGAGGTGAGCCGAGCCAAGAAAATGTGAGCAGAACAAAGAGTTCTAGGATGCTCTCAGAGATGTTATTCATTTGGTTTATTTCCCCATCTTTCATGCTAAGGTCCCAGGGCAGGTGACCACAATTTAAAAACACATGACTCAAAACAGTCCAAAACATGTGACAATCACAAAAATAGACCCTAAAAATGCATCTCTCAAGCGTGATGCAGAGGCAAGTCTTGAGCCGAAAACTCTATAGCCGGCCTCGCCTCTGTGGGAAGCAGGTTCCACAACTTAGGGGAACAAAGGAAGACCCTCTTCTGAGCCGCTACTAACCCCCAAACTTCTGAGGGAGGTGGAACTTCCATGAGGGCCCTCTCTGATGTTCTTGACAGCCGAGGGGGTTTCTGTGAGGGTGTCCAGACAGTGCAGGGTCCAAAAATGCCACCTTTCCGGAGATCAAGGTAGATTGGGAGTTTTCCTGGGGAGACGTACTCTGCCAGCTGCAAACTGCTTCATTTGAAAGAGGGTCCAAAGGAAGGAGGTGTGCTTACCTGACCAGGTGTGCTATTTCCCAGTTGGTCTCGGAGGAGATGGGCCCTTCTACTTCCACGCCTTTCTCTGTCACCGTCGTGAGCTCGTACTGAGAGAGAGAAGAGCGGGAGGTTAGATTGGCCTCTTGCCAGACGCGTCTGCCTTTAACAGGACCTCCTGATGCCGTCTCCCAGCATCAGCTCTGACCATTTGGCCAGGGCTGGTGGGAGACACAAATCCCAACGGGAAGGCCGCAAGGTCCCACCATTCCGCTGTTCTAATGCCAAGGTGCACTGTGGGAGACTTACCCTGTTGAACGAGCGGGCGTCTCTGTAGTAGAGGATTTTCATGCAGCGTTCAAGGAGGCTTCTGGCCTCCTGCTTAGACAGGACGGGCTTATTTTCCAAGGCTTCCCTCATCAGCGGCTGCGATAGAGCGGGAGAAATTAAAATATTCAGCTGTGCAGCTGCAAGCCATGGGAGCTAAGAAGGCAAAAAGAGTCCTGTCCATGGCCCATCAATCACCATGGTCTCACGGTGGCCAACCAAAAGCGGCTGAGCACAGACCGGATCTTTGGCACCTCTTAACATGAGACCGTGTGCCTCCTCCGCCTGAGACGCTTACCTGTGCCACGTAAGAACCGTATCCCGTCGCCAGAGAAGCGGCTTCATACGCCACCCCGAGCATGTCAACATAACCTAGGAAACTGAGAAAAGGGGGGGGGGGCTTTAGTAATAGAATCACAGAGCTGGAAGGGACCACAATGGTCACATAGTCCAAGCCCCTGCAATGTAGAATTATTTCGCCCAATATGGGGCTCGAACCCATAACCGAGATTAAGAGAATCTTGCTGTAACAACTGAGCTATAGCAGGAAAAGAGGGAAATCGTCCCAAGGCGGCTCCGCAGTCCTTTTTCTGCACCTCTAAATTGTTGAATGCTTATCTTTTGCAGAAAGGGGAGAGGATTTCCAGACGAGCAGATGCAGAAAGGGAAAGAGAGCCTGCTGGATCAGGCCAATGGCCCATCTAGACCAGCATCCTGCTCTCACAGCGGCCAACCAGAAGATGCTTGTGGGAAACTATCAGGAAGGGTTCAGAGCCCTGTCCCCTCCCGTGGTTTCCAGCTACTGGTATTCAGAAGCATTGCTGCTTCTGGCAGGGAGGCAGACCATAGCCAACATGAGTAGTAGCCAATGAAAACTTCATCTTCCATGATGAACCCTCTCCATATAAAAAGGCAGGCAGAGCACTTTAGCTAGAAGTCTCGTCCCATCCTATATAATAATAATAATATTTTTTTATTTATACCCCACCCTCCCCGGCCAGAACCGGGCTCAGGGCGGCTAACACCAATAAAATTACAATAAAACGTAAAAGAAAGAAGTTATAAGTTATAAGAGTTCTAAGATGGCGGCGCGCATAGACGCAGCGGCTGCTCAGTGCTCTCCCTTATTTTTAAGTTGTCTCTAAGGTGCTACTGGAAGGAATTTTTTTATTTTGTTTTTATTTTTAAGTGTTTCGTATGGTTTTTACTGCTGTTACTCATGCTGAGTACATTTTTGGTTGGGGAAACAATTGTTTAAATGAAAAATGAATTTATTTATTTTTAATTATTTTATTATTATTATTATTATTATTATTTAATTCCAATTTCGTTGTACTTGTACAATGACAATAAAGATATAAAGATAAAAAGATAAAGAAAGATAAACAGTTAATTAAAATATGGGTTAAAATACAATTTAAAATTTAAAATGCAGCCTCATTTTAGTAGTAGCCCATAAATCAAAACCATAAGGGGAGGGGAAAAAAGGGTCAGACTGAGTCCAACCCAAAGACCAGGTGGAACAGCTCCATCTTGCAGGCCCTGTGGAAAGATGTCAAATCCCACAGGGCCCTGGTCTCTTGTAACAGAGCGTTCCACCAAGTCGGGGCCAGTACTGAAAAGGCCCTGGCCCTAGTTGAGACCAATCTAACCACCTTGTGGCTCGGGACCTCCAAAGTGTTGTTATTTGTGGACCTTAAGGTCCTCCGCGGGGCATACCAGGAGAGGCAGTCCCATAGGTACAAGGGTCCTAGGCCGCATAGCAAGAATGCCGATTCCAACAGCACTCCCAACCTTTCTGCCTATCCCACCCCAGGGTTGTGGGGTTCATGTAGGATTGTGTTTAAGGAAAATATGTTTTTCTCTGTTCATTGTGCGAGTGAGCAATATCATTCCGATGTCCAGTTCTGGATTGTGTGAGTGTGACGTTCCTTGCTGGTCCAGAAAAGCATGTTCTCCTGACCAATCTTACAGGACACAAAATTGGCAAAAAATTGGCTACTGCTGCTTCCATAACTCTAGGATGGGAGAGTCACGTCTCTTTTTTTAGAATTAGCATTTGCTGTACCAGATGTTACAACTGACTGGCAAAAATGTTCCTTAGGTGTGATTCTTTGATATTCATAGTATCTTTTTCCCTTGAAGTGAATCTTAGAGCCCTGGTGTAAGTACCAGCGGGCCAAATGGCAAGGATGTTTGCCAAGGATGTTTATTTCCTTTTCCTGCTTCCTAATCTGTCCTTTCATGTACTTGAGCTTTGGAATGCAAGTAGATAGTAGGGAAGGTAGTTAGAATCATAGAATCACTAGTAAATTAAGCCCGTTGAAAAACGGGCGCTAGAGGGGTGGCCCCCCCCGGCGGCGTTGGCTGCTGCCCCCCGAGATGCCGCCTCAGGCACAGCCGCGGATCCCGCGTCGGCCTGCTTGGCCCGGGATCCACCCGGGCGCTCCTCCTCCATCCCTCCGGCCGGGCGAGATTCGGCTCCGGGGGGCTGGCGGCGGCCGGATCCGAGCCACGGAGGCGGCCGGCGGCGGCGGGAGCGCCTGTGGCGCTTCCCCCGCGCTTTGGCTGGCGCTGCTGCTGCTGCCGAGGCGGGCGCCGCCGGGCGCCGCTAGCAAGAAGCGAGGGATGAGGCTCCGTGCAAGGCGGCGGCGCTGTCTCAACTGACACCGCGCGTGCGCCGCCGCTGACTTCCGGCCTGCGTCCCTGTTGGGGGGGGAACAGTAGAGCTGTCCAATCCCTGCGTCCCCGTGTGACATGCGCACAACGCACTTCCGTGACACACGGAAAAGCAGGGACACTTGCTCTTTATTATATAGCAGGGGTGGCCAACAGGTCGATCGTGATCTACCGGTCGATCCCCAGGACGTTTGTGGTCGATCCCCGGTAGATCATGGGTGTCCTTCCCTCTTGCCGACAAAGAGCTTGCTAATCTTTGTGTGAGTGTGTTTCCCCGCTCCTCCTTCCCTCTTGCCGACAAAGAGTTCGCTAATCTGTGTGTGAGTGTGTTTCCTGCTCCTCCTCCCTCTTCCCGACAAAGAGTTTGCTAGTCTGTGTGTGAGTGTGTTTTCCCCGCTCCTCCCCTCTTGCCTACAGAGAGCTGTGTGTGATTTTGCATGCGTGGGAGGACATTACAGGGATGCTACCCAGTGCCTATCAGAGACCGGATCCTAGCCTGCATCCTGCTTGGTCAAATGGGGATGCAGGCTGAGACTTGGGCAGTGCCAGGGGTCGAATCCAGGGCTGACCATAGGCTTACCTGGATCCGCCCCTTGCCCATTTAAGCAGCCCACACCTGGGACACACCCTCTTCCTTCCCTTGCTGGTTTCCAGTGTGGAGCTCCGTAGGTCTCCTGCATTGTGACTAGGAAGGTATTAGATCTCATCCTTCCTCGTCTGCCTGCTTTGTGCTGGCCAGAGAGGAACAGGCGTCTGTCCCAGTTTCTGCATTTGCCGGGCTTCGTCATTGCAAGGGAGCTTGGGAAACTGAGTTCCCTTGCATGGTGAGTAGTTCCTTTGCGAGGGCTGAGGATCCTGGGAAACTGAGTTTTTCAGCCATTTCGGGCTTTCTGTGTGTGGGGAAAAGTTTTTCTGTTGGCTAAAAAGCTGTTTTTTGAAGCTGTTTTTGTTTGCTGTTTACATAACGTGGTCCTCGGTAATCAAATAACTCAGGACTTGGATATCAGCACTCGATTGTTGGTGCATTTTAAAACTGGGGCCACGTGGGTTGCTATTTTCCTTTGCCTTCCGGGTGGGCGTGCTCTTGCTAAAGTTTCCAGTGCTACTGCTTTAAATAATAAAGGGAAATTAATTAAAAGGAATAAATATTTTTTTAGTTGGGGCTTCAGTTTGTTCCAGGTTCCAGCCTCTTTTGGGGGTGGCATTGTTATGCAGCAACGTTTTTGAGGTGGTTTGTGTTCATCTTTGGCTGTGCGGTTGCAGGGGCTTTTATTTTAAGTTCAGTTCTGAGGTTTGCTGCTGTATTTGCATTTTAAAACTGAAGCCACGTGGGGCCAGGCATTGGTTGGGTTGCTATTTTCCTTTGCCTTCCGGGTGGGCGTGCTCTTGCTAAAGTTTTCAGTGCTACTGCTTTAAATAATAAAGGAAATATTTTATTCTCAGTTCTGAGGTTTGCTACTGCATTTGCTGTTAGCTTTTTGGTTTACTTTGGAGGTAGTGTGGTGTGGGTACAGTTGTTTGGGCGCCATATGTGAAATCAAAGGCTAGCACGCATCTACTGACTCCTCAGATCTGTGTGAACTAGTTAGCTGAGTTGGTTTTCCTTGTCTGGGTGTTTTGTACCTCAAAGGTTGCCACACTTTACAAAGCAGGCAGTCTTCTGTCTTGCTGAGTTAGTTTTTAAATCAATTATTTCAGAAGGTCTAGTCTCTAGTCTATTTTAAAAAAATGAGTGCCCCCAAAAAGTCCAAAACCTATCATTTTCATAATGAATGGGAAATTGAGTATTTCTTTGTGATGGTGAAAGAGAAGTGTTGTTGTTTAATTTGTAACACCTCTGTGTCCTTACCAAAAAAGGGTAACTTGGAACGCCATTATAATGCTTACCACCGTAGTAAATTTGATGTTGATTTTCCCGTCAAAAGTGAAATTCGTAAACTTAAACTCAAAGAACTCAAAGCAAAATTAACTTCTCAGCAGCAATTACTGGTAAAATCCAGCTCACATTCTAACAAGGCAACCATGGCATCCTTCAAGGTGAGCAACCTGGTTGCTAAAAAGTGCAAACCTTTTGCTGAAGGAGAGTTTGTAAAAGAGTGCTTTCTCACAGCAGCTGAAGATATTTTTGAAGGGTTTAAAAATAAAAAAGAGATAATAGCTGCTATCCAAGATATTCAATTATCAAGAAACACAGTCATGCGGCGAATGGAAAACATGTGTAAAAATATTGATGAACAGCTGTTGACAGATGTGTCCAGTTGTGTTGCTTTCTCACTCCAGCTGGATGAATCAACAGACATCAGTGACACAGCTCAGCTACTAGTTTTTATTCGTATGGTTTTTAAAGATTTCAGCACAAAAGAAGAACTACTTGGGATGGTTTCTTTAAAAGAGAGAACCACTGGTCAAGAAATATTTAATTCCTTCTATTCCTTTATAAACAAGCTTAATGTTCCATTACAGAAGCTTGTTGCCATCACTACTGATGGAGCAAAAGCCATGACAGGTCGGGTTAATGGATTTATTGCCCTTTGTCGACAGCATGGTGATTTCCCTGACTTCCTTGCATACCACTGTATCATTCACCAGCAAGTTTTGGCAAGCAAGAGACTGAACACACAGCATGTCATGGACATAGCTTTTAAAATTGTAAATTCAATTCGTGGAAAAGCACTTCAAAGACGGCTTTTCAATCTCACTCTTGAGGAAGGGCAACTAGAATTAATTTTACACACAGATGTAAGGTGGCTCAGTAGGCACAAATTTTTTGTAAGATTTCGTAGTTTGTTGAAAGAAATAATATCCTTTTTGAAGGAGAGGGGAGAGGAGTATGCTCAGTTAGAAGATGATGAGTGGTTGTTTGATCTGGCTTTCCTTGCTGATTTCACAGGTAAACTTAGTGATATGAACCTAGAGCTACAAGGTAAAGGTAAATGCATTGGTGAGATGATTAGCATAGTTTCATCCTACAAAACAAAATTTAAGTTAATGATGGCTGACCTTACAATCAAAATTTTTGATCACTTTCCTAATATTCAGGACCATCTGGAAAAAAATCCTGACTTTGTTTTTCAAACAGAGAAGTATGTGGCCGAAATTGATTATGTTATTCTGGAGTTAGAAAAAAGATTTGGCGACTTCCAAAAAATTGAATTAATTGTAGAGTACATGTCATTTCCATTCAAATCTGATTTGGACATTAAAAAAATTGCAGTAATTATCAGTACAAATTATTCATTGTGCAAAACATCTCTTGAAAATGAGATATTAACTCTGAAAAATGACATTTTTCTGAGGGCCCGTGCAGAAGAAGAATCATTTTGGAAGTTTGTGCCTAGACAGAAATTTCCAAATTTGAGAAGATGCAGCGAAATGTTACACTCATGTTTTGGTTCTACTTATTTGTGTGAATCTGCATTTTCATATTTAAAAATGACAAAGAATAAGCAACGTTCAAACATGACAGATGAGCACCTTAAGGATTCCCTGAAGCTGGCCCTGACACAGTACTCGCCTGATATTGAACAGTTGGTTACTGAAATGGTGACGCAGGTATCACACTAACAATGGATGAAGGCATGTATTTTTTAAGAAATCTTGATAGGTAGGTTAAAGGAGTGGGTAAAGGAGTTTGTGCGGCGTACAGTTTTGTGAGTGCTTTTATGCAACTCTCTCCCAATAAATCTCTAACAGTTTCTGTTTTCCCCCATAAGAAAAGTATTTGGGCAGTGCTCCCCCCAAAAAGGTTACCAAATCTGGTCACCTCCCTTTCCTTCTCCTTAAAAAAGCTCAACAACTAAAAATTAACCGAACCCCTAAAAAACGGGGCGTTCCTCATCCCCAAAAAAGTTCAACAACTTTGAGCTGAACCCAAAAAAATGGGGGTAGATCACGGCCAGATTTTAATTCTGAAAGTAGATCCCAGTCTCTTGGGAGTTGGCCACCCCTGTTATATAGGATAGAGTTGGAAGAGACCACAAGGGCCATCCAGTCCAACCCCCTGCCCCTGGGGGGGGGGGGAATCGGACCTGCAACTTCAAAGGGTCTTTGTTCTGACTTTTTCCCACGTGGAAGTTTTAGGGAACCGTTGGATGATTCTCATTGGTCCTTTTGAATTCTGTGACGAAGTGTTTTGTGTTAATAAAAAGAGCCTGAGGTTGGGGTGCGGGATGGCACTTACGACTCAGAGCTTTTGCAGGTCAAACCTCTGTGTCAGTCTTTCTTTCGAACTCATGCCAACTCTGCGCAACGCAGAGGGACGCAACACAGGGTGACTAACCTTTCTCCATTGCTGAAGCCGCCTATCACCACGGTGTTCCAGAGGGGGTTCATCTTGGACCGGCGGCTGTACATGGCTCGGGTGAGCCAGGAGTGAATGGCCTTTGGGCTGTAGTTGTGGCCGTCTCCCAGGAGCTCCTCATCAATCCTGCAGGGCAGAAGCCAGATTAGATGCAGCACCTGATGCTTTACGGTAAGGAGTGGGGAATCTCAAGCTCCGGGGGGGGGGGCTGAATGGGGAACCCCATTTTGACACCTGACTCCAGCAGCAACCCAGACACACAGTCGCAGACTACATAAGGGCCAGCTAAGGAACCAGGCCAAGTTCATGTCGGCGCACTATGCCAATCATTTGGGGCTCCTTTTTCAGTCCGCGGTCACCCAGAAAGTCTTCCGAGCTCTTCTTTCTCGGTTCAGCTCATCTGTTGGTGAATTCCCATGCGGGAATAAACACCTCATCCATTCCTGTTCTACTTAAAGTATTTGCTGAAGAATTACCGGTAACATTACTGTACAACTTATGCAACTACTGGTGTAAGAAAAACAAAGTAAAACTATATACACGGAATCATTCCGTCTCTCTGCTCTTCAACCATCTGGACAGAGTAACAGCCACTATCAGAGCACGTCTAATATAGAAGTCTGTTGCTAAGGAAACCCTGTTGCTGGGAGGCAAAACTATGCAAGAATCATTTCAAGCCTATTTTTAGATTACAGTAACAGTTCAGGGCTCTGAGCTGGCTGCTGGATATCGGAGGAACACAGAGGCTGGCAGGCAGAAGCCCCCAGAATAACCTCCCGGACCCCCAGGGCCAGAGCTGGGACTCTCATAGGTGCCTCTGCCAGTCCAGCAGCGCAGGAGGTGCACCAGGAGGCATGCTATGGGACAGAGGAGGAGGAGTGTCTGTCTTCAGGTTCTACATTTCTCCAGGAGAGGGTGGAGCCTGGAGGAGGCGAATTGAAGACAGAGGCTTAAAAGGCCTCCATCTGCTCCCAGCTCTTTTTGGGGAAAACTGCTTCCTGCTGTTGGTTTGGAGAACTTCAGACTTACACCATCTGCTCAATGACTTGCTTGAGGTACTGGAAATCAGCATAGTCGCCCGAAGCCCCCAGCACGGTGCTGTCGTTGACCTTCATAATCCTGGAGATGTTGCGGAAGCGGGCGAGCGACCCATAGGAGCCCAGCATGTCGGCCGCAATCATCACCCCACCGTTGAACTTCACCCCCAGGACTGAGGTGCCTGTCACCATGGGGCTCCTTTGAGGGGAACAAGAAGCATCAGAGGGTCAGCATGCAGGTTCCCCTTCTCTGCGGGGAATAACTTGAGTTGGAAGAAATGGCAAAGCAGCCCCACATCTCCTGCTGCGTTTTGAGTGCCTCTTCCTACTTGACTCCTTATTGGGGGAAAGGGCTGTAGCTCTGTGGTAGAGCATCTGCTTTGCATGTAGAGGTTCCCAGGTTTAATTCCTGGCATCTTCAGGTAGGGCTGGGAATGTCCCCTGCCTGAAACTCTGGAGAGCTGCTGCCAGTCAGCGTGGACAGCACTGAACTAAATAGACTGAATTGGTATAAATCAGCCTCCTGCGCTAACATTTTCTATTCTGTCCCTTTGAGGCAGTCAAATCTAACCCCACAAAATGCTGCTTGTTCACACAACACCTATTTCCCACTCTGCCCCCACCGCCTTGGGACAGACATACCAGCCCAGGCAGAGCTAACAAGTCCCCCCTAACAAATAATACCAAACTGATGTAGATGAAAAAGGGCCTCTTGTTGGGTATTATTTTCTTTTAGGCTTCTTAGCTGCTTATTACCTGAAAGTCTCCAAGTGACACATGTAACTCACAATAAAGGTAAAGGTAAAGGGACCCCTGACCATTAGGTCCAGTCATGTCCAACTCTGGGGTTGCGGTGCTCATCTTGCTCTATAGGCCGAGAGCCGGCGCACAGCTTCCGGGTCATGTGGCCAGCATGACAAAGCCGCTTCTGGCGAACCAGAGCAGCGCACGGAAATGCCGTTTACCTTTCCGCCAGAGCGGTTCCTATTTATCTACTTGCACTTTTACGTGCTTTTGAACTGCTAGGTGGGCAGGAGCTGGGACCGAGCAACGGGAGCTCACCCCGTCGCAGGGATTCCTATACCTAAAACCTTCATAAATAGCTGCAGCACATCTCTATACCCTCATCCCCGCCAGATCAGGATATGGTCCGTGAATTTGGTCCATTTATTTAGATGCTGATGGGCTAAATGGAGAAATCGGGATATAATTGGACCCTTGTTCATTGGTTGGGGTGTGTGTGTTGGGAGTTGGAGTCCAGCAACATCGGGATGGGGCCACAAAGCCCCCCCCCACTTCTGAAATAAGTAAATGCCCATTTAAACAATATATAATTTGTCTAATTCTGCCATTCTTCTCACCCAACCCTTCCTCCTGCCCACCTCTAACCCAGAGAAGTCAGCAACGTGGCGTGACGTCAACAACGTGACATCACAGGCGCATTCTCTCCCCCTCCCCCTTTTAGGCCCAACTGAGGGCGCTCAGCCTCCCCCAGCCCCCTTACAGAGTCCTGGTGACGCCCTCGGCCTGGACCCCGGATGCGTTTCCTGGGCAGGGCGGTGAGTAAAGCGCCCCCGGAGCGGGACCACCGGCCCAAAACGGCGGCAGCGAGAACGACGGCGGAACCTCCATCTTTCCTCGAAGAGCCGCAGCTTAGTCACTGAACAGGAAGAGGCGCCGGCATTCTGCGCATGCGCGGCGCTCGGGGATTCGTTTTGTCCTCGGTGGCGAAACCGAAGACCGTGAGAAGCCGCCATTTTGTGTGTGGCGGAACTGAAGCATCTCTTTAACTTTTTTAAAAGGTAATATTTCATACGTCCTAGCAAGCGCAGACCGCAGAGAGTTACAAAAGTACTTTTTACTATTGGGAAGTTGTGGTGCGAAGGGGGCCGCACGGGCGGTATAATTTAAGAGGGCATGTCCCCCCCCCGGTGTCGCCATATTGAGTGTTACTCAAAACTTCGCTAGAGCCCGTAGACAAAACCGGCCTAGAGTGACAAGCGCCGTCGCAGACTTTATGAGCACTTCCGCTATCTCCAAGGGAACTAGTTTCCCGCGCTTGTTTTGAACGCAAATGATTACGGGAGGGCTTCCATCATAGAGAGGCGAACGGCTAGAGCACCGGCTGCTGCCTACGTTCACATATTGCCGGAAGTTTCAGCTAAACGTGTCGCTCTAGCCTTTTGAAACCTCTATAGGCTAAGCTGAGCACGAGTTTCTGAAGCTTTCTTTCCTCGAGGGGGCGCTCTTTCCCTGTTACTTGAATGGAGAAGCGCCATATTGAGTGTGGCATCAGTTAACGCCACACCTCTTTTACCCATTACAGTACTGTAGTATTTAAGTGTATGTTCTGTAATTATTATTATTCCAAGAATTTGCTCATGTTATAGTAATGAATATATACATTCTCTCTCTCTCTCTCTCTCTCTCTCTAATATTGTGTGTCATTCCTTGCATTGTGAACCTTTTTATTTATTAGAATACAAATATTTTTTAGGAACATAAGGAAAGTTTATTTATGTATCCCACTACGGCGGCCCGTGTTTCTTTAGCTCCAAAATGGAAAACGAGCAAGGTCCCAACTGAAGAATGGAATATGTGCAGCTAGCGGACCTAACATATGGAATAAGAGAACAAGAAGCACATACGTTTAGAGAAGATTGGAAAATGTTTATTGAATACAGTATATTGGGGGGGGGTGGATTGTGTACACTTGAAAACGGCAGCATTAAAATAAATTCAACAGTGTAAATAAGTTTTGATGGATGTAATAAGGGAATACTGAATGGTTCAGTTTATATAAAATATTATGTTATGCAAAATGAACCATGGAAAGAAAAGAAGGGAAGTCATTGATATTTTAAATGAATTTTCTAAATTGTAAAACAGAAAATTTAATTATAGAGAGAGAGAGAGAGAGAGTCCAGTTGGATAAGGCCATTGACCCACCTAGTCCGACTTCCTGTTCACACCGTGGCCAAATGCCCCTAAGAACCTAGTAATCAAGGTAGACTGCTTTTGAACCTGGAGGTTCCATGGGAACATCAGAAGAGCCCTCTAGCTAGATCAGGCCAGAGGCCCAAGTAGTTCAGCATCCTCTTCTCACAGTGTGCACAGAGATGCCTCAGTGGGAAACCCTCAGGATTCAACCACAAGAGCCCTCTCCCCTCCTGTCTGGTATTCAGAAGCATTCCTGTCTCTGATTGCAGAGGCAGAGCACTGCCATCACGGATAGTCATCACTGATAACTTGATCCTCCAGGAATTTGTCTAATCCTCTTTCAAACCACCCAAGTTGGTAGCCATCACTACATCCTGAACTGAGGCGGAAGCCATACTAACATTTTGCTTGCCCTTTAAAAAAATATTTTCCAACTCTACAATATCCTTTATGGAGAGAGGTGACCAGAACTATAGGAACAGAAGATTGAGATAGGGGATGATGGCTATATTGGGTAAAGTCATTTGCCAGGGATTAAAGGCAATGCCAGGATTATTGGGAAGAGCAGACATTTCTCATAAATTACGACGTAATTGTAAACTGGAAATTAAAATGTGTCTTGCAGTGGAGTTAAGTGCAAGCTTAACTCTGTCAAAACCAATACAGCTTACTTCAGTCAAATAGAAAGCATATTTGTAAATCAGGAACATCAATGAGAAAAATAAGTTTTATTTCTTTTTTCAGAAATCTAATGAGGGACAAAACATGTGTTCCTCCTTGCTGCTGCCGACACCTCGCCTCTGCTGGGCTTCCCTCTCTCCCCACACACTGAAAATGAAGTCTCTTCAAATCTCTCCTAGATATGGGAGACTTTTCTTTTTTAACCTTTAAAGATAAGAGGTGAATTGTCTTCAAGCTTCTTTCTGCTTATCCCTCTTTTGGAATGTGAGTGGAATGAAACCATCTTGATTTTTTTTTTAAGCATTCCAAATATGCAAAATATACAGTAAAGGTAAAGGGACCCCTGACCATTAGGTCCAGTCGTGGATGACTCCAGTAAAGCGAGATGAGCGCCGCAACCCCAGAGTCGGACACGACTAGACCTAATGGTCAGGGGTCTCTTTACCTTTACCTTTACTCTGAGGACAAACACTGGATGCAATCTAGAATATTTAAATTGTTTTTGTGTGTGTGTTGCAGAGTACAGAGATAAGTGCTTTTCTCTATCTCATAATACTAGAACCGCAAGGCGTTCCAAATGAGATTCAGGACAGACAAGAAGATGTCTTGTTTCACAGTCAAAGTCTGGGATTTGCTTGTAGATGCATTTTAAATGGCTTTAAAACGGGGATTAGATAAGTAAATTCACAGAGGATAAGGCTATCAATAGCTGCAAATCAATGGTTGCTTTATTATTAACTCCAGTGTCAGGAGTTAATACCAGTTTGCCGGGGACTGTGAGTGACAGAGTGTTGTTGCACTCATGTTCTCTTTGCAAGTTTCCCCTTGGGGTATCTGGGTGGCCGCTGTGAGAACAGGATCCTGGACTAGATGGGGCCCCCTTTGGCCTGATCCAGCTGCAGCATTCTGTGATGTCCTTGTGGAACCTCCAGGTCCAGAGGCAGTCTACCTGGGATTCCAAGCACATTAGGGGTATTGGGTCACTGTGAGAACAGGTTGATGAACTAGATGAGCCTGCTCCTGTTTTTAGTCCTCTCTGCAACATTAAATACGTGGCCTAGTTTTAAGGAACGTTCACACCTGATAAATAACCATAGCAGAATAATACACCTGTAAACTGAACCGAGGAAGAAGCCCTGCTAGCAGGATTGTATCTCCACCCCGCCTATTTCCTACCTACTTTTCATTTCACATTTTACAACGCCCATAAAGGTGGCCAGGACACATTCTTATCTGCAGTTGTGACTTTGTCCTTCCTTGGCCAAGGGGGTGGGTAGGGCTTCGTGGAAGCAACTGGAGGAGCCTGAATCTAACATTTTCTTTCACTTTCCCCTATTGACAGGTAGACAAAGGATGTAATTAACTTCCCCTTCTACGTTGCACCCCCGGTCTTTATTTTTTATTTTTTTTAAAAAAAGGCCACAGCGGTATTGCAGATATCATGCTTACGGCCATAAGGAGAGCAGTTCATCTTTCTTTCTAGCTATTAATCAGACAAAAGACTTACATATTTTCTTTAATAGGCACCAGTGAGCAGAATCTGCTTGCTCGCTAGGTTTTGGGTGGCTCGTAGCCAACCACCTCGGGTAAGGCCTGGAAACAGCTTGTCGCTTGGAAGGCATCCAGAGAGAGAAAGAGAGGTACAGATTTCTGCAGCTGGCTCCAACAGCATGCTGTTTTCCTGGAGGGGGAAACTGGCAAAAGTGCGTCAGGAGAGCTTTGCTGGATCTGACCAGAGGCCCACCTGGTCCAGCAGCCTATTTTCACTGGGGCCAATCAGATTCCCACAGGCAAGAGCCCTCCTTCATCAGAACAGAAAACAGCATCCTGGATCAGGCCAAACGCCCATCTAAGTCCCCCATCCTTTTCTAACAGTGGCCAGCCTGCAAGCAGCACACGACTCTTGAGTACAGTACTTTTTGCACACCTGTGATGCCCCTGGGGCTGTTTGCTCCTTGCTGTTGAACTTAAAGGTAAAGGGACCCCTGACCGTTAGGTCCAGTCGCGGACGACTCTGGGGTTGCGCGCTCATCTCGCTCTATAGGCCGAGGGAGCCGGCGTTTGTCCGCAGACAGTTTTTCCGGGTCATGTGGCCAGCATGACTACGCCGCTTCTGGCGAAACCAGAGCAGCACACGGAAACGCCGTTTACCTTCCCACCGGAGCGGTACCTATTTATCTACTTGCATTTGACATGCTTTTGAACTGCTAGGTTGGCAGGAGCAGGGACTGAGCAACTGGAGCTCATCCCGTCGCGGGGATTCGAACCACCGACCTTCTGATCGGCAAGCCCTAGGCTCTGTGGTTTAACCCACAGCGCCACCTGCGTCCCTCGCTGTTGAACTTAGAGGAACTCATAAGTAAGAAGGCAGAGGACTCTCCACTGTTGGAAGCAGGGTCCCTCTGAACGACTGTAACTTGACTACTGTAACTCGCTCTACACGGGGCTGCCCTTAAAACTGTCCCAGAAACTCCAGCGGGTGCAGAATGCTGCAGCGAGGCTCCTCACGGGGTCCTTGCCATGGGAGCATATTTACCCAGTGCTTTACCACCTGCACTGGCTCCCGGTGTAGTACCGGGTAAGGTTCAAGGTGCTGGTTTTGACCTTTAAAGCCCTAGGACCCTCGTACTTACGGGACCGCCTCTCCTGGTATGTCCCGCAGAGGACCTTAAGGTCCATGAATAATAATAGTTTAAGGGTCCCGGGCCTAAAAGAAGCCAGACTATCCTCCACCAGGGCCAGGGCCTTTTCAGTGATGGCTCCGACCTGGTGGAATTCTCTGTCCCACGAAACTAGGACCCTGCAGGACCTGATCTCCTTCTGCAAGGCCTGTAAGACAGAGCTATTCCACCTTGCCTTCAAAGCCTGATTCATAGAATCATAGAATCATAGAATCATAGAATGATAGAGTTGGAAGAGACCACAAGGGCCATCCAGTCCAACCCCCTGCCAAGCAGGAAACACCATCAAAGCATTCCTGACAGGTGGCTGTCAAGCCTCTGCTTAAAGACCTCCAAAGAAGGAGACTCCACCACACTCCTTGGCAGCAAATTCCACTGTCGAACAGCTCTTACTGTCAAGAAATTCTTCCTAATGTTGAGGTGGAATCTTCTTTCTTGTAGTTTGAATCCATTGCTCCGTGTCCGCTTCTCTGGAGCAGCAGAAAACAACCTTTCTCCCTCCTCTATATGACATCCTTTTATATATTTGAACATGGGTATCATATCACCCCTTAACCTTCTCTTCTCCAGGCTAAACATACCCAGCTCCCTAAGCCGTTCCTCATAAGGCATCGTTTCCCTTTTTCTTTGATTCGTCATTCCTTTTTTCCCTTCCCTTTTTCTTTGAATAAACCTTTTCTGAGACCCTACATTTAAACCCTTCCCTGGTCTCCTTACTGGCCCTAGCAGGAATAACTTGGCCAGTTAGCCCTGGTGATGTTCATTTATGTTGTATTTGATGCTGTTTTTAACTCTTTCTTTTTTTGTTTTTAAGTCATTTTTAATCAATGTTTTATATTTGTTGTTAGCCGCCCTGAGCCCGGTTTTTAACCGGGAAGGGTGGGGTATAAATAAATTTAAAAAAAATTATTATTATGAACACCACACACTGGAAACCGCAGAAGGGGAGAGTCGCTGATGCGCTCAGCTCTTGCGAGTGGGATTCCCACAGGGGCATCCAGTGGCATGCGGTGAAATTTTTCATAGGGGGACAGGACCAGAGGCGCCAGCTCTCGAGGGTGATGTCACACATTTGAGCATCGCTCCTCCTCCCTCCCTAAGCTGGGCAGAAGCTTCCTGGGCTTTGGGAAGGAGGCACCAGGGAAATATTTAGGAGACTATTCTAGTCCCCCAGTGCACTGACCGCACGCCAATGGGGACATCGGGCTGGCCACTGTGAGAACAGGATGATGGACAGGATGGGTGGGCCCTTTGGCCTGATCCCACAGGGCTCTTCAAATGCCCCTATGTGCAGGGAAATAGATCGTAGCAGATGCTTGAAAATGCCGTCACTGCACAGAGAAGTGGAAAAAGCATAATGCAGCCTTGTTCTTCTTTTGCCGCTTGTGCACAGCTGATGCCTGCCACCCCTCGGGGTGTCTCCCGTTGAACTTCCCCTGCTTCCAATTAGAGGACTGGCCTTCGCCACCCCGAGAAAAAGCTGGCAATGTCGCACGGAGGCGTTCTCGTGAGTGATGGCGCCAAACATTTGTGGTTGGTCCGTTTACGCTCCCCCCCACCCCACCCACCCCGTCTTACACAGGCAGAAAAGAAAGTGACAGTGCAGTGATATGATTAAGGTTAACGAGCTGCTGATTACCCAGCGCAGAGCATAATTTGGGTGACAAGGTTTCTGGAATGATGCGCTGCAGCAAATCGCTTGTGGGGCTGCTGCGGAAGAATGGGAGCTGGCTGGCTTCCACCCTTTACCCTCCAGGAGTGTCGTTCCAAACTGGTGTGGTTTGGTACAGGATTCCCACAGCCCGAAGGGGAAAAGTTCACTGCTGTCTGATTGCTGCAGGGAGAGGTTGTCAATACAGGATGGTTTTGACCTTAAAAGTGCAGGTGCTATATTTTCTATTCCTTGTTTATTTGTTTTGCAAAACAAGAAAATCTTTAATAACAACTTAAAAAAAAAAAAAGCCAATTGAACAGGGTGGTGTATCTGAAGAAGAGATTGACATTCCACATTCCGGCGATTCACACACAGTTTGTAAATTAAATGAATTTCACTTGCAACAGAAATGGTGCTGAGGCTCTTGGGCCTGCCGATTGGAAGGTCAGCAGTCCATCTTCTGCCAACTTAGCAGTTCGAAAGCATCCCAGTGTGGGTAGATAAATAGGTTCCGCTGCAGCGGGAAGGAAAATGGCATTTCCGTGTGCTCTGGCGCTTGTCACGGTGTCCCGTTGCTCCAGAAGCAGTTTAATCATGCTGGCCCCATGACCTGGAAAAGCTATCTGTGGACAAACGCCAGCTCCCTCGTCCTGAAGCGAGATCAGCACCACACCCATTAGTCGAATTCGACTGGACTTAACTGTCCAGGGCTCCTTTACCTTTTACCTGCTTCCAATATGGCTTTGTTCTAACTTCACTGTCGAAGGGAGTATGCCTTTGAATACCAGCTGCTGGGAACTGCAAGCGGGGAGAGCACTCTAACTTTCAGGTCCTGTTTGCAGGTTTCAACCTACTTGGCTACTGCAAGAGAAGGATAGCAGAATCGTATAATTGTCCTAAGGGTCATCCAGTCCAACCCTCTACAGTGCAGGAATTACAGCCAAATAATCTCTGACAGCTGGCCATCGAACCTCTGCTTTAAAAACTCTAGATGGACCTTTGTCTTGATCCGGCAGGACTTTTCTCATGTTCTTGGTGTGTAAGTGTATTTGTATATAGTAGGATTCTCAACTGCAACAATTATCAGGTGTCTTGAAAGAGCCAGCAGTTCGCTGAACTACTGAACTGTAAAAGCAGCACAGTCCACACTCTTGAGGGAGTTTTCACCAGGGATGGAAGAATAGTGTTGGTATTTCCATCTGATCTGATCTACAGAGCTCTTGAAACACCTGATTAGGAAACGGACCTGCTATTTGCTTTAGTTTGTGTACAAGCAAACAGAAGGCCTGAGGACTCCCCCCCCCCCAATCAGACATTGACTTAAACTCCTGGATTTTCTTCTGACTCTTGCCTGTCGGCCCCATGGAGGGAGCAGTCCACACCGTCCAAGGTTTAAGAGTTCCCAGCAGACTGCTTACCGTCTTTCCCCCTTTTTAAGACACCGTCTTATAATTTTTTCCCCTCAAAAAAACACAGGGTGGCTTATTTTCGGGGGATGTCTTATTTTTATTACGTCAGTATGGTACGGTACAGCCTCCCCCTGCGCACTGAGCAGGCAGGGCAGAACTCCGCAAGAGGCACGTTTCCCCCCGCGCCTCTCGCTGGTTCGCTGGCTCCCTGCGCACGGGGAACAGGCGGGGCAGGAAGAGGCGTCTCCCCCCCCCCGCGCGCCTCTCCCTGTGCGCTAAGCAGGTGGGCAGAACTCTGCAAGAGGCGCGTTTTCCCCCCGTGCCTCTCACTGGTTCGCTGGCTCCCTGCGCACGCAGGAGGGGCTGAGGAGGCGACGGGAACAAAGGCGGCACCATGGCTTACTTTTGGGGTACGTCTTACTTCTCACAAAGGTAAAAAAAACCTGCCATGGCTTACTTTATGACTACGTATTAAAAAGGGGGAAACAGGGTAGGATGGTGATGCTTTTGCTAAGACCCTTTTTTTGTGGTCCTGCCTTGCTTTTAAAACCATACAGGACCAACGACTGCAGAGCACATGGATGCAGAATGAAGAAGACTCTTCAGCTGTGGGCAACTGGGGCAGCCACCGTTGGGATGATCGAAGAACCAAATTCCTTACTTTCATCCGTTGTGGGAGCCAGGTTCAAACTTCCCGGCTGCTGCTCCAGAGAGAGAAAACAGGCTCCCCTACCGCAGTGGCAGACAATAAACACTTGTTCTTAATTTGTTCTCTCCGGCGACGGGTCTGGCAAATTGAAGTAGTTAGGGCCAAAGGAGAGGAATGCGTCATTCTGCAGCAAGTCGTCCGGCTCCCGGGGAGTTGTGTGTATGCGAGGCCCAGGGCAGAAAAGCAGACCAGGCTTCTCTGCCACTGTGAAAACGCAGGCTGGTCCAGATCGAGTCATACCTGTTCTTTGCCCACCTCGGCCCTGTCAATCCGGTTGTTCTTTTCCGCCATTCTCCGCTGCTGCCTGCTGTGGAGGAAGGGGCCCTTCGGGGGAACGCTTGGCAGTGGCGGCAGGTGATAAAATGGTCAGCGGAAGGGAAGGAGACGGGCCCGACAGGAGCCCAAGGTGAGAGGTGGCGTGGTGTCCTTGCATTGCCGCCCGGAAGGGGAATCAGTGAGGTGAGCTCCGCATTCAGGTGTCAGGAGCGGTAAGGCTCAAGCCAGACTGTGCGACGCTTCTCCGCGGCTGTGCCAGCATCACCAATGGTTTAGAAAGTGAAGGAAACGTAACAGGTCCAAATCGAGTGATCCAAATGTTCCCTGCTGTTGAGCATTATGTTCTTTTTTTCTCCTTTGTTGACAGGCAAGTGACCATAGTGACCGGCGTTTGTTCTGTTGGCCCAAAAGGATGGCATGGTATTCTTCCCAAACTTACCTGCAGCAGACTAGTTTCTGGACTAAGCTGGAAGCATAACTTCACTTTTACACACACCTTCCACATATTTTATTTTAGAGCTAGTAAGAGTAGGACCTTCCAACGGTTAAAGAGAGCATCTCCTGCTCCTGTATTTGTGGGCATAATAATAATAATAATAATAATAATGTAGGTATGTATACCCCACCCATCTGGCTGGGTTTCCCCAGCCACTCTGGGCGGCTTCCAACAAAAGATTAAAAAGACATTAAAACATCAGACATTAAAAACTTCCCTAAACAGGGCTGCCTTCAGATGTCTTCTAAACATCTGATAGTTGCTTATTTCATTGACATCTGGTGGGAGGGCGTTCCACAGGGCAGGCACCAACACCGAGAAGGCCCTCTGCCTGGTTCTCTGTAACTTCACTTCTCACAGAGAGGGAACCGCCAGAAGGCCTTCGGTGCTGGACCTCCTTATTTGAAGGAAGCAGAGCAGGGGCTCAGAACAGGGACTTTCACAGAGATGCAACAGGAGTTTTTTCCTCTGACACTGGCTAAAGGTGCCTTGCGCCTCAATCAGGAACAGTGGATTGCTCCAATTGCACCTGACACATAACAGCGCAAAATTAGGTGTCGCTGGTTTGGTATGCGGGGTGGTCAGAGCAGAGAGTAAGAGGCTGTGGACCCCTTACTTTGTAGTGCTGCTGTTACTTCAGGTAGCCCACAGTTGAGGGCTTTACAGGAATAGGAGACACAAAGGAGGTGAAAGTTTTATATCTTGGCTAGACCAATTTAGGTCCGTGCTGTACTTTGGGAGTATGAAAGCTTTCGAGCTTCACAGAACCCTTTCACGAGCCAGAGCAAATCAGTCTGCGGCAATCTGAAATGAGTTGCTGCTTTGAACCTGTCTAGAAAAACAAGAATAAAAGGTTAGCAGCAAATAATGAAATGATGATAGACTGCTGAGCCTGTGGCATAGCAAACAGAGTCTTGAACCTGGGTTGCAAAGACCTGCATTCAAATCCCTACTCCGTTATTAAACGAATGAGAAAAGCCTTGGGCAAATCGCTGTCTCAGCTTAGCCTCCCTTGCAAGGCTGTTGTGAAGCCAAACTAGACTGACATGATATGTTTGCTGCCCTGAGCTGTTTATTATGAACTGTGAGCAGTGAATAATAAACATTGCACTTATATATATATATATCTTTTTTAAAAAAAACCGAAATTAATGACTGGTTGAGCCAGAAAGTGTCAAGAAGAATCTTAAATCTGGTCGCCGTTAGAGAGGAGAATTGCCTGGGCGGCCGTAGCTGGAGACGTCTCTTTAAACTTCGGGTTTCCCCATCAAGGATCTAATTTGATCTCTCTGGCGCCCTCAGATGTGGCTCACGGCAATGTTTTCTTAACTTCTGGGCTCACTACCCAAAATCAAATCGACATGCTATCCGAAAGGGGTCAGCCACGGCCATGTCTGAAGGGCTGTTTGTTTGTTTGCAAGAGGGTTGCAGAGTTCATACATTGATCTCGAACGGAAAAGGCTTCGTCGGCTTCATCCCTCTTGGGGAAGCGTCTCCCTCGCCAGTGTCAGCTGTCCTGAGATACTCTTTGCCCAGACTGAAGAAGTTCGGCTCGAGAACTTTTCCTGCAGTCGCCGATGCAGCCATTTTAAAGCAGGGGGTCAGGAACTGGCGTCCCCCAAGTCAAACCCGTCTTAATTAAGACAAAATGTAATTCATGGACCAAGTGTCAAGGAAAGGAGGATATGAGGGAACTGAGCGGGGTTCTTCTTCACCCACCAACCCTTCAGTTTTTAACAGGCTGGTCATCCAGCAAGAGTTGCTGCGGACCACATGTCAATCTCCCAGCTGTAGGGATTCGGCAAGGCTTCAGTTTTGACCCAGACAGCAGCCCAGCCAGTTTGTGAGGCCAAGATCCAGCCTTGGAATATGCAAAACAAAAATAAGAGTTCCATGGAGCATGTCCAGAGTGCTTTCTCCTCCCTCACCCACTGTAGCTTAAACAAAATAAAAAATAAAAAAATTCCTTCCAGTAGAGACCAACTAAGTTTGTTATTGATATGAGATTTCGTGTGCATGCACACTTCTTCATGCACACACTTATTCAGATAAGGAGTGTGCATGCACACGAAAGCTCATACCAAGAGCAAACTTAGCTGGTCTCTAAGGTGCTACTGGAAGGAATTTTTTTATTTTTATTTTGTTTCAACTACGGCAGACCAACATGGCTACCTACCTGTAACTACCACTGTAGCTTTGACAGTGTGTTGTAGCAAAATGACAAAAGGGTCCTGGGTCACCCTGAAGACTCAAAATTTTGACTTTTTAAAAAATGGCCTGCGTTTTTAAAATGGATTATATATACCGGTATATACATATACATTATATATATATATATACCCAACATACACACACACACATACATATTTATATGCATTTGCATGCATACATATATGTATACATATGTGTGTGTGTGTGTGTGTATAATATAAATGGGCCACACAACACAGCTATCTTTATTTTCAGACTGAGCCAAAACAGAAGCTCTTTTAAAACAACACATTTTAAAAAACAAAATGCCATTTCTCCTGAAAGGCCAAGGCCTGGCCTGGTTGCTAAGGACGGGGCAGCCTCACTGCCCGGTTGCTAAGGGCTCGTTCCAGCCCCGCCCCCTCGCCCGAAACTCGGCAGCCATTTTTATTCTCCCTCCCCTTCGCGGTCCACCCCGCTCCATTCCCGCCTGATGACGTGTAGACGCTTATGCCACGCCTACCAAGCTCGTGGAAGTGGAGAAAGAAGAGAGCGGGGCGGGGGCGGGGGACTGGAGAAGGAGAGGGCGTGGCTGCCCGGGGAGGGAGGGAGGGAGGGAGGGAGCAGGCGAGCGAAGGGGCCGGGCCTCCCAGAGCGGCAGAGCCAATGGGAGGCGGGGTGGGCGTGGCCCCGGCGCTTGGCTCAGGTAACAGGTTGAGCCCGCCCGGGCAGAGGCGCAGAAGGTGTGAGAGGCGAGCGCGAGCGGGGCAGGTGGGGGCGGCTGAGGAGGAACCAAGAGGGTGAGTAGGGGGGTGAGACCCCCTTTTTGTTTGTGAATAATGCCTTCTCCTTCCCTTCCAACCCTCCTTTTGAAAGCAGCGGTCCCAGCCGTGCGCCCCACCCCATTTCCTTTTATGGGTATCGCGCCCCCACCCCAGTTTCTACCCTTCCCCTGTTCACTGTCCCCGAGCGAGGACGGGCGCCCCCTTGTGGTTAAGGGTCTTTCCCCCACGCCCAGCGGCTGCTTTTATTTGCTGCCTATGGAGTGGGGTGGGGGGTGGTTAGGGTGCTGTACCCCCGCGTTCTCATTTTTGCCCTTCCTCAGCCTTAGCTGAGTAGCCTTAGCTACTATATCTCCTTTCAGTCCCGGGGGAGTTTGTGCATGCCATTACAGTATTAATTGTTATAAATTGGTGTCACCCCTCCCCGCCGCCTTTTAAAGAGTTACTATGTTTCCTTGCAAAGAAATCCAGGCAGTCTCTCCCCCTCTCTCTTGGCACAACTGCGCTCTGTTTTTTCACCGGGCAGGACCTGGTTTCTACTCGTCTTCAACTTTTTCAGAGCCCTTTTAATCCAAACGTGCATTGGATTTCTGGGTTGCATCCAACTAAGTTCTAATTTGACCCATTAGAATGAACGGACTTGCATCAGTCACAGGGGTGGACTTTGGTAATAGGGTGCCTGAAGCAAGGACAAATTTGATGCCCGCCTCTAAATATTTATCATTTTCACAATAATTCCTTTTTTGTGTGTTCTTGTTTTGCACCCCCTCAGCTCAGCGCCCTGTGCAGAGGAAACACCCGTGTTGCCCTAAATCTGGCGCTGTTAGTCCTGCCTGTTAATTTCTGGAGTGGGACTAACATTGAATACAATCCTCTCGGTGCTGTTTCTGGTTTTATACACCCACCTCCACCATCTAGGGGTGTGGTACACCATTTGTGATAAATACTTCCTGTGTGTGTGTGTGTGTGTGTGTGTGTGTGTGTGTGTGTATACACACACAGAGAGAGAGAGAGAGAGAGATTGAGATTGTGATTGTGTTTATGGTCACTATTCCTGCCCCAGTGAATGCCCCCACAGCCTGGCACGTTCTCTCTCTCACACACACACACACATACACACACACACACACACACACACACCACAATTGCAATCCTGATTTTCTGCCCTGTGCACCCTGAATCCCCCCCACAGCTACACCCCACACCTGGAATTTTGCTCCCCCTTGTCTCAAATCCCCCCTCCCCTTCCAAGATTGCTGTCCCCAGGGCGGGGCTGTGCTTCCTCTTTCTTCCATTCTGGCTATATTTTCCCATAGTGGAACACCTTTAAAACGCCAACTGAGATAACTCTGGGGAGGAGTGCTTTGTTGGCATGCTGCTTTCTGAACGGTGTGCACTGGCCTCTTTGTGGGGCTGACTAGCAAGAGCTGGCAGAAATTCCAGGAGCCTCAATGTTGACGCCTGGTTCTGGTGCCTGGGAACTTTGAAATCTTTGCTCGGTTTCCTTCTGCGTAAAGTGGGAATCGGGATTGGAACTGTTCCTTTACATTCCTAGGGACTTGCACCATGCTATTCCATCACATCTTGCGTCAACGTAGCCCTGTTTGCCTGATGGGCTGGTGCACGATAGCAGGAAAGTCTTACGAGCTTAAAGCTGAAATAAAGTGATTGATTGATTGATTGATTGATAGCAGGAAAGGAGTTGGCGTTTTCTGCTGTCTAACTATAAACGAACCCAGAAGGGCTGGAGAAGGTTTTAAGTTAGATGCACCTTCAGAATACAGTGGGAGGAACCCACTAGTGGGGTTTCTCTGGTGTAAATCAGGATTGCACTGTGAGCCACAAACTTCATGGGTGAAAGCCTCTCTGAGGCTGCCCTCTTGACCAAGGTTGGTGTACACAAGATGTGTACACCATATCTTAGCCTGTTGTTCCTTTTGAAATACTGCATTCTAATGCAGCTTTGATCCAAATTGAGGAAAAAGAATAACCTAGCTGTTTTTTAAGCTGGTAGTGTATATTCAGCCAAAAAGGGACTTTGATCCTGGAAGAGGATCTGTTTGTGTTAGCTAAGGCTTCAAACTTTGCAGCAGTTTTGGAGATGGTTTATTTTGATGCGATTGGTGACTGATGGCTCCAAAAACCACCAACTCTGGATAAAATCCTCCTCTATTAGCTCTCTGGTCATTTTATTCTTTTACTGCAAGGGGTGCTTTGATTCTGAAGGCAGGCCTGTCTCTCTCTTTTTCCTGCTCCAAGCTTGCTCTTCAATAAATAACAAAGCCAGCCTCCTGTTAATGTTCCCAAGTGTGTAAAAGCAGGGGTAGGCAACCTAAGGCCTGGGGGCCGGATGCGGCCCAGTCGCCTTCTCAATCCAGCCTGGGAATCAGCGTGTTTTTACATGAGTAGAATGTGTCCTTTTATTTAAAATGCATCTCTGGGTTATTTGTGGGGCATAGGAATTTGTTCACTTTCTCCCCCCAAAAATATAGTCCGGCCCCCCACATGGTCGGAGGGATGGTGGACCGGTCCCCTGCTGAAAAAGGTTGCTGACCCCTGGTGTAAAGCAGTGTTTCCCAACCTAATCTAGGCAACGGCACACTTGAATCAATGAAAAAATCTCGCGGCACACCGCTCCTCCCCCACCCGGCTGCGCCGGGTCTCCTGACCCAGAGTTACCTCTGGGATCAGCTGTAGCGTGGCGCGCGCGAGGCTTCCGGTTGGGATTCTCGCGCAAGGCTGCTGTTGCTGCTGCTGCAGCAGCCAAGGGAGCAGCACCGCCCTGGCTTCCGCTTCGCCGCCGGGCTCCAGCAGCGCCGCCGCCACGGTCCTGTGCAGCCCTGGGCTGCAGGTCCCTTTTTCCGCGGCACATCAGCCGGTGTCTCGCGGCACACTAGTGTGCCACGGCACACCGGTTGGGAAACGCTGGTGTAAAGGATTGCCATTTTAGAATCACATTGGTGTTGGTAATTGCTATAAGGTAGGAGGCGCAAATGGGACGCGGGTGGCACTCTGGGTTAAACCACAGAGCCTAGGGCTTGCCGATCAGAAGGTCGGCGGTTCGAATCCCCGAGACGGGGTGAGCTCCCATTGCTTGGTCCCTGCTCCTGCCAACCTAGCAGTTCGAAAGCACGTCAAAGTACAAGTAGATAAATAGGGACCGCTCCGGCGGGAAGGTAAACGGCATTTCTGTGTGCTGCTCTGGTTCGCCAGAAGCGGCTTTGTCATGCTGGCCACATGACCCAGAAGCTGTACGCCGGCTCCCTCGGCCAGTAAAGCGAGATGAGCGCCACAACCCCAGAGTCGTCCGCGACTGGACCTAATGGTCAGGGGTCCCTTTACCTTTACCTAGGAGGAGCAAAATGGGTACTGTAAAACTAGATCAGGCTTCCTCAACCTCGGCCCTCCAGATGTTTTGGCCTACAACTCCCATGATCCCTAGCTAGCAGGACCAGTGGTCACGGATGATGGGAATTGTAGTCTCAAAACATCTGGAGGGCTGAGGTTGAGGAAGCCTGAACTAGATGCTAGAAGAGAGAGATGTGTGCAAGCCTATGAGCATCACAGAACTCTTCGGGTGGAAGCGAAGAGTAACTGACTCTGATGCATTTATATGCATAAACCACCAGTGGCTCTGGGGCCTGAAACAAAACGAATTAAGAATTAAGATCAGCCTTGCTGGGGTCTAATCCAGCACCCCATTTTCCACAGTGACTAGCAAGAGGGCCACAAAGGGAGCACCCCCCCCATTGCCTGACTGCAGCTTCTAGTTTTCAGAGGTAGTGTGTCTTGGAAAATGGTGGTGTCACTCCCAAGCATTGTGGCTACTGAGAACAGGAGAGTCTTGCTAGATTGGGTCAGGGGGTCCATCTAGACTCCCTGTTTCCTAGTTGCCTCTAGGAAGCCCAGAGAACCATGTCCTAGTTACGGCAATCAGAGGTATACTGTGTCCAAACATGGAGGCTCTATTTAGCCAGGGATCTAAAGATGGTGGACATACCGGTAGTTTTCCTCTCCATCTCCATTTTATCCTTACAATAGCCCTGTGAGGTAGGTTAGACTGAAATGCAGAGACTTGGCCCAAGGTCACCCAGCGAGCTTTGTAGCTGAGTAAGGGGATTTGAACCCTGGCTTCCCAGGTCCTAGTCCAACCTAGTCCAACTCCTAACCTCTGCACCTGGGGGATCAGGGTTCAAATCACCCACGCACAGCCTCTTAGCTTAACCTGTTGGGTCTGCACAAACCTACCTAGACGGGTTGCTGAGAGGATAAAACAGGGAGCTCCTTGGAGGAAAGGCTCAATATACAGAAAATAAATAAAACAACTTTCTTCCTGGATCCAAGAAGCAGCAAAGGGTTCTTAAAAAAAAAAAACACAACCTCACAGTTAAAGGCAAAGCTGGTGTTGCTCCTTTGCCCTGGGGAGGAAGGGATTAAAAGAGGCCTTTGACTACGTGACCTTTTGGAATGCGAAGGAATCCTCTTATAAATCGCTTGAGGTTGGGGTGGAGAAAGGAAATGGCCCCATCCTATCAGCAATGCAAAGACTTGCTCTCTCTCTCTCTCTCTCTAAGGACAGGGAACCTGATGGGCTCAAGGTGTTGCTGAACTACAATTCCCATCATTCCTGGCCATTCGGCAGTGCTGGAGATTTGGAATCCAACAACATTATATATTGTTATTACATTCATACGCCACCTTTTCCCAAGGAACTCAAGGTGCTCCTCCCCCCCATTTCATCCTTACAACAACCCTGTGAGGTGGGTTAGGCTAAGAGACGGTGACTGGCCCAAGGGCACCCAGTGGCTGCGTGGGGATTCGAACCCTGGTCTCCCAGGTCATCGTCCAACACTCTAGCCATTTGTGCCACTGGCTCTGGTACAAATGGCAGGCCTCAGGTTCCCTGATATATAGAGCATAACTGGAAACAACTCTCCTCACCATGAAGCCCCTCTGTTGCTAAATCCTGCTGTGGTCATCTCTGCCCCCCCCCCTTGTCCCACTCCCAAATTTGCAAAAAAAATTAACTGTCTATTGATTTGGAACAGTTTAGAAAAGTTACAATGAAATAAGGTTTCAGCCTTAAACTGCTATCCTAGGCACACATACAGTCAACATTATTGGGTCTTACTTCTGAGTAAGGATGCATAGGGTCAAGCGCTCTCTCTCTCTCTCTCTCTCTCTCTCTCTCTCTCTCTCACTCACACACACACACACACAGAGAGAGAGAGAGAACTGCACACTTGCGTTGAAATCGACAATCTTTCCCATAACACTGTCCCTTCTTACGATTAAAATTTAGAATGACCTCCTTGGTGTGATACATCTTTGTATTGAAAAACACAGCTGCTTTTGTGAAATCTATACAGTGGAACCTTGGTTTCTGAACTTAATCCGTTCAGGGAGTCTGTTCGATTCCTGAAACAGTTCGGGAACCATAGCGCAGCTTCTGATTGGCTGCAGCAGCTTCCTGCAGCCAATCAGAAGCCGTGACAGGCGTTCGGCTTCCAAAGAACGTTCGAAAACCAAAGCAATTACTTCCGGTTTTCATTCGTTTGGGAGCTGGAAAATTCGGCTCGCAAGGCATTTGGGAGCCTAGGTTCCCAACCGGGGTTGGGGGGGGGAACAGGTTAACTTTCAGCCCAATCAGAACCTTATCAACTCAGACATAAGTCCGGTGCTTTTTTTCTGGGGGCACTTAAGAGTACAGAGTACTGGCAATTTTTCTTTCTAGGCAAAAAGCACTGCATAAGACCTACTAAATTCAGCAAGGCTTCCTTCTAGCTAAGTAGGGTTAGGATTTTGCAGCCTTAGTTCCAAAGTGACTGCAAAATTTGTCTTCTCTCCGATTTGTATGTGCTTGTAGGAATTTCGACCACCACCCTCTCTCTCCCGGTATTCAGTTTGAGGTTTCCTCTTACACCTTCAGGGTGTGTCCCCCCCCCTTCACCTGATTGAAACTAGAGTAAAGGCTGAAACTCTAGTTTCCACCATGAATGGAGAACAATATTCCAGTGTCCGGGGCCGCTGCTTTTAAGTTGCTGGGGGTTGCGGTTTCTTGCATCCATTTGGGAGACCTCATTGCTTAATTGGCTATTTCTGCAAAGAATTTGCCCATTGTCAAATCCTGTTTGGATAAAGTAAGTGGGGTGGGGGGTGGGGACTTAGATCTAGCTAAACCGCTGACCTTTTTCCCCCTTTTTTGAATTAAATAAATAAATCTCCCTCTGGAGATTTCGGCTTCAGAAGGAGCTGCTGTCAAAGGTCAGCGGCCGAGAGGGCAAATGAAGGGCGATCGATATCAATTCTTGCCCTGCTGAGAGGAAGGGTTTCTAAAAATATATAAAATGAACCAACGTGGCTAGGGAGGTCAGGTTTCTAGGCCTTGTGGTGTTAAAGAAACAGCCCCCTCCGGATCCAGAATCCTAAAATCCTTTTATATTAATGTCCTGACACATCACCAGGACCGGTGCTAGGGGTTTTTGTGCCCTAGGCGAGGGGGCGGGGCACGTGATGTCATTGCGCATGACGTACGGTGCCCCGCCCCCTGCCCGCCGGGCGCCCCGCCATGATTTTCGCCGCTGGTTGGGGCGGGGGCGAGGGGCAGGCTGGCCAGCGCCCCCTCCATTTTGGCACTCCCGCCGCCGCGGTTTTCGCCCCAACCTGCTTGCTCCGCCGCTGGTTGGGGGGGCGGGGGGCAGGCTGGCCAGCGCCCCCTCCATTTTGACGCCCTAGGCAGTTGCCTAGTTTGCCTAAATGGACGCGCCGGCCCTTCACATCACTGGTTTGCTAGATAACATGGGGTAGGGCTGTTCTGTGGGAAATGCAAGTCCAAAGTGTCTCTATACCACCACCTTGGGCATCTTGTATGAGTCACACAATCAGCACACACTCCTTTTAACAAGAGTGCGGGGTATAAATAATAATAATAATAATATTAAATAACTTAAATGAAAGCTTGGTATGAATGTTGTGCCTCGTGCCTATGGTGTATGTATAAACACACACACATACATTGGCATATAGTTCAATCCCTGGCATACCCACAAAGGGCTGAAAAAAATTCCCTGCCTGAAACCCTGGAGAGCTGCTGCCAGTCAGTGTAGGCAATACTGAGCTAGATGGACCTGTTTTCTGACTCCGTAACAGGCAGCTGCTGCCTGCGTCCCAGTATGTAGCATCTATAATTTTTTTCCCTGTGCACATTGTAGAGAATATGTCTGATCGTTATGTGAGATTACATCCCCCCCGGGGGGTCTCCGAAATTGCTTGCTGAAGACAAGAGCCCCTACATGCGTCTATCTTGGTGGGTTTATTCTGTTAATCTCTTCGGTGTCAGGCTTGAGCCCTGGCATGAGCTGAACCCTGCACCTCCCTTCTGTAATGCGATGCCTTTAAAATTTTAATGTTCCAACTCTTTGCCTGCCTGAGCTTCTGTGTTGAAGGCGATACTCTCAAGCGCTAGTTTCCACGGCAGGCGATGATAACCTGAGTCCTTTGCGAGATGTCAAAAATCTGAATAATTCCACTGTTCGCCTGCAACCTTGAGTGACGGGTCTGGTACTTCTGGTTAAGGGCGGTGTCCGGGTGTCATACTTTCAGGGTGTCGCCAGCTTAAAAGTTTAGCCACCTGTCAAGAAACGGAGAGGCGATTGAATTGAGGTCGGCTGCTGGTCTTGCGTTGACCTTGTCACAGATGCGTCATTTGTGAAACCTTGTTCCTGTTGCAAAAGTCCACCTCCACAAACACCCCTGGTTTAAAATATACCCATTTCACAGATCGGAAGGCAGTGGCACCAAGGGACTTGCATATCCCTGTCTCTGATAATAAAAATGCTATCCTTATTTCACCTCTGGGGAAGGTGTTGGGGATTACTGCTCTAAAAATAAAATAAAATGTAAAGTATGCTCACGGTTGCTAGATTTTCCTGCTACTTTCCTTGATATAAAACCTCTTGAGCGGGGTTTGGCTGCATCATCATGTAAGCGTGTACACATGAGGAAAATATTCAGAACACACGTCCCTTTCCAGATAGCACGTTTCGTCAGTTCTGTCATAATCACCTAGTTCTCAAGATCCTGGTGGATAAAATCCCCTTTTATACTGGCCTCACAGTCCAATGTTTTGGCAAAGAAACTGACTTTATTTTCTTCCCAAACTAATTTCACCCACTTTCCCTTATCCCACTCCAACCTGTTAGGCTGGTTTTTGCCCCCCCCCCCAGTTCAGGTTACTGTTGGAAGAAAGTATTTTAAAAGTCCTCTGTATATGGTTAAAAAAAACACAACTTGGCTGCTATTACTGTAGTTCCTTGTCTCCAGGTTGGAACAGTGTGTGACCAACAAAATGGTGGGTGATTGTTTTTTTTAAAGAATTGTTGGTGGTTACATTATAGTATACATTTTTATTTTAATATTTGCATATTCTCACCTGTTGCAAGGAGCCGAGTCCCTTTTTTTTTAAATGGAAAGAGGCTTTAAATAAATTTAATAATACTGAAACTTAACTACAGATTTTCTCACTCTTCCATTTTCACCCACAAACCTCCCCCAGCCACAAATTTGAAATCAAATAGCTTCAGCCTACCTCGCAAGGTTGTTGTGATGGTAAAGCAACTCCTTTCACCAACCTGAATGGTGTTTGAAGAGGGGCAGGCGCTGGTCTTTGGCCATGTTGGCAGCTGGTCCCAGACCAGGAAGCTGTGGCTCAACTGGGGTTTTAAACGCCCTCTTCCCGGGGGGGTCAAAACTCGCCTCCTTTCCCCCATTGAAAGCCTCCCCTTTGGAAGACACTCTTAATTGTCGGCTGGGACATTTTGGAGGGGGCGGGGAAGGAGTGATTTATTTTTTTTAATGCTTTGATGGCGCACACTCTGAGGAACGCTTCAGGGGCGCCCGAAAAAGCAGGAAGCAATTTCTATGCCGAAGCGTGGCTTATGATTAACGACGCTCGGGGTTTCGTTCTTTTTTGCTTTCCTTTTTTGCCTGCGGAATGATAAAACCTGAAATGCACGCCCAGCGCATCCTCCGAAACCACGGCAGGGAACTGTTTTCAGGCCGAAGGGCTGCATTTTGGGTGGCCGTGTAGGTGGGGCTCTTCGGTGAGCCACAGAGGATTCAGGGCACGTCTGCACCAGACATCGGAAGCACACCCAACACACATTTAAAGCCCGTGACTCCCTTCCCCATAGAATCATAGAGTTGGAAGAGACCCCAAGGGCCATCCAGTCCAACCCCCTGCCAAGCAGGAAACACCATCAGAGCATTCCTGGCAGGTGGCTGTCAAGCCTCTGCTTAAAGACCTCCAAAGAAGGAGACTCCACCACACTCCTTGGCAGCAAATTCCACTGTCAAACAGCTCTTACTGTCAGGAAGTTCTTCCTAATGTTTAGGTGGAATCTTCTTCCTTGTAGTTTGAATCCATTGCTCCGTGTCCGCTTCTCTGGAGCAGCAGAAAACAACTTTTCTCCCTCCTCTATATGACATCCTTTTATATATTTGAACATGGCTATCATATCACCCCTTAACCTTCTCTTCTCCAGGCTAAACATACCCAGCTCCCTAAGCCGTTCCTCATAAGGCATCGTTTCCAGGCCTTGGACCATTTTGGTTGCCCTCCTCTGGACCCGTTCCAGCTTGTCAGTATCCTTCTTGAACTGTGGTGCCCAGAACTGGACACAGTATTCCAGGTGAGGTCTGACCAGAGTGGAATACAGTGGTACTATTACTTCCCTTGATCTAGATGCTATACTCCTATGCATGCAGCCCAGAATTGCATGGGGTTTTTTAGCTGCTGCATCACACTGTTGACTCATGTCAAGTTTGTGGTCTACCAAGACTCCTAGATCCTTATCATGTGAATCATGTGAAGAGACAAAACCGAAATCAAATGACTTCGGCCAACATTGCAAGGTTGCTGCTGCGGCGTTGTCATACAAGGATGCTAGGAACTGTAGCCCTGCGAGGGGAGAAACTACAGATCCCAGGATACACTGGGGGAACCTATGTGCTTTAAAGGTATGATGTGAACCTCTCCCCATCCCCATCTTGGGCAAGCGCTAGGCAGTCTCCTAGTTCTAGGGACAGGTTCCAGCCAGGTAAAATTACCTGAGGGACCTGCGGAGCATGGCTTGAGGAGGGTAGTTGTGTTGTGCCTGAGTCAAGTTAGCGAGGTCTGAGGTCCCTTGCTCCTTTCCTAAACTCTTCTGCTGGGAAACGGCCACCGCTGCCTACTGTGGAAGGGAGTTCCGCAGTTTAACTACGTGCTCTGTGCTGAAGCACTTTCCTCTCTCTGCCCTGAATCTTCCCACAGTCTTCAGATCCTGAAGGCGCAGGGGACGAGTCTGCCTGGAGAAAGCGAGAGCGACTTGCAGGCCCTTCCTGTGTGGCAAGGACGTTCCTGCCGTCCCGACCGCTGCTATTTACCCGGGACGGTGAGTCCTTGCGCAACAGGTGAAGGGCTGCTCTCATGCCTCTGGAATTCCATTCCTCCTGCTGCACCTGCAAGGACGGATCGATGATGCAATCCCGAGGTGTGGCGGTTTCAGGTTGCTCCCCGAACTGGCCCTCTCTAAGCACCTGCAGCCAAAACATCAGCAAACGAAAAGCACACACGCTGGAAAAGCCCGTCCGAATAACAGAGTTTGGGGAAGGCTGGAACGATTGTTGCCGGTCTTGTGGCAGGGAGTTCCACAGGGCAGAGCCTGTGGAGAGAGCTGGTGTGCGGTAGTCGTTAGAGAGCTGGACTTGTGAGTGGCAAGAGAAATGGATGAACCATGCTGAGATGGCGAGATTAACCGGGAAAATTCGGAACCAGCAGGACCAGACTTTCCTAAAGGAGTGGAAGAAATTTATGATGTATCTGAAAGACAATTGTAACCAATTAACATCGCTTGTAGGGTTACAAGAAGTTTTGTAAGGAATTTTACAAATTATTGTGAAAAGGATTAAGAATAGGTATTAAGATTTGAGTTTATAGCAATAACTAGTAACAAAATGCAGAATTAGAAAGGATTTTAGAAAACCATCAGTTGTGGTTGAAGGAAGTCTTAGGCTGTGATAGCGAAAGATTTTGAAATGATGTTTAAAAGAATGAAATGCTGGAAAATATGTGTAAAAAACAATAACAAAATATTTATACAATGATATGCTGGACTTGGACCTGAGAGGAGACCAAGCTTCAAATCCCACTTGGCCACATCACCTGGGCCGCTCATTATACCTCAGCCTAACCTGCCTCGCAGGGTTGTTGTGAAGATGAAACGGAGGAGGGTGAGAAGTGGGTGTGCTGCCTTGAACTGCTTTTGTGGCGGGGTGGGGGAACAGGCGGGCTATAAATGCAGTAATAAAATAAAAAATAAAGGCTCAGTCCCTAGTAAAGGTCGCTCAAATCTTAGGGGCCTGTGGGAGAGCGCATTAAGTAACAATTATCCTTGTCATAAGAAATAATTGTGTTGTGTTTAGTGTGTGTGTGTCATGTGGGCCCAGTGGCTTTTAGTAGCGATGGCTCAGTGGAGCCTCCATGTTCAGTAGCAGCATACCTGAGGACACCAGATTGCAGGGAGCCAGAGGAGGGCTGTACGTTGCCTTCCTGCCCTGCTCATGGTTTCCTGAATGGCCTCTGTGGGGAGCTGGACCAGACAGACTTTTGGGTAGAATCATAGACTTGTGGAGCTGGAAGGGACCCTGAGGGTCATCCAGTCCAACCCACTGCAATGCAGGAATCTCAACTAAAGCATCCCTGACAGATGGCCATCCAACCTCTGCTTAAAAACCTCCCGGGAAGGAGAGCCCACAACCTTCCGAGGGAGTTCGTTCCGCTGTCTCAACAGCTCAATTTCTTGGTTTTAAGTCAAAATCTCATTTCTTGCTATTTGAATCCGTTAGTTCCTGTCCTGCCAACTCGGAAAACAAGCGTGCTCCATCTACAGATGTTTGAAGATGACTGTCATCTGTCATGTCACCGCTCCCTCTTTTATTTCGTAGGCTGGATCTGCAGGCCTCTCGTCTTAAATCCTTCCGACTGATTTTCCCTTTTAAAAAAGAAATATTTAATATTTTATTAAGCTTAAGAATAGACAATACAGTACATTGCATACAATATATACAATGCATACATTACCTATATAGATACCCAACGTGAATACACCCAAGTGTTTGACTTTCAACTATTCTCATTGTGCTATTTTACATTTTGGTGATCTATACGCATTTCATTTTTATTTAGGTTTCCACTTTTTAATACAAATGTTACTATATATTCCTCTGTTTTCTAGATTCCATCTATATCTGTCAGGAGATGTGTCTTGTCCGTGTAGTTTTTAAGATATTCATTGAAAACGACTGATTTTCCAATATGCTTCTACAGCGCAATTCTGCTGAGGCTGTAGGCTGGCATTGGGAAGGGGGGATTTTAAAGCCTTTCCCACTCAACCCCGCCCCCCCTGAGCAAAATTTTCCCTCCCCACTCGAGAAAAATTGGGGGGGGGGGCGCGCGAATTCATCTACTGCATCACATCTAAGAATCGTACTCCGCGTAACGTGAACTCGGCTGTAGAGGTTATGCTCCCCTGCGCAAATCTTGTTGCGCTAATGATCTAGAGAGGATTGAAATAATGAGCTGTAGATTATGGGATTGGTTGAGCATCTGTATATATTTCTTCCCCAGGAGGGGGCTGGTTTCCTAGGCTCTTGGCTCCGGGGAATTTCTGGTGGCAGCCGACGCTCTGCGATTTTGTGCAAAGATTTCACTAGGCTTCACCTCTCTTTGAGTCCCTGGCATTTGCAAGGGCTGGGCTAGATGGCATTATGAGGTCCCTTTGGACAATAGAATTCTTTGTTAAAACCAATAAAAATTTATTGTAAAAAAAAAAGTAATACAATAAAAGTAAACAAACAACAATAAATAAATTTTAAAAAATACACCAAACAATAATACTAATAAAACATACAAAAATCCTTTTAACCTGTCATTCTTTCTTATCATTGTGGGTTGACTTCCTCCCGCCCTCTCTTACTGCATACCTTGTCAATCATCTTTAGTAATTTCTTTACATCATTAAAAACATTTTTTATTAATTAACCTTATCCTCTCTTCTTTTCTATTATCTATATTATTTATCAAACAATTATAAAGCTTAAATCTATTTTCTAAATCTACAGCCTCACTATCTTTCAGCTTACTTCTACTCTTTAATCTTACAATACTTTTAAAAATATAATTTGAATTTCTTCCAATCTTCTTCCACCGCTTCTTCCCTCTGGTCACGAAGTTTCCCGGTCAGCTAAGCAAGTTCCATATAGTCCATCAATTTCATCTGCCAAGGACAGAATTCTGGACAATAGAATTCTATGGTTGTTCGATTCAGGGAGGTGGGCATCCAGAGAAGTTTTGATCTGCTTTATTATTTTTCCCGTTGCTGGGAAACTGATCGGAAACGGTGACACGGTTGGATAGTTGTGTGATTGGCGCCGTTGTACATCCACCGTATTCAGTTTGGGCTTAACACTAGGATGAAATATTTATTGGATTGGAGCCCTTAATATGTTTCCTATTCTATGCTTTGATTTTGTTTGTTTGTGGGTGGGTGGGTATTTCAATGGAAATTGTAGTTTGTGGACCTGTTTTTAAATTACAAAATCATTGATATTTTTGAAGTTTGCAGTACTTCTGCAATATGGTGACTAAATTTCCAACAAAAAAACTTTACAAATAAACTGAGAACATCACATGTCATTATACTGGCTGAGCCAACACATAACAGTGACCTGTCTTTCCATAAATGTGGTTGTTGGTTTTGCTTCCACAGGAATCTCCCGTGATAAGTTAATTTGACCATTTTCACTGTGCTCCAGATTAGGTGCACCCATAAGTAATCAGAGGTGTGTGTATGGAGCTTCCCCCCCCCCCCCATTTTTGCAACTTATTATTTTTGCTGCAGTAATCAAATTGGTTTCCACCTCTTGATCTCTCTCTGCTTAAATATCCAAGCAGGAATATCTTAGGCTCCATTGGCACATGGGCTCCTAATTTTGGAAACAGGAGTCCCGTCCCACCCCCACCCCACCCCAAAAAAATATTATATGGAAATGCTCCACATCTCCAGCAATTATCCATCTTGGTTTTCAATTTGCTGTACAAAATCAACAACAAACAAACCAGATAGAAAGCAAGATGGGGGGGCATTGGCCCCAATCACAGGAGGATTTGCTTATGCTCTTTTTGAAAATCTGCATGCTTGGGATCGCTGGGTGCCGATTAGGCGGGAGGAAATCCTGAATATGTACTCCTGGCTTTGTGCAGCTTTAGGAAAGGGTCATTGCCTAGTGGTTAGAGCACATCCTTTGCATGCGGAAGTTGCAGATTGCATCCCCAGTGGCATCTGCAGGAAGGGCTGGGGGATAGCCCCCTGACCGAAACCCTGGAGAGCTGCTGCCAGTCTGTGCAGACAATACTGAGCTAGATGCCGTAATAGTCTGATAAAGCTAGCTTTCTGTGTTCTGGTTCAAGTCAGAACCATGAGGACTAGGATCTTGATTCTACTTAGTGGAAGGACAGCAGTTCAGTGGCAGATCTCCAGGTGCAAGAGCCCCTGTCAAAGCCCGGAGGGCCACTGCCAGTCAGGGCAAGCAGTGCTGAGCTTGACGGAGCAATGGCTTGACTGCTTGTAAGACCGTTGAAACCAGCCATTTTTGTCCGTAACCACGAGGACTGGAGTCTCACTTTATTCCTGTCTGAGAAGGGCCGTAGCCCCGCGGCGGAACGTCTGCTTTGCGTGCAGAAGGTCCTAGCTTCAGTCTATCGCAGGTTAGGCCTGGGAAAATGGTCCCGCCTGGGCATAAAGCAGATTCCTAGTTTCCTAAAAAGCCAAAGGACTCTCATTAAAAACAAGTAAATCATGTGGAGCCGAAGTCATGAGTCTGTAGCTGGGGAGGGCCAGAGATGCCGTGCATTCCTGGGGCTCTCGCTTTCCCAGCGATTCCGAAACCACGGTGGTCACTTGACCAGGTACCTCTGCGGGTGGGTGGGTGGAGGTTCATGGGACCCCCACCCCCTTCCCCTCTCTGTTTGTTGGGCCCAGGGAGCGAATGCCAGCCTCTGACGGGCACCTGACTCACCTCCTCCTCCCTCCGCTGATACAGAGCTGGCGCCTGCCCAGCGATTGTTGGACGGAAACTGGCAGCTGCCGCGTTCTGCTTGGTTTGCTTGCCGTGTTCCAAACCCTGTTGGTGCCGAGTCCGTGGCCACGTCGGCTGCGTTTGCAGGAAAGCGAAGGCCTCCTGCGTGTCAGATCTCCGCTGCTGCTGTTCCGTCTTTTCAAAAGCTGATCGGAAAGGTGTGTGCTTGAGCCAAAGAGATGTGGGATTTATTATTATTATTATTTTGGCTCAGATCCTGAGAGCTGCTTTGGAGGTTTGCTCCCCTGCCTCCGTAAATCCTGCTCACAGGTTTCCCTCTGGTTGGTTGGCCGCTGCGAGAGAAGGATACGGGACTAGACGGGCCTTTGGCCTGATCCAGCAGCCTCTTCTTGTGTTCTTGCCATCCCAGCTGATGGGAACTGGAATCCAGATGTCCACAGAGTTCCCACCCCAATTCTAAAATAAGAATTTAAGCTATTCCAGCGCACCATGCTTCTTGCAGTAGCCAATCAGATGCCTCCCACACAACATGTAAGCAGAGCATGATGGGAATAGTTCGCCGCTGCTTTTTCCTCCCAATATTTGGGGCTAGACTGTCTCTGGACCAGGAAGTTCCATTTCACCTTCACATTAATAGGCAGTGACAGATTTCTTTTTCTCCTTTGCGGTTTTGATTAATCATAGAATCATAGGATCATAGAGTTGGAAGAGACCCCAAGGGCCATCCAGTCCAACCCCCTGCCAAGCAGGAAACACCATCCAAGCATTCCTGACAGGTGGCTGTCAAGCCTCTGCTTAAAGACCTCCAAAGAAGGAGACTCCACCACACTCCTTGGCAGCAAATTCCACTGTCGAACAACTCTTACTGTCAGGAAATTCTTCCTAATGTTTAGGTGGAATCTTCTTTCTTGTAGTTTGAATCCATTGCTCCGTGTCCTCTTCTCTGGAGCAGCAGAAAACAACCTTTCTCCCTCCTCTATATGACATCCTTTTATTTATTTGAACATGGCTATCCTATCACCCCTTAACCTTCTCTTCTCCAGGCTAAACATACCCAGCTCCCTAAGCCATTCCTCATAAGGCATCGTTTCCAGGCCTCTGACCATTTTGGTTGCCCTCCTCTGGACACGTTCCAGCTTGTCAGTATCCTTCTTGATACCTCTTTCCCTTTTTGTTTTTTCAAATGTAAGCCAGTGGACCTTGCCGCAGTGAGTTCCACAGATAGGATTCTTCTTTGTGTGTTCTTTGTGTACCTCAGGGGACCTGTAATTACTAGTCGAAGAGACAAAAACTTTATTTACCCCCTCCTGTTTTTCTTCTCCTCAGCATGTGTGATTTTTATAGACCTACATTCCCCCACCTCTTAATTTTCTTTTCATCCCTAGCCCCTAAACCAAAATGCCTCCCCCCATCCCATTTTGAGGGACATGTTATATAATCTGTTTTAGTCCTTTAAAAGTGTATAAACTGCTTTGGCCAAAAGGCAGTGAATACTTAATAAATAAATAAATAAGGTAGCTGGTTCCCTCTGCTGCATTCAGGTTAATTTATTTCATTTTTAGCCCACCTTTTTCTCCAAGGAGCTGAAGGTGGAATGCACGGTCCTGTCCTGCCCCTCCTCAGTTGATCCCCACAACAACCCTGTGAGGTAGGCCAGGCTGACCGAGGCAGCACTGGCCTCCAAGGTCACCCCTGCTAGTGATCTTCATGCCAGAGTGAGGATTTGAACCCTGGTCTCTCCCAGCCAGGTCCCAGCCTGACACCCTTAACCAATATGCCTCCTCTGGTTTAGCACACAATCAACATCCTTATCATGTCTGACAACCGCTATCTCTCTCTGCAGCAGAGGCTGTTCCGCATGGGACAGCAAATCTTGCCTCTCAAAGACCTGAATCCCCAAATCTCATTTTCCACACCGCCTCCTCCTTCCTCCCCCCCACCCTCAAACCTCTCCTCCTCCTCCTCCTCCTCCTCCTCCTCCTCCTCCTCCTCCTCCTCCTCCTCCTCCTCCTTTCCTGATCTGTGATCAAACCACATGCACAGAAACACACACCTTCCAGCTGATGTTGCAAATTCCGCATCCAGCCACCAGCTAGCCCCATTCGCTCGCCTGCCTTCCACCACCCGGAGCATCCCCCTCTTCCACCGCCTGCTTCTGATGCCCTTCGCCCCTGCCTGGAGGAGGAAGAAGACCCCTTTGTGCTTGTTTTCCTGGCTCCCTTCGGAAGCCTGCGTCCGGGAGCAGGCAGGACGGTGGAGGGGAGAAAGCAGGCGAGATAAGTGTTTCAGCTGACCGTTGGCTCAAGGACATCGCTCTCCCCCAGCCAGCCAGTCAGTCAGCCAGCTGCTCTCCTCCCGGCCGGCCGGGAAGCTTGCCTGATCTGAGCCTGCGGCAAGGAAGGAACTGGCCGGCGGGGGGCAGCGGGGCCATTTGGCTCTCCCCCTTCCTGCTCCCCACCTGCCGTGGAACCGATGCCACGATGCAGCCCAGCCACCCCGCCACGTGCCGCCTCCAGCGCCGCTAAACTGCCACCGCATTGCACTGCTCTCAAAATGTCAGGGCTCACCGCCACCCGGACGCGAGCGGGTCTGCGGGCCGGCCAGGTTCCCACGGCGTTCGGCCACGGAGGACGCTGGCTGCCTCTTTAGCTGCGTCAAACTTTTTTTAAAAATTTGTTTATTTCTCTTCTGCACACACCCACAACCCCTGTCCCTTTCCGGATGCACTTTTAACCCAACTCCTCTTTTCGGATTGCTCTCGCGGGCTCCAGTCGCAGTGAGTATGCAGCAGTAATCTGGCGGGCTGCAGAAAGCGAGGTGGGTGGGTTGGAGCAGACTTTTGTTTTTCCACCTTCCCATTTGGCTCAGCAGCCAGGCAGCCCTGCAGTGGGTGATGGACACAGTGGTACCCCTTTCCACCGCTCCCCCAGCTTCTCTGCTCGCGAGGTTCTGCCGGTCCCTTTCCCGCTGACACTGCGTTATTGTCGGTTTTTTTAATTGATGCTCTTGACGGTCTCCGATCGCGCGATGCTCTGATGGAGTTGAAAGGAGCCAGTTTCTGAGCGGTGGCAGTGAGACTCAAAGACAATCGCCTGCTTGTTCCCGGCTTCCCTGATAAACCTCGCAAGCCCTCTCTCTCCCTTGCAGGCTGGAAGGGGCTCCAGCACCCTTCGAAATCCATTTCTTGTTTGAAAGTAATGGCTTCGTTTGGCTGAGCAAAAAGGGAGCATGCCGGCTGGCCGGGGAGCTAAGAGTGCGAGTCAGGAAGTTTCCTCCGGGAAGGTTGGCGCGCGAGAGAGATTTCTTCAAGCTGTGAGCTGCGTTAGACAGTTTCTCCGTCTCTCAGAATGCTTAGAGCATGGGAAGAGGCTGCTGGGTCAGGCCGGAAAAGGCCCAATCTCGCCCAGCGCCCTGCTTTCACAGGGGCCACCAGATGCCCCAAGGGGAGGCCCACAACCCGAAATTGAGCCCTCCTGGCGCTGTGAGTTAAACCACAGAGCCTAGGGCTTGCTGATCAGAAGGTCGGCGGTTCGAATCCCCGTGACGGGGTGAGCTCCCGTTGCTCGGTCCCTGCTCCTGCCCACCTAGCAGTTCGAAAGCACATCAAAGTGCAAGTAGATAAATAGGAACCGCTCTGGCAGGAAGGTAAATGGCGTTTCCGTGCGCTGCTCTGGTTCGCCAGATGCGGCTTAGTCCTGCTGGCCACATGACCCGGAAGCTGTACGCCGGCTCTCGGCCAATAAAGTGAGATGAGCGCCGCAACCCCAGAGTCGGACATGACTGGACCTAATGGTCAGGGTCAGGGGTGGTTTCCAGCAAACTTTGCATTGCTGTGCAAAGCATAGCCATCATGGCGAGAAACCATCCATAGCCTTGTTACCCTCCGTGAATTTGTCTAATCCTCTCTTAAAGGCCTCCAAGTTGGTGGAGATGTCAGGTGGCATCCTGGCCACCCAGGCACCTCCACTTGGTTGCAAGGGGTCGATGGCCAGGTGCGAAATGCGCCTGGTGCCTGGCTAGTTTGAACGCTGCTGGACATGGCAGAGGTTGAACAACGGACCTTCTTAACTTCAGAGCATGTGTTCTGCAGCTGAGCGACGTGCGCATGTGCTCCCAGGGCGCCTGGCTTGCCCCCAAACGGCTTGAGCCGTTCCTGGGGGTGTGAGGCAAGCTGCTCAAATGCTCCTGAGGACTAGAAACTTAGGCTGATTTAGAGGCATGGATTCCCCCCCTCCCCCTTGAGACGCCCGGTGCTCACCAAGGCAGATGGGTGTACCCACAACAGGCAGGCCTGCCAAGTGTAAATCGGACAACAACCTGCAATTATTTGGCCGGATAGGTGGAGCAATGCTGTCTTTGCAAAAAGGTACTCTGGGATGACACCTTCTGAATGGCCCTGCTGTGTAAATAGAAATCCTGGGTTGTTTATGCATTCCTGACGGTGAGGTCATTCTGGCAGGGCTCTCATTGGAACGTCTGGTTGGCCACTGCAAGAACAGGATGCTATCCTAAACGGGGCCCCTTTGGCCTGATCCAGCAACCAGGCTCTTCTGACATTTTTATGGAGCCTCCAAATCCTGCAGCAGTCTATCCAGATTTCTAGGTTCTTAAGGGCATTTGGCCTGATCCTATACAGGATCTTCTTACGTTTTTATTTCAGAATCTCACAGGGCGTGTGTGTGGCCTGGCCTCCGCCAGCAGTCCACCACACTTTGCACCCATTTTACAGACATGGACTACTGAGTCCTTGCAGGTATTCTCTGTACTGGGATTCGCACCCTGGTCCCCAGGTTCCGCAGGTGTTCTCCACCCACGCTCTCGGTCTCCTTGCATTCCTGCTCGGCGGCAGATCCTGATGGCAGCCGGGTGTGTTTTTCCACCTGAAACGCTTGCAACCTGCACTCTGCCTTGACCCGATAAGAGCGCTTTGCATATTTATTTATTTTTCCCTGCTTGCTCCACCGTTGTAAAAGGGAGTTGCCAGCCGGGGCGTGTTGTGTGGAGGTGAAAGTGCAGCTTTGCTGCTGGTCGCTGAGGGTGGGACTAATCCCTGAATTAATGCAGGATTTTAAATCTCTGGCCAAGGGCTGTAGCTCAGCAGCAAGAAGGTCCTAGGTTCAATCTCTGACATTTCCAGGTAGAGCTGAGACTGTCCCCTGCCTGAAACCCTCGAGAGCTGCTGCCAATCTGGGCAGACAGTACTGCTCCTGATTAAATCCGGCCTTTGGCTCAGGTGCATGAGGACGGGGATCTTTTATTTTGAGGCTCAGGGGTAGAGCATCTGCCCCCCACGCAAGGCGCCAGGTTCAGTCCCCAGTGGCATTTCCAGGTAGGGCTGGGAGAGGCTGCCTGCCAGCCTGAAGCCCCTGGAGAGCTGCTGCCAGTCAGTGTGGGCAATACTGAGCTCGGTGGAGTTGTGTTCAGACTTAGTGCAAGGAAGGCAGGTTCATAAAAATCTTGAGAGCAGGAGTTCAAGCGCAGGAGGATAGTGGCTGAGGAAATAATCTCAATACCCAGGAAGTCTTCTCTCTCTCACCCCCCCCGGGTTCAAATTTCACCTCTACCGTGAACTCTCCCTCCCCACCCACCCTCTAATCCACAACAAGAGGACAATACTGTCCTACCTTGCAGGGTTGTTGTAAGAATTTACATTGTTTTTGATTTATTTCCTGCTGTTCACCATAAAAGATCTCAGGGCAGATTACATAAATTAATAATGCAATATTTTAAAACTTTTTTTAAAAAAATCCTGTTGAGATGAAGTTGTGGTTATATCCAGAGCTAGGATTTTTCAGGATTGAACCCACTGCTCAGCCTCCTGAGACATTTCCTCCCCAACCGCCTCATTAAAATGTTTTATGCATTTATATTGTTTGCTATTCATTCGTTTATTTATCTGTTATGTTTACATACCACCTTTCCAAGGATCTCAAGGTGCTGTGCGTGGTTCTCGTCCAAACCCCATTTCACCCTCACGACAACCCTGTGAGGTAGGTTAGGCTAAGAGGTGGTGACTGGCTCAGCCCCGCTCATCTGAGGTCCCCCGGGGTTCGGCTTCCTTGGAAGGAAGGGCAGCAGAGGCTGTGATGCCTATAGGATGTAGATATTTGTATTTTCACACATATATATATAACCTGAGCCTAAGATGTAGGGGCTCGCAGGTGTTAGCTAGCACAAGAACATCAGAAGAAGCCTGCAGGATCAGGCCATTGCAATAGGTAGAAACAAGTCCTGCATTATTCCAGCATTGCAAAGGGGTTGGGCTAGACCAGGGGTGGCCAACTCCCAAGAGACTGCGATCTATTCACAGCGTTAAAAGCTGACAGTGATCTACCCCACCTTTTTGGGGTTCGGGTCAAAGTTGTTGAGTTTTTACAGGGAGTAGGTAAAATGTTGAGCTTTTTTTAGGGGAGCCACAGTTGTTCAGCTTCTTTGGGGGAAGCCAATGATCTAACACAGACGTCCAGTGATCTACCGGTAGATCATGATCTACCTGTTGGACATGCCTGGGCTAGACGACTCGCAGGTCTATAATCCCTTCCAGCAGGGTGCATAAAAATCAATGATTTTTTTTAAAAAAATCAAAAAAATCGGATTTATTTGATTTAAATCGGATTTTTTTGATTTAAATTGGATTTTTAAAATAAAATGCTTTTGGAGGAAAAATCTTTCTAAATATAGTCTTCTGTTTAAGTTACATTGTAGTCCAAAGGCTATTCATCAGGAAATAAGGATTTGTTTTAAGTTTATCAAGTGTGCTAAAATGTTTAACCACATCAGTTAACAAACATGGATACATATGCTATCATGTTATTGTTTTAGTTAAATAAATTGTTTAAATGGTTATTAAAGAAATGATTATTTTTCTCCTTCCAATAAAGTACAGCAGAAAAGTTGTCCAAATATAAACAGTTAACTTATTAAACCTCACCATAATTTCATAATTATCTGTCTATGTATTTCTAGTAGTATAACCAAATCAGTAATTTTTGATATAACTGTAAAAACTACTCTGAAAATTTATTATTCCAAAAATGAAACCTTCATATGGTTGTAAATATTAAGATTATACCAGCAAGAATGAGTCTTTCTGTAAAAAAAAAATATTTAAATCAAGTCTTACTGACTAGTGATTTAAATCAAGCCTTACTGACTAGTGATTTAAATCGTGATTTAAATCAATTTGATTTAAATCAAATCCACCCTGCCTTCCAGGTCTATAATCTACAATTCTGAGCCTGTGTTCTCTCCTCCCTTTGGCAGGATCCTTTCAAGGCCCCAGACGCGCAGAGGATGGACCACCACGTGAACGGCACCCTAGCCGAGAAGCCGGGCCCCATGGACTACGGCGTCCAGATCCGCTTCATCAACGACTTGAAGGAGCCCAGCAAGTCGCAGAAGATCCGCCCCAAGCCCTCCAAGCCGGGCTCCTACGGGGTGGCGGTGCGGGTGCAGGGCATCGACGGGCAGCCCTTCGTGGTCCTCAACAGCGGCGAGAAAGGGGGAGACTCCTTCGGGGTGCAGATCAAAGGCGAGAACAAGTACGGGGCCCCCGCCCGCAGCCCCCAGCGGGAGGACTCCTTCCCCGCTTCCCCTGGGGCTGCTTCTTCGTCCAAAGAGGCCTCGGGCTCATTCAGCTCCGATTCCGACCTGCCGGAGAACCCGTACGGGGCCAGGAAATCCCGGCACGGCTCCCGCTACAGCACCTCCGACGAGGAGCCCGGCCCGAGGCGAACCCCGAAAGCAGGCAGCTTGGAGGGGGGCCCCGCCCCGCAGCACCGCAGTGGCGGCTACCGGACACTGCCGCACAAAAAATCGTTCGGGGAGCAGCTGCGGCGGACTCAGTCGCACGGCTCCTTGCTCGACCCCCAGCTGGACGAGCCTCCCGAGCCCAGCGCCCCCGGGGCCGGCCCCCCGGACACCTCCCAGCCCCCACCTCCAGGGGGCGCCGTAAGGAGCAGCAGCATGATGAACCTGCCTGGTCGCCGGCAGCCCAGCCCCAGGGAAGACTCTGGAGGCAGCCTCTCAGGCTTGAGACCCGTCCGAAAGCCGGCAGTGGCGAACTCTCCTGAGCCCGCCGCTCCGGCCGGCGACATCGACACCAAGCCTCTGTCCTCGGTGGACTCTCTGATCCACAAGTTCGACACGAAGGCACAGCAGAGGGGGCGGCCGTCCCGGAGGAGCCGGCTGTCTCTGGACGAGCGGAAGCGCTCGCAGAGTCTGGACGGGAGGGTGCCTTACTATGACACGGCCGACGGCCGGGAGCTGGGTGCCGGGGAGCGCCAGGCGGGCTCCGGAAGAGGGGCAGGGGACCCGGCGGCCGACCCCGAGCCCCCGGGAAGCAGGAGCCTCGGCAGGGCCTCTGGGCGGCCGGTGAAGGAGAACGGGCTGGACAAATCGAAGCTGACCCGGGAATGGGTCAACAAGAGCCTGGAGGAGCCAGCCTTGGAGAAGCAGGCGAGGAAATCACAGCCAGACCTTCAGGTGATACTTTTTCCTTGTGTTTACGCAGGGCCAATTTCTGTGCCAATTTCTCCTGATTGCAGCCTATGGGGACCAGCGTCTTTAGAACCAGGGTGGATAAAAATCAATGATTTAAAAAAATAAATAAATAAAAAATCGGATTTTTTTGATTTAAATCGGATTTTTTTTTATTTCAATTGGATTTTTTTGATTTAAATTGGATTTTTAAAATAAAATGCTTTTGGAGGAAACATCTTTCTAAATATAGTCTTCTATTTAAGTTACATTGTAGTCCAAAGGCTATTCATCAGGAAATAAGGATTTGTTTTAAGTTTATCAAGTGTGCTAAAAGTTTAAGTTTTTTAAAAAAATGTTTAACCACATCAGTTAACAATACATATGCTATCATGTTATTATTTTAGTTAAATAAATTGTTTAAATGGTTATTAAGGAAATGATTATTTTTCTCCTTCCAATAAAGTACAGCAGAAAAGTTGTCCAAATATAAAGTTAACTTATTAAACCTCACCATAATTTCATAATTATCTGTCTATGTATTTCTAGTAGTATAACCAAATCAGTAATTTTTGATATAACTGTAAAAACCACTCTGAAAATTTATTATTCCAAAAATGAAACCTTTATATGGCTGTAAATATTAAGATTATACCAGCAAGAATGAGTCTTTCTGTAAAAAAAAATTTAAATCAAGGCTTACTGACTAGTGATTTAAATCAAGCCTTACTGACTAGTGATTTAAATCGTGATTTAAATCAAATCCACCCTGTTAGAAACGGAGACCGGGGGGCTTGTCTTGAGAAGGTTGCCGTGCTTGTTATCAGTTAGATGGACCTCCATGGCAAACAGCTGCCGTGCATGCAGAAGGTCTCTGGTTCAGTCCCTAGTGGCATCTCTAGGTAGCGCCGGGAGGGGCTCGTGCCAGAGACCCCAAGAAGCACCTGCCCATCAGCATAGACCTGTAACAAAGGAAATCCCCTGTGTTGCAAAAACAGACAAATTTTAAGCAATAGGCAGGCAACACGTGGCTAATAATGTTCTAATAAGATATATATAACTTGTATTATTTCACAATTCTTAAACAGAGAACATATGGTGGAGCTACAAATAATAAAATAAATCAATATTGCATGAACAAAATTAGAGAAGGTAGTCAATCAGTATCACTGAGGCAAACAAACCTCAGTCCCAATCATGCAATCATGCAATAACTGAAGCTCCGAGCATAGCAATTCTTAAACAGAGAATATGTAATCGAATCACAGAAAATAAAAGTCTATCACTGTTGCACAAACAAAATTAGACAATATAGTCCATCGGTATTGAAGGAGGCAAACAAGCCTTTCAACCGTCACAATCCTGTACGCGTGTGGTAATGGATGATCCAAAAACATAGTACAGTTTTTCCGGATGACAATCTGTTTCAATAGTAATTCTTCATCAGCTGGCGATGATGTAAAATAAAATCCATTATATTCGCATACAATATAAATATATGATAATCCTGTAAAGAATGATAATCCTGTAAACATAATGTATAAAGAATGCATGCCATATGAATGGTTCTAACAGGTACCTCAGGTAGCATAAGATCAGCAATCACTAAGAAATGTTAATTGGGCTACAAGCCCCATCACCCCTGGCCACTGGTCCTGCTAGCTAAGGATAACAGGAGTTTGCTTCCAGCAAATGCAAACCTCAAACAGAGGTTGGATGCCCATCTGTAATGGGTGCTTTAACTGAGGTTCCTGCATTGCAGGGGGTTGGACTGGATGACCCTTGGGGGCCCTTGCAACTCTACAGTTCTCTGATTCTACGGTATAAAACACTGTAAAACATCAAAAACTTCCTTATACAGGACTGCCTTCAGATGTCTTCTGAAAGTAGTACTTTATCTCCATGCCATCTGAAGGGAGGGCGTTCCACAGGGTGGGTGCCACTACTGAGAAGGCCCTCTGCCTGGTTCCTTATAGCTTTGCTTCTTGCCGTGGGGGAACCACCAGAAGACCCTCAGAGCAGGATCTTAAGGTATACAAGGCCGAGGCCACTTAGGGCTTTATATTATAGATTTGTTTGTTTGTTAGTTAGCACCAACACTTCAAATTGTGCTCGGAAACGTACTGGGAGCCAATGTAGGTCTTTCAGGACTGGTGTTATGTGGTCTCGGCAGCCACTCCCAGTCACCAAGTCTGGCAGCCACATTCTGGATTAGTTGTAGTTTCCAGGTCACCTTCAAAGGTAGCCCCACGTAGAGCGCATTGCAGTAGTCCAAGCGGGAGATAACCAGAGCATGCACCACTCTGGCAAGACAGTCCGCAGGCAGGGAGGGTCTCATCCTGCGTACCAGATGGAGCTGGTAAACAGCTGCCCTGGACACAGAATTAACCTGCGCCTCCATGCACAACTGTGAGTCCAAAATGACTCCCAGGCTGCACACCTGGTCCTTCAGGGGCACATTTACCCCATTCAGGACCAGGGAGTCCCCCACACCTGCCAGCCCCCTGTCCCCCAAAAACAGTACTTCTGTCTTGTCGAGAGTCAACCTCTATCCCAGTGATGGCTAACCTTGACACTCCAGATGTTTTGGGACTACAACTCCCATCATCCCTGACCACTGGTCCCGTTAGCTAGGGATGATGGGAGTTGTAGTTCCAAAACATCTGGGGTGTCAAGGTTAGCCATCACTGCTCTATCCGTTAATCACCATTCACCCCCCCCCAACCAACCTCCAGACACTCACACAGGACATTCACCACCTTCCCTGCTTCCAATTTAAACGAGAGGCATTATCTGCATATTGGTGAACACCCATGTATAAGGTCCCGGGTTCAATCTTTGGCATTTCCTGGCAGCGCGAACAATGTCCACTGCCTGAAACCCTTGGGAGCCGCTGCCCGTCATTGTGGTCAGCGCTGATCCAGATGGACCCAGGCTGTTTCCTATGCCCCAGTCTAGCCCTGTATCGTCTACTCTGACTGGCAGCAGCCTTTTGAAAACACTGCTTCCCTGCCTCCCTCCCTCTCAAAAATGCTGGGGTTTAATCTTTGGGGTTTTTCTTCCAGCTGAAGTCCACCCCAGACCTCCTGAAGGACCAGCAAGAGGTATCTCAGCCCGGAAGCAGCGACCACACCAAGGAGCTCATCTACAGTATTCTGAAGGATGGGTAAGCGTTGGGGCGGGAGCATAGGAGGGGTTGTGACCAATCGGATGTATGTGGGAAGTTCACAGAGAGGGGCATGGAGGCAACTGCATCTGGTAGATTGCCCCTGAACCTGGAAGCTCCATTTAGTCATCATACCCATTCATCGGCCCGTTCTTCGCAAATGGCGGTTAAATAAAAAAGAACTACTATTATTGCTATTTTATTTTAAAAGAAATTTCACAGGAGCAAATTAAAATATAATACGATGCACAGATGACTTATTTACTTGGATCTTGCCAGTGTGTGCCATATTATAACCCGGGTCTGCTGTAATTTTTTTAAATGTTTGGATTACATTTTAGGAGCACACACAAACACACACACACACACACGGGGCTCTGCTGGATCCTATTTGGAATAACAGGATCTGACATGCTGGCGATTTTCATTCTAAGCTGAGCTGGTTGATCTGATTTTTAGTTTTTTTAAAAAAAAAAATTTGCACTTTCAGAAACACAGAAAGCGACGCCGCAGTGAAGAGAAAGACCAACCTGGTCTTCGAGAAGGTCCAAGCGCTATCCGTAAGTACCTGGCGAGAAACACCATGTCACATCTGTGAGACAAAATAATTTCCTCTGTGGTGTGATCCCTGCCCTCTTTCTGGCTGATACGTCCCAGTTCTGGGCGGGGGGACGGGGTGGGGGACAGGGACAGACCGCTGAACCCACATCCGTTCCGCCTGGATGCCAATATTCCCGGGCTTCTCTCCAGAACAATGATGACTAGGAACTTGCCCCGGATTCTCCAGAGCCCGAGATGGCTACGGTTTGTTTGATTGCGGAGATTTATTTACTGTGTTCTTGGGAGACCATGCAAAGGAAGGTCATGAGGGGATTAAGGGAAAGGATAGGCCTGGGTGTGGGGCAGCCTGCCTTTTAAGAAAGGAATAGCTAAGCTCTGCATTAATCCCAATGCACACTATACAAAGAACATAAGGAGAGCCCAGCTTGCTGGATCAGGCCGATGGCTCATCTAGCTAGCATCCTGTTCTCACAGTGGCCAGCCAGATAAACTGTGGGAAACCCGAAAGCCGGATTTTCCCAGAGTTTCCATTTGGAACTGCCTTCCACCAAGCGTGAAACATCATCCCTTGAGGCTAATATTGTCTGCTAGGCTCTGATGGGCTGAGGAAGGCGTTCTCTGCTATTGGCTGCTAGCTGGTTCTTCTAACTGGAGACGCCAGGAATCGAACCTGGGGCCTGTGTGCAAACCACGAGCTTGGTGCTAGAGTCCCCACTCTGTTATACAAAACCTCCCAGATCCGATCCCTGGTATCCCCAGCTAGACTGGGAATGTCCCCCCTGCCTGAAACCCTGCTGCCAGTCAGTGTTGGCAATGCTGAGCTAGATGGGCCCAGTGGCTTGTGTTAAGTTAGCTTCTTCTCCTCTTTAAACCAGCCTTTTATTTGGAATTATGAGGGCTGGAACCCTGCTTTCTTTTTAGAGGCAGGACCCGAACTCAGGACCCTAGCCTCAATAAGACTTTGTCTTGTGGGTTGTCTAGAGTTGTATCCAGTGCTTTTTTTTCTGGGGGGTACGCATACCCCTAAACATTTTGCGAATCTAAGTTTGGCCTCCTTGAGGGGCAGTATTTCAATATGAGTAGGAAAATGAGAGTACCATTAAACATTTCTTTTAGAAAAAAAAAGCACTGGTTGTACCAACCCTGGAACAACAATTGCTCTCTTTACTGCGAAGGTGATTATTATTATTATTATTTGCACTTGGGCAAAAAAAATGAAAGGCACAAATACAGGATGGGTGACACCTGGCTTGAGAGCAGTACAAGTGAAAAAGATCTAGGAGTCTTGGTAGACCACAAACTTGACATGAGTCAACAGTGTGATGCAGCAGCTAAAAAAGCCAATGCAATTCTGGGTTGCATCAATAGGAGTATAGCATCTAGATCAAGAGAAGTAATAGTACCACTGTATTCCGCTCTGGTCAGACCCCACCTGGAATACTGTGTCCAGTTCTGGGCACCACAGTTCAAGAAGGATACTGACAAGCTGGAACGGGTCCAGAGGAGGGCAACCAAAATGGTCAAAGGCCTGGAAACGATGCCTTATGAGGAACGGCTTAGGGAGCTGGGTATGTTTAGCCTGGAGAAGAGAAGGTTAAGGGGTGATATGATAGCCATGTTCAAATAAATAAAAGGATGTCATATAGAGGAGGGAGAAAAGTTGTTTTCTGCTGCTCCAGAGAAGCGGACACGGAGCAATGGATTCAAACTACAAGAAAGAAGATTCCACCTAAACATTAGGAGGAATTTCCTGACAGTAAGAGCTGTTTGACAGTGGAATTTGCTGCCAAGGAGTGTGGTGGAGTCTCCTTCTTTGGAGGTCTTTAAGCAGAGGCTTGACAGCCACCTGTCAGGAATGCTTTGATGGGGTTTCCTGCTTTGCAGGGGGTTGGACTGGATGGCCCTTGGGGTCTCTTCCAACTCTAGGATTCTATGATTCTATGATTATTATTGTAATGAACTTGCATGTATTTTCTCCACAAGGAGGATTATCCTTCTGATATTGGGGGGGGGCAGCTTTCCCATTTCCCTATCCAACCAAAACCAGTCTCCCTTCTCCCCATTTTCCCCATGAGACCCCCGAAATGTGGGAAAGGGACAGATTAACTCTCGCCTGCCTGTCCTCTGCTCCGTGGGGCAAGGTGGATTTTCTTTTTTGCAGTGAATATCTTGCAGAGGAAAATGATCCCTGTGTCAGCAAGGGTTTGGATGAAACCGTTTCAAAGCCTTTGATCTCTGCTTAGCTTCTGATAGTGATTAATCCCTGCTCTGCATCTTCAGGGGGGGCCATGTTAGCACTTTTTCAAACATGAACCCAAATCTTTCTTTTTTTCCTTTTTATTCTTTTTTAAAAAGAGCTCTCCCGGCAAATCTTGCTCTTTCTCCTGCCTTCCCTCCAGCCCCAATTCTTGACAGGGATCTCTTTCTCTCTCTATTGAAACTGACACCTCATGAGGACCGGCTGCTTGAGGGCGCAGGGAGGCCATGAACAGACGACTCTCCAGTTGAAGGGATGTGGAAAGGGCCTCGGGTGCAAGAACGCCGCTTGCCCAAAGCTTTACATTTTTTTTTTTTAAATCATCTTTATTAATTTTCCAATAAAAACAGCCAATTAACATATAATCCAATCATCCAATTAAAAACAACAAACTAAAATAAAAAACAACCAAATTGTAGTCCTAATTATTAATTTTTCCAGGCTCCCTACAGTCTGGACCTCTGAAGTATATCTCCAGTCTTCATTCCTACTTTTTTCACCCAAGATTTACATTTCAAAGCGGAGAGCTTTGCGGGGTGGGGAGTCATCCTGCTGCCTCCAGGTTATGGGGTTTTTTGCGACGGTGGTAGTTCCCCCTCAGAATTCCAAGGTGCCGACTGTATACCGTATTTTCGCTCCATAAGACGCACTTTTTTCCTCCTAAAAAGTAAGGGGAAATGTCTGTGCGTCTTATGGAGCAAATGTGTGGTCCCTGGAGCTGAACTGCCCAGGGGCAAAAGCAGATCATGCTTTTTTTTAAAAAAAAAAAAAGAGAGAAAGAAGGGGGTGTTGAAAGGAAGCCCGCTGAGCAGCTGCTCAGCAAACGATCGGGGAGAGAGATAAGGGAGAGAGATTCCAGCCCAGCCCCCTTGCAGAGGGAGGCTGTTTCCCCAGCGACATGTGACTGGCTGATTAGATTATCTGTCTGGAAACTGTAGAAATGGCTCCCTTTCCTGAAGCTGCAGAACTGTGAGTTAAACCCCATAAAACAGGGCTTTTTCCCTTTGCAAAGTAAGCTCAACAACTTTGAGCTGATCCTCAAAAAATGGGGCTTTTCTCCTTTGCAAAAGAAGCTGCAGAAATTTGAGCTGATCCTAAAAAAATTGGGGCTTTCCCCCTCTAAAAACTAGGTGCGTCCTATGGTCAGGTGCGCCTTATAGAGCGAAAAATGCGGGTATTCCATTTCTCCAGTGTCTCCCCGTTTAATGCCCTTTCCTTCCCCCTCCCCTCTTTCTTTTCTGGGAAGGCTGCCCCTACGGCGGCGCAACCGACAGCCTCCCTCTCCCCGGCGGGGGGACTGACGCAGAAGGTGGAGGAGCTGCAGCGGAAGTTGGCCGAGGAGACCAAGGTGTGTTGGCACCTCTTCCCCTTTTGTTGGAACAAGAGCCTTGCCTGTATTGTCTTTACCCTGAGGACACAGTCCTACAAACAAGAAACAGGACAAATGGGGCCATGCTCTCCTCCCTGACTTGCATGCAGGACATCCCAGTCTCCTGGAAAAGCGGCTGGGGGTGTCTCCTGTTCCTTGTTTAAAACCAGCCCTGAGAGCCAGTGTGGTGTAGTGGTTGAGAGTGGTGGACTCATAATCTGGTGAACCGGGTTCGCGTCTCTGCTCCTCCACATGCAGCTGCTGGGTGACCTTGGGCTATTCCCACTTCTCTGAAGTCTCTCAGCCCCACTCACCTCACAGAGTGTTTGTTGGGGGGGAGGAAGGGAAAGGAGAATGTGAGCCGCTTTGAGACTCCTTTGGGTAGTGCAGGGATGGCCAACTCCAAGAGACTGTGATCTACTCACAGAGTTAAAAGCTGGCAATGATTTACCCCCTTTTGGGGGGTTCAGGTCAAAATTATTGAGCTTTTTTTTAGGAAGGAGGAAGGCCCATTTTTTAGGGGTTCAGGTCAAAGTTGTAGGGCTATTTTAGGGGGAAGGAAAGCCCTGTTACTTTGGGGTGCAGGGCAAAAATTTTGAGCTTTTTTTTAGGGGAGCCAAAGTTGTTGAGCTTCTTTGGGGGGAGCCAGTGATCTACCACAGACGTCCAGTGATCTACTGGTAGGTCACGATCTACCTGTTGGACGTGCCAGAGGTAGTGATAAAGCGGGATATCAAATCCAAACTCCTCTTCTTCCCTCGATTCAGAACCATGAGGACCGGAGCCTTGCTCTTATCTTTAGGGAGAGAGGTGCTGTATCTCCAGGGGCAGAGCCTCTGCTTTGCATGTAGAACGTCCCAGGTGTCTGCAGGCAGCGCTAGGAATGTCCCCTGCTTCTGCCGGCCAGTGTCGGACAGCCCTGAGCTACATGGGCCGACTCAGTACAAGGCAGCTTTCCCTGTTCCCATTTAGTACAGCCGTCTCCTTAAAACCACAAGGACTAGAAACTTAACACATATATTTAAAACGCGGCATGTAGATCGGTGGCAGAGCAAATGCTTGGCGTGCAGAAGGTCCCAGGTTCAATCCTCAACATCTCCAGGTAGGTCCGGGAGCAGGGGCGTTCCTAGCCCCTTGGCTACCTGGGGCGGGAAGCCAAGAGGCACCCCCTGGGGGCGGGGCGTTGCGGCGTGTGCGTGTGTCATGACGCACGCGTAAACCGCGACGCCCCGCCCCCAGGGATGCCGGGCGCCAACTTCGGGAGCCTCCCGAAGCCGGCGCCCGTCCGGCATCCCTTGGTGCGTGCTGCGGCTGCTCGTGCACGAGCAGCCGCCGGCCGCACCAAAGGATGCCTGACGGGCAGCGGATTCGGGAGGCTCTGCAGCCCGCAGAGACCCCGAAGCCACCGCCGGGGCTCCATGGGCGGAGCGCAAGTCAGGGCAGGGAGAGGGGCGGGCCAGCGAGGAGGGGTGTCTCCCCTCCTCGCTGGCCCGCCCCTTTCCATTCCCCGGCTCTGCAAGCCAGCGGCGGGAAAAGCCGCTGGAAGGGGGGGTGCTATTTTCGGCGCTGCCGGGGCGGAGCCGCAGGGGCGGCCAGCGAGGGGGGGTGACACCGCTCCTCGCTGGCACCCCTGCAGGTCCACCCCAGCATTGCCGAAAATAGCCTTTAAAAAAAAAATTTTTAAAAAAATTTTTTTTAAGCGCCCAAAGTGTCACCCTCCCTCAGGGTGGCACCCAGGGCGGCCCGCCCCCCGCCCCCCTTGCTACGCCCCTGCCCGGGAGCGTCCCCTGCCTGAAACCCCGGAGAGCTGCTGCCAGTCAGTGTAGACAATACTGGGGTTAGGTGCCTGGGGTCTCTTCCCTTTCCTACTCTCCCTTCCCCACTGTTCCCCAGTCAGTGGGTCTGCGGCTGCCATATTTGTCACGCCTCCCCATCCAAGCTGTGGAAGCAGAGGCTTCTGGGTAATGCCAGAACATCTGGGGAAACCTGTAGATGGTTGAATTCTGGGCCTATTTTCTTTCTTTCTTCCTTCCAACCCCCCACCCCCAAACGCAGCTTCGTCAGAGGTTGGAGCTGTTGCAAAACGGCCACAGGAACGGCGCCCCCCATGACCTGGAGGTCCAGCTGGAGGAGTCGGAAGAGGAGTGCCACCGACTGCGGGTGGCCTTTGAGAAGAAAAGCCAGGAACTCCAGGGCAGCGTCCAAGAGTAAGTGCAAATCAGGGGGTTTTTTTGGGGGGGGCAGTTAACAGCAAGCCCACCCTTGACTCCAGATCTCAAGAGCCCCAGGTCGTACCTGCTTCCTGCCCTCCTTCAGGTGGGGGTCTTGTCACCTGAAGGTCTCCAAGCGACTTACAGCCAAAAAGGATATACCGTACTGTACATAATAATTCCCTTGTTGGGGGGCGGGGGGAGAGGGAGGCAGGGCTGCTGTACAGAGGTAGAAATTTGCATGTGTTGCCCCTCCCACTTTTGCCTCTGGCCCCGCCCACCACCACCAGGTGGCGCCCAAGAGGAAAGGGTAGAAATGCATCACACGTAGCACCTGGGTGAAAGAGGGATGGATTTGCAATCTTTATCTTAATCTGACATTTTAACTTACATCTTCCATGCTTTATTCTATCTCAACTTATCTAATCATACATCATCAACTTACTAATTAAATCTTTTTCCTTTCCTGTAAACTACCACTTCTTCCAGCTTTTTTTCTATCTTTCAATCTTACAATAATTCTTGATATATTCCCTAAACTTCTTCCATTCTTTTTCCACCGCTTCTTCCCTCTGGTCGCAGAGTTTCCCCGTCAGTTCGGCAAGTTCCATATAGTCCATCATCTAAAATAAGAATAAGAAATTTCAAAGTTAAGATAGTATAAAGAAAGGATGATAGTAAGATAACAAAATATTAGATGATGGGAGGAAATTGCTAAAGATGAAAGACAATGGAACTCAGTAGGAAAGACAGGAGGAAGTCAAACTTAAATGTTAAGGGAATAAGAGAGGGAAATTAGGATTTTTGTGTTTAATTTATGTTTTTATAGTATTTGTTTTTGTATGTTATTGATGTTATGTCTATTATGTGTGTAAAACCCAATAAAAATGATTTAGAAAAAAAGAAAAAAAAGAAAGAGGGATGGATTTGAGCCTTCAGCTGCAGCGTCCGGATCGGCCATTTCTGGATCCCAGAAGGTTGGGGGAGGGGGAGCAGAGTTGGCTGCGGCCAAATCGCAGCTCTGCCATTGCCGCCATGCAGCCTCGCCTGCGTCACTTGCGGCCTTGGTGACACTTGTATTGCAGGCTCTATACAGCTCACGGGGTGAATAAGCTTCGTAGGCAAGGACACAGCAGAAGGACTTTGATTTAATCCTCTACTCCAGTGGTTCCCAACCCTACAAAAAAAGCATTATTCAGAGTAGTGGATTGCATGTCCCACTAAGGAAGGTGATAATAACAACACAATCAGGTTCAAAACTAGCAATGAATTGCGATCCGATGGAAACTGTTTGGTGTAATTCAGGGGTGGCCAACTCCCAAGAGACTGTGATCTACTCACAGAGTTAAAAGCTGGCGGTGATCTACCCCCTTTTGGGGGGTTCAGTTCAAAATTATTTAGATTTTTTTAGGAAGGAGGAAGGCCCATTTTTTAGGGGTTCAGGTCAAAGTCATAGGGCTGTTTTAGGGGGATGGAAAGCCCCGTTTCTTTGGGGTGCAGGGCAAAAATGTTGAGCTTTTTTCAGGGTAGCCAAAGTTGTTGAGCTTCTTTGGGGGGAGCCAGTGATCTACCACAGACGCCCAGTGATCAACTGGTAGATCGCGATCTACCTGTTGGACGTGCCTGGCGTAATTGATTCGACAAAATTGAACTTGATCAAGTAATGCCGGCTTTTCAAAGTCTGATAATTATTGACACCTCTAGCCCCACTCGGCACAGTTAAGGTGAACTCCCCCCTTCTCTTTTCTCCTTCCTGATTCTTCAGGCTGAAGGACGTGAAAGCCATCAAGGAAGAGACAGAAGCCAAGTTGGCTGACTTGGAAGACCAGCTGATGGAGATGCAGGAGGAGCTGGACCGGTTCCGGGAGCCGATGGGAGATTCTCCGGACAGGGATGCTTTGCTGAAAGTAAGTGGCTCCCTGGAGCCTCTGCGTAGCTCCGCCACGTGTAACAGAATCACAGAGCTGTAGGGGTCTAAGGGACCCTGGGGCTCATCTAGTCTAACCCCCTGCAATGCAAGAATCGCAGCTCAATCATTCCTGACAGGTGCCCCTCCTCCTCCCAATTTTGGATTTAAAACTTCCAGCATAGGAGAGTTCGCCACGTTCCGAGAGAGTCCATTCCACCATCAAACAGCTCTTTCTGCATGACGACAACCTTACATTTCTATGTTTATAGGAAGACATGCAAAACCACTTCTGTGGTTAAGAGCGTTGGGCAAGGGCCAGGTGTGGGGGATCTTTGGCCTTCCAGATGTTGCAGCGGCTGATGGGAGTTGTAGTTGGTCAGCATCTGGAGGGCAAAAGGTTCCCCCAGGCCTGAGAGACCAGAGTTCAAATCCCTGCTCAGCCATGAAGCTCGCTTAGGCGTGATCTTGGACCAATCATTGTATTTTGCCCTAACCACAGGGTTGTTTGGGGTGTGGCCTGGGGAGATTCCTGAGGGCCAGCTAGGTTATCTGTGCCTGAAGTTGCCCACCCCTTTTCTAAGAAAACTGCCAACTGGGCGCAGGCTTTGTCTTGCAAATTATTTATTTGCTTATTTAGAGCATTTGTACCCTGCTCTTCGTCCAAAATGGCTAGCGGAGTGGTTTATGTTTGACGGTCCCTGCCGTCAAACTTATAATCTTTTTTTAAACAACAACAACAACAACAACCACAGCACATAAGGAAAAAGGGACATGGAGGGAAGAGGAAAAACTCAAGCTCTAAACGCTGGCCCAATTCAGTGCCAGAAGGTGCCTGATGGAGCCGGCCTGGCAAGGCTGAGCCGATGGGTTGAGAGCCAGTTCTGCCCTCTTTCCCCAGGAGCTGCTGGAGACCAGAGAGGAGCTGGAGGAGGTTCTGAGGGCCCGGCAGAAGCTGGAGGATCACCTGCGCCAGCGGGAGAGGGAGCTGACGGCCCTGAAGGGGGCCCTGAAGGAGGAGGTGGCCAGTCACGACCGGGAGCTGGACCGGGTGCGGCAGGAGTACCAGCACGACATGGAGCAGCTCCGGCGCAACATGGAGGACGTGTCGCAGGTGAGCTTGGCTTCCCTGCATGGGCCTGCAAGAACTGCAGCCTAGCTAGCTCTCTGCGAAATGCAGGCAAGGGGAGCGTGTGCGCCCACCTCCTGTCGAGCTTAACTGCCTCCAGTTGCAGATGGGAGGCCCACGTAGATGGCTTTCCTTCTGGGAATGAGAACAAAGCCCCTTGCACTTAGAAATCTAGCACATCAGGGAGAAGCGGGCTGCCCGCTCCCTGACATGCTAGTTTTCTGTGTGCAGGGATATCGGGCAGGTTATGGGCCCTCACCCACAGTCTTGGTGGCAAGACTTAGAGACCCTCATCTCTGCTTTTACGTGAACTCTCTGCATCCCACCTGCAACCCTGCAGAGCTGCTGCCAGTCAGAGCCATTTGGTCAGAGTTTGAGATAAGGCAGATTCTGTGTTAGAAACACTTGGCACAGCAGGTCCTGCCGGCGACCGTCCTTTATAGCCCACGGACCATTGTGCTGATCCAGGCCACCATTTACAAACTTGGCATATTGTCCGGGGACCGGTCCTACCGTTAGGCAGAGGGAGATGACGAAACATCCTTTATGCCCAAGAATCGTCGCCCTGACCCTTTTCACCACTTACAGACATTAGATTTCACCTGGGGGCCGGCCCTGCCATTAGGCAGAATGAGGCAGCAAGCATCCTATGTGCCCCAGAACCATATTCCCCGACACCAGTCCTACCGTTTGGCAGAGTAACCGCAGGCCTCCCCCCGCCCTCCCTGGGCATGCTTCCTGATCTCCAAGGGCCACTTCTCCATCCGTTTGGAGTCCAGAGCTGTGCATAGCGCAAGCATGCACCATCCAAGCTAGCCTGCCACCTTCAGGCGTGCTGGACAACACTGCCCCATTGCCGCAAGGTTCAAGCGCCAGCCCGCATTGGCACGTGGGGGGAATTGTAGCTTTGCCTCTCCTGAAGGAGCGTCTCCACCCCCATCGCTCTGCCCTGACACTGAGGTCCAGCTCCGAGGGCCTTCTGGCGGCTCCCTCCCTGTGAGAAGCCAAGTTACAGGGAACCAGGCAGAGGGCCTTCTCGGTAGTGGCACCCACCCTGTGGAACGCCCTCCTGCCAGATGTCAAAGAGAAAAACAACTACCAGACTTTTAGAAGGCACCTGAAGGCAGCCCTGTTTAGGGAAGCTTTTAATACATTATTGTATTTAAATATTGTTATTATTATTATTATTATTATACTCATCTCTCGCCAGGATCAGGCCAGCCTGGAGTCAGAGAGGCAGAAGATCAACACCGTGGTGAGGAATCTGCAGAGGGAACTTCAGGAGAGCGGCGAGGAGGCCTCCCACTGGAAGGAGATGTTCCAGAAGAACAAGGACGAGTTGCGAAGCACCAAGCAGGAGTGAGTCCCCCCCCCCAATTCCTCCCCAAATCTTTTAAAATTGAGCCAATTTATTTTTATGCGCATGGCAGCATGTGGGTCGCTGGTGTGTCCTGCGTTTTTCTCTGTCCCTCAGCCTTTTAGGCTTCTGTAGCGAGGGGCAGCCTAGACAGCGCTTTCCAAACTTTTTTTGGTGAGGGTCCCACTGCCCCCTTGGTTTCATAAACTCACCCGCAATGCCCCTACCCTATCACACACAAAAGGATTCTTCTGAGTAGGGCTTCCCACTAAAGTCACACAGTAACATTCAAAAGAATTAATGGGATACAAAATCCAATTAAAAGAATTTAGTTTAATTCAACCAAACAGGTGAACTTGATCCAGGGGCCCCTGCTTTTCAAAGTCACCCCCCTGCTGCCCCTTCCTTCTTAGCCTCCCCCTAGGTCAGTGGATCTCAAACTTTTTCCTCTGGACCACACTTTCAGAACAAAAATTTGCCGGTGCCAAACTGATGTGTGTTTTTTTAATCAATAAGAAGCACGTTGGAAAACAAAAAGTAACAACTCCTAGCAGTGCTTGGTTTATGACATAGAATACAATGACTTTATAATATGGTCATGGGGCATGCAGAAAGTATAAAACAATGCAGCTCCGTAAGAGCATGAATAATTCCCGAAATATATTTGCAAACGAGCCTCGTGACGTTTGTACCTGAAGTATGTATGCAAGCTCATGCATAGGTAGCCATGTTGGTCTGCTATAGTCAAAACAAATTAAAAAAAATCCTTCCAGTAACACCGTAAAGGTAAAGGGACCCCTGACAGTTAGGTCCAGTAGTGTCCGACTCTGGGGTTGTGGCGCTCATCTCGCTTTACTGGCCGAGGGAACCGGCGTACAGCTTCCAGGTCATGTGGCCAGCAGGACTAAGCCACTTCTGGCGAACCAGAGCACCGCACGGAAACGCCGTTTACCTTCCTGCCGGAGCAGTACCTATTTATCTACTTGCACTTCGTGCTTTTGAACTGCTAGGTTGTCAGGAGCAGGGACTGAGCAACAGGAGCTCACCCCGTCGCGGGGATTCGAACCACCGACCTTCTGATCGGCAAGCCCTAGGCTCTGTGGTTTAACCCACAGCGCCACCCGCGTCCTTCTTCAGATACCATGCACACGAAAGCTCATACCAATAACAAACTTAGTTGGCCTCTTAAGGTGCTATCGGAAGGAATTTTTTAATTTTGTTTCAATGAGAGGTGTGAGCTTGCTTTGGCCAGGTAATCTCATTTACACTAATTTGAGACAGAGAAACTCTCGACTCTTCATCAACACAAAGAAGCCTTTGTCTTTTCTGACCTTTTGTATTTCTCAGAGTTGAAAACCCCTGTTCGAAACAATGTCGTGGAGAACTCTAGGAGAATAGCCAATGCTTTTGCATATCTATCCATATTCTGCAAATAAAAAAACCCCAAATATTTTGATACTACACTACACTGAAAGGTTTAAATGTTTCCTTGATTGCCCTTGACTGTTCCTGCCACACTTGCTGTCAACGCTACCATTCAGTGGATTTGTAACTGGCTGACTGACCGAACCCAAAGGGTGCTCATCAATGGCTCCTCTTCATCCTGGAGAGAAGTGACTAGTGGGGTGCCACAGGGTTCTGTCTTGGGCCCAGTCTTATTCAACATCTTTATCAATGACTTGGATGATGGGCTTGAGGGCATCCTGATCAAGTTTGCAGATGACACCAAATTGGGAGGGGTGGCTAATACCCCAGAGGACAGGATCACACTTCAAAATGACCTTAACAGATTAGAGAACTGGGCCAAGGCAAACAGGATGAATTTTAACAGGGAGAAATGTAAAGTACTACACTTGGACAAAAAAAAAAATGAAAGGCACAAATACAGGATGGGTGACACCTGGCTTGAGAGCAGTACATGTGAAAAGGATCCAGGAGTCTTGGCAGACCACAGACTTGACATGAGTCAACAGTGTGATGCAAGCCAATGCACTTCTGGGCTGCATCAATAGGAGTAGAGCATCTAGATCAAGGGAAGTAATAGTACCACTGTATTCCGCTCTGGTCAGACCCCACCTGGAATACTGTGTCCAGTTCTGGGCAGCACAGTTCAAGAAGGATACTGACAAGCTGGAATGTGTCCAGAGGAGGGCAACCAAAATGGTCAAAGGCCTGGAAACGATGCCTTATGAGGAACGGCTTAGGGAGCTGGGTATGTTTATGTGAGTGGATCCTGAGCTTACAGGGTTAACAAGCACAGGAGAGTACGTCCTGCCCACTGGGGAGGAGAACATCCGGGGATGTTTCCATTGTTCTCTTTGTTCTGTATTGTTGTGTATGTAGTTTCTGGTTTCGCTTTTGACGGAGTGAGACGCAGGATGGAGTTAAGCTCCGATGGAGATCGTTTTGCCTGTAAATAAATGCTAGTAGTTTAGAAAAAAGCTACGGAACTGTGTTTTGCATTATTTCCGGAAGCTCCTTGGGCAACAAGCAAACGGACTTTCGCTGTGTGGCTCTGCTACTAAAAGGCTTTGGGAAGCGTCTGGACCCAGTTCAAAGGTACCGTGTGTTTCGCTTTGAAGGTATTTCTGGACCCAAAGCCAAATATAAACACACAGGTTATGGTGGCCCCATGCCAGCTCGTTAGCAAGAAGGAGCCGTTTCTTGCCAAGTTTGCTAAGCCCGGAAAAAAAAGGAGCCGTTTTAAGCCGAGGCTTGAGGTGCCGGCTGCTGGAGATGGCTGTTGTATGCTGAGAGCAGCCAAGCTGATCCAAGCCCAGTTGAGGTCCTGGGGCAACCCAGTTTTGCACCTCCTGGTGAAGAGAAGCCCCATCTTGGACGCCTGGACGCCAGGAGCTACAGAAGTGTGAGTAGGCTACCCTGGGGAGGCAAAGATGGAGGACCCTGAGACGGGAGAAATGAGAATAGTCCCATTTGAGAAGCTGGAGGCGCTGGGTTTGTGGAGCTGTATAGAAAAGCCCCAAGCCACTGCTACATCACAGGCTGATGCAGACGCTGCACAGCAGGGAGGGAGGACAGGCTTGAGAAGCACCTCATCCCCAAAGCTTGCTGGCACAGATCCAGAAGCAGAGGAAGTAGCAGCAGCAGCACGACGCAGAGAGGAGAAAGCCAGGGGTTTGCTGGCACTGAGCGTCGAGGCCTCACAATTGCAGCATGTACAAGGTGCTGAAAGTGCCCAAGGGCTGTGGCAAGCACTGGCACGGGTTCACAGGTGCGGTGAACGGCCAGGAGTGGCGCTGGAGAAGCAGCCCCCAGTTCAGCTCAGAGACGTGTCGGCCAGTCTGGCTGTAATGGAGCCAAGGCGACAGGAGAAGCAGGGGGGCCAGCTGGCAGCTGCAAGTGGCAGAGGGGGATCTTGTGAGTCCAAAGTTCCCAGAAAGGCCTACGCAGCGAAGCTTTGTTATGGTTGTAGCAGCCCAACTCATCTCCTACGGCAGTGTACAGCAAAGGAAGCTGCCAAGGACGTTGCCCTTAGTAACCAGATAACGAGGAGCAGCAGCAAGGGAAGCAAGCGTGGGAATCGGCGCGGCCGGAGTGATAACCACAGCTATCAGCTTTCCGCTTCCATGGCAACGGTGAAGCCTGCTGGCAAGCTGCGATTCATCATCGACAGTGCAGCTTCGCACCACATAGCGCCACCTTGTGGTCTTGTGAAGAACTGCAAGGAAATTTCTTCACAGCAGTTTGTGAGAATGGCTGATGGATCCCAGAAGAAGCTGTCAACAGTTGGGACAGTCTTTGCTGAGTTTCTTGGGACAGAACTCGAGACTTATGTTTTGCATGGCATGCAAGTGTGTTTGTTATCTGTGTCCACACTCCTAAGTGATGGGTTCAAAGTGTGCTTTGAGAATAACACCTGTTCTATTTTCAGGGGTCAGAAGAAGCTTGTCAGTGTTCCAAGAGGTGAAGACAGGCTGTTTGCTGTTGAGATGCATACCACAGGTACCCCAGCTACAGGTGAAGGTGACACTGGTGCAGAGCAGGCCCAGTGTGCAAACATTCCACCTCATGACAAATGTGCCCATTTGTGGCATCGTAGATTCGCCCATGCGCATTGGGGGAAGGTGAAAAAGCAACCAGAAGTTGCTGAGGGGTGCAAGATGAAGTCATGTGGCACATATCTTGACTGTAGGGCTTGTAAGTCAGCCAAAGTCAAATCTTGCTCATACCCCAGGTCAGACAGGGTTACCACTCGACCATTTGAGATAGTTCACATGGACATCACTGGTCCAATGAGGGAGCCTAGTCTGGGAAAGTCCCGTTATGCTCTAACCTTGGTTGATGATTTTTCCAGGAACAGCTGGACTTTTCTGCTGAAGGAGAAGAGTGAAGCAGCAGAGCTGATCAAAGGTTGGGTCATAGAGATAGAAGTACGGTATGACACACACGTGAAGTGTTTTCAGAGTGACCGCGGCGGAGAGTTCCTAGGGTCATCACTGAAAGCATTTTTTCGTGACGGGGGTGGTGCAAAGGCTCACAAATCCTTATAGCCCCCAGGAGAATGGTGTAGCCGAACGGAAGAGCCGTACTCTGCAGGAAGCGACGGCGGCCATGCTCTTCGATTCTGGTCTTCCAAAGCGTTTTTGGGGGGAAGCATGGCGGTGTGCGAACTTTGTTCAGAACAGGGTTCACAATTCCGTGGTAGGGGACACGCCCTATTTTCTGTTGAATGGCAAAAAGCCAAAGGTCCACTACTTTCGGGTGTTTGGCTCGGAAGCGTTGGTTTTGACAAGTGATGCAAGGTCGCAGAGGATGATTTTCTGCGGGTACGAGCTAGGTACGAAAGGGTGGAGGTTCGCGCATCCTAGTGGGGATCAGTCCAAGATCACAGTGAGCAGGAGCGCTGAGTTTTGTGAGCAGAGTGGATGGTCACGCATTCACGGAAACACTGATGTGCTAGCGAGAGAAAGTCTCGATTTTGATGTGGAGGAGATAGGTCCAGCAGCACCAGCTGGACAACCTGACCAGGGCCAGATCCCAGTGTTAGAGGGGGGTTCACCACAGGTGAAGCAGGAGCCCAGAAGCGCGCCAACATCACCCGCAGGCAGTCCGGTGAGGGTCAAGAGGCGCAGTAGGTCAGTAGGTGAGGAACCTGAAGGCGGAGACATGCAGGCCGAGGCCAGCGGTGCAGGTTCAGAGGGGGAACTCGGACCTAGGCGATCTGCTAGGACCACGAAAGGAGTTCCACCAGCTAGGTTCACAGCCACTAGTGTGTGGGCTTGTCTGGCTCAGTGTGAACCAGAAAGCTATGAGGAAGTTCAACAGTTGCCTCAGGAAGAAGCCGAGAAGTGGCGGGAGGCAATGGGTAAGGAGTTGGACTCAATGAGGTCTTTGGGTGTGTATACTCCCACGACACTACCTGCAGGCAAGCAGGCGGTAAGTTGTCGTTGGGTGTACAGACTCAAACCCACAGCATCTGGAGACGTGCAGTACAAGGCTAGGTTGGTAGCCAGAGGGTTCACGCAGCGGAAGGGGCTGCATTACACCGAGGTGTATGCTCCCACTTCACGCAGCGAAACCCTGCGTTTGCTGTTAGCAACTGCTGCCCAGAGAGGTCTCCAGGTGAACCATTTTGATGTAGATGTTGCTTATCTGAACTCAGATCTCGAGGAGGAGCTATACATGCGTGCTCCACCAGGGTTCGAGGAAGATAAGCCAGATCAGGTGTGGAGGCTACACAAGTCCATCTACGGTTTACGGCAATCTGCGAGGAACTGGAACTTGTGTTTGCATGGAGCTTTGCTAGAGCTTGGATTTAGTCAGAGTCAAGCTGACAGTTGTCTTTACCTGGCTGGAGCAGGCCAGGGGCAGGAGTTAGTGCTCATCTTTGTAGATGATATCATTTATCTCTCAAAGACTCAGGAGCAGGTGCAGAAGTTTGCAGAGGAGCTTGGTGAGTTCTTTAAGCTCAAGAATTTAGGTCCTGTGAGTGTTTATCTAGGTGTGCAGATAGATAGAACCGAGGACGGAAGTTTCTTGCTCAGTCAGACAGGCAAGATTGAGCAGTTGTTGGAGAAGTTCAGGATGTCTGAGTGTGCGGGTGTCAGAACGCCCATGGAAACCTGTTTTGTGAAGGACAGTCAGTCCGGGGAGCACTCTGAGTTTGAGAATCCCCAGGTTTTCCAGTCAGCTCTAGGGAGTTTGCTGTATCTATCTCAGTGGAGTCGACCAGATATAGCATTTGCTGTAAATCTGCTCAGCCGAGAGGCTACAAAGCCTAGTGTACATGCCTGGAACGGCATCAAGAGAGTGCTGAGGTATTTGCAGGAGACAAAGGAGTTTTGCCTGGAGTTGTCAGCTGTCGGAGAACCCCAGCTCACGTGCTGGACGGACAGCGATTGGGCAAATCTCGCGGACAGGAAGTCAGTGTCTGGAATGGTAGTGAAGTTCGGTGAGTCACTCATCGGGTGGAAGTCCCGCAAGCAGAGTCTCATCGCGTTGTCATCTACAGAGGCCGAGTTCAGTGCGCTGTCAGAACTTTGTAGAGAGCTAGAGTACTATAGGTGTTTGGTACAAGATGTCTGCGGACAATGTAGTCTACCCATCACGGTTTGGGAAGACAACCAGCCATGTTTGAAACTGGCGGAATCTGGCCAGTTCAAGGCCAGGACCAAACATCTGGACATACGTTTCCAGAATGTATGTCAGAGCATCCAGACAGGCTTGGTGAAGCTGAAGTACTGTCCGAGTCAGAAGAACCTGGCAGATGGGTTCACCAAACCATTGAGCTTCCAGCGTCATGGGGAGTTCTGTGAGGGTTTGTGCATTGGGTAAGTGGTAACACTTACGCGCCCCAGTGGACGGGACGAGAGGGGGTGTGAGTGGATCCTGAGCTTACAGGGTTAACAAGCACAGGAGAGTACGTCCTGCCCACTGGGGAGGAGAACATCCGGGGATGTTTCCATTGTTCTCTTTGTTCTGTATTGTTGTGTATGTAGTTTCTGGTTTCGCTTTTGACGGAGTGAGACGCAGGATGGAGTTAAGCTCCGATGGAGATCGTTTTGCCTGTAAATAAATGCTAGTAGTTTAGAAAAAAGCTACGGAACTGTGTTTTGCATTATTTCCGGAAGCTCCTTGGGCAACAAGCAAACGGACTTTCGCTGTGTGGCTCTGCTACTAAAAGGCTTTGGGAAGCGTCTGGACCCAGTTCAAAGGTACCGTGTGTTTCGCTTTGAAGGTATTTCTGGACCCAAAGCCAAATATAAACACACAGTTTAGCCTGGAGAAGAGAAGGTTCAGGGGTGATATGATAGCCATGTTCAAATATATAAAAGGATGTCATATAGAGGAGGGAGAAAGGTTGTTTTCTGCTGCTCCTGAGAAGCGGACACGGAGCAATGGATTCAAACTACAAGAAAGAAGATTCCACCTAAACATTAGGAAGAACTTCTTGACAGTAAGAGCTGTTCGACAGTGGAATTTGCTGCCAAGGAGTGTGGTGGAGTCTCCTTCTTTGGAGGTCTTTAAGCAGAGGCTTGACAGCCACCTGTCAGGAATGCTCTGATGGTGTTTCCTGCTTGGCAGGGGGTTGGACTGGATGGCCCTTGGGGTCTCTTCCAACTCTATGATTCCATGATCTCCTGCCACAGCAGTGTGGCGCACTGACCCTGCTATCCTAGGTGATCTCACTGCCCCCCATAGGAACATCTGTCCTAGAAGCTTTTAGATGTTTCACTTATCTTACCTTTAGTGGAAGGGCAGGTGCGAATTTAGCAAATTGCAATCTGGCTCTCCTTCCTTTGCCTCCAGGCTGATGCAGGTGAAGGTGGAACGCGAGGACTTCGAGGAGGAGCTGAAGGAGCTGAGGGAGCGTTTCGCGGTCGTGCGGCAGGAAGCGGATCAGGCCCGGAACGGCGCTGGCGATTCTGGAGAGGCCAGCGCCCTCAGAAAGGTGCGCTCGGTTCACGGGGGTTCCTAGGGCAGACTCTGGTTTGCAGGAGTGTGGGTGGGCTTATGTGGAATGTTCAAAGGGTCTGGAACCTGGGCGGGGCCAGGGGGCAGAAGGAGGCGGGGCTAATCACAGAAGCTTTTTGTTTCCCTCTAGCGGCTGGGAGAGGGTTGTTTGGGGAGTGTTGATCTGCCCCTATCCTGCATTTGCTGCCAGACCCTCCAAGTTTCCCTATTTTCCAGGGACGTCCCTGATTTGATCCCGGAATGTCCTTAAAGGTAAAGGTACCCCTGACCATTAGGTCCAGTTGCAGACGACTCTGGGGTTGTGGTGCTCATCTCGCTTTATTGGCCGAGGGAGCCGGTGTACAGCTTCTGGGTCATGTGGCCAGCATGACTAAGCCGCTTCTGGCGAACCAGAGCAGCACACAGAAACGCCGTTTACCTTCCCGCCGGAGCGGTACCTATTTATCTACTTGCACTTTGACATGCTTTTGAACTGCTTGGTTCGAGAAGTTTTTAATGTTTGATGTTTTATTACATTTTCATATGTGTTGGAAGCCACCCAGAGTGACTGGATATAAATAATAAAGGCTTTATTTATTTATTTATTTAATGGTCACACCGATCTCTTGTAGCTCGAGAACTCTTTTCTTCCACGATGGATCCCTGCTCTGCTTCCACCAGGCTCTGTGGATCTGTCTCTGGGTGCGTGGCTTTCTAATTCCCTCCTTTTCCCTCGTCCTGGCAGGAGCTGCGTGAGGTCCGGGACCAGCTGAGAGACCTGACGTTGTCCAAGCAAGCCCAGGACGAGCTCCTCCGCCAGCGGGAGAGGGAGCTGCTGGCCTTGAAAGAGGCTCTGGAGGACGAAGTGGGCGGCCACGACCAGGAAGTGGCTGAGATGAAGCAACAGTTCCAGCAGAACATCCAGCAGCTCCAGAAGGATTATGAAGAGGCCTTCAAGGCAAGGATCCCTGGTGTTCTTTTGCCGGGGTGTGTGTGTGTGTGTGTGTGTGTGTGTGTGTGTGTGTGTCTTGGCAATCAGCTCCCTGCCTCGAGTTCCCACGGTGATGTCAGGTGATTGACATGCGGCTGACCCCACCACCCCTGTTAAAGTTGGCCCTTAGGCACGGGCTGGAGCATCCATCCTGCCCAACTGGGCCCAGCTCCCCCCACCCGTCACATAAGAACACCTATTTTTTTCTATTTATTTTTTGCCATATCATTTTTTATTGGTTATAAAATAATACACAATGTAAATAATAAACATCACATTATTTTTTCATCATCTTTTGCCTTTTCCAAGCCTGGACTTCCATCAAACCCTTCTAATGATATTCTAACATTTTTAACTAAGATCTATACTTCATAAATCTATCATTGCTTTAAATTATCACACCTAATCTTAGCTCTATAAATTCGTATCACAATAACATTTCTTCATTAATCTACAAAGCTTCTTGTCACATAAGAACACCTAAATCTGTAGGCGGTCCAAAGCGGTATAGTCCTTTCTGCCACGTGGGGGGGGGGGCTGTACCACCTCTGTTCATATTGATGTCCCATCTTTCTTCCTGCCCCCTTGCCCGACTTCCTGAATCGTGTAGGGGCAGAGGGAATAGAAACCCTTCGCCGTGGGAAGCCATGTTAACCATGCAAACATGTAGGCAAATGCTCCTGTCCTTTTTTTTTTTTTTCTTTTTGCATGAGCTTGCTCAGTTGGCGTTGAAAGCGTAAGAAGAGTAAGGCCACTGGATCATGCCAAAGGCCCGCCTAGTCCAGAATCCTGTTCGCACGGTGGCCAAATGCCCCTGAGAACCTACAAATCTAGGTAGACTGCCTCTGCACATGGAGGTTCTACAACAGAAGAGGCCTGTGGCCGGATCAGGCCAAAGCCCATCTCATCCAGGGTCCTGTTCCCACAGCGGACAAATATCCTGGTCCTGCTGATAGTCACAGGGAGGCAAAACTCTTGCCTGGTTTTTAGGTTAGCTCTACCACCATGAGAACTAGCAGATTGGAAGCATTTTTTTTAAGAGTTAGGCATGAAAGCTTACTAGGAAATGATATATAATGAATTGAAAAGGATGTTCAAAATAACTTTTGTTTAAAAAAAAACAAAAACCCAGAAGCTTTTCTTTTGGGAATTATAGGGACAGAACTACCTAAATTGTATAGAAATTTATTCATGTGTGCTACTACAGCAGCAGGAATGCTACTCTCCCCGAAATGGAAAGAAGCAGAAGTCCCAGCAAAGGAAGAATGGATACAAAAACTTATGGAATATGCAGAAATGGCGAAACTTGCCGGAAAAATAAGAAATCAAGATAACGAACTCTTTTTTTAAAAAATGGAAATGGTTTATTGAATATTTACAGATAAATTGTAAACAGATAAAAACATTAGCAGGTTTATTGTGATAACCTGCAGTTTTATAAGAGTATCTATTTACAGTAGATAGTTAAATGAGTAAATTAAATGAATTTGGATATGCAGAAGATATGAAGAAATAAATTTAAGGAACCGCAGAATGAGGGGGGGGAAAGAAGTCAAATTTTGAAATGTTAAACGGATTGTAAAATTAATGAAATGTATAAATAATTTTTAAAAACCTTAAATGCTTAACTCTTTTAAAAAAATTATTAACCTATGTGCTCTCTTTCCTCCATCGCACCACCATCAGGTAAAGTCCTCATTGGAAGGTGAGAAGGAGGCAGCCGAGCAGATGAAGAAGGCCGTGGAGTCCACCCTGAGGGAGACGCAGGAGGAGAACGACGACCTCCGGCGGAAAATCCTTGGCCTCGAGACGCAGCTCAAGGAGTACAGGCACTTTGCAGACAACTGGCAGGGGACAGAGGCTAGGCTGAAGGAGAAGATCGCCAAACTGGAGGTACCTTTCTTTCGGGGGAAGAGAACAAGGGAGAGGTTGGGCCAGTTTCTCGCAAGCCTCTTTATTTTCACGCCGTGGCGGTGAACTATATCCTAACCCAGACTAAAACTCAAGTTTTCCATCACTGAACCCTTAGTGGCCAGTTTGTTTAGCCCCGGTGAGGAGCCCATCAGATGTCAAAGCAGATAAATAACTATAGGACTTCTACAAGACATCTGAAGGCAAGCCTGTATAGGGAAGTTATTAATGTTTGGTGTTTTATTGTGCTTTTATATTTTGCTGAAAGCTGCCCATCCAGTCCGGCCCATTGCAATGCCGCTGCCCCAAATGGGGATTTGAACTTGCAACCTTGACCTTATCAGCACCATGCTCTGACTGACTGACTTATCCAGGGTGACTTTTATTATTAATCATGGGCAGTCTAGAGGGCCTCTTAAGCCGGCCTTTCTCAACTTTGGGTTCTTAGGCGTTGCTGGACTACAATTCCCATCATCCATAGCTAGCAGGAATCAAGGATGATGGGAGTGGTAGTCCCAATGACATCCGAGAACCCAAGGTTGAGAAAGGCTGCCTTAAACTGTAGGTCAGGGGTAGGCAAACTAAGGCCCAGGGGCCGGATCCAGCCCAATTGCCTTCTCAATCCAGCCCACGGATGGTCCGGGAATCAGTGTGTTTTTACATGAGTAGAATGTGTGCTTTTGTTTAAAATGCATCTCTGGGTTATTTGTGGGGCATAGGAATTCGTTCATATTTTTTTTCAAAATATAGTCCGCCCCCCCCAAGGTCTGAGGGACAGTGGACAGGCCCCCTGGTGAAAAAGTTTGCTGACCCCTGCTGTAGGCGGACAGGGACTGATCCGAAGTGCCCGCGTCCTTAAGTAACAGGGACTTGAAGGAGCAGCCGCAGATCTCTTGCGCTATGCGCTACTGCCGTCTCCCGTTTTTGACCCGAGCTCTTGCGCTGTTGTTCCACCCCACCCCACCCCTATTCCCAGTCCGACCGCAAGCAGATGGAGGAGTCTCTGGGGGACGCCACGGACCAGGAACAGGAGCTGCTTCTGGTGAAGCGGTCCCTGGAGAGCCGCCTGGAAGACGCGCAGAGGAGCCTCAACCGGCTCTCCCGCGAGCACCAGGACCTGAGCACCTCCCTCCACGAGGAGCTGGCACAGAAAGAGCAGCTCAAGCGGGCCAAGAGCGAGCTGGAGGAGGAGAAGCGCCTGCTGGACAAGAGCATCGGGAAGCTGACGAAGGAGGTGGGTGCCCCCCGGGCTGGCCGGCCTCTGCGAATTAATCAGCAAGCATCTGTAAAAATTATTCATGGCATGGAGGAAATGGGTGGAGTGAAGGTTTTCTCCCTCCTACCAAACACTAGAGCTCATGGGCATTGTAGTTTGGGACTCCCTCCTGCAGGAGGCAGTGATGGTCACTAACCTAGATGGCTTTAAAAGAGGCTGAGAGGCATCCATGGAGCAGGAGAGGGCTGTCAAGGGCTCTTGGCCACGATGGCTTTGCTCTGCCTCCACGGACGGAAGCAGCCATGCTTGTGAATCCCAGTTGCTGGAATTTGCAGGAGGGGAGCGTTGCTCCCGTGCGCAAATCCCTCTTGTGGGTTTTCCTTGGGGGCATCTGGTTGGCTACTGGGAGAACAGGAGGCTGGACCAGATGGGGCATTGGCTCTTCTTAAGTTCTGCTGCCCTTTTTTATTTTTGTAGAGCAGAGGTGGCCAACTCCCAAGAGACTGTGATCTACTCACAGAGTTAACAACTGGCAGTGATCTGCCCCCTTTTTAGGAGGTTCAGGTCAAATCTTTTTTTAGGGAGGAGGAAAGCCCCATTTTCTTGTGGTTCAGGTCAAAGATGGTGAGCTTTTTTTTAGGGGAGCCAAAGTTGTTGAGCTTCTTTGGTGAGAGCCAGTGATCTACCAGTGATCTACCACAGACGTCCAGTGATCTACCAGTAGATCACGATCTACCTGTTGGATGTGCCTGAGGACCTGCTGGAAGCTGCCTAATTCTCAGACCATTAGCCCACCTAGTTAAATGTTTTCAGCCCTGGCTGGCAGCAGACCTCCAGGGTTGCAGGCAAGGGAGGTTCCCATCCCTGCCTGAGTCCTTCTGGGTGCAAAGCAAATACTCTACCACTGAGTTAGGGTCCCTTCCCTAAGAAGAAGGTAAGGTACCAGTCCTCATGGTCATATGTAGAAAACACCGGTTTAAAGAGTAAACCCCATTCTCTTTGAAATTCTCCTTTGAAGGCCCCATTGAAGCAAATAAATGGCATTCGCTCATGAGCACTAACCTGGAAGGCCCCAACTGGCTAGCAGCCGTGACCTCACCAACCAACTATTGTGCTCTTGATTTGGCTCCTGTCCTTTTTTGAGAAGGCTCTGTGCTCAGATTACTTCTGAGTGGGTTGTCCCCCAGTGGCGTTAAAGATGCCTGCCCTCCTGGTGTCCTTGATTTGATAGCTTTAATATTTTTAAAAATGGAACACTTGGGACTCCTATCAGCGCCCTCACCCGGGCGCAGGCCTGCTCAGCTTTGGCAGGCCTGCAAAACCAATTTCCTCAGCGTGTCTCTGCCTTGCCTTGCCTCGCATTAGGGCTCTGTGTGGACTGAATTCAGCTCCGTTTAAGGGTCCTGCAGAAGGGACTTTCTCTGCTGCAAAGCCGGCTGCTGCACCTCTGCAGCACTGTGGAAGGAGATGGCGTTCTCTCCCAGCCGGCCACGAGAAGGCAGCCGGATCATTAGGTAGCCGGCCCTTGCTGCCAGCTCCCATTTTCTGCTGAGGTTTAAGGAGCTGACACGGGCGATCTGGCGGGGCTTTTAACAGAGCAGCAGGATTGTGACAGGGTCTGCAAGGGTGGAGGGAGGCGAGGCGATGACAGGAGCAGCCAGCAGATGATGCCTTGGCCTTCGCTGGTGCTGAGACGGAGAGATGCAGCGTCTTGGGCAGGCTGTGCAGAGATGCCCAGAGACCCTGTATTTTGTGTGTGTGTGTTAGAGAGGACCTTAGATGCTCTACCACTGAGCTGTAGCTCTTCCACAGCTGTAGGACTAGGACCCTCGTACTTACAGGACCGCCTCTCCTGGTATGTCCCGCAGAGGACCTTAAGGTCCATGAGTAATAATAGTTTAAGGGTCCCGGGCCCTAAAGGAGCCAGATTATCCTCCACCAGGGCCAGGGCCTTTTCAGTGTTGGCTCCGACCTGGTGGAATGCTCTGTCCCATGAGACCAGGGCCCTGCAGGACTTGATCTCCTTCTGCAGGGCCTGTAAGACAGAGTTATTCCGCCTGACCTTCAATTTAGCCTGATCCTCCATTCCTTTTTTCCCTTACCTTTTTCTATGAAGAAACCCTTTCTGAGACTCCACATTTAAACTCTTCCCTGGTCTCCTTGCTGGCCCTAGCAGGATTAACTTGGCCAGTTAGCCCTGGCGATGTTCATTTATGTTGTATTTTATGTTGTTTTTAAGCTGTTTTTAATGTCGTTTTTAATCAATGTTCTATATTTGTTGTTAGCTGCCCTGAGACCGGTTTTTAAATCAGGAAGGACGGGGTATAAATAAAAATTTATTATTATTATATTATCCTATATAATAAAGAGCCTGTGTCCGTACGTACCACTTTCCGTGTGTCACAGGATTTCGCAAGTGGGCATGCACTCCACTGACACATGGATTGGAGCGTACGGACCAATAGGCGGCTGGGGGCGTGTCCGCGAGGCAGCGAGGGCGCACGCGTGTCGTCAGTTGGCTCAGTGCCGCTGCCTCGCACGGAGCTGGGCCCGCAGCCGCCCGCCGGGTCCCCAGAAGAGCGCGCTGCCGGGGTGCCCCTGTCCGCCTGCGCTCACCCGCCTGCGCTCCTGCCGCCTGCGCTCCCTCCGCCGCTTGCCAAAGCGCGGGGGAAGCCGGGGACGTCGCCGCCGCTCTTTCCCTCTGAAGACGGAGGAGGCGGCCACGGCTGCCTGCGCGCTTGAACCCACCTCGCTCGGCTCCTGCTGCTGCTGCTGCCGCCGCGCCTGACGAGAGGAGCAGGAACCGCACCTCAGGCGGAGAAGCGGTGACGGCGGCGGCAGCAGCAGCAGCAGGAGCCGAGCGAGGTGGGTTCAAGCGCGCAGGTCGCTCCGTCCCTTTCTCTCCCTCCGCACCCGCTCAGGCTGGGGTTGGCTCAGCGGGGGTTGCCGGGGCCGGCGGCGACGGCGCTTCCCCTCCCCCTTCGCCCCCGTTACCTCAGGAAGGCCTCCAGCAGCCTCTGGGCAGCCAGCTCCCCGGCGGGGCGTCAAGCGCCATGAAGCGGGGAGGCGCCGGCAGGAGGGCGCCCAAGAACGGGAGCCCCCGCCCGTAGGAGCCGTGAGAGCGCCTGGCCCGAGGGCTCCGCGAGTGCCTGGACTGGCTGCGCGGTGAGGCGGGGGGGGGGGAACGGGGCCCGGCCCTTCCCAGCAGGCTTACTCGGGAGTAAGCCACCCCACCCCGAAGTGATGTGGCGGAGGAGGAGGCGGAATTCGCTTCCGCGTGAGCGCGCGTAGGGTGGGAGTTAACAAGCCCCTTCGTCGGATTTAACGGAAGTTCACGGCTTGCTTCTTGGGGTGGGGGTGGGGAGTTGTTTCGCTTGCAATATGGGGTTCCCGCCACGCATGCACGGCTCGAGGGGGGGCAGGAGGGGGGAGGGAAAAGCGTTAATGGGAAGGAGAGGAGGGTGGGGAGGGAAAAGGGTTAATGGGAAGGAGAGGAGGGTGGGAAGGGAAAAGGGTTAATGGGAAGGAGAGGAGGGTGGGGAGGGAAAAGGGTTAATGGGAAGGAGAGGAGGGTGGGGAGGGAAAAGGGTTAATGGGAAGGAGAGGAGGGTGGGGAGGGAAAAGGGTTAATGGGGGGGAAAGCGTTAATGGGAAGGAGAGGAGGGTGGGGAGGGAAAAGGGTTAATGGGAAGGAGAGGAGGGTGGGGAGGGAAAAGGGTTAATGGGAAGGAGAGGAGGGTGGGGAGGGAAAAGGGTTAATGGGGGGGAAAGCGTTAATGGGAAGGAGAGGAGGGTGGGGAGGGAAAAGGGTTAATGGGAAGGAGAGGAGGGTGGGGAGGGAAAAGGGTTAATGGGGGGGAAAGCGTTAATGGGAAGGAGAGGAGGGTGGGGAGGGAAAAGGGTTAATGGGAAGGAGAGGAGGGTGGGGAGGGAAAAGGGTTAATGGGGGGGAAAGCGTTAATGGGAAGGAGAGGAGGGTGGGGAGGGAAAAGGGTTAATGGGAAGGAGAGGAGGGTGGGGAGGGAAAAGGGTTAATGGGAAGGAGAGGAGGCTGGGGAGGGAAAAGGGTTAATGGGAAGGTGGGGAGGGGAAGGGTTAATGGGAATGAGAGGAGGGTGGGGAGGGGAAGGGTTAATGGGAATGAGAGGAGGGTGGGGAGGGGAAGGGTTAATGGGAATGAGAGGAGGGAGGGAGGAAGAACAGAAAAAGGGACAGAGGGAGGGAGGAACAAACAACAAAACCTAACCTAACCTAAACATTACACCTAAGCATTACAAAAACATCCTTTCCATGATGTACAACTCTCCTTATACAATTTATTAACTTCAACACATATTTTCTAGAGCCCGTTATTTCAACGGGCTTAATTTACTAGTTATAATAATAATATATACATATATTAAAAATGCAAAACACCGAGGTTCCCCATCCCTGCTCTGGTCTTATGAAACAGGAGACAATTGGGGGAGCCAGCTACCCTCCCACTTCTCGGAGACGGGGGGAAATTGGGAAGGGAGTTAACCAACTTCCTTGTCCTCTGGCGCCCGGAGGGTGACTTAACTGGTCTCGGTTAAAACATCCTCCTTGAGGTTTAACTCGGAGTCCCTCTCCTCTCCTCCAGCTAGATCAGATGGCTCAAGAATCCCACAGCGCCCTGTCCAAGCTGCAGACTCAGCTGGAGGAATACAAGGAGAAGTCCCGCAAGGAGATCACGGACTCCCAGAAGCAGGCCAAGGACAGGAACACCGAGGTGGAGAAGATGCAGTACAACCTGGGGCGGTTGCAGGACGAGGTATGACGGTGGGGGGGGGAGGGCCCGGCTCCCCTTTTCCCTGCTTTCAAGGGGGGCGTAAATCAGAAGCGAACGCAAGGGGCTATGAGACCCCAGAGGTAGCAATGGACACTGGGGTAAGTGGGGCCAGGTGAGCTGTCCCTGGCTGTCCGCTTCCTCCTCTTTGGTCTCCATGAGACTCAGCAGGAAGGACAAGGATGGGGAGGAGCTAGAGTTAGCTGGCTCCGCCTTTCATTGCCGCTGGCTCCGCCTACTCTTTGGTCCCCAATGGGCGCTGGATGGGCCTCTTGCCCTGATCCAGCATCCTTCTTCACTCCCAATAGCCGGGGACAGAACCTCCCTGTGCAGGGGCAGTCTATCTCTGACGCTAGGGGAACGCACCGAAAGAGGAGGGCTGCCTCTTTCGTTCCCGCCTTGTGGGCTTCCTCCGAGGCTGCCTCCGGCGGGAGAGTCGGTGTGGCCGTAGGGCAAGTGTGGACTTCAGCTCTCAGCAGCCCCAGCCGGCAGCCGAGGATGATGGGAGATGTAGTCCAGCATCACCCAAGGGTCACACGGGGGTTTCCCGCAAGGGGGAAAGTGCCAGGCTGGAGGCAGGGCCTGAGTTCGAATCTCTGACTCCTCCAGAAAGGCATGCTGGTCTACTCCCTCGCAACCCCGCTTCCGTTTCCCTCCCTTCCAGGTGATGCGTCTCAAACAGGCCCTGCAAGACGCCCAAGCCGAGCGTGAGAACGCCGTCCTGGACAAGGAACTGCTGGCCCAGCGCCTCCACAACTTGGAGCAGGAGATGGAGTCCAAGCGGAGGTCGCAAGACGATCGATCCCGGCAAGTCAAGGCCCTGGAGGTTCGCGTTTCCACCCTCCCCTGTCTTCCTCTTTCCTGAATTGAGAATCCCAGCAGACCCCCAGGCTCCAGCACACGTTTAAAGCGGTTCGATGCCTCTTCGTATACAGCCTTTGGCTTCCCCCAAAGGATTCTGGGAGCTGTAGTTTGACAAGGGTCCTGAGAATTGCTAGGAGACTCCCCCTGCCCCCATTAGGCTCCCAGAGGGGCTGAAGAATCGCTCCCCCTTCACAGAGAACTGTGGGAATTGTAGGGGAATAGGTGGGACAAACTGATCTGGAAATGAGGGAGGGTTCCCTCTTTTGAAAATTGTGGTTTCTGCCTTTTGGCTTGGGTCCCCCATGCATGCAACACCTCCTAGCCAACAGCAGGAGGCAGCAGAGCTGCTTTTCAAAAAGTCTCCAGTTCCCCCCCCCCCCAACACACACACACACACACACACACACACACACACACACAAAATACAGTGGTTTGGTTCGTCAGTCTCTGCTACAAACACCCCACCCCCCAGTACAGAGCAATTTTGGTAAAACCTGATAATTTTTGCATGTGCTTAAAAATAGCAACACAGCGCAGATGTGTTTTCCGGCTCCTCCTGCTGCAACACGTTTGCAAACATTGCATTTTTCCACACGAAGCTTTCTTTTTTTGTAACACAATCACAGCAAAAACCTATTTCCCGTGTTTGAACATGCAGAAATTAAACCCAAGCGGTCTGGTGGTTTTGGTTTTTTCCTCCTCGCCAAAATGTTATTATTTGTGTTTTTGGCCTGCGTTTTCCTCCAGGGAGCTCAAGGTGGCTTATAGAATTATTCCCTCTGCTGGTGTTATTATCTTCCCAGCAGCCCTGTGAGGAAGGCCAGGCTGAGAGACTGCCGGTTGGCCCAAGGTCACCCAGCGAGAGCTTCGTGGCCGAGTTGGGATTTGAACCCTGGTCTCCCAGTATGTAGTCCCACACTCTTGCCACTGCACCCCACTGGCCAGAGCTGGTTAGGATTTCAAGACCAGGGTTCAAATACCTGTCCACAGCCAGGAAGCTCACTGGGCCCTTCCTCAGAGGGAGGGGGTGAACGATGCAGGTTACCTTGAGCTCCTTGGAGAAAAATTTGGTATATAAGTGAAATAATTAAAGTCATACTCTCTTTTCTTCTGCTCAGGGTTGCGTCCCCGTCCCCCCCGCAAATAACATTTTATTGTGGCCTTTCCCCACACAGTTCCAGAGCTTCAGTGACATTTCTGAAGCCAGCTCAGTGCACTGCCTTTATAATAATAATAATAATAATAATAATAATAATAATATAATAATTAATAATAATTTTTTATTTATACCCCGCCCTTCCCAGCCAAGACCGGGCTCAGGGCGGCTAACACCCATAAAATCACAACAAAACATACAAAACAATCAGTTAAAATACGATTCAAAGTTTAAAATGCAGCCTCATTTTTAATGTCATTGCCTGAATGATACCTGCGCTCACGGGCGGGATAGGCGATAACGTTTGATTAAACGCGTAAAATGGCTTTTCAGGACAAATCGAAACGTCTCGAAGTGGAGCTGGACGAGGAAAGGAACACGGTGGAACTCCTGACGGAGAGGATCAACCGCACGAGAGACCAGGTGGGGGAGCTGGCGCCTGTCGACATCTTGGCTGCTTGCAAAACGCAGGCTGCTTCTTAAGCAGCGTTATGCCACTTTAAACCCCAAGGAATTCTGGGAAGTGTAGTTTGTGGAGGGTGCTGAGAGTTGTTAGAATATACCCTCATGGAACTAGAGTTCCCAGAGTTCCCTGCGAAGAGGGCTCTGAGAGCTGTAACCCTGCGAGGGAATGCGGGGTCTCTCGGCAACTCTCGGCAGCACCGACTACAACTCCCAGAATTCTTTGGGAGGCCTGCTCCTGTCCATTGTCAAGCTGCCCTTAGGGCGGCCGTTGCAATAGCTTTTATTACACCACCTTAAACAGCCACAGCTCCCCACCCCAAGAACCCTGGGAACTGTAGTTTGCTACAAGCGCCGAACGTTGTTAGGAAACCCCCTGTTCCTTGGCTCCAGTGCAATAAATAAATAAGTATTCAACAACTTTGAAAATAAAATAGTTGGATCGTATCAATGCTAAGCCTATTCAGAGCAGACCCATTGGGGATAATGGGCATGGCTGACTCAGGTTCGTTAATTTCAAGGAGAATTTAGCTGGATTGCGTAGATTAATAGCTGGTTCTCCTGTCGCTGCAGTATAGGCTTTACAAGCTGTTGGGTAGCTTCTGATCTGCACCCAGGAAGCAGCCTGGTCAGCTGGGCCAAACGAGAACCACAAAACCTTCTTTTTGTAGAATTTTCAGGTGTGGTTGGCAAAGGGTGCGGCAGGGTTCTATGTGCCTGTACAGCCGTACCTCGTGTTGTGTTCGCTGCAGGTTGCGAACGACACGGGTTACGAACGTGGCAAACCCGGAAGTGGCAGTCTGTCTACATTACTAGGTTATTTGGAGCATTTATGGTCACTGTGAGAACAGGGTGCTGGACTCGGGAGACCTTGATATCCTTGCATCCTGCCCATGGTATCCCAGAGGAGAGGGCTGTTTCCCTCTCTGCCCCTCTCCTCGTGGCATCTGGTTCGTCTGGTGGCTGGACTGAGATGGGCACGGGTGGTTGCAGGCTGCATCAGTGGACTGGGTCGGGCTGCTCTGCTGACCCCCCGTCTCCGTTCTCTGTCTCCCTCCAGATCGACCAGCTTCGCGCCGAACTCCTTCAAGAGCGCTCCGTGCGGCAGGACCTGGAGTGCGATAAGATCTCTCTGGAAAGACAGGTAAGGCTGCGCCCGGCGTGTTCAGTCAGGTCTCAATCTTCTTTTTGCCGACTCAGTGATCTGAGGCTGCTTGGGATCCTCCCACTTTCCTCCTGCTGCTGCTGCTGCCACCGCATATGATTTCAAAGTTATACGGATAATAACTGGCTGATTCTGCTCCCCGGCCAAGGATGGAGAGCCCACAACTTTCTGAAGGAGTCCGTTCCACTGCCAAACAGCTCTTATTCTTCAGGAAGCTCTTCCTGATGTTTAGATGGAATCTTGTTCTTGTAACATTAGTCCTCCCCTCCAGAGCAGGGGAAAACAAGCTTGTTCCCTCCTCCACGGGGCAGCCCTTGAGATATGTGAAGATGGCTCTCATATCTCCTCTCAGTCTCCTCTTTTCCAGGCTTAAACATACCCAGCTCCTTCAACCGTTCCTCATCAGGCTTGGTTTCCAGACCCTTGATCATCTTGGTCGCCCTCCTCTGCACACCTTTCAGCTGAAATAATCAGAAATCTGCTCTTATTCCCTTATGGGGTACACAAGAGCCTTTTGAGGCTCTCCATCGGAAGGAGTAAATTACAGAGGCCGACCTGAGAAAAATTGAGAAGCAAAGAATTTATTTCTGTTGCAAACATGGCGTTTTTGCCCCACACACCAGAGAGTAGGGGGAAAAGGAACCCCAACAAAAGGAGCACATGCTCTTATAAAGACATTTCAAAAATTCCTCCTCAGAGTCCCGCCCCACCCCCAGATACCTCCCACATACCTCACAGAAGGGGTGTAACCCCAGACCACTCCCTAGATACATCACAGCTGCATCACGGATTGGGAGGGTCAGAGGAGGTAACCTGAGAATTCTCACACCTGTGCCATCTCTCCCTGACCCCCCCCCCCCCACATTTCAGCAAAACAAAAGGTTTCTTGTTTCCTGCCCTGGCCTGACAGGGCTAATGTGGGGCTAAGGATCCAAATGCATTTTAGGTGGTGGGTTCTTTGTGAGGGCAATGGCCCATGTCTGGCACTCAGGCATCAGGATGCCAGAGAATATCACTTATCACCCCCTCCTTCCTTGCAGAGAAACAGTTTCTCAGTTTGGGAGTCAAAATGGAGAGAGGCCTGTCTTCCTGCGCTGCTTCAGACATGTAGCCTTGTTTTGCTTGACACACTTATGAACAATCCTATATAATAAAGAGCAAGTGTCCCTGCTTTTCCGTGTGTCACGGAAGTGCGTTGTGCGCATGTCACATGGGGACGCAGGGATTGGACCGTGGACAGCAATAGACAGCAAAGGAGAGCAATAGGCGATGCCGCTTAGGAGGGGGCGGAGAGGGGGGCGGGACAACACACAGACACTTCCGCCCGGGCGAAACTGCACCGCCGCCATTGCCGGGGGGAAGCCCGCCGCCGCCCGTCTATGGAGGCTCCCGCTGCCGCCGCCCTCCGATGCAGGCTCCCGCCGCCGCGCCGCTCCCGCCGCCTATGGCGGCCGCTGCGGCCGGCGCTTAGCGCCCGCCGCCCGCTGATGCAGGCCGCCGCGCCGCGCCCGCCGCCTATGGCGGCCGCTGCGGCCGGCGCTTAGCGCTCGTTTTTAACGGGCTAAATTCACTAGTTATTATATACTAGTCACTGAAATGCCCGTCAAATTAACGGGCGCTAGAACATATGCGCTCGCCCGCCGCCACTTGTAATGGCCGCTGCCGCTTAGAATTAAGTCCACGCGAGCGCGCACCTGCCGCGTGCCCGCGCACACCCACCGCTTCAACAGTTTCGCCCGGCCGCCCGAAGTCTCTGCGCTCCAAGTCCCAACGGCTGTCCGTGGGGCACATGTGCAGTAGCGCAATCCCAGAGACACTTGCACTTTACGCAGAGACACTTGCACTTTATTATATGTGATATGTATAAGACCTTGATATTCTTACAAAACAGCTTGTCAACATCCTTCTTAAATTGTGGTGCCCAGAACTGGACACAGGATTCCAGGTGGGGTCTGACCAAGGCAGAACAGAACTGGACTATAACTTCCCTTGATCTGGACTCTAGACTTCTGTTGATGCAGCCTAGAACAGCCTTAGCTTTTTTTGCTGCTGCATCACACGGTTGACTCATGTTAAGCTTGTGATTCCACCAAGACCCCCAGAAGCTTATAATGGTGGTGACTTGGCACTAGTTTATTGATTGATTTGATTTTAAAGTCCGGCGTCTTATTATCCAGCCCATGTCTCGCCCTAAGATGATATTCCGGCTATTGTTGTTTCTGTTTCTAATCCTTCTGAGTCCAAGTTCACTTTGCCTCCCGCTTCAAATAATTTTGGCAGCGCCAGATGGTGGAAGAGAGATAAAACACCCACTAAATTGGAATGGCAGGCGAAGTTGTTTGAGTATGTAGAATTGGCAAAGATGACAGGGGAAATTAGGAATCAAACAAACCAAGAGTTTAATAAAGAACGGGATTTGTTCAAATTATATTTAAAAGAACGTTCTCAGATAAAATATTTGACATGTTTTGAATAACTTCTGCAATGATATATTCTACCAAGAATATGAACAATTAACGATAAGTTTAAAAAATATGCAAATATGCAGTCAACAAGGTAATGATGGACCCCTATTGAGGATGAGGGAAGGCACAATTTATGGAAGAATTTTATTTTCTATGTAAAAAAATTCTTTGTATGTGAGGTGATTTGTTTTCTTCCTTTTTGTTCTTTCGTGGTGGAGGGTTTTAATACTTAGAATAAAGATTGGAATTCAAAAATAAAATAAAATTGGCAGCTGAGGTTTGCTAGGGGTGCCGAGAGCTGCTAGGAGACCCCTTTCTCCCTATTCCCCCTCACAGAGCTGAAATTCCCAGGGTGGTTTAAGACTGGCCCCCAACTGGCATTCGGACGGTGGAAGGGGGTTCAGGTTGTTTGGAAGCGGGTTTGGACCTGGAAACTTCCCCAGCAGATCTGCCTTCTGCGTCTGCAGGAGGCCCTTCCTGTCTGGGCTTGTAGCAGTTGGGGGTGGGACGGGACAGGTTATGTAATTTGCACCATTTCAAAATCCAACCCCCCCCCCCGTCATTTCAATAAACGAGCTGTTGTTGCCGTGTAATTAACGAGGGCGAAAACAGCCCCGGACGACACTCTGCTTGGACGCCGGCCACATGCGGCTCAGATCTTGTATCATAGAATTTCAGAGTTGGAAGGGGGACCCCACAGGGTCATCCAGTCCAGCCCCCTGCAATTGTCCTTTGCAAACAGACGTTCCTCTTGTATTATTATCACCCTCCCCCAGGTTCACGAGAAGCTGAGCTACGTCTTGCCTCTCTGTGTGGGTGAAGCCTGCTTCTTTCACAACAGGGATGGGGCTAGAGCATCTGCTGTCCTCTGGGCACCACCGGACTACAACTCCCAGCAACCCCTTTGCCAGTGGCTGCTGGGAGTTGGAGCCCTGGAGAGCCACAGATTTTAGACTGGCCTACGTGCCATACATTTAGGGCTCATTATTTCCACCCAGAGAATCCTGGGAACTTGCAAAGCTACAATTCCCAGCACCCTCAAACTATAGTTCCCAACATTCCTTTTTTGCAGGTGGGGGGAATGGAAGCTTTCTTACAGCGCTGAAAACCAGCTGTTGTGGGGGTGACTCTTGTTTGTTTGTTTGTTTTTAAAGCAACAGATCAGAAGCTTTGTTGCATAAACTTCCACTTGGCTCCAGGTTGTATAGGAAGAGGCCTGCAGCCGTAGGATTTTATAGCGTTAGTCATGCTCCGAGGAGGCCCATTGACATGAATAGACATGAGTCACTCGACCCATTAGTTTCAAATGGGTCTACTCTTGTGTATGACTAATATTGCCTGCAGAATCATAGAATTGTGCAGTTGGGAGGAACCTCAACTAGTCCAACCCAGGAATCGCAGCTACCATGCAAAGAGTTTTGTTTTTAAGCTGGTGCATTTGAGCCCATGTACGAAAACGTTGCAAGGGGTGCGGCTGGGTGCTTCCGACCCCTTTCTTTCCCAGGAATTTTACTGGATTTTTGAATTGCATTTATTAAACCAGCTCCTCTCACACCGCAAGATCTGTGGATGGTGGAAATACAGTGATGAACTTAAGCGGCATCAGTTAAAACCACATTGGATAGTAAAAAGCAATTTGGTGGCAGGCGCCGTATCCTCTGACCTGCCTTCCCCACCCTTTATGAGAGTCCCAGGGGCCAGGGAAAGGGGCCTGGGGGCCACATTCACAACTGGGCCTTTTTAAAAAGACATTGCGGGGGGTTTGGCTAGAGTTCCTTCAGACTCTGTAATTTTACTATTCTATGTGAGGAATAAATCTGAATTTGGGGAGCAACAGCCAAAGAAGGGGATATTGCGTCTGTTCCTTGCCGCCCCGTTTTCTCGCACTCGGTGCCCTCCCCACCACAGATGTTCTTCGTCCCCAGGGAAGAAAGACAAGGACGTGAAGAGGCTCGTGCCTCGTTTGGCCCTTAATTGGGCCAAATGACCAAATGCTTACTAATTAACGCATTACATCACTCCGAGTCTTAAGTAGCAACAGGACCGGTTTGTTTCGAAACATTGCAGAGCGGTGAGCAAGCCTCTGAGTGCAGCAGAGCTCTTCTTCATTTCTGGATGTTCGTTATAAACGGAAAGGGAGGGATCGCCCAGAGAAGCGTTCTGGGGAACAGGAAAGCTTGCCTGCTGCGGTGTCAAATTTTTGTAGTGGGTCCTCATTTCACGGCAGTTACTTTAGGATTATTATTATTAATATTACCATTTCCCTAATAGTCCAGCCTGCCTACCTGCTATCTTTTTGCACCAGCCGTGGAGTTTTACCCCCAAACTCAGGTTGAAAAAAAAGCCTCTTTTCGATAGGCCTCTGCGTTTTTCTCGGCCGCCATGAGGACTAGACTCTTTCTTCTTCCCCTTTTGTTTTGTTTAAACAAAAACCGGACTTCTTAAGGGATCTGGCAGAGGTCTCTCTGGGCTGCCCTTCCCTGTCTGTGCTCCTGTTTGGGAGCTGTGGCCCAAAACAAGTTTGAACACAGATGAGAGAGAGAGCGGGAGCTTTTTTTGCATTCCTCCTGAGGCTTCTCTCTCTTTTAATAAAGAAAAGCAGCAAAACAGGGCCTCCCACCATCACCCAGCTTGGCTGCACTGCAAAGCGAGGGGGAAACAATTATGACTGTTATGTAACTCTGCTAATCAAAATTCCTGCTTTCTGAAGCGGGGAGGGGAGTTTTGTTCAGCCCGGCCCGGGACGTTACATAACCCTGTGCGGCCGGGGTGTGTGTGTGTGTGTGTGTGTGTGTGTGTGTTTGCTTGCTCTCCATCTTGTTGTTCACAACCCCAAGTTGCTGACTCAGCCAGAAGCCACCTGCAAGAGGCTTTTAATGAAAGTGTTGATCCAATGCAGATCAGAGCCCTGTGCTCTCCATTCCTTTTCTGCCTCTCTCTCTACAGGTGATACTCAGTTATGACAAATAAAGGCTTGACATCTCTCGCTTTGCATGTCATGAGTCTATCTCATATGTTAGTTTCACCTTTTAAGTTGAATTCCTGAAATAAATGAACTTTCCCACGATATTCTAATTTTTTTAGTATCACCTGTACATTCCCCGTGCACACAAAGACCTTCTGAAAGGCTGGTCCCCTCATCTCAGAAAGGATATTGTAGACCAGAGTATTTTGTCAGAGCAAAGGTGGCAATCCTAGCCGCAGAAGTCCCCTTCCAGGAACTTGTCCCGGGGCCGCTGGTCATTTCCTCTCTAGATCTCCCCGCTCCCAAATCTCTCTTTCCAGAACAAAGACTTGAAAAGCCGCCTCGCCAGCAGCGAAGTCCTCCAGAAGCCCAGCGCCAACGTCTCCCAGCTGGAATCGCGCATTCAAGAGCTTCAGGACAAACTCCAGGCTGAAGAGAGGTAAGTCGTGGAGAAGGCAGTGTGGGATAGCGGTCAGAGTGTCATGGGGGGAACTGGGGTTCAAATACCCTACCCGGCGATGAAGCTCTGTGGGTGTGGCCTTCGTCCAGTCGCTGTCCCTCTCGGCCCGACCTACCTCACAGGGTTGTTGTTGTGTAGATTAAATGCGGAGGTTGTAGGAAGAATGGCAAATGCCGCCTCAAGCTCCAAGGAGAAAATGGTGGGATCGAAGCGCAGTAAACATATACGGTGGGGCAGAGGCGTAGCAAGCCCAGGTGGTACCCGGGGGCGGAATTTTTTTTGTCACCCCCCCCCCACCACTTTAATTTTTAAAAAAATTAAAAAAATTAAAAAGTGTCACCCCCCTCTGATGGTGCCACTTTGCGAGGTGTGGGGGTTTTTTGTGTGTGTGTGTGTGTGTGTGTGTGTGTGTCTATTATCTCTTTTTTTTCAATAAAGTTAAAATAATAAAAAATAATAAAAAATGATAAAAATTAAAAAAAAATTAAAAAAATTAAAAAGTGTCACCCCCCCTCTGATGGTGCCACTTTGTGAGGTGTGGGGGGGTTGTGTGTGTGTCTATTATCTCTTTTTTTCAATGAAGTTAAAATTAAAAAAAAAAAAAATTTTTTTTGAAATAAAAAAGTGTCACCCCCCTCTGGGGTGGAACCCGGGGCGGGCCGCCCCCCCCCCGTTGCTACGCCCCTGCGGTGGGGTCTTTGAAATTTATTTAGGGAAGTATTTTTGTTCCACCCTCTCACAAAACATATGGCCGTGGTGCACATCAAACCTTTAAAAGCAATGCAGAATGATCAACCACGTGGCTGGCTACTCAAGGAAATTCGAAGCATCGACATGAAAGATTCTTGAAGAAACGCCTGGAAGCCCAAAGCAAGAGGGTGCCTGTCGCATCTGTGCTGGAAGAACGTCCCCCAGCATGGGCCTGGTAACGCTAAATTGACTACGCTTGCTGGGGGTTGTTCTAAAAATCTAAAGGTGCACACACTTAGTGGACACACACAATTCACAGGAAACCAATTCTTCACCAAAAATTAGGAAATATTCCCTGAGATGGTGGTGATAATAATAAGATAAAAAATAAGAATAGTTGTTAAAATTTATTTATTGTTATTATTAGTTTATTATTTAATCATCAAAAGAGGGCAGTTCACGGAATACGCTTTAAGTATACAGAGCAAACCCCAAGTTATCTTGGCTCATCTTGGAAAACCTTTCCCAATAGTTCTTTCCACCTGCAAATCCTTCAGATCTTACAAATAGATAAAACGTCTTGGCTGCCCCTCTGCAAAACTACTGGGCAAAAAAGACAATCACGGGAATATCTGAATTACAAAAAAGGGAAGTCGACACCGTGAAAGATCCCTGAAACGAGATGAACGTATATTTATATAGTAATACTCTAACAAACAATATGTTTAATGATCCAAGAGCAGAATTGCTCAAGAGCAAAAATACTCAAAAACGTTATAAACTAATTCAAAGAAATATAAATAACTCAAGAAAACCTTCTAAATAACTCCAAATAACAAAAAATAACTCAAGATAAACTTCCAAATAACCTTAACAAGTTGCCGGCTAAGATTATCGTTTCACTGTTATGAAAAACTGGCCTGGCAAGTATTTGTCAAAGGCAGGCCGATGGGAGTTGTAGTTCAGCGACACCCCGAGCACTAAAGGTTCCCCCCCACCTGTGCCTCGGACAAGCCACACAGCACCTGCCTTGCTTGCGGAAGACCCCCCAGTTCGATCACCAGAACCTCCATGTTTTGCTGGGAATGTCCCCTGCCTGAAGCCCTGGACAGCCGCTGCCAGTCAGTGCAGGCAATGCCAAGCTCAGTGATCCGACTCCCCCCCTTGTCCTTCCCTGTCGCCGCAGGGAGAAGAGCGTCTTGGTGTCCTCGAACCGCAAGCTGGAGCGGAAGGTCAAAGAGCTGACCATCCAGATTGATGACGAGAGACAGCATGTCAATGACCAGAAGGACCAGGTGAGCTGGGGGTGGGGTGGGCAGGAGGGCTCAGAAGGCCCCCAGTGGCTCCTGCCCCTCTCTGAGATCTTGGACCACCACAGCCAGCCCCTGTTGACAGTATGGAGCCAGGTGGACCTGAGAGCCGGGCTCTGTTTGAGGCAGCTTCCCCTGTTTAAAACCAGAACCTTGAGGACTAGACCCTTACTTTTACAGGGAGGGCCCAAGCTTGCGGGGTATAGAGCTTTGCGCACAGATAGTCCCAGCTTCATCTTCTGCAACTATCTTTTTCCTGCTGGATTGTATTTACAACAGCGTAAAACGAAGCACTAAAATTGATCTGAAATGCTATTAAAAGCAGGTGTTAAAAATGTGGGAGATGAGTGGGAATATGGATGAGGGAATATTGTTTAGTATTTCCTATCCCAGCTTGCGTTAACAAGCTCCAAACTAGCAGAGATTCTCATCCCCAATTAAGCGCAGCAAAACGTGGCGATTAAGTTCTTTTGAACTTCTAGAACAAGGCAGATTTCCTGGCATATTTCCCCTGGTTCCCCCTTAAAAGTAAATACACGACACATAGCCTTTTAAAAGTAAAAAGGTTTACTCACAGACATTTCCAAGGTTCTACAAGTCTCGGAAAGGCAGGCTAGCTTAGATTAAATATGTACACGTGGAGACTCTCCTTAAGGGAGGAGGCTACATCTGGGCCCGGCTTGCTTGAAGATCCGATGAGGAAGAGGAAGAATGGCAGCTGACCTGTAACTTTGAATAACTACAGGTAAGGCCACTCCCACCTCTGGTCACACAGAGGAAGTGGTCTCAGTCCAGGTACAGGAAACTCTAGCTGGAGGACTTGAGACCCCTTGTGTACATTCTAGGAATGTTGTGATTGACTGCACCAGTGTTATACATCCCACAAAAAATATTACTGAAATCAGCTCTAGCTAAGAAAGAGATAAAACGTGCAGCTTCATCCGTGTCTAGATAGGCTTGCTGTGAGGGGGACAAGGGTCCTCCTCAAGAGTAAGCGACTCGGCAGTCCATGTAACTTATTTACAAGTTTATTTCACCAAACAAGCTTACAGTTCCTCATCCTCCTCTGACGACTCAGATTCTCCAAGTAAGGGCTTCCGCTTTTCCCCCCAGCATAAGAGCCTTTTGAAATTCCAACGTCTCCTTTCGCTCCTCCTCTTCCTCTTCTTGACCCTGCTGGCCCCTCCATTGCCCTCATCCCTTTCACTTTCATCCTCCCTGGAGGTTGTTGCAGAGGCTCCCGCAACGTCCTCAAGCCCTCGCTCTCCCCCCGTCTCCATGCTCTCCTCTGCTCCCATAGGCTCCTTCGCCACCTGCTCTTCCGTCAGCACAGGCGGAGACAGCCCTTCACTCCCACTTCTCCACACCTCCTTCCCTGCCTCTGGAGACAGCCTGGGCGCTGCCTCTTCCTGATCCCATGCGCGCAAAACCTCCTCCGGCGTCCATGGGTAGCCTCCTGATGCCCCTGGCCCTTCCACCGCCCCTCCTGGCTCGGGCCAGTCCCTGACACTTGCCCTTTTTAAAAAAATATTTTTATTAGGTTTTACAACAAATTTTAACATAGTCACTACTGATAATATAATCACAAACTAAGTTTCAAAACTTAAAAAATGTTTCAAGGGGATGCTGGAAAGAGTTCAGCAAAAATAATAATAATAATAATGATGATGATGATGATGATTTTTTAAAAAGTTCAGCAAAGGCTGCCTCCCTGGTGTCCATTGGCAGGGAGTTCCAAAGGGCAGGTTCTGCTGCACTGGAAAGTTTAAAGGGGAAAGAACCTGCTGTATGATGATTCCACCCCTTACGGGGGGTTTAAAAGCCAGCATGTATTTGTGAGGTCTCCGCTGGGCCCTTCGGTTGCCGGGGCATCCCAGATCTCCCTGCTGATACTCCCAAACTGAGCAGGCCTTTCTCCCTTCCTCCCATAGCTAAGCCTGCGGGTGAAGGCGTTGAAGAGGCAAGTGGACGAGGCAGAAGAGGAGATCGAGCGGCTGGAAGCTGCGCGCAAGAAGGCCCTGCGGGAGCTGGAGGAACAGCATGAGACCAATGAGCAGCTCCAGGGCCGCGTCAAGTCCCTGGAGAAGGACCTCTGGTAAGGAGGGCAGACCCTTTGTGGGTCTTGAAGAAATGGGTCTTGCTCGGGGGCTTCTCTTTGGGGCGTCCGGTTGGCCGCTACGAGAACAGGATGCTGGACTAGATAGACCCCCTTTGGCCTGACCCAGCTGCGTGGCTCTTCTGATGTACTTATGGAACCTCCAGCCCCAGAGGCAGTCTATCTCGATCCCCAGGTTCTTAGGGACACATGTCCACTATGAAAACAGGCTGTTGGGCCCTTTGGCCTGACCCAGCTGCGTGGCTCTTCTGATGTTCTCATATTTTTTTTAAAAAAAATACCCTACGCAACTTGCTGTCCCTGAGAGAATGGAAATCTTCCCCCTGACCTTTCTCTCCCTTCTCAACTAGGCGCAAGGCAGCCCGCTCCACAGCCGAGTCGTCCCTGAAGGACGACCACCTGAGCTCCGATGAGGAGTTTGACAGCGCCTACGGCCCGTCCTCCATCGCCTCACTTCTGACGGAAGGCAACCTCCAGACCAGCTCCTGTTAGCATCTTCCTGCCGACCCCTTTGCGGATCCCGTCAGAACGCCTGAAAACCCGTCCGAAGTGCCGTCCTCACGCTTGCCGGTCTCTGGCCAAGCAACCGGAAGATTTCCCTCTCCTCCCCGGATCGATGTTGTGTGCCTGAAGATGGGAACAGACCTCTTTATCGAAGTGAAGGATATATTTTTATGTCTTTGTTTTTTGCTTGCTATGGGGCAGCGAGAGGCCGATCATAAAACGGAAATGATGACAGAACTTTCTCTCTCTCTCTCTCTTTAAATCCCCCTCGATCTGGTTCTCAGGGCAACTGGTGAATGATTAAGAAATAGAATCTTCCAGTTTTTTGCTTGTTTTTTCTAAACCAAAATTTTAATTTTCTGCATATGTATGTGTACATAGATATATATATATATAGATTAGATATAGATATATATAGGGCCTGTGTATGTATCTCGATTTTGCATGTGTTCCAAATTTGGATGTGCAATAACGTTTCATGGAGGGATCTGGGGAGATAGTGGAATGTGTTTTTTGGGGGTGGGGACCTGGAGCCGCCCCCCCCCTTTGCGGTATATGTATATGGGTCTGCAGCAAACAGATCCTCAGGTGGCCTTAACTACTGACACTGATCGCTGTGCCCTTGTCGCTCCCGGTGAGTCTTCAAGAACAGGCGCTTGGGATGGGAAGAGATTATTTGTGACTTTCCCGCTGGGCAGCTATCTCAGCTCATAGATTTTTCTCGCCCCCGAGACCCTTGAAGCTGATCCCTGCTTCATCTTTGGACATCTGCCCTCCTCCCCTTTCCAGAATTTCCCGTTCACGTCCTCGGACAACCCTCTCCTAAACGCGTCACCTGAAACCGTCTCGCCCAGGAAGTGAAGATGAATCTTTCAGCAACGGGATTCTGAAGCGTCGTTCTCCTGACCGGGGCGTTTGGGATTTGCCTGGGATGGCAACACGAGCGACGGCCTTGGCGCAGACATTGGGCAAGCAGCCATTGAAAAGGATGGCGAGACGCTGTGTGGAAACTCCCCAGCCTAAAAAGCGACCTCAGCACGAGGTCAATAGGACTTGCGTCCATTTTAAGCTTGTCGCTGACCGGAGCAGCCTAAATTAGAACCAGCTTGTGTTGCCACCATCCCAGGTAACCAGCTGCCACCATTTCGCAGAACTGAGGCTCTGTGCTCCGAACCGTTCCCAAAATGCCGGTTCTTTCATTTTGCAGGGAGAGAGGATCTTGCTGGGCCCATCTAGCGATGGTAGCCATCTTGGCGCCCTTCAGACAGTTCTTTGCCACCTCTGACCCTTGGCCATCCTGACTGGGGCTGATGGGAGTTGTAGGCCAATAACACCACATTCTCAGTTTCCATCAGCGAGGCCACCATTCCTTGTCTTCCTCTTCAAGGCGTTTTGGGTTCTGCGTTGGGAACGAGGCCCAAGACTAAGCCTGAGGACCCCCCCCCCTTCCAGGGATATTGAACCTCTGAATGATGTTGTTGGACTCCAGCTGCCATCGGCCAGGACCGACCCTGCCAGAATTCCCTGCTGGATGGTGGCCGCGTCAGATGACCTTCTTGGCTGCTGATGAGTGCATGAAATCTGCCGTCTCCAGCATGGGAATTTTAAAGAGAGAAAAATCTCCATGGTCTTCTGAATGGAGGGGTGGGGAGCCAGATGTTCCTTGACCTTCCAATCGGCCCCAAATGACGGAAGTCAGGAGTCCAGCAAGATCTGGAGAAACCATGAATTCCCCTTCCCTATTTGTATATAAACCATGTCCCATCGTGGCTGTGGGGTTTTCCGCTCCTGATTCCTAAAGCAACAGCAAAGCCAGACTCTGGTCTCGCAACCCTATGGGGACGGCCAGTTCTGAAGACACTCTTCTCTGATCCATGCTGACAGTTTCCTCTGTCGGGGGGCGGAAGAACAGCAACAGCTCTTTTTTCTGATTGCCGTTTGGAGCCCTCACATGGCTAAGACGTTACCAAACAGCCGAGGATACGATATTTCCCCGCTGCAATCACTGGCTCTGTCAGATCCTTCGCGTACGACTGTTGGCACGTTTGCAACATGCACACCCCTCTGCCCGTTTCTTCCCGGGCCAATCGCTGCGCCATGTCTTCAGTTGGGGCGTGACAGAGGAGGAACATGAGAACGGGGCTCCGTGGACGGAAACCTCCTGGGGTTTTGTGGACTTCTCCTTGGGAAACCTCTGCTTCGCACAAGACTGGGCGTCGGAGGATGCAGCTGTGTCGCTCAGCAGAATATGGCTGCATTATCAAACCTTAGTAAGGGCTGCTCTTTTTCCACCCTGTCCCCTTAACACAGCGGGTGGGGGACCTCTGACCCACAGGCCAGATGTAGATGTGGCCTGGCGTGGATCTCGGTTTAGCCTCCGAGGCTGTTTCCTCCCCAAACCACAACCACCTGTGACATCAGGTGTGGGGCATGTAGATGTGGCAAGGCTGGCTGCGCAGCAAAGTTCCCTGTAGGGGGAACTTGATTGCACAGCCAATCTATTGGGGGGGGGGGAGGCTCAATCTCCACACTTCAGCCGATGAGTCCAAGCCCGCTGGATTGGCTGCACAGCCACATTACCCATGAGGCAGGCGGAACGGGACTGCAGAAAGCGCTTTTGCCAGACCTGCACTCGAGAAAGGCCAAGTTTAGATACCACAAAGGGCTTTCCGCTCCCCAAACCCAGTCAGGCGCCTGGGAAGCACTGCACAAGGAGCTCTGATGGGTGGGTGTGGCTGCCCACCTGTCAAAGCCCGACATCAGGGGGATTGACAGGAGCATTGCCCCGCCCCCATGTCGGAGCTGGTCTGCTGGGCCAAAAGGATTCCCTGCGCCCTCTTTAACAGTACCCTGGTGCCCCAATTTAACCTCTCCAGGCCTTGCACCAAGTGCCTTATCATGGATGTGTCCCCGGAGAAGGGAGCACTCTTAACGGACCTGTTTCATGCGGGAACCGACTGGGTGTGCCATGCTTGGAATCGCACCATCAAAGGCATGATGCGCACCTCTGCCTTTTATACTTCTGCATACACATGTGCCGGGGTTCGAGGTCCCGCTAGGTCCCACCTTTGCTTGCCGCGTGGCTCCGCCTCTCAAAAGCGGGTGCTGTGCGGTCATTGTCACAGTGGCGCTAAAACAGGAATTCCAACACGACTTTAGAGTGCTGGTTCCTGGCTGGCTACCCTGTTTTGCACTGAAACGAGCCCTGCTTAAAGGGCTGTGCATTTTGTGAGGAGGGGAAATTACGCAGGGGAAAAAAGTGAGGCGAGATCGTTTCCACCCCCCCTGGCTGGCACCACCTTGTCCACAACTATTTTGGCAGTCTCTGGAGGCTCATCCCTTCTGCCAGCACAAGTCTTCCAAATACACTGTGGGTCAGAGGGGGGAGATCTTCGCTTCTTTGCTTCAGTGGTTGCAGAAACGTCCAAGAGGTTTTACTGGGTGTGTTGCCGAGAACACACAAGGCATCTAGTCCTCAAGAAACTCTGCTGCATTGCAGCGAGCATCAAAAGCAGAGCGACCATCTTATTTGTGGAAGATCGTTCCCCTTTCCCCCCTCTACTCCTTGACCAATATCTCGGCTGCCGGCTTCCCTGTATTTCCCCCCTGCTCATTCCTCCCTCCACCTGCCCCCAAATGCAGCAAGACATCAACTTTGCCAGAACATTGACGGGTTGGACACGCTCGACCTGATCCGGCGGTATTCATGGCAGTCGGCGCAGCTGGTGGGTCTTGGAGAAAGAGGCTCCTGAGCCGTTGTGCCCATGTTTTCCTCTTCCTGTTTGACTTATGACACGTTTTCGAGCTACAGATTCCACTCCCAGCTGGTGGGTTTTGTTTTTTGTTTTGGAAGTGTTCTCATGCAAATGTCTTCGAACCAATGTTTTCCTCAAATCTTTCTCTCGGGAGAGCTTCTGTTTATATTTCGTTGACACCGTCCATGTCTTTGAGCTATAGTCATGACAAATCGGGGTGGGGATAACGTCTTGTTTGTTCTGCACAACCCTCAACGTGGCTTCAGACTGCGGAAGTCGCTGGGCACCGGGAATTCGGTGGAATGAGTTGATCTGCAATGTCCACTGGCAGTTGGAGAGTGCACAGCCTTGAAATCGGCCTGCCGTGTTGTCAGATTTAGCCATTACATTGCAGATCGGGTGTGGAGACAGTTTGCCCATCCACATGTTGCTGAAGTACAATTCACACCATCCCAGGCCATCCCCACTAAGACTAACGGGAGTTCAGGAACATCTGGCGGCAGATCTTTGAAGTGTCATTTGGCCAAGATGGGGAAAAAACTCCTCTGCCTTGTTTTCATTCCTTTTATCCAGCTTCTGGGCTCAGATGAGTTTCCCGCTTTGCCTTTCCCGCTCTTGAAGGTTGCATGAAGTGAATCAGACCTTCTAATAGTCTTGTGAAGGGGCCCGCAGGCCGCTGAACACCCCGCTCAGATTTACGGAGAGCAAAAAAGGAGCAGGGGTCTCGAAGGCCGTTGCATCTTCAGGCCTCAAGCCGCAATAACAAAATAAACCGCCCGGTTCTACTGCAGTTATTCTGGGTACATTGAAAACCCAATCCAGCTCATTTGTTTAGAGATCAAGCTTTTTGTAGCAGGCACTGCTGCGTCCGTCAGGGCAAGACGGACGGCATTTTGTTGGAACCTGGCTCTCAAAACTGGATGTCTTCAAAACGCTACCTTGTTTTGGATGTGCCCCCCCCCCCCAGCCTGCCCCGTTCAGTTTCCCTGGGGCAAAACTTGAGGGTGAGGTTTTTATACCTAGACCTTTGGAGCTGTAATTCTTTCTCTCTCGTTCTTTTTTAAACAGTAATGCAATAATTTAGAAGCGTGTATATTTGGGGGAGGAAGAAAAACCTGATCAAAGAGGATTGTTTCGTAACGAAGGTTCCCTCGTCCCCAGCACAGTGGATTTGTACAGTTTTAAATGGCTGCTATAATATATGATCTGGGTTGGTTTTTATTATTTGTAATTTTTGATTTCCCTCCAGATTTATTTTCCTTTAATAAAGAACAAAAAAAAAAACCCGCATCACAACCTTGTACATTGATTTTTTTTAAAAAAAACAACAAACCTAAAGTCCTATACGAATTGGACTTTCTGACCACCACCTCCCCCCCCCCCCCAAATTGGTGTGTGGTAAAGGCCTTGGGTGGATCTATCCTTTCATCATTAAAATGCTTGATTATAATGGTTTAAATTAAAACATTTAAAGATAAGTTTAAAAAGATTTTAAAAATGTCAACATCTACTTGTCTGGATAGGTTTACTTAAACCAAAATTGCTTTCAGTCCATGCAGAAAAGAATACGGCATAGGCCAAACGTCAACAGGCAGGGAGGTCCAAAGATCAGAGAGGTTGAGTGGGCATGCATGGGGCAAGGTGATCTCACAGGGAAAACTGGTCCCAAGGTCATTTAAAACATGGGTAGGCAAACTGAGGCCCGGGGGCCAGATCTGGCCCAATCGCCTTCTAAATCCGGCCTGTGGAGGATCTGGGAATCAGCGCGTTTTTACATGAGTAGAATGTGTCCTTTTATTTAAAATGCATCTCTGGGTTATTTGTGGGGCATAGGAATTCATTCATTCTCCCCCCCCAAAAAAAATATAGTCCAGCCCCCCCACCACAAGGTCTGAGGGACAGTGGACCGGCCCCCTGCTGAAAAAGTTTGCTGACCCCTGATTTAAAACATGGAGTTGTTTTTTTTTTTAATTTTTTTTTTTAAATATAAACTTTATTGTCTTATTCCAATCCCTTACAAAGCATTAAAAACATTTACAAGTACAATTTCAATGTAATGTTTCTTGTTTCTTTATACATGGAACAACACAGATGGGGAAGGAAAAAAAATATATAAGAAAAAACAATAAAATAAAAATAAGATAATAAAAAAAAATTCTAAACTAAAAATACTTTAAAACAAAAAATCTCTATACCCCTCCCCCCTCACACTGCTTCCCAGCCTTAGATATATTACATTATGTTAATTTCTTCCCATCTATCCGCATATCGTATCCTTTATTTAACTCTCTCTAATGCTACTTATTTGAGCCTTTATCCGTCTGCCAGTAAACTGGCCTTACTAATTTGTTTACTCAGATATTCTCTGAATTTCCCCCATTCTGATTCCTTCTCTTCTCCCTCAATTTCATAGCTTTTTATGGCCAAATTATAATATCCTAACATTTTAAGCTGCCACTCCTCTTTGCTCGGAATTTCTTGAGATTTCCAATTTCTTGCTAACAGCAGTCTAGCTGCTGCCATTCCATACATTAGGATGTTCCTGTCCTTTGGCTGAATGTCTTCCCCTAGCAGCCCCACCAAAAACGTTTCGGGTAATTTTTTAAAAGAATATTTCAATAACTTTTTCAATTCTTTATATATCATGTCCCAAAAAATTTTTATGTCTTTGCAACACCACCAGATATGTATATATGTCCCTTTTTCCTTTTTACACCTCCAACATTCATCATTAATTCCATTGTACATTTTTGCTAGTCTTTCCGGCGTTAGGTGCCACCTGTACTCCATCTTTAAGATATTTTCTTGCAGGTCATAGTTTGGGGTAAAGTACATGTCTCTCTTCCAGAGGTTTTCCCATCTTTCTAACATAATGATTTTCCCCAAATCTTGCCCCCATTTTATCATGGATTCTTTTACTAATTCCTCCTCCGTTTCCCACTTTAGTAAAATTGCGTAGAAATTCCTTATCCGTTTATTTCCCCCTGATATTAATATTTCATCCAATTCTGAACTTTCTTTTGCGAAACCAATTCTATTATCTTCTTTAAACCTTTCATTAATTTCAAAATATTGTAACCAGCTAGTCAAATATATTTTAATTTCATCATATTCTTTCAAATTTAATTTCCCCTCTTTCTCCTCTAATAGATTTCTGTATGTCGGCCAATTTTCCTCCATATTTTTTCTTTTTATCGCTACTATCTCTAGGGGAGAAATCCACCATGGGGTTTTCGGTTCGAAGTACCGCCTGTACTTTACCCAGATTTTATACAATGACCTTCTTATTATGTTGTTCATAAAGATACCTTGATTATTTAACTTTTCTCTCATGAGGTAGTGGTGCCACCCAAAGCCTATGTTTACCCCTTCAAGATCTAATATATCTGTATTCTTTAACTCAATCCAGTCCATCAGCCACAGTAATCCTGCAGCGTCATGGTATAAATGTAATTCCGGAAGGCCGAATCCACCCCTCTCCTTGATATCTATCAGAATTTTATATTTAATCCTGGGCTTTTTCCCTTCCCAAATAAATTTTGTGATATCTTTCTTCCATTCCTCAAATAGTTTCGATCCTCCCAAAATCGGCAAATTTTGATACAAGTAATTTAATTTGGCTAATACCTTCATTTTAATCAATGAAATTCTACCCAATAAGGATAATTTCAATTTTGACCAGCTCTCTAAATTCTTCTTGATCTCTTTCCACAAATTTATATAATTTTCTTGGATCAAATCTATTCCTTTATTAGTCATGTTGATCCCCAAATATTTCATTTTTTTGCTAATTTCTATCCCTGTAATTTCTTCTAATATCCTTTTTTCATCATTTTCCAAATTTTTCACTAACATTTTTGTTTTATTGTAATTAATTTTTAAACCAGCCAGTTCTCCATATTCTTTTATATTCTGTATTACTGTGGGAATGCTGCTAATTGGGTCCTCCGTTGTTATTATTATATCATCGGCATATGCCTTAACTTTAAATTTCTTTTTCCCAATCATAATTCCTTTAATGCCCTCCTCATTCCTTATGTTTTTTAATAATGGCTCTAAGGCCAGTATGAAAAGAAGTGGCGACAAGGGACAGCCTTGTCTAGTTCCCTTCCTAATTTTTATTTCTTCCGTTAATCTGCCATTCACCACTAGTTTTGCTCTTTGGTTATTATATATGGCTCTCATTGCCCTTAAAAAATTATCTCCCACGTTCACTTTTTCCAGTGTTTTTTCCATATACAACCAGGATACATTATCAAATGCCTTTTCTGCGTCTAGCGCCATGACCGCTGCCTTTTTATCCCTCCTAGTTTCCAAATATTCAAAGACATTTAATACGTGTCTTACATTATCTTTAGCATGCCTTCCCTTCATAAAGCCCACTTGATCTTTGTGAATCAACTCTCCCAGTACCTCTCCTAATCTCTTTGCCATAATTTTTGCAAAAAGTTTGTAATCTGCATTTAAAAGTGAGATCGGTCTATAATTTGTTATCATTTCTGGATCTGAATTTTGCTGGGGCAGAAGTATTATTGACGCCTCCCCCCATGTTGAGGGCATTAGTCCTTCTTTTAGTATTCCATTCATCAGTGCCTGAAGGGGTTTTATCATACTCTCCTCTAGTTTCCTGTACACTTCTATTGGGAGTCCGTCTGGACCCGGGCTTTTCCCTTTTTTCATTTCCTGAAGTACTTCTCTTATCTCTGTAATTGTTATTTCTTTATTTAATAACTTGCCTTTTTCCTTTGGTATTTGAGGCCAATTTAATTTCCCTAGATATTCATCAATCTTTTGGCTATTAACCCCCTCTTCTTTATATAACGTTTTATAATAACCCTCAAACACTTTCGCTATCTCCTCCGTTTTCTCCACTAACTTTCCTTGTGCTTTAATCCTACTAATTAACATTTCATTTTTTCTTTTCTTTATTTGCCATGATAACTTACTCGGTTTGTTTGCCCATCTGAAATTTTTGTATTTCCAGCACTGCAATTGAAATTCCAATTCTTTATCAATTAGGTTTTCATATTCTTTTCTTAAAATTTTGATTTCCTGCCCCATTTCTTGCCTTCCCCTTTCCTGCCTGCCCATCCTGTGGAGTTGTTTTTCTTTGTTTTTTATTTCCTCTAATAATTTCTCCTTCTTCCATTCTCTATTTTTCTTCAGAATTGAATTCTGTTGTATAAAGTACCCCCTTAGAACCGCTTTTCCGGCATCCCAAATCATTCGAAAGTCCACCTCTCCGTTATTATTAATTTCAAAATATTCTCTCATTACTTTATTAGCCTCTTGAACCATTTTTTGATTATTTAGAAGGAAGACATTCATTCTCCACTTCCCACCATTTTTTCTTTCTTCCTCTTCCAGATATAAACCTATTGGGTTATGATCTGAGATTACTTTTGCCCTGATCTCAACTTTATTTATTTTTGGAAGTAAATCTTTAGAAGCTGGGTTATTTGTGGGGCATAGGAATTCATTCATTCTCCCCCCCCCAAAAAAAATATAGTCCAGCCCCCCCACCACAAGGTCTGAGGGACAGTGGACCGGCCCCCTGCTGAAAAAGTTTGCTGACCCCTGATTTAAAACATGGAGTTGTGAGTGGAGCAGCTGTGCTGCTTGCAGAGGTTGGACGTGAGCTGCTGTCATCTCTGACTTTGGGCCATGGTGCCTAGGGATTCTAGGAACCGGAGTCCAATGATATACCCAGGCCTTGTCTTCACAGACAGGCATCTCTCCCAACTCTGCAATGACTCTGTGATCCCACCTTTACTTCAAGGAGTTCAATTCAGTGACAGCATTGAAAACAGAAGGGAGGGAGTTACTGACATTGAGTAGTAAAGGTAAAGGTAAAGGGACCCCTGACCATTAGGCCCAGTCGTGTCCGACTCTGGGGTTGCGGTGCTCATCTCACTTTATTGGCCGAGAGCTGGCATACAGCTTCCAGGTCATGTGGCCAGTATGACAAAGCCACTTCTGGCGAACCAGAGCAGCGCACAGAAACGCCGTTTACCTTCCTGCCGGAGCGGTACCTATTTATCTACTTGCACTTTGACATGCTTTCGAACTGCTAGGTGGGCAGGAGCAGGGACCGAGCAAAGGGAGCTCACCCCGTAGCAGGGATTGAAACCGCCGACCTTCTGATCAGCAAGCCCAAGAGGCTCAGTGGTTTAACCCACAGCGCCACCTGGGTCCCCCTGACAGTGAGTGGTACCTCGCCCAAAAACCCAGAGAGAAAGAATGTTCTCCATTGCTGGGCACCTAAAATGACAATAACCACACGGGTGCCCAGCCGAAATCTGCAAGAGCATGGTTCTCAAGGCCTGGCGCTGTCCCTTGCCGGTCCCTAAGCTCTGAAGCGACTAGATTTCTCCATATGTGATCCTCTGGTTCTTTGCATCGGCCCCCAGACTTACCCTGGTGCAGATGTGTGTTAGAACCTCTAGCTTTTGCCTAGCAGTTGTACAAAGGTAAGCCTCTCATCCATTGCCCCTCCCACTTTTGTCTCTGGCCCCGCCCACCTCGCGAGGCAAACTTCTGCTCCCTTGTCGTAGGCGCTATAACTCACCTGGGCCACCAGGAAGCCCCAATATTTGCGACATGTCACTTGATCCCAGGCCCACGCAGAGCGGTTCTGCAACCTGGTGCAGCTCAGTCCTATCGCATTTTGCTGGGGAAATGGCACAGAGATTTGTTGCATAACTCAAAAGAGTGAAGAAGGGAGTTTGCTGGAGAACTAGGCTGGGTGCATAGGAATGGGTTTCCGGCACGCCCTGAAATCGAATCCTCCTCCCCTGGCCTACATATTGAGCAAGGCTGGGGGAAGCCAGTCTGATAAGCTGATAAGTTTCCCACACCCGCCTGGTGATTATTCTTCCCAGTCCTTTAAAGGAGCTGAACTCCACCCTGTGGTGTGTGGCTCCAGCCCTTGGGAACTTAGGAAGCTGCCTTGAATGCAGTCAGGTCATTCATTCATCCATGTAGCCAAGTATTGTCTACACTGACTGGCAGCAGCTCTCCAGACTTTTAAAGAGGGAAGTCTCTCTCAGCCCGATCTGGAGATGGAACCTGGGACGTTCTGCACGTAAAGATGCTCTTACCGCTGAGCTACAAATGGTTTCAAATTGGATCGGGGATTGTGGGTTGAGATTCCTGCATTGAACAGGGTTGGGCTAGATGACCCTCAGGGGTACCTTCCTACTTTACAATTCTATGATTTTCCCAGGGGTCATGGGGAAAGGTTTAGCTAGGTGGCCCGCATGTTTGCCTAGCATTAATAATAATAATAATAATAATTAATTATTATTTGTTATTATATTAATTTATTGCATCCATACCCCACTTTTTCCTCCAAGGAGCTCAAAGTGGCATGCATGGTTCTCATTTGATCAGCTGAGGCTGAGAGGCAGTGACTGGCCCAAGGTCACCCAATGAGCTCCGCAGCAGAGTGGGGATTTGAACCCTGGTCTCTCCTCCTGTGACCACAACGCCACGCTGGCTCGTTCGCATGCCCTTGGCTTTGAAAGAGGATTAAACAAATTGATGGAGGGCAGGGCTATCAGTGGGTACGAGCTGGATGAGGTATGCTTCTGAATGCCAGTTGCTGGAATCGCAAGAGTTTGGATTTGATATCCCGCTTTATCACTCCCTGAAGGAGTCTCAAAGTGGCTCACATTCTCCTTTTCCTTCCTCCCCCACAACAAACACTCTGTGGGGTGAGTGGGGCTGAGAGACTTCAGAGAAGTGTGACTAGCCCAAGGTCACCCAGCAGCTGCATGTGGAGGAGCGGGGAAGCGAACCCGGTTCACCAGATTACGAGTCTACTGCTCTTAACCACCACACCACACTGGCTTTTTAGTTGTGATCAGGTCTGGCTTGTGGGATTCTTCCCATTGGGGAATCTGGTTGGCTACTGTGAGAACAGAATGCTGAGTCCCCTTTGGCCTGGTCTGGCAGGGCTCTCCTGGCGTCCTTATAGAACCTGCAGGTCCAGGAGCAGTCTATCTGGATTCCTTGGTCCAAAGGGGAATTTGGCCACCGGGAGAACAGGATGCTGATAAATAGACCGTTGTCAGATGGGCATCTTACTTCTCTCAAAGGGAAGAGATCGCCTTTCGTGCCACGATGGGGCTACTGCTCTTGTTTCGGTATAATCTATGTAAAATCACATGCGCACCCATGCAGTATATATCACGTTTTCTATCAGCTTTGTTTGTAATTAGACTGAAGTCGTGTTGCGGCCTGATTCCCCAATCTGGCCGTGTAATCCCGGTAAAATCTGCAGGAATAACACCTTCCTTGACACAACTTAACGCCATTTCTATAGCTGTGCTTTATTCTAGCCCTCTCAGCTCTGCTCCACAGCCCTAAGTTAGGACTTTCCCCCTCCCCGTTCCCCCCCCCTTTTTGTCATTGTGGGCAAAAACACCTGTAACGGACAGGCAGAAACCCAACTGGTGCACCCTTCCCCTGGCACAGAAGTCTCTACCTGCTGAGTGGATGTCTGCACCTGCTGGACAGAAGTGCCCCAGCCTCACTCATATTCCGTTTCTCGAATTGAATCAAAATCGAAGGTGCTGATTCACTCTTAATAGGGCTGTCGCCTGATTTAAACAGAGCTTTATTAATTGATCATTTAATACCGTCTTGGAAAAGGCATCCCTGTTCTCTTATAGACAAAAAGAAGAGGAGGAGGAAAGCAAAATAATGCCTCTTCTATTGTCTAAAAAGATGGCAGCAGATTCATCTTGGAAGAGGCATTCTCTGTTCCTTGTTTGAGATGCACCAAAAACCCCAGTAAAAGAGAGAATTATGCCAAAAGACCCTGAAATGTACAGGTATATATCTCATTCTGACCACAACCATTGCCTCCCCCATATATATATTTTTACAAGCTAATTCATTTTATTGAAAGCAGATTTAGATCAACGTGAGAGGCAGCTGCGGTTTCCAAGACAAACACCGCCATGAGCTAAAAACTAACACATTAACTTTTTTCCACTGGAGATGGCGGATAAATTTGGCTCGCTTCCTATTTTAACGAAGGAGCTCCCTAGCCAGCGCTTCTTGAAAAAAATGCAAACCGGAACAGCCAATCTCCATAATCTGCACCTCTCCAGATTTTGTAATGCCCTCCTCTAACCCACCAAAAAATGTATATAAAAAGGCAGGTGTTATTTTGTTCTTATTTCCAAAATATAGTCCGGCCCCCTACAAGGTCTGAGGGACAGTGGACCGGCCCCCGGCTGAAAAAGGTTGCTGACCCCTGCCCTAGGCTCTGTGGTTTAACCCACAGCGCCACCCGCGTCCCTTGCCTTACTTGATTGCGTTTTCTGGGTAGCCTGATCATTCCTTTGATATGGTAAATACTTTAGTTCCTCAATCTCTTAGGTATATTGATAGTGTGCTCAGCTTAACAGATACTTGCAAGGCTGTATCAGAAAAGGGAGGTATAAGCCCCTAGAGTCAAAAGACAATTGGGAAGCTTTTCCCATTTCCTTCCTCCTTGCAGAGAAATATTTCAGGTCAATTTGGGAGAGTCAAAATGGCTTCAGGGTTGCTCTCAGACACTATACTTATGCATGTGTGTTTGTCTTGTACGTTTATGAACATTTATTCTGTATTTGAGACCTTAGAATTCTTATAACAACATCCATTGCACTCGATATTCAAATTGATCTTTAGTTATTTAACCACTTCACGATCGCTCCTTTTGTTTCTTAGATTGTGTTTTATGGTGCAGCAAATTGAATTCTATCAGCAATTTGCATTCTGTACCGGACAATTTCTAGAAAATGAAAGAAGCAATTAAAAGGCAATTAAGAACCATCCAGCGTCGCTTAGCACGGCCCATTAACAATAGCTACAATAAGCAGGGAAATCATTAAGGGGTCTGCCAAGACCCTCAGCCATTTCCCAACGCTTCAAAATACACACTAAGATGCTGGCAAATCATCGTGAGGACTTTGAACATTGCAAGCTGGCACAGAGAAGTCTCAAACTGCAGGTGGCAGCCAAAATTGACAGATTTGTCCATTCCTAAGCCATCCTCCTTTTTTTAAAAAATCAAATCCATAGCACTGGGCATTTTTTGTTTTGTTTTTAATGTAAACAGACAACCTTGGCCTAATGGTCAGGGGTCCCTTTACCACTTTAAACAGACATGGCTTCCTCCCAAAGCATTCTGGGAGCTGTAGTTTGTTAAGGGTGCTGAGCGCTGTCAGTCCTCCTATTCCCCTCCCAGCACTACAGTTTCCCAGAGTTCCCTGGGAAAAGGGATTGATAGTTAAAGGGCTCTGGGGGTTGTAGCTCTGTGAGAGGAATGGGGGGGGGTCTCCTCCTAACAATTCTCAGCACCCTTAACAAACTACAGCTCCCAGAATGCTTTGGGGGAATCCACGATTCTTTAAAGTGGTATCATAGTACGTTGCAGGGGGGGTTGGACTTCCAACTTTGCAGTTCTGTGCTTCTATGAAATACATGGTGCAAAAGGGGCCCTATCTAGCTGTGATTCGACCTGAGCAGATAATAGTACTAGCGGTGCTCAGCATTTTCAATCCAAAGGCGATCCGTCTCCATGTGTGTGGTCTGGCAGTGAAAGCCTCGCCTGTTGTATTTCTGCCTGCGCTTCAAGGCACAGGGGCCTCTCTGCCTGCTCCCTTTTCAGGTGGTTTTCCCACAGCGGCCTTTTCCTCCTTCCAGACTTTCCGAGGAAACGTTTATCCAGGCACCTGGGCCCACGACGTCACCACACACCTGGTTGCTGGGAAACCGGGGACCTGGGTTCAACGTCAATGGCACCCAGGGCTTGGATTCGGGTGCTTCGAGGACCTGGTGGAGCCGGTTCGAGGCCTGGCTGCATCTGGTTCCCACAAACATACCCGATTATCCTGACATGCTGCTCTCAGGAGAGGCTTCCCCCAGGGGCACCTCGGCAGCCGCGCTCGGTTCAGAAGCCTCCAGCGCTCTCTGCTGTGGTTTTTATAAATGCTGAACCCTGAACCGGCAGCATGCTAGGAGCTGTCCAGGATGGATGTCGCTTCATCTGTTCTACTCAGGCTCTTCTTAGCCCAGGGAAACAAATCTCAGCCAGGTCGTTGTTTTGCTGGGTTTACAAGGAAGGCTTAGTGGCAGGACACCTGCTTGGCATGCAGAAGGTGCCATGTTTCCGACAGAAACACGTCCTTTGATAAGGATCTGGAGGACTAGGGACTTGCGTCGTTTTTAGGGGAAGAGCTCAGTGGCAGGACACCTGCTTGGCAGGCAGAAGGCCCCAGATTCGATCCTCGGTGGCCTCTCCAGGTAAGGCCGGGAATGTCTCCTGTCTGAAACCCTGGAGAACTGCTGCCTGTCAGTGTGGACACCCCAGAGCTGGCTGGACACTGGGGTCTGACTTGGGAAAAGCGGCTTTCTCCATCACTAAGTCAGGCCTTTCTTCAGATGCATGAGGAATGGGAACATAGAGTTGGAAGAGACACCCGAGGGTCATCTAGTCCAACCCCCTGCAATGCAGGAATCTCAGGGGGTTGTGCTGACATTAGCAGGTGAGAATATTCACCTCCTTCATTTCCCGGTTCTCGAAGAAGGATTGCGGAGGCTGCTGCAAAGCACAAGAGCGTGCTGTGTGTTGTTTTCCCTGGTCAGTTGGCAACCCAATAAGGGAAGATGCTGCTGGAGATCGCAGCAACAAGGCTGATATCAGATTTCTCGCAGCTCCAGTTGATCACCTTCTCCCAAATGTGGGGGTTGGGGCTTTGCAAAAACCCACCTTTGGAACAAACAACGGTTGATCAAGAGACGGACAGGAAGGCAGGAAGGAAGGAAAAACCACACCCTCTGACAGGGTAGCCATGAATTTTCCAGGACAGAAGGAACTCTGTTACTACCTGTAACTAGAAGGAACTCCATGCCACATTAAAGCATCCTCCCCTGTCACCCAGAGGCACAAGTGCAGCTCAGATGAACAGCCAGCATCTGAGGCACCTTCCAGAAGCTCACGGCTTTGTCAAGAGCCCTTTGGGAAGGAATTCAAAAAAAGTATGACTCACCCCCCCCTTTTTTTTAACACAAGGGAAATGGAGGCAAGCAAGGTACATGCTACATACCATGAGTCAGTGGGCATCCCTGAGGGCATCCTGCTCTGATCCACCCAAAATGCAAAGCTTCACCTGTGGGATTTCTGACTGTAACACTCAGATACAAAACTTTTTTGAATTCTGCCTGTAACTTAAAAGCACAGAGCCTCTCTGCTGCCTTTTAAGGGTGGCAGCCATAGGGAATATCTGCACATCCTCAGAGGCACTCTTTGTCATGAGGTTTGTTTACTACGGATGACACTTCTCACACACTGAATGGGCTTAATGGCCGAGTGAGGATTTGAATCTGGAAAAAAATAGACAACTGAAGCAAACATTTCTCTCTCTCTCTTTGTAAAGGTTTCTCTGCCTTCATATTATTTCTATTGGCTTTTCAATGAAAATGCCTATTATATAACGCTACCAAACAGAAATGGAATATAACAAGAAATACAGACACACAGAAAAGTTTCCACTTTTTATTTTTATTTTGTGTTGTTTAAAAACAACAATAATTTTAAATATATATATATATACAAAAATGAAGCAGCCTCAGGCTTATTTCAAAGGGCCAGTTTGTACCTTGGGCAAGAGTGGCCTGTAACCTCCCAGGGCAGAAAGGAGAGAGAGAAAAAGGTGTCTCCGAGAAAGAAGAGAGAAGCAGGGTTAGGAAAGAGAGAGAAAGCAGATGAGCTCTGCGCCTCTTCCTGCCTCCTTGTTGTGATCCTGTAAACACCACCTTTGGCCAGATGTTGCCTGTGTTGCGGGTGATTCACAGGGCAAAAATGATCCCTGAGATAGCAAAGGAGTCCGTCTGTAATTGGACGCCTGGGTTTGCAGAGCTCACCTCCCTCCTGTTCAGGTGTGACATCATACCTGTGGTGAGGCGGAAAACATGACCATGTTGGGAATAGAGAAAGGACGAAGGAGCCAGCGAGGTTTGCTCTGATCTTCCCTAATTTGTGCAACAGTTCCATGTAGCTTTCAGTCCTCATTCACAACGACTCATTTTATTTCTAGGTGAAAGACAGAAAGAGAGAGAGAGAGAGAAATTCACACCAGGCCAGAATGAATATTTTTATTCTTTCATTCAAAGCATTTTTAACCCGCTGTTCACTGCTGGGAAAGCCTTCCAGGTCAGCTTGGAAGCATGAAGGGATAAGACAGACACGGCACAAAAGGAAAAGCGATTGGGAGGGAGGAGGAAAAAGCAACGTGGTGCAGCAGCGGCAGCACGCAGGCCCATTTTACATCTGTGGAACACCGAGGCTCAGAGCTTGCCTACAGTTAGAGCTGAGTCAAGAAAGGCTTTCTGGTCTACTGAGAGTTTTCAGCTGCTGGGGTAAGCGGCAAAATGTGGGCTGGGCTGGGAGCTGCTTGTGTTTGCCCAGCTGGTCAGGACAAAGTTCACATCCAATTCCACTGTGCAACTTTTGCAGGATCCCTTTGCTCAAGCCTGAGTTTCCTTAGGAGGAGCTGCCAGTCAGAGACCATTGCCTACCTCTCCAGGTAGAAGGTCCCAGGGAGCTGGGGGCACCTTTCCTGCCCGCCCTTCTGCTTCATCCGTTGCCTGATCTTCTGTATTTTTAAGAGCAAGCTGTCTTGCATAAGGATAGAATCATAGAATCGTAGAGTTAGAAGGGACCCCAAGGGTCATCCAGTCCAACCCTTTGCAATGCAGAAATCTCAGCGAAAGCATCCATGACAGACGGCCGTCCAACCTCTGTTTAAAAACATCCAAAGGAGAGTCCACAACCTCCCGAGGAAGACCGTTCTACTGTTGAACAGCTCCTACTGTTTCTTCCTGACTTCGAAAGAGCTTCACCTGTTGAATTGTTGGCTGTTGAGCTACTGTTTGTATGTGCTTTGTCCCTGAGCCTTATGGATGGAGGCTGGCTGCGAGGGACCATCCCCAAAGGAGATTTTGTTGCTCTCGTTCTCAGGGAAATCATACATTTAAAGCATCTGACACACACACCCCAATAGGATCATGAAAACCGTAGTTTACCCTTCACAGATCTACAGTTCCCAGCACCCTTAACAAACCGCTATTCCCAGGATTCTTGGTTTGTGAGATGTCCTTAGAATATAGAGTTTGTATGTGTCCCTGACGCGTTAAGACGTCTCGCATCTTCCTTCACCCTCCTCCTCACAAAGCATCAGTGCTCCCCCCCCAAAATGTTTAGGGGTACTCTCATTTTCCTACTCATATTGAAATACTGCCCCTCAATGAGGCCAAAATTAGATTCACAAAATGTTTAGGGGTATGCGTACCCCTGCGTACCCCCAGAAAAAAAGCACTGCAAAGCGTTGTTTTCCTGTGGAACTCCTGCCCACAAGAAGCTGACCTGGAGGGCCTAAAAGGCTTAGACAAATTCACATGGGCTGCAGAGAGATCTCTCGACAACTATCAGCAGCAAAATGGAGATTCAGAGGCAATTCTACTTCTGATTCCCAGGCCAGGTGGCGGTGGTGGAATGACAGAGGGTTGTTGAGCCTGTGCCCTGCCAGCGTCCGGATGGCCGCTGGGAAAATCCAACAGGAGGCCGGGAAGGCCACCAATTTAGATGGCTTTAAAAGAGGGTTGTTGTTGTTGTTGTTGTTTAGTTGTTTAGTGGTGTCCGACTCTTCGTGACCCCATGGACCAGAGCACGCCAGGCACTCCTGTCTTCCACTGCCTCCTGCAGTTTGGTCAGACTCATGCTGGCAGCTTCGAGAACACTGTCCAACCATCTCATCCTCTGTCGTCCCCTTCTCCTTGTGCCCTCCATCTTTCCCAACATCAGGGTCTTTTCCAGGGAGCCTTCTCTTCTCATGAGGTGGCCAAAGTATTGGAGCCTCAACTTCAGGATCTGTCCTTCCAGTGAGCACTCAGGGCTGAATTCCTTCAGAATAGATAGGTTTGATCTTCTTGCAGTCCATGGGACTCTCAAGAGTCTCCTCCGGCACCATAATTCAATAGCATCAATTCTTCAACGATCAGCCTTCTTTATGGTCCAGCTCTCACTTCTGTACATCACTACTGGGAAAACCATAGCTTTAACTATACGGACCTTTGTCGGCAAGGTGATGTCTCTGCTTTTTAAGATGCTGTCTAGGTTTGTCATTGCTTTTCTCCCAAGAAGCAGGCGTCTTTTAATTTCGTGACTGCTGTCACCATCTGCAGTGATCATGGAGCCCAAGAAAATGAAATCTCTCACTGCCTCCATTTCTTCCCCTTCTATTTGCCAGGAGGTGATGGGACCAGTGGCCATGATCTTAGTTTTTTTGATGCTGAGCTTCAGACCATATTTTGCGCTCTCCTCTTTCACCCTCATTAAAAGGTTCTTTAATTCCTCCTCACTTTCTGCCATGAAGGTTGGATTAAATAAAAGAGATAAAAGAGGATTAGATATATTAATTAATGGAGGTTATCAAAACCTCCACAACCAGAGGCAGCAGTGCATCTGAATACCAGTCACTGGAAACCACAGGAGGAAGAGAGTTCGAATCCTGCTTGCTGGTTCCCCACAGGCCTCTGGTTGGCCAGGTTGAGAACCAGATGCTGTACTGGGTGGGCCCCCTTTGGCCCGGTTTGGCAGGCTTTCCTTATGTTCTCAATCATGGGAACCGTAGTTTACCCATGGGCAGATCTACAGTTCCCAGCACCCTTTTAAAAAACCACATTTCCAAGGGAGAATGTGGCTGCATCCTCCCTGATGTGTTTGAGGACTTCCTTCCGTCGTTGGGCCTCCATGATGTAATTTCGAGGGAATGTGGCAATTAGGAGGAAGAGGAGCAGCCCAAGGGAAAGATGGAACGCCTCTCTCAGCAGAGCTGGAAGTCAGACCGGCTCCTCAGCTCAGGCAGGTGAGGAGGAGCAGGAGCAGGAGAAGTTGTTGTCGACAGATGCTCCGAGCCAAAGAGGCGCTATGGCCTCCTGGAACCGTCCCAGGAGGCTCTCCATGCCGGCTGGAGGGGTAGGGAGAAGCTGGCTGCACCCTCATCTCTGGGGCCCAGAGGAGGAGAGGAGGGTCCTCAGCCCCCTGGTGAGTCTCTGGAGGGGAAGGGGCTTCCCGCGGAGTCTGCTTGGTGACCTGGGTCGGCGACTGGCGGACCTTGTGCCAATTTTGGCCCAGGAGCGGCAGAAGGATGGATGAACTGGATTGGCGACGTTTTGGAAGCGCGTTCGATCCCCACAAAAAAAATGGGAATTGTAGTTTGTCGAGGGTGCTAGGAATTGTAGCTCTGTGAGGGGTGAACTAAAGTTTCCAGGATTCTTGAGGGGTAGGTGTGCTTTAAATGTAGTTTGTTGGGGTGCTGGGAATTGTAGCTTTTTAAAGAGGTAAATGGCAGTTCTCAGGTTATTGGGGTGGCTGGCTGCTTTAAATGTAGTTTGTCAGGGGTGCAGGGAAATGTAGTGCTGTGAGGGGTGAACTGCAGTTTTCAGGATCCTTGAGGGGTGTGTGTTATAAAACTTGTTTGTCACGGGTGCTGGGAATTGTCGCATTGTGAGAGGTAAACTATAGTTCTCAGGTTATTGTAGGAGGGGTTTTAAATGTAGGTTGTTGGGCATGCTGGGAATTGTAGCTCTGTGGGGTAAATTACAGTATACAGGGTTATTTTAGGGGAGCAATGCTTTAAAGATACGGTGTGCAGGCAACTCTGGGAAGCAATATTGTACTAGATGGAGATCTGTCACGTGATTGGGGGCAAAGGAAGCTCACGGCTGACCCCTTGGGCAAAATCCGCTCCCGTCTAGACGTCATCCCTGAAGTGGGATAAATGTTTCTCCTAGGTCTGTGAGGTTGAGGCCAGATAGAGCCTCCCCAGCCAGGAGTGGTCTACCTGCGGGGAGTCCCTGGACTGAGAAAGGGGGTCTATCTGGCTGTTGGTGTGGTGAGTGCTTTGGTGTGAGAGAGAAATATGTCTCTTCATTTTATATCTTTCTCTCAGAGGAGGCTCTTGTAGGCACATTGGGAGCTGCTGGCTCCTACCAAGTTAGACCAGTGGTTCATTTAGCTCAATATTGTCTACACTGACTGGCAGCGTCTCTCCAGAGGTTTCAGGCAGCCGTACCTGGAGATGCCGGGGATTGAACCAAAAATCTCCTGCATGCAGGGCAGCTGCCCTACCCATTTAGCTACAGTCTTTTCTTTAAAAAGGAATTAAGATTCCAGTCCTCAGCATTTGAAATGTGGGGCTGATTTAAAGACAGGAAGAAGATGGGAAGCTGTTCCCCAGCCCTACCAGGAGATGCCAGGAATTGAACCCAGAACCTTCTGCATCCAAGGTAGAAGCTCTGCCCACTAAGCAGCAGCCCTTCTCCAGCAACGAGTCTTTACATTTGACAAGTACACAACCCATGCGCCCGTCTCCATAGACAGGCGAGATGTACAGCCATGTAGCTGCTCAGCTCTAAGGTTCAACGACAAATGTGCTCACTCTTTCCCACAAGTGCTGGCCCACGGCTGGAAGCATCTTGTGCTCAGTGTAATGCGCCGTTGAGTCATGAGTTGAGTCCGTGAGATGTGCTGGTCAGAGTGTTGGACCAGCACCTGCGCATTGTCAGACTGCTTTAAAAGCCCCTGACGGCTCGAGACAGAGAGCCATGCTGCGATCAGCAGAAAACGGAGACCTGTTCTTGAAGCAATTTGACTTGGTAAGGCAGGAGGGGGGAACCTGCGGCCCTTCAGAGGCAGTGGCTGTGTAGTGGTTAGAGTGCCGGACTAGGGAGAGACCAGGGTTCAAATCCCCAGTTGGCCGTGGAGCTTCGATGGCCCGGTCAACGGCCTCTCAGCCTAGCCTACCTCACAGGGTTGTTGTGAGAAGAACCTTGGGATATCAATGTAATAAATAATGGAAATGAGTTATTTCAGGACTTAAGATGTGGTGGCAGCGATTGCACGGTTATCTGGGGGCACCCAGGCTATTGGATGGGGTATGCGTGTGTCAGAGAGTGATAATCTGCTTTCGTGTTGAATATTCACTGACGTGTGCTGGAAATGTTTTCAGCAGCCTGATTAAAAAAGAAGTCTGTACGTGTGATTAATCCTCTGTAATTTGACTCATTTAATCAATTAAACAAATTAGCATTTGGACAAAACCTCAATATGTTTTCAAGATATTTAAGGACGCGTCTGCTGACATGACGATGTGATAAGCAGAGACGCTCTCTGAAGGAAAAGGCATATTGATGGGCTCATCTTGAATTCTGGTAACTCAGCCAGAGCTAAAGAAGCTGGCACAGCAGAAGGGGCGTAACTTGAACTCGGGGTCTGATTCATTTGAAAGAAACCAATTGTGGTTTTTTTTAAAAGAAAAGAAAATACATTTGCATGTTGATGGAGAAGTATATTCAAATCATCTGGAGAAGGCAGTCAAATTTAGATAGGAAATATGTCACGAATATCTAACAAATATTTGCAGGCTACAGACTATTTGGTGTGAATACTGACAGGCGGATACGATGAAAGGGTATTTTTTTTGGGAGGGAGTATAGCTTTTCTATTTCATTTTTAACAAAAATGCATATAATGCAGATAAAAGAGAGAGAACAATCATAGCAACAGATAACAGATGAAAATTAAAAGATGAAAAGCAAAACTATAAAACAAGATACTGAAGGGAACGAATCCAGCAAATGCAGGTTTTCTCCTTCTTAAACTTAAAAACAATTCTCTCCCCATTTCCATTTTTTAAAAGTACAAGGCAACTTACAATAACATGAATATAACGATATTTCTCCATGTCTCTGTCTGATCAGATGTAATACATATAGAGAGGGGAGCTTGCTATCTTTAATGCTCTTTAAGGATAATGTTCAGTAACTGCCTGTCCAGCAGAAAACTCACAGGTGAAGCTTTCCCTGTTGGCACAGAGCTGCAGTGAAGGAGATAAGCTGCACCTGCTGAATTTCTGCCGGTCACACGTTGTCTCTGCCCCACAAACCATGGCAGCCTCTGTTTCTTTTGGCCAGACAAAGTTCCTGTTTCCTTTTTTATTCTGTGACTGTGCTCGCACCATATATTTAAAGCACCCCTCCAATAACGTTGGGAACTGTAGTTTGTTATGGGTGCTGTGAACTTGCAGATCAGTGAACGGCGAACTGTACTTCCCAGGATTCTCGGGGTGGGAGGGATGTGTTTTGTGTACACACCGCTCAAGTTCCTTCTCGGCCTCACCTAATTAAAATTCCTGACCTGTGCAGGACGTATTTAAATTTGTTTTGTTCTTTGTAATGTTCCAAAATGTCATTGGCAGTGACATTACCAGTGCCTTGGGGGCGGGGGGGACAGGACTTCCTGATGAGTTCCAGGATACAAGTTTCAAGAATAGAGTTGCTCTGTCTTATATATCAGGTGTGTGTAGCTGTTGTTGTTGTTTTTAATGCCATTGTCTGCAAACACTTTCCCCATTGGTTGACCTTCTCTGATGACACAGAATGTGCAGCTGCCTCCTAAGGGCAGTTGCGGAATGCTGAAAAACTGATGGAACTGCAGAGAGTCAACAGGTGGGAAATTAGTATTTCTGTGGCCAGAAACTGCTTTATGAAGGGAGGGATATCAAATATGGCACAGAGGCAAGGAGATCTCATAAAGCGAAGCTGAAGAGTCAAGGGGTTTGGGATAAAATGAGGGGTAGTGGTGTTAGGACAGGTTGTGTGTGCCAGCGAGAGGTAACAAGCCAGACCTTTGGTTTCTGTAATATTTCTTGGAACAAGGAAGAAACCTAGAATAGGGAATAAACTGTGTACACACATTTAAAGCACATTTAATGCACACAGCAATAATCCTGGGAACTATAGTTTACCCCCGACAGAGCTACAATTCTCAGCACCCTTAACAAACTACAATTCTTTTTCTTGGATTTGTGTGTATGCTTTAAATGTGCTTTATAGAAAGACCCCTGACAGAAACCCCAGAGAGGAAACCAGTGTACCTTTAGGCAATACTGTATGAAGCTAGGCGGACCATTGGTCTGACTAGGTATAAGATTTAGATAAGGCTTTCTAGAGCAGCTCTGTATTCAGGAACCATGAGGACTAGCATCTTACTTTAAGAGAGAGGCTGTAGCTCTGCGTTAGAGCACCTGCTTTGCATGTAGAAGGTCCCAGGATCAATCCCTGGCATCTTCCAGTAGGGCTAGGAAAGACTCCCTGCCTGAAGTCCCAGAAAGATGCTGCCAGTCAGTGTAGTAGCAGATACTGAGCAAATTGGACCCGTGTCTGACTGGGTGTGACGCAGCTTCCTGTGGACGCAAAGACACACAGCCGTTTGCAATAGACAGAAGCGGCAGGCCTAGCTTTATTGCTCAAACCCTGATGTTTATTTAAGGAGCAAATGCAGGGTTTCTCTCTCTTTTTTTAAAAAAAGGGGGTGTTTCTAGTCCTCATGATTCTGTAGGGGGGGGGGAGAAATTACTGATGAAACTGCACGGAGCTTTTCCTAAGGGTTCAGCCGGAGTAAAAGCAAACAAAAGCCCTTACCCAATTCTTGTTTTCGTTTTAAACCTTACGATTCTGGCAGGGTGAGCCCTGTAATTTTTCCTTAACGCTCCGGGGTGTGTCCCTCACACAAGCGCTGGCCTTTCCTTACACCAAGAACCGGAACAGAGAATAAAAAGACACGGATGTGTTCACATCAAAGAACTTCATTCCTGTCCTGGGTTTCCTCTTGCCTCTCCTCCCGGCCCTACCCAGTGCGTTTGTGTTTGAGATTTGCTGCTCAAGGGGCCCTTAAATATAATAGTTAAGTCTCCAGTTCTCATGGTTTTGGTTATAGGACTGATTTAAATATGAACACAGGGAGTGTAGTGTATCTTGATTTCGGTGTAGAATCATAGAATCATAGAGTTGGAAGAGACCCCAAGGGCCATCCAGTCCAACCCCCTGCCAAGCAGGAAACACCATCAAAGCATTCCTGACAGGTGGCTGTCAAGCCTCTGCTTAAAGACCTCCAAAGAAGGAGACTCCACCACACTCCTTGGCAGCAAATTCCACTGTCGAACAGCTCTTACTGTCAGGAAGTTCTTCCTAATGTTTAGGTGGAATCTTCTTTCTTGTAGTTTGAATCCATGGCTCCGTGTCTGCTTCTCTGGAGCAGCAGAAAACAACCTTTCTCCCTCCTCTATATGACATCCTTTTATATATTTGAACATGGCTATCATATCACCCCTTAACCTTCTCTTCTCCAGGCTAAACATACCCAGCTCCCTAAGCCGTTCCTCATAAGGCATCGTTTCCAGGCCTTTGACCATTTTGGTTGCCCTCCTCTGGACACGTTCCAGCTTGTCAGTATCCTTCTTGAACTGTGGTTTTTGACAAAGCCCCCCGTGATATTCTTGCGAGGAAGCTGGTAATATATGGGTTGAACGAGGTGACTGTTAGGTGCATTTGTAGCTGGTTGACTGACCGAACCCAAAGAGTACTCATTAATCGTTCCTCGTCTTCCTGGGGAAAAGTGACAAGTGGGGTGCTGCAGGGTTCTGTCCTGGGCCTGTTGTTGTTCAACGTCTTTATAAATGACTTGGATGAAGGAATTGAGGGGGTGCTCATCCAATTTGCAGATGATGCTAAACTGGGAGGGGTAGCTAATGCCACAGAAGACAGAATCAGAATTCAAAATTACCTTAACAGATTGGAGAACTGGGCACAAGCCAGCTAACAAAATTAATTTCAATAGGGACAAGTGTCAGGTTCTGCACAGGAAGAACCAGATGCACAAATATAGGATGGGGGGCACCTGGATTGCCAGCAGTACATGTGAAAAGGATCTCGGGGTCTTGGTGGAATCATAAGCTCAACGTGAGTCAACCGTGTGATGCAGCAGCAAAAAAGGCTAACGCTATTCCAGTCTGCATCAACAGACTAGTGTCCAGATCAAGGGAAGTAATAGTCCCACTCTATTCTGCCTTTCAAATTTGTTTATTTACGGCCATAGGCCCACAGAAAAGAGTTTAAGAACCATATACAGCTTATACAACATCACTTTAACAATTTAAATAAGAATAGTTTAGATATGATTTGACGAGTTTAAAATCAGCAAGCAAGTTAGTACAATTTCTTGTGACCTGGCAAATTAAAAATTTGCTCCTTGGCTCCGTCTATTCTGCCTTGGTCAGACCACATCTGGAATCCTGTGTCCAGTTCTGGGCACCATAATTTAAGAAGGACGTTGACAAGCTGGAAGGTGTGCAGAGGAGGGCAACCAAGATGATCAAGGGTCTGGAAACCAAGCCTGATGAGGAGCGGTTGAAGGAGCTGGGTATGTTTAAGCCTGGAAAAGAGGAGACTGAGAGGAGATATGAGAGCCATCTTCCAATATCTCATGGAAAGAGGGAGCCACGCTTGTTTTCTCCTGCTCTGGAGGGGAGGACTTGAGGCTCTTGTCCAGCCCATTACTGAAATAAGACACCAAACCAGCACATTCACTGCTGCGCTTTCTGATGTCAAGGCGAAATAAGAGCTGTGTATCATCAGCGAATTGATGACAACGCACTCCAAATCTCCGGATGACCCTGCTCAGCAGATTCAGATGGATGACCACTGACTTGGAGGGTTTTAAAAGAGCATTGGATGGATACAGGGAGGAGGGGGACGGCTATCAAGGGCTACTAGCCTTGGTAGCTATGTCCTGTAGGATCCTAAATGGGGAGATCAGATTCTGCTTAGAATCATAGAGTTGGAAGGGACCCCTGAGGGTCATCTAGTCTAACCCCCCAATGCAGCAATGTGTAGCTGTCCTTTATGGACACTGTAAGAACAGGATGCGAGACTAGGTGGGACTTTGGCTTAATCCAGCAGGGCTCCTCAGGTGTCTTTATGGAACCTCCAGCTCTAGAGGCAGTCTATCTAGATTTCTGGGTTCTTAGGGGCACTGGGCCACTGTGAGAACAGGAAGTTGGCCTGATCCAGCTACAGGGCTCTTCTTACATTCTTAACAGCATGGGGGCGGGAGGACTGACTCCTGTAGACCCCCATTGTGAAGGCTCCAGGGGGTCAGGAGCCTTCAAAGCAGGACTGATTCCCAGTGATATGGGAAGCCACCGAGAGAATCAGCAGGCTCACTCTCTCTGCCAGGCGCTGGTGGGACCTACGGGCATTGATGGGTGGGCAGGGGACGGAGGTTTGCACAGCTAGAAAGAGCGGGTGCATTTGAAATGAGATGTGCCACTCGATAGAGAAAATGCCACTCATTTGGCTTGTGGCACCTGACAGATTAGATCCTGAGGGCATGTGGCCCTTGTCAGAATAACAAAACAAAACATATTGGCCACTGTTGAGCTCAAACTTGCACAGGCTGTCCATGCCAAACTGCAGTCCTGGGTTTATGGGCCAACGATGGCTCCAGGCGCCACCTTCCATGTCAGGTTGGTGGAGCTGTGTCCGAAGGCGATTGCTTAATAGCATGGGCAAAATGCCCTCTGCACATGCTCTTGAGATGTGGTGCTTGGTGTTTCTACTTTATATATTTAGTTATGTTCATTATCACGTTTCTGCCCCACGTTTCCTCCAAGGAGCTCAAGGGAGTCCGTGTGCTTCTCCCCCTCTCCCTTGTATTCTCAAAACAACCCTGTGAGGTAGGTTTGGCTGAGAGGTTGTGACTGAGCCAACGTCACCCAGTGTGGGCTTCATGTGGCCGTGTGGGGATTTGAACCCTGGACACGCCCTGATCTTAGTCCAGCACTCTAACCACTACACAACACTGCTGCATATATGTATATGTGTGTATTTATTCAGAGATTCAGAGAATTGTAGAGGAATCATTTGCCCAGTGAGCGGCTCAAACCCAATACCCTGAGATTGAGTTTCATGTTCTAACAGTGGAGCTATATTCCCCTTTGTATAGAAACCTAGTTTCCACACACACACACACACACACACAACCCGAACATTAAAAGCCTTGCCAGTGTGTTGTTTTGTGTATCTCTGACTGATGCTGTTTGCAAAACAATTGTGTGTCTCCTTCCTGCTGTATCTGGAAGCGATGAAAACTAAAGCAATCCCTGAGCAAAGCAGTCTACCTGTAAACTACCTGAGCCTGGAAGGTAGCTTACAATACAATGCACTCAGTAACTAATGCATGACTATTACTAATATTTAATAAGGCTAATCAATAACAATTACAATTGTAAATTTTAAATAAAATTGTTAATTCTTAATTATTTTTATTAATAAATCACAATAAGTAGCCAAAACTTTATTAATAATAATGAGTTAATAAGTAATTATTAATTGGTTAATAGCCAATAATTAATAATTATTGAAAATATTAAAATGAATTATTATTTACTGAAGGTTGGGTCACTGAGGACGGCAGGCATCCTGACTCTAGAAGCAATCCCCTGCTCTCAAACGTTTGCAGACTTTCCCACGTCGCCGCCGCTCTTTATGCATGGGACTAACCAATGCGTTAATAAATGAATACATTGCAAATGTATTAATATAAAGGGACAAACCAAGTGCGCATGTGCGGGAAAAACGCGTTGGGAGGGGAAGAGGGCGGAGCCTAAGGAGTTGGCGAGCGGCGACGGACAAAAGAATGACGGCAAAGGTGGGCGGGCCTTTGCGAGCGCGCGGAGGCGTGGCCAGCGCGAGGGCAGATGACGCTGCAGAACGAAGGGGTGGGTGTGGCCGGCGTTCGCGGGCGAGTGAGGAAAGCGTGGGGAGGAGGCGAAGGGGTGTGGCCGAGGCGGGAGGGGAGGGGAAGTGGGCGTGGCCGGTATATAAAGAGCGGGCGTGGCCGGATGCTCCTTTAGTCGTAAGGAAGCGTCGCCGGGAGCGGAGTGGGCAGGGAAGGCAGGCTGCAATGAACGGGGCGAGGAGCCTTTGCACGCTGGTGGATCTACAACCGGAGGGAGAGAGCCCGGTAAGCGACCAGGTGGGCTCCTCTGCACCTTTTCAGCCTCCCCTGTTCGGGGCTTTATATATAATAATTAAACTTTTAAATAAAGCTTAATTCTCTCTATTATTCAAAACCTTTGCAATACAGTGGCACCTCTGGTTAAGAACTTACGGTAATTCGTTCTGGAGTTCTTAACCTGAAACTGTTCTTAACCTGAGGTACCACTTTAGCTAATGTACTGTGGCAATCGTAAAGAGTAACAAACAGGTCCCGTAGCAAGTATTTTATTTTTTAAATATCATTTTAAAGAATTCCTTACTGTTTGTAAAACATCGTTCCTTGGTAACTTTATTTGCTATTTTTTTAAAGGAAAAAAAAGGGACTTTAGGTTGCTAAGTGTTACTCAGAGTAGGTCCACTGAAATTTATGAACCTGAATTAGTCGTGTTTCTTAAATGGGTTTACTCTGAGTAGCATCGAATTAACACCCTTTGAAAGCGATGTGCCCTGTTGATAACTTAAGAAAAGAAAAAGAACATGAAGCATTGCGATTGTGTGTGTGTTTAAATGCAGTATTTAAAAATAACGTGGCGTCCGAGATGTAAAAAGAAAACGACTGTCAACAAGATAAACAAGTCCGTTCTAAGTCAAAATCAGACTGTAATGCAATATTAAAAGCAGACACAAGTGTAGATATGTGTTTGGCACATCAAGGTTGAATCCTATAAACACTTGGACTGTAATCTTGTCCCTGGGAGTACAACTCCTTGAACCTTAGCGGAGCTTACTTCTGAGTAGACCTGTGTAGGATCGCACTGTTACTTGAGAATACAGTTGGCACTCAGCTAAATAAGTATAAGATTGTGCTGTGTGGTGGTTACTTGTAATGTAAATACTAGGTGTCGCTCATTGCACTTCGTAAAGGTTGCCTCTGAGCATGTGCAGTTGGCCCTTATGTCAACAAGTTCCAGACATATGTTGTTGTTGTTGTTCAGTCATTCAGTCGTGTCCGACTCTTTGTGACCCCATGGACTAGAGCACGCCAGGTCCAGACGTATACAGTGCTGTATATTTGTTAGTCTCCGTCTGTCTCTTTTTTTGCAAGTCACCCCTAAAGCAGAGGTTACAGTTTTTTGGCTGGGGGGGGGGGGCGGGAAGGCATGGTATCCACAATTTTGGGCCAAAAAGCTCATATTTGGTGTGGAAAAGACTACTCTGGACACATTTTTTTTATCTGGAATTAGTCTGAACCTGTATTAAAGTCAAGTAGACTCAAGATTTAAAGAATAAATCTATTGCTTCAAACCTAAGTTTGATTGCTCGGAAGTACCGTAACTCCCCATGGAATTCTGTGGCATTTACTTTTGAGTAGGTGTAGTACATGTATGCATGAGTCTGTTGATCGGATTGCTCTGTTTGCTTCTTCCTTGGGTGTCCTGTTTTTTTAAAAAAGGAGAAAAGCAAACTATGTTTTAAAGAAATACATAGTATAGCTCCTTTGTAAGGAGGAGGCTATACTGTATAACTTTCTTCTAATATTCTTGCTGTGACTTCTGAGTTGTAACACTTAATATTTGAGAGGCTCAACAGTTTTGAGAAGTATTTATTTTACAGGGTGATCTGTGCAAAATGTCAAAGGCACTGGCTAGATTTAGGACATAATTTAGGACATAAAAAGTTTTTGTCAGCTCTTCGTGTGCTGTATATCATCTGGTAAGGAAGGAAAGTGTGCCCATTTTGCAGGTGGCAGTGGGGGAAATGGAGGCCAGGAGAAAATGACTTCCCTCAGGCCACCTGATGAGTTTCTGAGGACTACCAATGTTCACAGAAGTTGTGTTTTCCCTTCTGTCATAGTGATTTTTGTTGTATGAGGTAGCCCGGAGGTGACATCTATTCCCGTAGGTTTGTGAGGTTGCAGTTACCGGTACTAAAGGCCTCTCTCCTAGGAGTTACTTTAGGGCAGGGTGGATAAAAATCAATGATTTTTTTAAAAAAATAATTTTTTTTTTTAAATTTAAATTGGATTTTTTTGGTTTAAATTGGATTTTTAAAATAAATTGCTTTTGGAGGAAAACCTTTCTAAAGGTAGTTTTCTATTTAGGTTACATTATAGTCCAAATGCTAGTTACAGGTAGGTAGTCGTGTTGGTCTGCTGTAGTCGAAACAAAACAAAAAGTAAAAAAATTTCTTCCAGTAGCACCTTAGAGACCAACTAAGTTTGTTATTGGTATCAGCTTTCGTGTGCATGGTATCTGAAGAAGTATGCATGCACACGAAAGCTCATACCAAGAACAAACTTAGTTGGTCTCTAAGGTGCTACTGGAAGGAATTTTTTTATTTTGTTTCGACTATGGCAGACCAACACGGCTACCTACCTGTAACTATCATTTAAAACTGTTATCTGAAGGAATTGCAGGTTGGCTGTTTTGACAACATCCAACCTCTCTGGATGGCACCAACAATGACATGATGATGCCACTCCTTGCTGCCTCCCAGAGGAAAATGGTTGCTTATCTGATGTCTCTGCTGGGAGATGAGGAGGGCAAATTAACAAGATGTTGCTGAAATAGGCCTATTTTGGGGAAGGGGGGCGGCAGTAGGAGTTGAAAGGATGGATGGTGGAAATTTTTTTAAAAAAAAATTAATGCAAGTTCAGGCGGATGTTAACGTCGTGCACTTTTGCAAAACAGAGTTGGTGTCTGTGTTCGTTTATTTAGCGGAATTTGCGTGCCACTTAATTGCAAATAGAAGCTCTTATAGAGCTACATAGAATTGTAAACTGCCCAGGTTGGTCTGACCCGAGAGCTAAATTTACCTGTGTTTACTCTCCTTAGAGAGGTAGGTAGGGATATTCTAGTTCACCTGCCTCTCTCTCTTCTTCCTTATCTTGTTCTCTCTGCTGTTTTCTTATCTGGTTTTGCAAATTCCTCTGCCCACCCAAATTCTTGAAATTGCTGAATCAAAGCATGAACTTTGACCATCTTGCAAATCTCATCCTCCACCTTAAAAGGCCAAGAAAACGAGTTTCTCCCTCCCAACCTTGTCCTTGGCTTAATTTACTGCTCATTCCTTTTCCAGGTCTTGACATTAAAAAAAAAAGTAGAACAACCACCTTTCTTTAATGAGTAGCTGTCGCTTGAATCACCTACCGGATAAAAATTTGGGCATTTGACCCAGCAAGAAAGAAAGAAAGATTTATCCATTTGACCAGTCAAGTAACAGTGAAGCATTTTGCAATTTATTTTTGTTGGAACGGAAATGTGGTTTAAATTGTTTAAAGTTTTAAATAATTGGCAGGCTTAGCAGGTAGCCAGAACACAAAAGCAAACTATCTAACTCTGGTTCAAAAGCAAAGAAATTCAGCTCCTTTTTTTATTCAATGTTCCAACTTTGCAGAACACTCCCTAAGGCTTCGAATAAATAAACAGATCATGACACGCGCTTTTTATTTAATCCTGGAACACAGAATCTGCTTCAAGTCAATTTTTTAAGGAAGGCTATTAAGCCAAATAGCCGTAACAGCAAGCATTTTTTTTTTAAGCAAAACCTGAAACAAAGGCTCTTTTTGCTAAGTAGACAGCAGTCCACTTTGTCAAGCCTCATAGAATATTTGACGGCTGGCGAATTGACAGCGTTTAAGTGGTCAGTTGGCTGGTGTACAAACCTTAATTTTAAGCTGAAGGAGGAAGACTTCTGAGTGGCTTTTAGCATATATATGCTGCTGAGAGAGTAATAAAAGGTGAAAGGGGGCACCCATCTCTTCTGGTTAGAAACAGATGCTCACCTGATGCCCATCATTGCTCACCTTTAGGAAACCTTCCATTCTTTAAGGCCTTCAGCTTTCAGTTACCTGTAGGCTCCTTGATTGGGTGGGAAGTTTTAATCCTGCCTTTTAAAAACACAATTGTCTTTTTTGTTTTGTTTTATGCTAGTTTTAATGTTCGCTTGTTGCTTTGTTTTTTTTTTTAGAAAAAACTAATAAGTTTAATAAATAAAATAATGTAAATAAGCAACTGGAATGCTAAGCTAGGATGCAACTCTCATCTCCCCGCCCCAAGGATGGCCGTTCCCTGCTCACTCCTCAAAAAACCGTATTTTGCCATGGATGTATTGTGTGATCATTGAGAAGGAAAGTTACCTGTTTTTACCTACTGTGACCCTCTGTTCTTATTGGGCAGGGTTACGAATGTGAACTCCTGGCTTATCCCAGACTTCTGAAATGGCGTCTTTGTGACTCAGATTTCATTTGGAAAACAGTATATATATATATATATTTTAAAAAAAATTAGTTTGCAAGACACGGGTTGCGTTCAGACGTGGGGTTTTCATGTGTGCTAGTTTTCCTGGTTATAAATTGTACCGCTTACGTCTTGGTTTCCAGCATTCTGTTTACATTGCAATGCCTTGCGTTAGAAAACTCTGGCCTTTTAAAAATCAGTTTACCGCCACATCACGCTGAATTTTAAATGGCGGTTCTTGGCCACCGTTGTGCCCTGAATTCTGTCACTGTGAGTTTTCCCAAGTTAACAGGCTTGCAGATGCTCCATCTCCTACAAGAAATGATTAAGGCGGAAATTAGAGCTAAACTTCCACCGAATGCAGCCGTGGCATCTCAGGACTCCAATGAGGTATTTTAAAATTCCTAGGCAGGGTCATAACAATAGCATCCCTCCTCTCTGCAGGGTGGATTTATAAACCTCTTCTCCCACCCTTCCCCAGCTTGAGTTCTTGAGGAAAGTGACTGTTTTGACAATTATTATTTTCATCAGTTGTCTGCTAAGCCCATCCCAAGCCTGTTATAAGATCCCAGCATCTCTTGTTTTGGGATGAGCCAGTTTTGTGGTTACTGTGTGAACCACGTTCTAGCAACCGAGGGGGCCTTAGTGGTGACGGCACAGGCACTGTCCACTAGGCGCCTGTGGCCTTTCTGCAATTACATCCTGGATCACAATAGCCTTGCTAGTTGGCCAATGAACCAACTTTTCACAGTAGCAGTATATTGAGGGTTAAATGCTGCAGGGAGAAAAGGACCACTCACCCGCCCCCCCTCAATCTTGAAGGAAAGCTCCAGGTCCCATTTCACAGTGAGCAACGGTCAAACATTTGGGGAAATCTCTCTTAATATTCTCTGCGCACATCAACTGTTTGAACTCCTATATAAATGTTAGGTAAAGGTAAAGGGACCCCTGACCATTAGGTCCAGTCGCAGGCGACTCGGGGGTTGCGCGCTCATCTCGCATTATTGGCCGAGGGAGCCGGTGTACAGCTTCCGGGTCATGTGACCAGCATGACTAAGCCGCTTCTGGCGAACCAGAGCAGCGCACGGAAACGGCGTTTACCTTCCCGCCAGAGCGGTACCTATTTATCTACTTGCACTAGGGACTGAGCAACGGGAGCTCACCCCATTGCGGAGATTCAAACCGCCAACCTTCTGATCGGCAAGCCCTAAGCTCTGTGGTTTACAGCGCCACCCGCGTCCCTCCTATATAAATGTTAGTTATTATCAAATACATAACATGCTTGCAATTGGGAGTTAGTTATTATCCGATAGGGACGCGGGTGGGTTAGACACCAGAAGCTGCTTAGTCATGCTGGCCACATGACCCGGAAAAACTGTCTGCGGACAAACACCGGCTCCCTCAGCCAGTAAAGCAAGATGAGCGCCACAACCCCAGAGTCGTTCGCGACTGGACTTACGGTAACTGTCTGGGGTCCTTTACCTTTTTATCATTATTATCAAATACAGTGGACCCTCGACTTACGAAGATAATCCGTTCCGATGGAATCTTCGTAGGTCAAAATCATCGTAACTTGAGTCCCCATAGGAATGCGTTGGGAGAACACATTCGTAGGTAAAAAAAAAAAAATCCTCGTAAGTCGAGGAAACCGCATCTAAAACGGCCGCGACTTCCGATTTGAAGTCGAAAAAATTCGGAAGCGGTGGCTGCTTTGATCCCTCATAACTCGAAAAACTCATAAGTCGGGTCATTCGGAAGTCAAGGGATCACTGTACATAACGTGCTTGCGTTTGGGAGTCGGAAGATTGTGATGTAGACTGATGACACAACAGCAACAACAACAACAACCCCAGAGGGATTCTGTGGCTAAATTCCTGCCTGGGTGGATACTGGTGATTATGCACACTGAGGACCAGTAGCTGGCCTCTCTTCCTAGGTTCATTGCCCACCAGTATCTCTAATTAACCCACTTCAAGTCGGAGTGTTGTGGAAAAGACTTCCGGCTGGGCTCTAAGCCTTGCTGTCTGTCAGAAGAGAAAATGTGAAGGCTCTGTACAACAGCCTTGTAAAGGAGGCCAGTGTACTTTTTCTTCTGTTCACGTCTTATCAGGGTGGTGGCTGTTATTTTTTTTATTTAACCTGCCTTTCCTCCAGTTTTCCCAAGGCTGCATGCGTGGCCTTATCTTTTCCTACCAACATCCCTGTAAGGTTCACACAGCAGATTTTGGAACCCGGGTCTTGATGACCAGATACAGCAGTGCACCACATTGGCTAAAATATGTCAATTAGTGCCTTTTTAACCGGTGAGTGTTGGAAAATATCACCTGCATCAAAATCTCCACTTAATAACCGTATTTTTCCGTGTATAAGACTAGGTTTCCCCCCTAAAAAATAATGTCAAAAATTAGGGGGCATCTTATAGATGGAAAAATACGGTAAATGTGGGCCAGTCCCTCCCTCTCAGCCTAATCACCCTGATCCATTGAACTTTGTGACTTGAGTTGAGATTTGAACTCTGAACCTAGTCTGGCACTCCTCCAGCATCTGACTGCTCCTTCTCCCCCCCCCCCCGGGAGCCACCACACTTAAGACACCGCCCTCCCATTACCACCCTGTTATTAGTTCCGGTCTTAGAGAAGAAGTAAATACATTTATTTATTTCATAAAAATTATACAAATCTTGATTGCAAAAAGCCTCAAAGTGGTTTTCAAAAAATGAGTAAGACTCGTTACCCGGAGGCAGCATCTACTCCAGGCATCCCCAAACTTGGGCCCTCCAGATGTTTTGGACTACAATTCCCATCATCCCTGACCACTGGTCCTGTTAGCTAGGGATCATGGGAGTTGTAGGCCAAAACATCTGGAGGGCCGCAGTTTGGGGATGCCTGATCTACTCGCTGTAAGTGACCACCCCCACGGCTGTTTCAAGGCATCCATTCTTCTTAACCTTGGGGAAAAAACTACAAATAGGGGTTTGGTGGTTGTTTTTTGCTCATTAGTGTCTTGAAAATACTTATCGCTCTGACCTCATGTTTCTCATAAACGTTGCTCGCAAATGGGTTTTGATGGAGGAAGAAATGTAAAGATAATTACAACCCAGCGTGGAAAAATGGGGCTGTAATCTTTCTGCGACATGCCCCTTGTCGGGTGGGTAATTGTGCCGGGGACTCGGGAGAATTGCATTTGCGTAATCAAGACATCTCCTGGGACTTAAATTGCGGCGTGTTGGCCGTTTAGTCATTTATCTCTCAGGAGAGAGCTGCCAGGCTCAGCTGCCTTGGCTCTGCCAGAAGTCTGCAATTGCGTTCAGCTGATCGCATCTTGGCTTGAAATGACAGATCCCGGTGCGTGGCGTTACAGCAAACGATGCCTTTTGAGGTTTTAAAAGAGGAATCTGGCTAGGTAGTGGACAGCAGAGGTGAATCGAGAGGCATTGGAAACTGACGCTTGGGAAAACCTGGGGGGATCTGCGTGCCGCTGTGACAAAGACCACCCACCCACAGCCCCTGCTTGATGTAATTAGTTAGTGCTGTGCTAGATGCTCTCTTCAGTTGCAGAATTGATTTTGCTATGCCTCTTTGCGCAAAAATGGTGCAGATCTGCAAAAACGGTGCAGATCTCCAGCAGCTGCCAATGTTTGCGTGATTTCTGAACTGGGATGCGGTTGGTTGGCGCACCTGACCATAGGACGCACCTAGTTTTTAGAGGGGAAAAGCCCCAATTTTTTTTAGGATCAGCTCAAATTTCTGTAGCTTCTTTTGCAAAGGAGAAAAGCCCCTTTTTTGAGGATCAGCTCAAAGTTGTTGAACTTACTTTGCAAAGGGAAAAAACCCTGTTTTATGGGGTTTAACTCACAGTTCTGCAGCTTCAGGAAGCCATTTCTACAGTTTCCAGACAGATAATCTAATCAGCCAGTCACATGTCGCTGGGGAAACAGCCTCCCTCTGCAAGGGGGCGGGGCTAGAATCTCTCTCCCTTATCTCTCTCCCCAATCGTTTGCTGACATCTGCTCAGCGGGCTTCCTTTCAACACCCCCTTCTCTCTCTTTTTTTTTAAAAAGCATGATCTGCTTTTGCCCCTGGGCAGTTCAGCTCCAGGGACCACACATTCGCTCCATAAGACGCACAGACATTTCCCCTTACTTTTTGGGAGGAAAAATGTGCGTCTTATGGAGCGAAAAATACGGTAACTGCTTTAAGGTCGGGCATTTCCCTAGCCAAGAAATAAAATAGAAAATTGAGCGACTGGCCAAAGCAACCACCCCCAACCCTGGTCCACAGGTTTTGGACTACAACTGTGAAACAGAGCTCCTTCCGTTGCCTCTTCTATGGCAGACCTGCTCCATGTGGCCTCCTCTCCCCCCCAACTATCATTGGGGACAGCCGTTCCATCAGGCTGCGTCAGTGGGAGAGATGGGAAGCAAAAGGGCACATCTCACCAGCTTTGCTGGAGACCCAGTTCCGTCAGGCACCTCCTGCCCCGGAACTGTGCCAGGCTTTGGTCATTACAGAAACACCTGTTGAGAAATAGGTGCTTGAGTTTTCCTCTTCCCTCCCTGTCCATTTTCCCTTGTGTGCCTTTTTAAAAAATAATAATAATGAGGTAGGGACTGTCTTGTTTGGAATCTATGTTAAGCCACTCTGGGAGCCATTTTCGCTGAAAACCGGGGTACAAATGCCCTAAGTAAATAAATGCCCCCCAGCCCCCCCCAGCAGAGCCGCTTATATTGGTGCAGTGAAGGGAATTTCTACTTCTGTTCCTGTTCTCCTTCACCTTTCCCATCCCGGCTGGCCACCTAGAAGAATTTGCATCTAAGAACTTACACCTGCCTTTGCACTTTTCCCTGGGAGCTGTAGTTTGTTCAGGGTGCTGGGAATTGTAGTTCTACAGCTCCCAGGATTCTCTCAGGAGTGGGGGTGGGGGAGGTGGAAGGCCATGACTGTTAAACTGTTATTGGCTGCTTCCAGATAAACAAGCATAAGATTAACCTTGGATGCGAAGGAAAAATTGCATGCTTAGGCTGTTTACATAGAGCAAGCTCATTGACCATTAACAAAATATTAACTTCTACACCTTGACTTGTATTTTCTGGGGTGGTTTTCTTTGTGTGTGTGTGTGTGTGTGTGTGTGTGTGTGTGTGTGTGTGTAGAGATATAATTCCCCCAGGGACTTTGCACCTTGATAATGGTGAATGGAATGACTCATCTCCTGAAACTCCCAGCAGATCTGTGAAGTTCCGCTCCCCCCTTTACCATATATGGGGCGATTGCAGAATCTCACCTGCGTATTTTGTGTTTGCGTGGCGATGGCTGCTATAGAGACCAGATTAATAACCGCTTCGGTTGACCTGCCACGCCTTCAGAATTCTTGGTGGGGCTGTTAGATCTTTGCCACAAATCCTCATATTTCAGGAACTGGAGCGAGTGACCCAAACAGGGAAAATGTAGTCAGCCGCTGGAAGAAAACCTGCAATTAGTCGAATCTCCTAGAGATATCAACACTCTTTACATCAGCGAATTTCGACCATATGTTAGTGGGCGTTGTGATTCAGAAACATCTGGGCACTCGAAGTTGAAGAAACCATTGCTCTAGATCAGGCATAGGCAACCTTGGCTCTCCAGATGTTTTGGAACTACAACTCCCATGATCCCTAGCTAACAGGACCAGTGGTCAGGGATGAGGGGAATTGTAGTCCCAAAACATCTGGAGAGCCAAGGTTGCCTATGCCTGCTCTAGATCATGCCCCCCCCGAAGTGTTGGACTACGACTCCCATCATCCACTGGCAGTGCCAGCAATGGATGATGGGAGTTGGAGTCCCAGCAGCGTCCATTTTGCAGGCAACAGGTTGGGGAAGCCTAGGCGCAGAAATGCATCTTTTACTTGTGAGTTGTGTATGGCCACATTCACAACATGTATTTAAAGCACTGTGATATCACTTGAAACAAATTCTGCTCGTGGTAGTTTGTTAAGGCTGCTGAGTGTTGTTAGGAGAATGCCCCCCCCCAAATTGTATCAACTATTCATATAGCATCAGATACTCAAATTGGTTTCTAATTGTATTTTTATTGCTGCTTCTGCTTCTTACATTGCACATTGCCATATTACAACTTCAATCCTATGAAATTCAGATTGTAACATGATAGAGCGCCATGTGTAAGAAATGAAAGAAGCAATAAAAATGCAGGGTAAAAAGAATTGCAAATGCTACCACAGGCAGAAAAAAATCATTAAGCCATTCTTTCTCCCCCCCCCCAGGGCCCTCGGCAATTTTAATGTGGCCCATGGCAGGAAAGCAGAGTTTGAGAACCTCTGACCCCTAGGCATTAGCCCAAAGGAGATGGAGAAAGGGGGGGGGGATGAAGGCATTGTTTCAGACAAGGGCTGGTATTCCAGCCACCCCCTTTGTTTTGGTGATTCCCGCAGGTGCCACCTGCATTCCTCCCAAGTTTATCTGCATAATGAGGACTACAACCTTGTTTGTGTGTGTGTGTTTTTAAAAGCTGAAATTCTCTGGAGAGATCAGAATTTGGAGCTCACTATCATTACGTGTGGGTTTTGCATGCTCCTGGATTACAGAACGAGCCTGTTTTTATTTTTCAGTTTGGTTCTGCAACCAAGATTCGGGAAGCAAGAAGGCATTTTCTGTTCTGCCCTGTATTGGTTGCCAAATCGGGGCGCCGTTTCTGTTCCCCTGCAGTTTGCCTTCTGCCAAAAGCTGTGTCGTGTGGCTCACTCTCTGCCGTGGCCAAACCTCATAACTTGCGTGATTAAATTACGTGAATAATAAAGCCCTCACGTTATGCCAGCCATGCAGAGGGAACGTATTGTGGGCGAACTGAAAGCGGAATACTGATAATATTTTCTGGATTGAATTCCTTTCCGGACATGAGACAGATAGATGTGGAGCAATAATTTGACCCTCTTCTACCCCACTTGCTATCTCCAGCTGAACCCCCCGCCCCCCAAAAAAGTCAAATATCTTCTTGCAAATGGGAGTGCGTTTGTTCAGGGCGGATTCCGCACCTCAGGAGCAGAAGCCGGGTTGTCCTGGGTGAGGAATGACACATGGTAGAGATCCTGCTCCGAGTTTGCCTAAAAAATGTTGCCGTCCTGGTTTGTTTTCCGATTCTTGCTTCATAAGCCCTGGGTGTCGTAATCGAGAGTTGGGACAGACCCAGAGCGAGGGAAGAAGCCCCGAAATGTCAGAGGCACTGCCCTAAAACACCGTGTGATGTGGGGGGGGGGCAGGCGGAGGACACCCTGCCCTCGTGCCACAAATCGCCCCGGGTCGGCCCGGACTCCTGGTCCGCCTGCCAACGTGGTGCTGGAATGGTGTTTTTTTTTGTTTTGTTTTTTTGAAACTGCAACCAAGATGACGACAGTGACTTTAATAGGCTTCGCCAGAGCCTTTTGCCCGCCAGGTAATAGAGGCACGCCTTTCTGTGTCATGTTAAAAGACAGTGTGCTCTACTCGAAGCAGCTTCTGGGACGCCCTCCCTCCCTCGACTGGAACCGGGCGTTCAAGGGGAGGCGGCGCACGTACAAATTGCTGGCGATTAAAGCAGGGGGAGCGCGGGTCGGTCCTAATTGTGGCCCCCCGGGGCGTCCAGGTGGGGCCACGGGCATCCTAAACAGGTGTGTGCAGTTCCACAGAGGTGTGACGTGCTGAGGTTGGCAGGTGCTTTTCCTTCCCTGGATAGGCCTCTCTGTCGCCTTGCCCAAATGTGCACGCTTTGCTGGTAGCGCCGTGCTTGTGGGCGTGCTGATAGCGCCGTGTTAAGTAGCTGAACGGCAGAAGGATCTTGGCTCGAACGCACCACGGCCGCATCTGGCCCAGCACCCACAACACTCAAGCAGTCTGCTCGCGAGGAGCCCACAAGCAGGAAAGGAATGCGACAGCGCACGCTCAGGTGGTGTGCAAATTTGTCGAGAGAGGCCCTGTGTCAGATGTTGTGTGACATGGACTGCTGCACCCACTCCCCCTTCCATGTCACTCCATTTCATAAAAGATGCGTTCAGGATGTCGAGTGGTTCTCCAGTAAACCAGGCCTTGCCACCTGTCATGTACGGTAGTATTTAGTTGAGATCCCTGCACTGTCTGGGGTTGGACTGGATGACCCTTGGGATCCCTTTGTTGTTGTTTTTTTAATTATGTTTATTGGGTTTTAAACAAACATACACAGTATATAAATCACAATACAAAATACAAACTACATACAAATAAACAATTATCATAATTTCCCTTTCATTCTATCCGTCCATGTTAGGGTGACTTCCTCTCGCCCCCCCCCCAACTACGTTTCATTATCAATCATCTTTAGTAATTTCTTGATATCTTTAAATATTCTTATAATAATCACTTCTAGTCTTTTCTTATGGATGTCTTAACCTAGATTCATAACTCTTAATACTTAAACCTAATTTCCAATCTGTAAGCTATTCTTTCTTCCAGCTTTTTTCAATCTTTAAATCTGACAATAATTTTTTAAATAAACTTTAAATTTCTTCCAGTCTTTTCCCACCGTCTCCTCCCTCTGGTCACGGAGTTTTCCGGTCATTTCGGCAAGTTCCATATAGTCCATCATCTTCATCTGCCAGTCCTCTATCGTAGGTAAATCCTGTGTCTTCCAGTATCTTGCAATCAAAATTCTAGCTGCTGTTGTGGCATACATAAAAAATGTTTGGTCTATCTTGGGGACCTCTTGGTTCACAATTCCAAGCAAAAATGCTTCTGGTTTTTTAACAAATGTGTTTTTCAACACTTTTTCATTTCATTATAAATCATTTCCCAGAAAGCTTTTATCCCCTTGGGGTCCCTTTGAACTCTGCATTTCTATGATGCCTTTCAGGTGATTTCGGACTACAGCTCCCACCCAGCGTTCGAAATTCACCAGGCCACCTGGAGGTGCATGCCTGGGGATCCTTGGATCTTGACGCTTTCCGCACATTAGCAACACGTCCTGTAGAATCCTTCCTGTTACATTTTATCTGCACAATCGGAATAAATTTCAGGAACCAAGAAGTCACATTGAAAAACATGGCTTAAAAAGCCATCTAGCCTCACGATGGCCATTCCGTTTTGGTGACTGTATGCCTGGTTTAAAGAGCCATTTGGCTTAATATGGATCTGAGTTTCCAACTCGGCTCCCATCATCATCCCTTGCCGTGGGCTGCCGTTTGCCGTGAAAATGTTCGCACTGAGTTTCTTGGACGTGTGCACCGCTGCTGAATGGCTCCCGTCTCTGCTGCAGATGACTTCGCAGAGAGAGAAGACACCATAGTTTAAGGGCGTCGCTTCTGCCGTGTCTCAGGGCCCTGATGGCTGGCGCGCTCTTTCTCTCTCTCTTTCTCTCTGTGTGGCTAAAATAAGTCTATTTTCACGCTTGTTTACAAGACTGAGAACAAGTTGCTGAACAAGTTTGGCTAGGGGCAGAAGGAGAAAAGAAAAGTCTGCATGTTAAGCTCTTTATGCAGCGCGGGGAGGCGGAAACGAATTCTCCGCGCCAACTGTCTCCCATGAATTAAAAATGAGTGCCTGTCTCTCTAGCAGAACGGCGCTTGCATTGATTCCTGCAGAGCAGAAGTTGGGCAGAGCCAGCCTGAGGCCTGGGGGCTCACCGGAAGCTGCCTTCTGCAGATCCACACCCGCGGTCCCTCTAGCTCAGTGCAGACTCCACTGGCTGGCAGCTGCTCGCCAGGGTTTCAGGCCGGGGGACGTTCCCCAGCCATTCCTGAAGACGCCAGGGATGGAAGCTGGGACCTTGTGCATGCAAAACAGCCACTCTGCCCCTGAACCACCACCTCCAAAAACAAAGCAAGACTCCAGTCCTCATGGTTCTGAACACAGGGGTAGTTTAAATGGGACCTTCTGCATGCAGAGCAGCTGTTCTCTGCCACCTTTGGCTGTTCACTAAGAATTGCTAGTCACCCAAAATTGTTCAGCAAGCACTGTCTTGCTATCGGTGTCCATCTGCAGACGAATGCAATAGGCATTATTTGTTCATAATAGTGCCCATTGGGACAACCTCTTCGGCTGTTAGATGGTCCTTCATTTCCCTTTCTTTAGATCCCTCTGTAAAATCAACCCACCCCGTGAAGCCTTTGACCGAGCCCTGTCATTCTTGAGATCAGGAGATCTGCTCCACACCATGACAGAATCAGGCCTCCCGTGTGGTGGCCCCCTACCCTTTGGAACTCCCTCCCACTGCACGTATCAGACAGGCGCCTTCTCTGTTGTCTTTTTGGCGCCTGTTTAATAAGTTCCTCTTTCAACAGCCTTCTAAAATCTCCATCCCAGCTTGCTTCTCTCTTAGATGGGTCCAAGTTGATTTCAAGCAACTGCCTTAATGTTGAGACTGTGATTTGTATTTTAGTATATACAAACTGCATATGCAGTTCTATATAACTGTTGATTATGTTTCGATCATGCCGCAAATTGCTTTGGGCTGCCTCGTGGGAAGCGATCCATGGACGAAATCAGCAACAGCGCCTTGAATGGCAACCTTTCTATGGCTGTTATATTAGAGATCGCTTTGGGATGCAATTTGCAAATGAAATACAGTGGTACCTCTGGTTAAGTACTTAATTCGTTCCGGAGGTCTGGTCTTAACCTGAAACTGTTCTTAACCTGAAGCACCACTTTAGCTAATGGGGCCTCCCGCTGCCGCCGCACTGCCGGCGTGCGATTTCTCTTTTCACCCTGGGGCAAAGTTCTTAACCTGAGGTACTATTTCTGGGTTAGTGGAGTCTGTAACCTGAAGCGTCTGTAACCTGAGGTACCACTGTAGTGGTAAATGTTGCTAAAGGTAAAGGGACCCCTGACCGTTAGGTCCAGTCGCGGACGACTCTGGGGTTGCGGCGCTCATCTCGCTTTATTGGCCGAGGGAGCCGGCGTACAGCTTCCGGGTCATGTGGCTAGCATGACAAAGCTGCTTCTGGCGAACCAGAGCAGCGCACGGAAATGCTGTTTACCTGCCCGCCAGAGCGGTACCTATTTATCTACTTGCACTTTGATATGATTTTGAACTGCTAGGTTGGCAGGAGCAGGGACCGAGCAATGGGAGCTCCCCCCGCCGCGGGGATTCGAAGGCCGCGGGCCTTCTGATCTGCAAGCCCTAGGCTCTGTGGTTTAACCCACAGCGCCACCCGCGTCCCTTAAAGATTGCTAAGCCAACGCATTGAGCGTGTCTCCTTTGCCTTCTTGTTTTTCAGGACAGTGTGAAAATCCTAAGGCTGACCCTCCAGAATGACCTTCCTGGGGACAGGCGCGATCAAGGAAAGCAAAAGGTGAGTGGCTTGCGTGAATAAGGCACCGTCTGCTATACTATTTTAGCAGCCACGACTGCCCCCAAAGAATCCTGGGAGCTGTAGTTTGTTGCGGGTGCTGAGAGTTGTCAGGAGAGGACCCCCCCCCCAGTTCCCCTCACAGAGCTGCAATTCTCAGCAGCTTGACTGAATCTTCCTAGGGAATTTTGGGAACTGTAGTTGTGTGACGGGAATTGGGTGGGGGTCTCCTCACAACTCCCAGCACCCTTAAAATGCTACAGTTCCCAGGATCAGGGCCAGATTTCGGTTTGATGAGGCCCTGAGCTACTGAAGGTAATGGGGCCCTTTCTATGTCCAGCTGTCCTTTGTCAACAACAAATTGTCGCTGTTTTTGTGTGTTGAATACATGCTCTATGGCAGTGTTCCCCAACCTTGGGCCTCCAGCTGTTTTTGGACTACAACTCCCATCATCCCTCGCTAGCAAGACCAGTGGTCAGGGATGATGGGAATTGTAGTCCGAAAACAGCTGGAGGCCCAAGGTTGGGGAACACTGCTCTATGGTACGGTAATTCATGGACCTAATAGGTATCTCAAGCCATTTGTGCATAACAAAATATGTATTTTATCAAAGTAATTGTTGAACTGAAATACAATTAAGAAGTACCACCGTACTTTTCCGTGTATAAGACTGTTTTGTTTTTTTACTAAAAAATAATGTTAAAAAGGGGGGGTAGTTTTATACACAGGGGCAATCTCCCCCCATTTTCTTAATTCTGAGTCCCCAAAAATAGGGAGCGTCTTATACACAGGGGTGTGTTATACACTGAAAAATACGGTATATTAATAGTGAAAGACAATTAAGAAGAAGTGTATTTTGGGGGGGGGCAAGAGAGTGGGGCCCTAAGCTATAGCTTGTTTAGCTTATACGTAAATCCGGCACTGCCCAGGTTCCTTGGGGAAGAAGCCATGTTTGTTAAATGTGGCATAAAATAAAATGTCCGGATCCTCATTGTGGGGAGCGATTTGGGAGTGTGGGATCAGCCCCTCCCTCAGCACTGTGACCCCCTGAAAACGACGTTGGGCTTAAACCAGGGATGGGAAGGAGGAAATTTCAGCCTTCAGGACCAGATACGGTCCTCTGGGACTCCCCGCCACAGGGAATCTCCTTAGGCCACGCCCCTCACCAGCCATGCACCCCCCCCCACTCGCAAGTCTTTCGGCTTGGCTGGAATAAGCTCTTGAACTCTGAACTCTTCCTCTTGATGGCCTGAATGAGAAGAGCGATGTGTGTTTGTGTCTGTCTATATATAGAAATCTCTCGGTTTTATGGGGCTGGAGAGCTGCCTGATTTGCAGGTTGTTTTTTTTTTAATTGTTATTAAAGTTAATATTAAAGCAAGTCACGACAAATAAACTTCAAACGAAATTTAAAGTTGCAATATAACTTTGTCCGTTGCTAAAGCATTATAAAATGTTCCTAATAATAATCTTTAATTACACATTGCTGCCATGTTGACTCCTTAAACGTTGTCAGTCAGTATGCCCTGTCCATAAGCATTCTTGGGATGATGAGGGCATTGAAATGTTTTTGTTTTTCATTAATTGGGGGGGGGGGGAGGAGAGAAGGAGACCAAATGCCGGTATCAGCAAGAAGGAAATTATTTCTTTGCATCTGAGAATAAGATTCGGAGTCTGATCTAATAAAAGCAAGTGCCAAATTCGGAGATAGATAGATAGATAATTTATTGTTACGGTTGTCCACCAGCACGATAAATACAATCCAAAATACATTGTAAAAATATAAACTATAAACTATAAATATAAATTTAAAAATTTAAAAAATTTAAATAAAAGACGATATCTCTACTTTAAAGCCAAATTGGGAGAAACGGACTGTTTAGCGATTTTGGAGGTCAGATAAAACACCTTTCCCCAAAAGCGCGCTCCTGCCAGTCGTGAAAATAGGAACTTCATTCTCCACAGCCTTTCCAGCATACCACTGAAGAATTTATTCTTGCAAGGTCCCAGTGCTATTGAAAGATAATTTTAAGGGAAACTGCCCGGAGGCCATCCGAAATTGTTTTTAAAGATGGGTTGTGCCATATAGATTCCCATGCATTTCATTGATTTGCAGAGTTGAGAGTCCTTTGCCCTGCTTGCTTTTGCATCTGGGCCTCCTTTAGTGCGGCCCCCACGAGGCTTCCCAGGAAGGAGTGTGGCCCTCGGGTCCCTCGCCACCTCCCTTTGAGCTTTCCCACCGCTGACTTGGCCATTTCAAAGCCCACGGCGTGCCCCCCCCCCCGGAGAGATCCAAAGGGAAAGTAGAAAAGGGGACCTGCTCACACGAGACCTCTCTCTTCCCCCCCCCCTTTTGTTTTGTCTCCCTCAGCCGGTGGGAAGGGCCTTTGCCATGGTGGCCAACCGCCCCACAAACAGCCACGCGTTGGCGTCGGAGTACGTCAAGTCCAACGATGGCGACGAGGAAGTCATCAAGGTGAGCTGGTGCCGGATCTCGACTTTCGCCAAGCGGAGGCCGGCAGCTTCTTTTAGCAGACAGGGTGTTGTTTGCGAGCGAGAAATGGAAGGAAGGAACCGGCTTTTCAGGGAGGGTCTTGTAGTCTCGGGGGGGTAGAGCAGCTGCTTTTGCAACCAGAAGGTCCCAGGTGCAAAACCCCAGCATCTCCAGTATGGTTGGAAGAGACTGAAGCTGCCAGTCAGTGTAGGAGCTATGTGCCCTGATGCTTCGGTGTAAGGCAACTTCTGGTGCCTCTGCTTAAAGCAGCCCTCTTGCTCAGAACCATGAGGACTGGAGTCTTGCTTCATTTTCAGGGGGAATGTGTGTAGCTCGGTGGGAGAGTCCCTGCTTTGCATGCAGAAGGTCCCAGGTTCAATTCCCCACCCCCACATCTCCAGATGGGGTTGGGAGACTTCTTCTTGAAACCCCCGGAAAGCTGCTGCCAGCCAGTGTAGGCAGCACTGAGGTAGATGGACCCCAATGGTCTGGCTCTGTAGAAGGGCAGCTTCCCGTGTTCCTGTTTAAGGTCACGCTGTACATTTAAAGCACCTGCCTTCCCCTCAAGGACTCATTTTATTTTATTTTTATTTATGCTTTTCAGGTTTATACATTTCACTAATTTTACAATCATTTTAACATTTCATAACTTGACTTCCTTCCCCCTCTTTCTGCGGATCCTTAAATTTATTTTTAATATCTTTTGCATATCCAAATTAACTTAATTTGCTCATTTATTCATCTACTTTAAATATATACTCTTATGAAACTGCAGGTTACTGCAATAATCCTGCCAATGTTATACCTGTTTACAATTTATCAGTAAATATTCCATAAACCATTTCCATTCTTGTATAAAAAGTTTGTTATCTTGATTTCTTATTCTTCCGGTAAGTTTCTCTGCCTATTCCATATGCTTTTGTATCCATTCTTCCTTTGCTTCCCCTCGGGGGTTCCTGGGAACTGTAGTTTGCCCCCTCGCACAGCTGCAGTTCCCAGCCCCCTTAGCAAACCAGCAGTTCCCAGGATGCTTTGCAAGGGGAAGCCCGGTGCTGTGGCTCTGACTTCTTTTTTTAGAAACATGAGGACTAGAATCTTTGCTGTTAGGGGAAGGATTGCAGCTCAGCCACAAGGCCGTGTAGGTGAAGCTTACAGAGGAGGCTACGTCCTTCCTGATGTTGCTGGACTCCAGCTCCCATCATCCCTGGCGGCTGGCCATGCTTGATGGGGCTGATGGGACTTGGAGTCCAGTAGCGTCTAGAGGGCTCCAGCTTGCTCCCCAGCCCTGATCTGCAACCGTTCCTCAAGCGTGCTCCTGTCTCATCTTGCGCCAAGTTTGCCTCCTTCCTATCGGGGCAGCTTTCCTTCCCACTTCATGGGCGTTGTGGTTTCTCCTCTGTGACTCAGGTCTACCTCAGAGCCCGAGCGGAGGACAGGGCCCAGAATGAAAAGAGCCTCCATCAACTGAAAAGTGACGGCTGTCATCTCCAAGCGGTAATTAGTGTCCTTTTAAATAATGTGTGTTGGGAAGTAGCGGGGAGGTAAATTTGCAAATCAGAAGCTGGTGGCATGGACTCTCAACAGGGCACTGAAGGGTGTGTGTGTGTGTGTGTGTGTGTGTGTGTGTGTGTGTGTGTGTAGGCAGAAAGAACATAAACATTTTTGAAGTTTACTGGAGCGGCTGAAGAGGCAAGCAACTTCTCAGCCGTAAAGGGAGGCTTGCCTCTTCAGCAGTTTGGCAGAAACATTTTGCTGCTGCCCTGTATATTTTTCTCCCCTCCCCACCAATGCACAGATTCCGTCCCAGAAAAAAAAATATTCGCACGTCCTTGCTGATACATTCTGCAAATACTCCGGGGAGTAAGGAAGCCCTTAAGACAAAGTTGCAGAACGCAAACCTTTGTGCAGAGGAATGCCTTGTTTTGGAGCTTGGCTATAGAAATCTGCTCCGCCTAAGTGGCACCGAAGGGTGTTTTCTCTCTCCTCCCCCCCCCCTTTTGCATCAAGAAGCTCTCTGACTCACGCCCGCCTTAGAAGAGCTGCCGGATTCAAGGCCCTAATTGCTTTGCTAGCTGGAAAGGATCTGTCAGGAGTTGCCTTCTGTGTTTTGTCTGCCTGTCTTGGCCCAGCTGCCAGCATGCCACACCTCGCAGCACAGCCAGGGCCTCTCCCCGCTCCGAAGGTGTTGGCGCTTCCTTTGGCAACGAAGAGTTTTGGGAGGTCTGCAACCACAGGCAGCCCGAAAAGTTTTTGCTCGCTTCCTGGCTTTAAGGACAATGAATATGGATATGGTTACCGGCATGAGTGATTAATAAGGATTATTAACTTTAAATGATTAGTAAGAGGAAGATAATATGGCTAAATACTCTGAGACCAAAGGGAGGAAGGGGGGAATAAAAGTAAAAATTGAACCTTTGAAAATAAGTTAAATCTAGAGTGGACAGATGGGAAGAACATAGGGAAAGATCAGAAGTACCTGGATGCTTAGGTGTGCATTTAGGATTAATAAGTACATTTACCCATGTACTTGACGATGTTTTAAAAGTAGATGTATGAACCTGTTAAAGAGGATTTATTATGAATTCAACAGTGGGGGATTTGAGGAAGTCAATTGAAATATGAAATTGAGAAAATTAGAAATGCCTGGCCTACAAAATTGGGCCAGGCCTAAGCAATGTTATTGAAAAATATCAGCAAGGTTAAATGTACAATGAATATGTATACCCCTGTGAGAGGGGGGGCTGGATCTTGGCTTCCCACAGTGAGAGGGGGGAAGTATGAAAATTTAACCGTTATGTTATGTGCTTATAAAATTGTAAAAACCAATAAAAATTACTGGTATTTGAAAAAAAAGGAAAAAAAATGAAAAGTTTTTGCTCGCCTCTTTCAGAGATGAAAAAGTCTGAGAAGGAGGTTAGGCTGAGCCAGAGGGGGGAGCAGAGCGAGGGCTTGGCTATGTTTATATCCCATCTTTCCTTCGAGGAATTCAAGGGCGATGTTCCTCCCCCCCCCCACCCAAAAAGAATTCCCAGAATTTATCTCACAACAACCCTGTGAGGTTGGCCAAGCTGAGAGATTGTGACTGGGGTCTGTGTGTGTTTGTGTGTCGGGGTGGAGAGCAGAAGTGCCTGGCATCGCAGCTTTGAAATGTTGAGTCCGCCATCTTGATTCAAAATGGCGCCCAGTAGTATCCGGGCATAGAGAAAACCCTGCTCCTCAGTCCCAACGACTGCCTTGCCAAATTTGGTTAGAAAACGCCAAGAGGGGTCCAAATCGCTGCAGTCCAAAAGGTTGAGTCCGCCGTTTTGTTTCCAGGTGGCTCCCCAAAATGGAGATAATCCTGCTCATTTACCTCAGGAACCATAGTTCAAGTGCAGACACAGAGCCAATGTTATTCAGTTGCATATTAACTGTATATCATTGATATCAATTGTTTTAACTTTATTAATAAAACAATGAAGAGATTGCTATACTGCCCTTCACCAAAAATGGTCACAGGGCAATTTGGAAAAAACAAAAAAGCATTGAAATAGTTGTGATAAATTGCATAAATAATACTCTTTTAAAAACTGTCCTAAAAATGACGTAACCCATCAGCTGCTAAAAGCCTGGTGATAAATATGGTTTCTTTATCTGGAGGATTAAAAGGGTGTGAGAGACACCTCTGTGGGGAGGTCTGTCACGAAAGAGGTGCTGTTCTGGTCCCTTTTCCCATTTTATTTTACTTTATTTGTGTGTATGTCTTTAAACACAGAAAACGCTGGACAAGCCGAACGGGATCCGTCCTCACAGAACTACCTCATTTCGCAGCATGTCACTATGCCAGGTCCGTACACGAGAGTCTGTGGCCGGGAAGGGACGGTTGGTGTTCACAGGTGGCCTCCATGTCTGGAAGAACTGAGGTTGGGGAGAAACTGGGCTGGTCACAAAAGGGCCGGCTTGTTCACTTGCTTCTGACCTAGAGCTGAAGTTAGGGGAGAGGGGAGGCAGTGTGGTGGAATGGTTAGAGCCCCTGGCCAGTGGGTTAGGGAGTCCTCACTCTGCCGCTGGGTGATTTTTGGGCCTCGCGAGGTTGCAGCATGGAGAAGCCGAGGAAGCGAAAGCCCTGTACCTTGCCTTGGGACTTCTTGGGGAGGAAAGGTGTTAATCCTATATAATAAAGTGCCTATGTCCCTGCGTCCAACTTTCCGTGTGTCACGGAAGTGCGGTACTGCGCATGTCACTCACGGACGCAGGGATTGGAGTGTAGAGACCAAACAAGACCAATAGGCGATGGCGGTTATGCCTCTTCCTGCCCACCCCCGCAGCTCCGAGCCCCCGCCACCGCCTTTACTGCTTGCAAAGCGCGGGGGAAGTGGCGCAAAGCACCGCTCCTGCCGCCACCTTTCCTGGAGGCTCCCGCCGCCGCCTTTACTGCTGCTACTGGAAGGAATTGACCCGGGAGCCCCCGAGCCGCCTCCCCCCGGGGCCAGAGAGCCTCCTCCGGGGTCGAGTGCGGCCGGTAGCGCCGCCGCGGCCTCATGGCCGAGGGAAGGGGCAGCTCCGGGTGAAGGGAGGGAGGAAGGAGGTGGCGGCGCCAGCGCGGCGTCCCTGAGGGGGAGAAGGAGACGGCGGCGGTGACCGAGGGAGGCGCGGCCGGTGGAGGGGGGAGGCGGGCTGAGCCAGGCCGCCTGCCTCGGTGGGAGGCCGGACACCCTCTCAGCCCTCGCGTGGGTATCTAGCGCCCATTTTTAACGGGCTAAATTCACTAGTGCAATTAATAAATGCCGTGGGCAAGGTGAGCCAGCTTGCTTGCGACTCATTTGCACGTTGCTTATTATTGCATTTATATCCCACTTTTTCTCCAAGGAACTCAAGGTGGCCTATGCACCTCTCCCTTTCTCTTCATCCCCTCGCACCACCTCACAACAACCCTGTGAGGTAGGTTAGGCTCAGAGATGCTGGCCGGCCCAGGGTCACCCCAGTGGGGATTTGAAGCCTAGTCCGGCACTCTAACCACTGCACCACCCTGGATGTCAGCATCAAATGGGAAGATGGGAGTCCATCGTTTCTTTGGCAGTTCAGGGGTGGGGAGATCTCAGGCGGGGGGGGGGGCTAAATCTCAGGCCTCTGTGTCTGGTCTTTGCCTGGCTGGAGAGTGTCCTTCAATCCCATGTCTCTTGCTTGTTTGGATGAAGGATGGAGAACGAAGCCCCAATGTACGTGTATAAACCTATCATAAAAAGACAAAACATCCGCTTTCTTTGCTCCGCCCGCTTTTGCTTCTGGCCCCGCCCACTGCTGGTGTGCGGCCCTCGGGAGGCTGCCCAGAAGGAAATGTGTCCCTCTGGCCTAGGAAGGTCTCCCCCTGCTCAAAAACCTTGCCTCCCCTCAGGATGAGCCGACGTACCCGGGAGAAGACATCTCGATAATGCGGGAGACCACCAAGAAGCTGTTCACGAAACTGCAGGAGGCCGAGAAGCGCCACCAGTCGGACAGAGCCGCCTATGAGGTCAGAACACAGGAAGAGCCTGCTGGATCAGGCCAGTGGTTCCCAAACGTTTTTGAGGGGTCACCACTCCCTTGGTTCCATAAGCTCATCCCCAGGGCCTGCAACCTTACCTTACAAAAATCATTATCCCCTATTCCTTTTGACCCTTCCCTTTTTTCTGAAGAAACCCTTCTGGGTCCCCACATTAAAATTCTTCCCTGGTTTCCCTACTGGCCTGGCAAGACTAACTTGGCCAGTTAGCCCTGGTGATCCCACGGATGTTTGTTTTTTTATGCTGTTTTTAGCTGTTTTTTAAGTTGTTTTTAATCATTGTTTTGTATTTGTTGTTAGCCGCCCTGAGCCCAGTTTTTGGACCGGGAAGGGCGGGCTATAAATAAAATTTTATTATTATTATTATTTATTATTCAAAACTGCAGTTTGAGCTGAGGAAGATCATAACACAATAACATTCATAGCGGTCGCAATCAATTGCACATTTATTCAAAAAATGCAGTTCAGACAGTTTAGCTCGAGTAATTCAACAAAACTGACAAACTTGATCCAGGGATAGCAGCGGTCATTTACACCTCCAGCACCCCTGTGTAAGGCTGGTCGATACCTGGTTTTCAGCGTTGCGATATATCACCACCTAAACATTGTGATGTACAGTCGTGCCTTGGAACTCGGACGTTTTGGCTCCCTAACGATTGAAACCTGGAAGTGAGTGTTCTGATTTTCGAACGTTGGAACCTGAACCTCTGGCGGGGCTCAGAAGCCGCGATTTGGTTTTCAAATGTTTTGGAAGTTGAACGGCCTTCCGGAACGGATTCCGTTCAACTTCCAACCAAGGTACGACTGCACTGATACGTCACGGTGTCTGAAATCAGTACGGAGCTATGCAGAGCCATTGGCTGGCTTCACGGTTTCCCCCGCATCACACACAGAGACACACACATCATCCCTCCTCGAACCCTGCTAGGTAATCTCCCCCCTCTCCCAGGAGTGGTACTGTCCACTTTATTGATCTGGCCCAACATCCTCTCTTCAGCAACACCTAGGAGGTGGCTCTGCATCCTCAATCATGGTTGCAAGGACCAGCTTGATGAGATGCTTGAGCTGTGGGCCAGGGAGGTGGTCCCTCGTTGTCAGGGATCTGCCTCCCCCTGCCAGTCCAGCTCTGAGTGTTTATAGGGAGCAGCCACCTGTTCTGACTACTGACTCATCTGCGAGCGAAACCAGCAGTTCCTCGGGGGAGAAACAGTTAGTGGCTGGGAGGGAAAGAGTGCCCAGGGCTCAAGAGATATAGTGAGAGGCCTGGCACCACCCAGCAGGCTCAGAGAGGGGGGGAGTCATCAGGTCCGGCGCAGAGATTATGTAGGAGGAAAAGGCAATTTCGGCTGCCAGGAATGTTGTGTTGGCGCCAAAATCGGAGGGAGGCACTTCCGGATTCTGCTAGTGAGTGAACAGACATGATAAGATTCAGCTCTGCACTGTATATAATTTAGCACTGATTAAAAGAACTAAAAGACAGATGGCATGGCTCTCTTATTGAACAACCGATGAGGGGGAGAACCTGACACTCGTCATGGCCTCCACATTGATGGTTGTCGTCCTGTTGGGGTGAACAGTGCCATTTCGCTCGCCGTGTATGTGTGTGTGTAATGGTCGACATGCATGCAAAAGTGCCCCCCTCTCCCCCCTTCTTGCAGACGTCCATTTCCCATTATCGGAGGGAAGCCGAACATTCGGGGGCAGCGCTCAGGAGGGCGGAGCTGGACTTGGAAGAGAAGGACTTGAAGCTGGAGGAACTGCAGAGACTCCTGACGGGGATGGAGAAGGTACTTGCCTGACGGAAGACGCTGGCTGTCATCCGCAGGGCAGATTGGTGCAGCGAAAGCCGTTGTACCGCTGGGCCAAAATAAGAGAGAGTGCAAATTCTGCTTGGTTCGCTGATGCATCTAACTGTACCTTTTGTTTAATTTAATTCAGAACCCTCTTTTCTCTAGTTGTTTTTTATTTGAAGTGGCCCTTCCAAGCAGAAGATGGCATTAAACCAGTCTAGCAAACTTATCAAGAGACCAAACAATGCTTTAGACCCTGAAAAGGAGCAGCCGTAGACCAGAATGCCTTCAAAAAAAGAGAGAGATGTAATGATACCATTCAACCAAAATGTGCTGGTTTACAGCTTAAAGCAGCATTTCCCAGCTGTTTCAGGACTACAACTCCCATCATCCCTAGCTAGCAAGACCAGTGGTCAGGGATGATGGGAGCGGGAGTCCAAAAACAGCCGGAGACCCAAGGCTGGGAAACACTGGCTCCTCTGCCACACCTGCTCAGGATGGGAAGAAGAACTGTCACCTTTTTGTCCTCTGTGAATCCGCCCCGTCCTCTTTTAAAGACATTCAAGTTGGCAGGCGTCACCGCCTCTAGCGAAAGCAAATTATGTGCGTACTGTGGGTCAGGAATACTGCCCAGCCCCACGGCGTTCTCTGTTCTTCCCCTCCCTAGGCGTAGCTTTTTGATTTTTCGCAAGGCCTGCTGTCGGATCTGAGAGCCTCGCGGCAGCCACCTTGACCCTGCTTGCCCTTCTCTTCCCCTTGCAGGAGCACAAAACTCTGCTGCAGAAGATGAGAGACGACGAGTCGGAGCTGGAGCAGCTGCGGAGCATTGAGAAGGACAAAGTCGCCGAGCAGGAAAGGTGAGAGGCGCTTGGCTCGTGGGGGGGGGGGGCTGTTGAGACGCGGCGGCGGCTGAGCCCCAGGCGTGGATCTGTGGGGCTGGGGAATTGTGTCTGACTGGCCCCCTGGGAAAGAGGGCTTCCGGGCTTGCGCCCAATAGGGTTTTGTGATGGATAGCACAGAACGGGGTGGGGGAGATAATTGGCAACTCCCCATTTACACATGGGTTACTGTGAGGGGGACAAGGGTCCTCCTCAAGAGTAAGCGACTCGGCAGTCCATGTAACTTATTTACAAGTTTATTTCACCAAACAAGCTTACAGTTCCTCATCCTCCTCTGACGACTCAGATTCTCCAAGTAAGGGCTTCCGCTTTTCCCCCCAGCATAAGAGCCTTTTGAAATTCCAACGTCTCCTTTCGCTCCTCCTCTTCCTCTTCTTGACCCTGCTGGCCCCTCCATTGCCCTCATCCCTTTCACTTTCATCCTCCCTGGAGGTTGTTGCAGAGGCTCCCGCAACGTCCTCAAGCCCTCGCTCTCCCCCCGTCTCCATGCTCTCCTCTGCTCCCATAGGCTCCTTCGCCACCTGCTCTTCCGTCAGCACAGGCGGAGACAGCCCTTCACTCCCACTTCTCCACACCTCCTTCCCTGCCTCTGGAGACAGCCTGGGCGCTGCCTCTTCCTGATCCCATGCGCGCAAAACCTCCTCCGGCGTCCATGGGTAGCCTCCTGATGCCCCTGGCCCTTCCACCGCCCCTCCTGGCTCGGGCCAGTCCCTGACATCCATCCCCCCTTCCAAGCCCCCCTTCCCCTCCTGAGGCGGCTCGGTGGGTGAGATTCTGGGGTATCCAAGATCCCCTGCTGGATCCCATTCCCCTCCTTCACTCTCTCCCGCCGTCCCTGGCGACGAAGGGAAGCCCAAAAAGACTGTTGTGTCTGCACTGGACGATGACGATGAGGATTGGAACATCTCCTCCCAATCCTGTCGACACCAGGGAGGAGTGGGGTACCCCAACCACGGTGCGCCTTCTCCCTCCGTGATGCTCCCATCCTCCTCCCTTTCCCTCCTTGCTGACTGTGGACTTTCTAGCCTTTCGTCGTCCCCCCCAGTGCCCATTTCACCAGACGGCGAAAAACCCCAGAACTCCCCTTCTTCTGAGTCTGTGGGTTGAAACCCTTCTCTCCTCGGCCATCCGTATGGCTTCGGTTTGTTGGGGTACAGCTCATGGAATTCCCATATCAGATGCTCCCTGGTGACGTTCTCCGCCGGGATCCAAGCGTTCTCCGACGCTGGCTCCCCTTCCCATGCCACCAGATACTGCAACTCCTCCCCTCTCCACCTGGAGTCCAAGATTGCCGTGGCTTCATTGAACTGCTCCATATCTACCAACGGCACTTCTTGCGACTCCTGCTGGTACCCTTGCTGATACCTGTGTGGCTCTCTAAACTTGGAGAGGAGCGACCTATGGAAGACTGGGTGGATTCTCATGGATTCTGGCAATTGCAATTTGAATGCCACTGGGTTGATCTGCTCCACCACTTCGAAAGGCCCAATCCTGCACTGCCGCAACTTCTTCCCCCTGCCCTGCATGGGCAATCCTTGCGTGGACAACCACACTTTGTCTCCCACTTGGATGTGTTCTCCCTCCCTGCGGTGTTGGTCTGCTGCCCTTTTGTATGCACTCTTTGCCTTCTCTAGATTGTCTCTGAGCAACTGGTGCAGGGCCTGCATCTCTTCTGCAAAATGCTCCGCAGCTGGCACGTCTCCCGCCTCCCCCTCGCCTCCCCCCGCCGGAAAGGCTCTTGGGTGATTACCATAGTTTGCCTGAAATGGAGACATACCAGCCGACACCTGCTGAGCATTATTGTATGAAAACTCTGCAAGGGACAGTTTGTCACTCCAATCACTGGGCCGCTGAGATGCGTAACAACGCAAGTACTGCTGCAGAATCGAGTTAACGCGCTCTGCTTGCCCGTTGGTTTGAGGATGCCGAGCGGAAGACAAATTTACCTGCACCTGCAAGATTTGCATGAGCTTGCGCCAGAAGCGTGAGGTAAATTGAACTCCACGATCTGAAATTAACCTTTCTGGCAGGCCGTGGTGCTTGAAAACATGCTGTACAAACAGCTTGGCCGTCTCCTCTGCCGATACCACCTTAGGGCAGGCAATGAAGTGAGCCATTTTGGTCAAAAGGTCAACTACGACCAGCACTGCGGTTTTACCTTTGGATGGGGGGAGGTCGGTTATGAAATCCAGAGAAACCGCCTCCCAGGGCTTGCTGGGGGTGGGAAGAGGTTCCAGCAACCCCGCAGGTCTCTCCCTTCCCTCTTTAGCCCTTTGGCAGATTTCGCACCCCCTGACGTACTCCTTGACCTCCTGTCTAACTCTGGGCCACCAGAACTCTCTCGTGACCAATATCATGGTTTTGAATTGCCCAAAGTGCCCTGCTGTGGGGTTGTCATGCAACTGTTTGAGGATTCTGGCCCGCATTTCCTCCCCTGGAACATACAGTGCCCCTTTAAACAACAACAACCCTTCTTTTTCCTCAAAGCCTTTGGCCTTGGGATCCCCCTCCCTGAGTTCCCTTAGTTTGTTCAGGGCAAAAGTATCAGCTTGCGTGAGGCGCACCAGCTCTTCCCGGCCCCCCAGTGTCGCCCCACACCGCCATTGTTCAGGTTTGAAGACCGCCCTCGCCACCGGCGGCCCTTCTTCTTCCATGTACTCCGGCTTCCTGGACAGGGCATCAGCTCTGACGTTTTGGTCACCTGGAACATAATGGATGTGAAAATTGAAGTCCGCAAAGAACTCCGCCCATCGCATTTGTCTCTGGTTGAGGATCCTGGCCGTGCGCCAGTACTCCAGGTTCTTGTGGTCCGTGTGCACCTGAATCTGATGCTGTGCGCCAACCAGGAAATGGCGCCAATGCTTGAATGCCGCTACCACCGCCAACAGCTCTTTGTCCCAAATCGCGTAGTGAGATTCCGACTTGCTGAGCTTCCTGGAATAGAATGCGCAAGGCCTCCAGTCCCCTGCAGGGTCCTGCTGCAGCAGAACCGCTGCGATGGCGCGGTCTGAGGCATCCGTCTCTATCCTGATGGGTTTGGCCGTGTTCACATGCAATAGCTGCCCCTCTGATGCAAAGGCTCCTTTGAGCGTCTCAAAGGCACGTTGAGCCTCCTCTGTCCACTGGAACTTCTTTTTTCCCTTCAAACAGTCCGTTATTGGGGCCGTCATGTGAGCAAAGGCCGGTAGGAACTTGCGATAGAAATTTGCGAAACCGATGAAACGCTGAACGTCCTTCTTGGTCTTGGGGCTTCTCCACTGTAGAACTGCCTCCACCTTGTCAGTGTCCATGGCTATGCCCTTATCCGAAAGGCGGTAGCCCAAAAAGTCCACCTCCTTGGCATGAAACTGGCACTTCTCCAGCTTGACACACAGCTGGTTGTCCTGGAGCCTTTGGAGCACCTCCTTGACATGTGCCACGTGTTCCTCCGGGTTTTGAGAGTATACTAAGACGTCATCAAGATACACCACCGCGTGTTTGAACAGCAGGGGTCCCAGCACGTGGTGCATAAATGCCTGAAAACATTGGCTACCAGCCTGAAGTCCAAAAGGCATAACGAGGTACTCGTAAGCTCCCAGGGGTGTATACATGGTGGTTTTCCACTCATCACCTTCTCTGATCCTGATGAGGTTGTATGCCCCCCTTAGGTCCAACTTAGTAAAGATCTTGCCCTTCCGCACAGCCGCTAGCAGATCATCTATTCTCGGCATGGGGTAGGAAATTGGCACCGTCAAGGAGTTCAGGACCCTGAAGTCACATATGAGCCTTTTCTCATGCGTATTCTTTTTGTCCACCCAGAACACGGGGCTGCCCCCCACCGCTTTGCTTTCCCGGATGAAACCCCTTGCCAGATTTTTGTCAATAAAGTCCTGTAGAAGCGCTATCTCCTGCTCTGACATTGTGTAGAGCTTGCCTGGTGGCAACCGCGCTCCTGGCAGCAGGTCAATTTGACAGTCGTAGGGGCGGTGGGGGGGCAACTTGTCTGCCTCTCTTTTGTCGAACACCTGCTGGAACTCTGCGTACTGCTCAGGTAGTGACACCTCCCCCGCCTGTAGTGCCGCAGCTGCTTGGTGTTGGGGCTGGAGTTGCTGCAAACAGTGTTCCATGCAATGAGCTGATCCAAACGTTAGAGAGCGCTGGCTCCAGCTTATGACGGGATCGTGCTGCGTGAGCCATCCCATGCCTAGGATGATGGGCGGACCTGCCAAAGAGGTGACATGGAACGCCAGCACCTCTGAATGCCTGCCCATCTGCATTTTCATGGGGGGTGTGCTGTGAGTGACTGCCCCTCCCTTTAATTCTCTTCCATCTATGGTGGTAACCTGGAGCGGAAAATCCACCTTCAAAAGATGAATCTGATGCTGCATGGCAAAGTCCCGATCAAAAAAATCTGTCGACGCCCCACTGTCGACCAGGGCTGGGATCTGCAAGGTGCAGCCATTTGGCAACTGCAGCGATATCTCCATCACTATCCCGGGCTTCGGTGCATTGGGGGGTGGGTGGGAGAGTTGGGCGGGCGGGGCCTTTGGGGGCGTGCTGCTTGGGGGACTCTTTATTGTGGGTGTGCCTGGCTGCTCGTCCCCTCGCTTTGCCGCCAGGCATTTCCGTTTCCCGATACCGCAGCCTCTTCTGCCCCTTCTTCCTTGAGGACCGCCCCTGCCATCCCCTGCCAGACTCTCTTTTGCCCGCAGTGTTTTGCCAGATGGTCGCTCCTTTGACATATATAACAGCGTTTCACGACCTTCCCGCCCTGCGACTCACTGCTCCTAGCAACCGTTGGATTTGAAAAAGGGCGCGCGCGGGCTCCCCCCAGCTCCATGGGCGTTTCCTGCTGAATCGGCGTTTGAGCGCTTGCGCTCCTTTCCGCTGGGGGAGGGACCCGGAGGCTGAACCACCTCCCTTGCTTCCCTTCCTTCTTTGCTCTCTCTCTGCATTCCATGCGCACCCCAATTGCCATGGCAGCTTGCGTTAGACTGTCCAAGTCCTCCAGAGGTCCTGATTTCGCTAGCGCGTCCTGGACCTCATCCGCCAGTCCCATTTTGAACATGGCCATCATTGGGGGTGACTTCAAATCCCAGTTCAAACGATGTGCAAGCAGCGAAAATTTAGCGTGGTACTCTCTGACCGACATATTCCCTTGCCTTAGCGATAAAATCTCCCTTGCCTCCATGTCCTGGGCACTGCGATTCGTATAAACGATGTCCATGCCCTCAAAGAAAGCTTTAACATTTTGCAAGGCAGGGTTCTTGGCCAAAATCAAAGGACGCACCCAATCCCTGGCAACGCCCTCAAAATGCCCAATCACAAAACCAATCTGTTCTGCTTCGCTTTTAAAATCTTCCTTATATAAGTCCAGGGTATACAGCATGTCTGTTTTGAAACCCAAGTATTCCTCTGGTCTGCCATAAAATCTACTGCCGTGGGAGGGCATCCTCCTCCCTCCCATCGTCCCTCTCCCGGCGCCAGCGTGCAGCCTCGCCTCCTCCAGACGAGCTTGAGCCACTTCATACCTGATTGATAGCTCTCTAGCCCTCTCTTCCCAATCGACGTACTGCGGCTGGCCGGCTCCACTTTCCTTGCCAGTCATCATCCCGGCAATCTTTCACTCCTTGAGGAGGTTACGTAGACTTGGAGAATGCTGTGAGGGGGACAAGGGTCCTCCTCAAGAGTAAGCGACTCGGCAGTCCATGTAACTTATTTACAAGTTTATTTCACCAAACAAGCTTACAGTTCCTCATCCTCCTCTGACGACTCAGATTCTCCAAGTAAGGGCTTCCGCTTTTCCCCCCAGCATAAGAGCCTTTTGAAATTCCAACGTCTCCTTTCGCTCCTCCTCTTCCTCTTCTTGACCCTGCTGGCCCCTCCATTGCCCTCATCCCTTTCACTTTCATCCTCCCTGGAGGTTGTTGCAGAGGCTCCCGCAACGTCCTCAAGCCCTCGCTCTCCCCCCGTCTCCATGCTCTCCTCTGCTCCCATAGGCTCCTTCGCCACCTGCTCTTCCGTCAGCACAGGCGGAGACAGCCCTTCACTCCCACTTCTCCACACCTCCTTCCCTGCCTCTGGAGACAGCCTGGGCGCTGCCTCTTCCTGATCCCATGCGCGCAAAACCTCCTCCGGCGTCCATGGGTAGCCTCCTGATGCCCCTGGCCCTTCCACCGCCCCTCCTGGCTCGGGCCAGTCCCTGACAGTTACATTCCGAGGCAGGGACGTTAGGTGGCCCTGTGGTCTAGACCACAGAGCCTAGGGCTTGCTGATCAGAAGGTCGGTGGTTTGAATCCCCGTGACGGGCTGAGCTCCCATTGCTCGGTCCCTGCTCCTGCCAACCTAGCAGTTCGAAAGCACGTCAAAATGCAAGTAGATAAATAGGTACCGCTCCAGGCAGGAAGGTAAACGGCGTTTCCGTGCGCTGCTCTGGTTCGCCAGAAGCAGCTTAGTCCTGCTGGCCACATGACCCGGAAGCTGTACGCTGGCTCCCTCGGCCAATAAAGCGAGATGAGCGCCGCAACCCCAGAGTCGGTCACGACTGGACCTAATGGTCAGGGGTCCCTTTACCTTTACGTTCCGAGGCACAACACGTTTAAGTGAAATTGCGTATATTGGAACACCATTGGGAAAACTGGCAAACGCCCTCCAAACCTCTGGAAAACCCTTTTTAAAAAAACACCAAAATCCACCAAACTCCGCTGTGATCACTCCTTTCAAACATCCTTGCTGAAACTCCCAGCGCTCCACAAGCCTCAAGGGTCAGCGCAGAAGCTCCTGGGATTCTTAGATGCTATTTTTCAGTCATTTTTGCCGTTTTCTTGCTTTTTCGGGGCCGTTTTCACCCCTTTTTATGCCGCGCCTGAGTTTTATGCACGCATGCGCCCCGAGAGCGTGTCAATGGGGAGTTGCCCGTGCAGCCGCTTTTCAAGCTGGAACGAAAAGCGGGATCTTACAAAACTGGCTTTTGCATAACCTGCCGCCTCTTTCTCCTCTTCTTCTTCTTCGCCCTCCTGCTCTCAGATCGGCCAAACTGGAGAAGGAAGTTGCCACTTTGCGGGAGAAGATCCATCACTTGGACGACATGCTCAAGAGCCAGCAGAGGAAGGTCCGGCAGATGATCGAGCAGGTGGGTGCTGGCGGTGAGCTGTGCACTGCGGCTGGGATGGGGCATTTTGAGGGTCTTGTCCCTACAAGGGGGGGCCCTGCCTGTTCGCTTCCTCCTCACCCTTGGTCTCAACGTTGCCCCTTGTAGAACTTGGCAGGTAAGGGGACAAAAATAGAGGAAGTTGGCTCCGCCTCCTGTTGACACTGGCTCCACCCCTATTGGTTCTGGCTCCACCTCCCGTTGGCTCTGGCTCCGCCTCCCGTTGGGATTCTTTCTCTGCCTTCCCCACCAGTCCCAATAGGCACCAGGCTGCCACGGAGTAACCCCAAAAGAACATTTTTGCGTACCTTATCTATTTTACTCCGGAGAGTTTATATGTCACTTGAATGTCAAAAAGCTAATGGGACTGCAAAGCAGATTACGGAGAGAATAAAACAGGGAAATTATCAGTTTTTCAACAACCTGTCGAACAGTTGTTTAAAACCTTCAAAAAATAATTAATGAAGAGCTATAAAAAAGCCATATTAAAACACACGTCAGTGCTCTGCATGTCCGGATAGGCTTGTCTCCTTACCTCTGTAAGTCTAGACGGTGAAAGTGAGCTAACAGCCAAACATAACAGAAACCAGATGGTAAGATTAAGAAATAAAAAAGAGAGAGTCTCTCCGCCTTCAAAACCAGCCGTGTGTGTATCTCCCTGACTTGGGAAAGAGTTAAATCTTAAGTCCTGTACCAATTAATTTGGCTTCTGTTTGGTTTAAAACTGACCTCCCAGCTTTTGAGTGACTCACACCTCAAAAGGACTCCTGTAACTAAGCCTCTTTCCGTGGTGGTGTCTGGGGCTAGTGCAGTGAAGCTTGTCTTTCTCTATCTCTCAGAAAGTTCTGCAAATCTCCAGAGGATTAGGGATTCAAAAATTGTGTTAGAAAAACCTTTTTTAAAAAACTCCACAGCAGCTGAGAGACCAGCAGCTTTTGGAGCCTCCCAGCTGGTCGTTAGAACAACTTTGCAATTTACGGGCTTGAAGTCGAGTTTCCTTTTTTCCTCTTCCCTCCCAATCAGTTTTCCTTGTTGTGTGTTGTGACTTTTTAAATTGTAAGCCCATGGGGAGGGGCTGTTGTTGTTTTTTAAATGATTTATAAGCTGCTCTAGGAGCCCGATGAATCGGGCAGCATGCATTAACTACAGAGAGAGAGAGAGTTCAGACATTTCTGTGTCATAGGCGGTAGTGGGTTACAACTGCATTCCTGACCCTTGACCCTGTGGGCTGCTGGAAGTTGAAACCCAGCAACATCGGGATCTTTCTGCAAATTCCTCACCCCTGCTTTGACAGCTGTGGCCCCACATCATGGGAGTTGAAGTTGGATGTTGCATCTTTCCTTTGAGATCTCTCAAATTACAGATCCCGCTTTCTCTGGGGGTGGGGGTGCTAGTTTTAAACCCCTGGTGCAACTTACCTGGTCCATTTATTATTATTATTATTATTATTATTATTATTATTATTTTCATTTTTTTTATTAATTTTTACATTTTTTTAAGCACATACCATTGCGGTTAAATTTTCCATACTTTCCCGCCCCCCTCTCACTTGAGGGAAGCAACATTCATCCCCTTCTCTCACAAGGGTAAGCATAATCATTGTACATTTAACCTTAATAACATTATTTAGTATCATTTCTTAGGCCTGGCCCAATTCCGCGGGCCAGGAATTCCTTCATTCTCAATTTCATATTTTGATTGACTTCCTCAAGTCCCCCTCTGTTGATTTCATTGTCTACCCTCTCTAACAGTTTCCATAATCCTATACTTTAATATAACCTAAAATACAAAAATCATTTTACTTAAAACAACTCCTTTTTCCAAACCTCAGCCTCTTGGTGCTTCTGATCTTTTCCTATAACCTTATCAAATTCCCTTACTCCAACCTAATTTAAAACTCCTAATTTTGTACTTTTGCGCCCTTACCTCCCTCTGGTCTCGAAATTTTTAGCTAAATTTCCCCCTACTTAACTCCTAATTTTTAACATGTAATCATTAAAGCCAGTATCCAGATCTGAACATCATAATCCTTAAACCAGAAAAGAAAACCAGATTTAAATATGTCCTTTTCAACCCACCCCAACCCTCACAGCAGTCCAGCCATTTGGGGCATGTTTACCTGGGCCATTTTGGGGTATGTTTGCAGCTAGCTTCTCCTTTCCTGGAGACTCCAGGGCTGTGCATTTTCTAACAATCCTCCTTCTCCACAGCTTCAAAACTCCAAAACTGTGATTCAGTCCAAAGACACCATAATCCAAGAACTCAAAGAACGTGTGGCCTACCTGGAGGCTGAGGTAGGCAGCCATTTTCATTAAAGTTCTTAATCCCGTTGCCTGCAAGATACTGACATTAAAGAGTTTTCTCGTTAGTTGTTTTTCTATGCATTGAGTGGGGCTGACAATGGCTGCAAACCCATATAGTCAACAGCCCTGCCTTTTTAGAGCCGTCCAGCGCAGTCCCTCCCCACCAGCTCGCCTTGTAGAGATCATACTTCTCCCTATGATGTTTGAGTGTATGGATCCAGATTATTACAATTTTATCCAACGTTAGTCCTGCTGAGACTCACCGAAATCAACATGCCTAGCTTCGGTCCGTTAATTTCGGCGGAGGTCTACGCTGAGTAGGACTTAGTAGGGCACCACCCCTGAAGCCCGCATTTTGGACGCGCTTCTTACGTACGAGGTGCTGTTTTAAAAATGTAAAATGCACCGCTAATACTTCTCAGTGCATTCGCCTGTAAAAACAAGGCCTTTAAAAAAAACTATTTTTGCATGTGCTTTAAGGCTGCGTACACAGCCTTAAAACCACCTGTTTTTGCACACGCTTTCCCATTGTGACATCTGGAGAAAATGCGTAATCCAATTTTGAGGTGGGGGGGTTGCGTTTCGATTTTGCAAGTTCGCAATCTGGGTGCTGAAAGCAGACCAGGCGCATTCCTTCTCCCAGAAGAGGCCTTGGCTTGGCTGCCCCCTGGTGGGGCGCTTGTGGTGCTACGGGAATGCCGGCCGGATCCAGAGCGGACTCTTGCAACCTGACTCCTGGTGTGTTGAAAGGACACACAGGCACGAATTTGACTTGCAGGTGGGACTGCTGTCCCCATCCCTGCCAAAATGAGCATCAAATAACAAACAGGCAGTCACGGAAAATATAAGCAAACACAAAACAAAGAGCTGTGACAATAGACAGTGAAAAATGTAGAAATCTACCAGGGTGGATTTGATTTAAATCAAACTGATTTAAATCACTCAGGGTGGATAAAAATCAATGATTTTTTTTTATTTTAATTGGATTTTTTTATTTAAATCGGATTTTTTTTTTTATCCACCCTGAGTGATTTAAATCAAATCCACCCTGAAATATACTATAGCAACAGTGAAAATAATAACTGCAAAATGTAAAATGCAAATGCAATGGCCTGACACATATACTCAATAGTGCATAAACACTACTAGCAAATACCGGTCTGTAGCGCAATAAATCACATAGGAGTCATTAAGTGTTCCAGGTAGGTGTAAAGTTGGTATTCAGTAATATCCTGTTCCAAGCAAAATTCCTCATCTTTCCTGACGGGTTGCCAGCTGAAAATCCTCCTGTTTCACTGGTGAACATCCAGTTTCCTCAAAGGAACAAGCTCTCTCTTCAATACAATGGGAACAATATAAAGAAATTAAACAATGGCTGCGAGCTCCTGCGTTACATACAATCTTCAAGGTTGGCAAAGCTGATGAGCATCAAAGCAGAGGAAATAGCGCCATCAAAGAGAAATTCAACGCAAGTTTTGCCAGTTTCTGCCAAATGCGTCGTTTTTTTCTTGGAAGTCCTGGCACGTCCTGACCGTAATGCTTTGCTCCCGTTGCTGAAATGCCGTTTGTTCCTCCAGTGCTTCAGGCCAGTTCTGTCTGCCTCCCTTTTCCCCCAAGTGAAATGTTGCAGGTTAAATACCCCCCCCATACGGTTGTAGAGCTGGAAGGCGACCCCCCCTCCCCAGTTCATTCAGAGCAGGGGTGTCCAACTCCCAAGAGTCTGTGATCTACTCACAGTGTAAAAAAAAACTGGCAGTGATCCACCCGTTGGATGGATGGATCAAAGTTGTGGAGCTTTTTTGGGGAAGCCAAGGTGGTTGAGCTTTTTTTTTTGGGAGCAAATGAATGAATGGAACTGAATATATGAATGAACGGAACTGAATGAACATTGCGAGATACACAGAACATAATCAAAAGTTGATTATATAAAACACAAAACAAAATTAAAAAATTCCTTCCAGTAGCACCTTAGAGACCAACTACATTTGTTCTTGGTATGAGCTTTCGTGTGCATGCACACTTCTTCAGATACACTGAAACAGAAGTCACCAGACCCTTATATATAGTGAGGGTGGGGAGGGGTATTACTCAGAGGGGTGGTGGGAATGGGTGATAGGCTGATAGCTGTGGTAAACCTGTTGACGACTGTTAACAACCGCAATTAGTCTTACAGGAAAAAGCAAGGGGTGAGAAGGTTAAAAAAGCTTTGTCATGTATAATGAGATAAGAATCCAATGTCTTTGTTCAGACCAGGTCTCTCCATGGTTTTAAGCTTGGTGATGATTTGCAATTCAGCAACTTCTCTTTCCAGTCTATTTCTGAAATTCCTTTGCAATAAGACAGCTACTTTGAGATCTTGTATAGAGTGTCCTGGGAGACTGAAGTGTTCTCCTACTGGTTTCTCTGTCTTGTGATTCCTGATGTCAGATTTATGTCCATTTATCCTTTGGCGTAGAGTTTGGCTGTTTGTCCAATATAGAGAGCTGAAGGGCACTGTTGGCATTTGATGGCATACACAATGTTAGAAGATGAGCAATTAAATAGTCCTGAGGTGGTATGTTTGGTTCGTCAACAGGTTTACCACAGCTATCAGCCTTTCACCCATTCCCACCACCCCTCTGAGTAATACCCCTCCCCACCCTCTCACTATATATAAGGGTCTGGTGACTTCTGTTTCAGTGTATCTGAAGAAGTGTGCATGCACACGAAAGCTCATACCAAGAACAAACTTAGTTGGTCTCTAAGGTGCTACTGGAAGGAATTTTTTTATTTTGTTTTGACTATGACAGACCAACACGGCTATCTACCTGTATATAAAACACAGTTGAGGATCCTGAATCCCCAGTCCTATATAGTGGAACTTAATCTGATGGCCCACTTTTTGGCTAGGAAACAAAAGTGGCTGAGCTTTTTTGGGGAGAGGCAAAGTTATTTTTTAGGAAGCCAACATTGTTGAGCTTTTTGGGGGAAGCCAAAGTTATTGAGCTTTTTTCGGGGGGAGTAGATCACTGAGGGGCCAGAGATCTACCAGGAACACCCCGCGATCTACCAGTAGATCGCGATCTGCTTGTTGGGACATGCCTGACGTAGAGCAGCCCTCTGCAATTCAGTGACCTCATCCCTTTCACCCTCGTGTTTTCTCCCTGCAGAACCTCGAGATGCATGACCGCATGGAGCACCTCATTGAAAAGCAGGCCCAGAGCTCGGGGGTCCACAATGCAAGGCCCCGCTCCAAATCAGAGTACGTCAGCAGGTGAGCGGGCAGGGTGGAGGGGTTGCCACCTGCCCTTTAGGGGCAGTGGCAGCTGGCCTGGGGTGGGATAATAATAATAATAATAATAATAATAATAATAATAATAATAATAATAGTAATAATAGTAATAATATAATATATTATTTGTACCCTGCTCATCTGGCTGGGTCTCCCCAGCCACTCTGGGCAACCTCCAACAGATATTAAAATACATTAAAATATCACAGGTTAAAAACTTCCCTAAACAGGGCTGCCTTCAGATGTCTTCTAAAGGTCTGATAGTTGTTTATCTCTTTGACCTCTGCTGGGAGGGCGTTCCACAGGGCGGGCGCCACTACCGAGAAGGCCCTCTGCCTGGTTCCCTGTAGCTTTACTTCTCGCAGGGAGGGAACCACCAGAAGGCCCTCGGCGCTGGACCTCAGTGTCTGGGCTGAATAATGGGAGTGGAGACGCTCCTTCAGGTATACAGGACTGAGGCCGTTTAGGGCTTTAAAGGTCAGCACCAACACTTTGAATTGTGCTCGGAAATGTACTGGGAGCCAATGTATGTTTTTTATTTGTATCCCACCCTCCCCGGCCAAAGCCGGGCTCAGAGTGGCTAACATCATATAAATAAGACAATATGCATAATACAATATACAATATGCAAATAAAATAACATTCAACATTCATTAGAATAATATTAAATACCAGCATTTCAAGATTAAACAGAAATCTACTCTTTAACAGTTACAATAAGTAATTTCCCAACTCCAATCAATAAAATGACAACAAAGCCACATTGCACAACATAATACAATACAAAATGAGAAGCAGAGACTTGGTGGGGGGGGGCAAGGCAGGTGGAAAGAGGCCTTGTCTGATGGAGTCTCGCCCCTCACCCCCTGCACTCTCCGAGCCATGAGCGCCTTTGGTGCACCCCACTTCTCTTCCCCCTCCCCAAAGCGACTTGCAGGTTCCTAACATGCGAATAGATTAGCATGCCTTCAAAGCGATAGGCGGAAATACCTAGGGACAAGTCCTACCCACCCCACTCACTGCAGAACAGGCCAGGAACCAGACCTTGGAAGGGGCCTGGCTCCCTGGGTGGGCAAGCAGAATGTCCCCGGCATCTCTAGTTAGGGCCGGGGAACAGACTCTTGCCTGAAACCCTGGAGAGGCGCTGCCAGTCAGTGTTGACGATGGTGAGCTAGATTGGCACGGCAGCTTCCTGTTTTCCTCTTTGAACCCTTGATTCAGGGGTCGGCAAGGTTTACCGGCCATGGGCCAGATCACTTCCATGGAGCTCGTCCGTGGGCCGGACATGCGCAGCACGATGCCGGAAATCGTGTCTGCGCATGTCCGCAGCTTCTGCGCAAGCCACGATGCTGGGAATTGCGCCTGTGCAGAAGCAATTTTCGGCGTCTGGACATGCGCAGACGTGGTTTCTGGTGCGCAGATGCCATTTCCGGCACCACTCAGCCAGTCCCTGCGCCGCGCTGTGCTGGTTAAGCGCAGCGCGCGGAAGACTTGCCGAGCGGGCGGCTTGGTTTGCAGGCAGCTCGTGGGCCGGTAAAACGGTCTTCGTGGGCCGTAGGCTGCCGACCCCTGATTCAGAACCATGGGGACTGGGATCTTGACATTCCCCAAGTGAAGGTACACAGGCAACAACCTCCAAGTAGGCCCATGTGGGCGATAGGCCATCCTTTACCTCCACGTTTCCTACTCTAGGCTTATTCTCTAATATCTCTCTCCCTCCCCTCTGCCTTCTCTCTCTCTCTCTCCCGCAGCAAACGGCTCACCAAGTCTCCGGGCCCCAAACCTTTGCCTCTCATCCGAGTGCTGGAAACATGAACTCAAACTCCTCTCCTCCTCTCCCTGAAAAAGGAACCCTCTGCAAACTCGCCGGGCCCTTAGTCCATCGCCAGCTGCTTCGCCCTTGCTGCTCACTCCCCAGAGGCAACCAACTCCCTTGTAGCGCGCGGTGGGACTATCTGGGTAGCCCCATCCACCCAGCAGCACGGCCTGCTTGAAGCTGCAAAAAAAGAAAAAAGGATTTTCTGAAAAGGGTTTGATCGGGACGGGACGCGAGGATGTTTGAAGGTCAAGAGGACGCTTTCGCCCCACCCAAAAGCTGCAAGAAGGAACCTTTGCCTTCCTTGCAATTGATCTGTAAGGCTGGTCCCATTTTGGAAAGACAGTGCCTTTTTAGTAATTATATATATATAATTATATATGTCATGTGTATATATATATATATATATGGCTATTAGCTCCGTCCAGTGCTAGGAAGTTCAGTTTTTATCCCCGTTCAAGCCAGGACACGCCCATCAAGGGTTATTTTCAGATTATTAATAACAGTTTAAAGGCGCACTGGGTTTGACAAAGTTGAGGAGGAAAGATGTGTCCTGGATTCTTGCCTCTTCCCGCCTCCGAAAGAATATGTCTTGGTGACTGCCCACCCACCTCTCAGGCGGAGAGTGAACCTCTCCCATCAAACTCAGCCTAGCCCCCTAGAGAACAGAGATTACCCCACGTCTGCATTTAACCCTGTCGGTTGGCCGCGCCGCACCGTGGCGGAATGTAGAGGGTCGACTCGTATAATGTAATCTAGCATTGTGTGAATGTAGAAATAAATACTGAGTTGAGTGTTTAAAAAAAGAAGAGGTGTTTCGTATGCATTAAGGGGTCGGCATACTTTTCCAGCAGGGGGCTTGTCCACTGTCCCTCAGACCTTGTGGGGGGCCGGACTATATTTTTTTTTGGGGGGGGGAGTGAATGAATTCCTGTGTCCCACAAATAACCCAGAGATGCATTTTAAATAAAAGCACACATTCTACTCATGTAAAAACACCAGGCAGGCCCCACAAAAAACCCAGAGATGCATATTAAATAAAAGGACACATTCTACTCATGTAAAAACACGCTGATTCCTGGACCGTCCATGGGCCAGATTGAGAAGGCAATTGGGCCGGATCTGGCCCCCGGGCCTTAGTTTGCCTACCCATGCATTAAAGCAAGGGTGGTTTGCTTTGAGTCTACTTCTAAAAAAGATCTTTGCAGCCAACTATCGGTTGTTAAACTTTGCAGCTCAAAGGGGCTTGACCCCCATCCCTTGGAGAGGGCTCCTTGGTGTGCACACACCTGCTTTTGAGAAGGTTAGGAGTCACCTTTTGGCTGGGTCAGAACAAAGGCTACTGCATCTGGATTCATTTTGGAAAAGTTGGAGTCTGCGTGCGTGCCTGCCTGTTGGAAACTTCTGACTGCCCAGATGCTCTGACACCCATCACCCCTAGCTTACCGCCCATGCTTGTGGGGCTGGTGGCAGTTGTAGTTCAGCGACATCTGATGGGCCAAAGGTCCCTATGCCTGCAAACCTACTCTCAGCCCTGCCTGGCTCAGCTACAACTTCGTTCAACCCCAAGCATGGACGATGGCAGCTCTCCAGAAAAACCACAACTGCAGGTTGGGGAAGGCGGAGTCCTAGTCCATGGTGGGGAATGTTTTGAGGGCCGCATTCCCTTCTGGGCAATTCCCTTGAGGTCTACTTGCCGGAGTGGGCAAAAGTGAGTGGATCAACGCATGCAAATTTTGCCTTTTTATACAGAAGGCTAGTTTCTAAACACACAGCCCTCTCTTTGTCTGCCAGCCAGGTAAGCAAGAAGCACCATCAGAGTTCAGGGATGCATTTCAGCCATGCAGAAGCACTCGAGGGGCATGCAAAGCACGGGAGGTGAGGGGGTGTGGCCTGCAAAGGGTGCCGGGGGCCACATAGAGGCTTGGAGGGGGTCTGCATTTATGCTGTGGGTCCCCTCTTAGTCCCTGCAGGCGGTGGCTTCCACGTAGATAAGGATGAACACAACCTGTCAGCAAAACCTATACATGTCTCTGCGTTGGAGGGCAAGCCTTGGGAACCCAGGGAGGTCCTTATACCAGTGATGGCGAACCTTTTAGAGACCGAGTGCTCAAAGGGCAACCCAAAAACCCACTTATTTAGTGCCAACGTGGCAATTCAACCTGAATACTGAGGTTTTAGTTTAGAAAAAACAAGTCCTACATTAACATCTTGCCTTAAAAGAAAAACACAACAACAGAGCTTTCAATGATGCAAACAACTTTTTATTAAAAGCTAAAAGTTTGCTTGTTTTGGGAAATCATGAAAAATGGAACTACTCCCAGGCAACATGGCCGTTTTGACAATTTCCCTTCAAGAAACTCCTCTTTGGGAGATTTCAAAGCAGAACCTGAATGGCCACCTGCCTTGGATGCTGTTGTTGAGATCCCTGCATCGCAGGGGGGGTTGGACTTGGATGATCCTGGGTTCCCTTCCAACTCCCCACAATCTTGTGATTCGATGGCTAGCCCACTTCTCGAGCCTCCTCGTGCGGGAGGGAGCAAAACGCCACCGGGCTTATTGGCAGTTCTGCACCGAGGTGCTTTAAGACAGCAGAGTGGAAGATTCACATTTTTGCTGCAACCTGCGGGCGGCAAACCGTCTACTCATGCATGCGCAGCTCTACTTGCTACATGCGCTGCCCCTACAAACTCTGTGCTGGGGCGATGGCATGCGTGCCCACAGAAAGGGCTCTGAGTAGCCCCTCTGGCACATGTGTCATAGGTTTGCCACCACTGCCCTATACTGACCAATTGAGCTGTCTGACCTGAGTGAGGACATTCCCAGCCCTGCCTGGAGATTGAACCCTGGACCCATTGAAGCAAGCCTCTTCCTGAGAAGAGGAGGCCAACCCGATTAAGAGGCAGTGATGACAGCAGCCCTGAACTTTGCTGCAGCGGTGCCTATTTATCTACTTGCACTTTGACGTGCTTTTGAACTGCTACTGCTAGGTGGGCAGGAGCAGGGACCGAGCAACGGGAGCTCACCCCGTCGCGGGGATTCGAACCGCCGACCTTCCGATCGGCAAGCCCTAGGCCAGTGATGGCTAACCTTGACACTCCAGATGTTTTGGGACTACAACTCCCATCATCCCTGACCACTGATCCTGTTAGCTAGGGATGATGGGAGTTGTAGTTCCAAAACATCTGGGCTGTCAAGGTTAGCCATCACTGCCCTAGGCTCTGTGGTTTAACCCACAGTGCCACCTGCGTCCCTCAGAGTGGTTTACATACATTCAATTAAAACAAGTCTCTGCCCACAGGCTTATAATCTAGAAAGAAAGAAAGAAAGACCACGACACACAAGGAAAAAGGCACAGGGAGGGAGGGAGGGAAATCAAACTCGGGCCCCAATTTTTAAACAGTTTTTTTTTTGGGGGGGGGTGTTATAATGACCAAATGCTGGCACAGTGCAGGGGTCGGAGGTACCTGCTAGAGCTGGTGTTTTGGCAGAGCTGATGGAGCTAGTTTTCTGCCTCCCATCTCTCCCACTGAGGCAGTCGGAGGGAATGGCTGCCCCCGGGTGACAGCTATGGGTGAGAAGGCCTGAGGGAACTGATCTCGCAGCAGAGCTGATGGGTTAGCCTGTGTTTGGTGCAAGAAACCCGAAACCCACAGCCCACTCTGAGATTGCACCCATGGTCACGGGGAAGGGGAAACCCCAGCAACCAACAACATCCCATCGCATGCAGAAACCACTCCAGGTTTTCAATTCTGTTTCTTTAGTGCACCCCGTAACACTGAAACCGGAGGGAAGCCTGCTTTGTGAAGGCTTGTGTCGGGAATCCTGTGAGGCAGGAATACCTGGAAACAAACCCCGCTGTGCTCCAATTCAGCAAAGATGGCACCAGTTGAAGGCTGTTCATTTGATCCCGCAAGGCTCCCTCTCCAGCTAGCTGTGGTCAGGGATGTGTGTCCCTGCATGCAAAAAATGCAAACTCTTTTACCTGCTCAGGTGTGCGGCTCTTGCAGGCAGGCCTTGCAGGCATACATTTGCTGTTACAGAGGGTTTTTTTGTTTTTTTAAAAAGAATTTTATTGGGTTTTATAATTAAACAACTAACAAACAAAAAATACAAATCATCATTTCTAACATAATCTCTAGTATAAGGTCATATAAACAAACATACACAACATATATCATATTTTCCCCTCCATTTTTATACACATCTTTGGGGTGACTTCCTCACGTCTCCCCCGCTGCGTTTCATTTTATATCATCTTAGTAATCTCTTAACATCTTTAACTATCTCTTATAATTCATCCTATTGCTTTATCCTTTATCAGAAATCTTAACCTATATCAACTAACTAATACATTATAATATCTGGTTAACCTGCAGTCTCTTATATAATCCAACTTTTATATCAACCTTTAAATCTTGCAATGGTTACAGAGGTTTGGTTGAGCGCAAAACAACAACACAGCACAGTCCTGCTCTGTTTCCCCTTAAGCCGACGCAGCTGTGAGCATTTGCAAACATTGACTCGATTTGCTTCCCATTAGCCCATATGTGTTGACAATCAAATGCGCAAGCTGTTAATTAATATCGCCCACTTCTCCTCCTCTGGTTGGCGGGTGCCTCTGGGAGGAGAAGGGTGCCTCTCGCTTTTTGGAATAGGTTTCCCTGAGTCTCCGAGGAAAACGCAGACAGGTATAGATAGAGGGAACTCTGGGAATTGTAGCTCCTAAGAACTCTCAGCTCCCTTAACAAACTATAGCTCCCACAATGGTGGTGGTGGGGAACCATGGCTGTTTAGAATTTATGGTGGCCGTAGTTATGCCCACAAATTTCAGTGGGTCTGCTCTGCGTATGACCAATGCAAAATAACAGCGGTAATGCCCAATATGGTTTATAAAGCAGAAAAGCAGGGTACAGTTTAATATTTCCGTGTGTGCACAGTCCGTTACGTGAGCAGGAAAGTAGCACTGAATACGGAAAGGTTAATTTGTAAATGTCAGAACAACAAATTGGATGGCCATCTGCTGTGTATGATCTAGTTGGGATTCCCGCCTTGTAGGTGGTTGGACTAGATGACTTCTGGGGGACCCTTTCCAACTCATATGGTTGATTCTATGACTCTAAATAACATGGCTATCACAATAGCGAATGTTGTCAGCAAAATTCGGTTTTATTTTTATTTTCAGGGGTGGGTTTAGGAAACGTTGCATGCTGGGGAATTTGAAGGGGAAATAACCAAGCCAGGCACCAGCGCTGTGGTTGCCCATAGCAGCCTGTTACCCACTCCCCACTCAGCGGAACTACAGCCCCCGAAAGCCCTTGCGCGAAAGAGGCGGGGCACGCCTCCCCTGATGCCGCGCGAGGACCGGAGAACGTAGCTCTCCGTCGGCTAACGTTTTTTTCCTAGGAGCAGCGGCCGTTCCAAAGGGGCGTGCCCTAGTCTGCCTGCCTCTATCCCTGCACTCCAACTCCCATGAGGCTTTGCGGCAAAGGTGCATGCGCAGTCTTGGCATAGCGATGCCCTGGGGACCGTTTTAGAACATAGCGGAGATTTACTGCTGCCCTGGACTGCAATTCCCACGAAGCTCCGCGACGAGGATTTAGGACTCCGTAGCTCTAATTAATGAGTTATTAATAATTGAGATAATTAATTAACATGCAGTGCCTAATGTTTATTAGCACATGGAGAGGGAATTGCATTTCCCCCCCTTCTCCCATTCGCCTTCTCAATTCGGCCCGTGGACGGTCCTGGAATCAGCGTGTTTTTACATGAGTAGAATGTGTGCTTTTATTTAAAATGCATCTCTGGGTTATTTGTGGGGCACAGGAATTCGTTCATCCTCCCCCCCCCCCAAATATAGTCTGGCCCACCAAATGGTCTGAGGGACGGTGGACCGGCCCACGGCTGAAAAAGGTTGCCGACCCCTGGTCTAGACCAACCTCCCACACAGGGTTGTTGTGAGAATTAAATGATGGAGGGGGAGAACAACATATGCCACCTTGAGCGCCTTGGAGAAGAAATGTGCAATTAATATTAATAACAACAATAACAATAATTTACTACTTGTACCCTGCTCGTCTAACTGGGTTGCCCTAGCCACTCTGGATGGCTTGCTTCCAACAAAATATAAAAGGACACACGATAAAAAAAATTGTGTCTTTTTTATATATATACAATATTTCAATCTATTCCTTAGATGGTATATCTATCTGTTGGGCACCTTGGGCAGCTTCTAGCGTCCCAGAGAGGAACAGGGGACGGGGTGGGCTTTTCAGAGGCTGCTGGATTGCATCTCGCATCTTCCCCCAGCAGCCGGCCTGGTGGGCAATGATCAGCTGGGCCGATGAGCATGTTGGGAGCCGTAGTCCATCAACCCCTGGAAAAGGCGCCGCTACCCTACATCCACCCTTCCTTCCTGGGACTACATCTCCCATGACCCCCGGCCTCCTCGCCTTTTCCCTTGGCTCGGCCCATGGGACCACACAGGCTACTATACTAACTAGACCAGAGTTTCCCCAAACTCGGGCCTCCAGCTGTTTTTTTGGCCTACAACTCCCACCATCCCTAGCTAGCAGGACCGGTGGTCAGGGATGATGGGAACTGTAGTCCTAAAAACAGCTGGTGGGAAACCCTATGTGAGTGGAATCCGCTTGCCCGCTTGTGCGCATGCGGCGTCGTGCGTGCGGCGGCGCCTACGGAAGCCGGCGAGCTGGGAAGGAGGCGGAGGGAGACGGAGGCATAGAGGGGAAGGGGGCGTGGCCGGTCGCGTGACAGCGCTCGCGCGCTCTCCTCTGAGGGAGGGAGGGAGGAGGGGGGCGGGGGGCCAAACAGCCGCGGCGGCGTCTTGCTCGCGCCAAGATGGCGGACGAGGGGAGCGAGGGGCTGCCGCGCTCCGTCCTGCCGGGCCCGCTGAGGGGCGGCAGCTCCGGGGGCGGCGGCGGCGGCTCGGGCTCCTTGTCGTCGTCGTCGTCGTCGTCGGCAGCAGCAGCCGCGACAGGCTCGGCGCCGGCTCCCTCCTCCTCCTCCTCCGCCGCCGCCACCCCCACGGCTCCCCCTCCGCCGACGCCTCCTCCTCCCCCGGCGGGGCCTCGCGTGGTCCGCATCGTCAAGTCGGAATCCGGCTACGGGTTCAACGTGCGCGGGCAAGTGAGCGAGGGCGGGCAGCTGCGCAGCATCAACGGGGAGCTCTACGCGCCGCTGCAGCACGTCAGCGCCGTCCTGGGCGGGGGGGCGGCCGAGCGCGCCGGGGTGCGCAAAGGGGACCGCATCCTCGAGGTGTGAGTACGGGGGGGCGGGGCCGGGGGGAGGGGGAGGGGAGGGAGGGTCTCTCATCCCCCCCCACCCAACACACACCTGCAGCTCAGAGTAGCCTCTCCACACGCGTGTGCGTGTGTACACACAAACACGTGTGCAGCGTGAGGCTATGCACCCCGGAGTTATATATTTGCGCGTGTGTGTGTGTATATATATATATATATATATATATATGCATATGTATATGCACCCATGCATGCATATAATTCAGTTCTGTTCTTAAGACTCTTCAAATGCCATAGCTGATGCCTCTGCTTAGGGGTCTAACCCCAGCTACCTACAAACCCCAATTTTAGATCTCTTCCCTGTTTTTTTTCACTGTGGGTCTCTGGCTCCTGAGTTTATGCATAGGTTCAGTTGTGTTGATAAGACTCTGCCTTATCCCACACAAGCACACCTGTGTAGAGGGAGTATATGGTCTCCTGAGTTTATGTCTATATATTCAGCTGTGTTCTGATGCTGCAGATGGTGCTTCTTCTTCTTAGTATCACAGCCCCATTCAAGATTTGCACCACAGGTGAGGGGGTGCATGTAGTGTGCGTAACCTACCACAAAAATTTATAGTTTGTTGATTTCACCAAATTTATATACTGCTTGGTTGTAATAAAATCTCCAAGTGGCTTATAGTTATGTAGTCATGTTCTTCATATATCTATATATGTATCTATGTGCATATATATAGGGGTGTGTGCGGTATGCCCCCCCCCACAGTTGCATTTTGCTCAGTTATACGCAGAGTAGGCCCATTGAAATCATAGGGACTCAAATTAGCCAAGTGTATTGATATCAGTAGGTTTGCACTGAGCATGACTTATATATATAGACAGCCCATATATAGACATGCAGAAAGAGTCTTGTGAAACATTGAAGGCCAATAAGTTTATTAAGGCATAAGTCTTAATGGGCTTCATTAGGGGCATCTAAGGAAGTGGACCGAAGCCTAGCAAAGCTTATATGTCCCAATATGCCAGCTTTCAAATTCCACAATACTTTTTCTTTTTTTTTAACAAGCTTATTCTATAGGAAGCCAACACAGCTAACTCTCTGGGAAACATACCTAGTTTCAGAGTAAATAATAGATCATACTCCATTTTAAATCTGCCTCATTTTTCACTACAGCTGAGATTTGTTGGGCAGCCAATGGATTGTTCCCACCACATCATATGCACGCTATTTGTATAACCCATTCCAAATTATGTAATCATATTCTCTTTTTCTGTTTTAAAAAATTACATTCTTGCAGTACACCATATAGATCATACTCCTTCTTTATATTCAAGATTTCCATTAAAGGTGAGGGGATATGTGGAGCGCCCCATCCTCTTGGGGGCAACCCATCTACAATTATATAGAAATGTTCCTCACATATTGGAGAATACCATATTGTGCTGCTACTTGCATCCTGGCCTCTTCAAGGTTTTCACTATAGTTGAGGGGGTATTTGGGGGAAAGGACACCCACTCAAAAGTTTTATTGCATTATTCCCTCTTTAGAAATGAAAAAAGTTTGATATTCTCAGATTATATCAGACTGAGCAAAGGAATGTTTAGGTTGTGGGGGAAGAGTTCTCTATGGTTTATGTAGCAATATTCTCCCTGTTAAAGGAAATGTGTAAGGGTTTTTCAGATTACATCATTGCTGCTTTAAACTTTCTCCTACAGGTGCATTTCACTTTGGTATAAACCACCCACAATTCATATACATTCTAAAGTTGATTTATTACCTCCCCAGAGGACAGCATACAGTGCTTTCCCTCGTATATCTAGGATTTCCCTATAACTGCAAGGAGAGGTATGGGGAGTCCCCCTTCCCATTCCTCCATCAGCAGTTAATATTGTGATACCTTGCATCAGAGATAATGCTACTCTTCAGGATGGTTGGTTGAAGACTGGCTACAGCTGTAGGGGACGGATATTATTAAGATACAGTGTTATCATATGTCTTAATTGTCTTTCATGGCCTATTCAAGGCTTTGTATTAGCTTCAGGCTTTTAGTCATTTCCAGATTCCTCTTTCCCTGCATGTTAATGAAAAAAAGTGAGTGTAATGTTATAAAATGTAGGGAGTGTTTTTTTTTTTTTAAATCCCACCTTCCTTCCATCATGGAACCCAAGGCAATGGGGTGCATGGGGTTCCCAGGGAGTCTTCTATTAATACACTGCTCCAACCCAGGCCTGGTTAGTGGTAGCTCCCTGTACCTTCAGACCATACCCTATGTGGGGTCCTCCACTTGGAGATACCCTACTCACTTGCCGGTTCTCATAAACGCCTCTCTTTTCTCTGTTAGACAGATAAAAAGAAGATTTGAAAGTCAGCAGGCAGAGTTGGAATATATGCCTGTGTGTGGCCTTCCCCAAAGGGATGATTAAGGGGGTATTGAATACAGATGAAAACTGGGAGTCCCTTATTATTCCCCCCAGTTATGAGTTGGAGAAGCTTGATTTTGATTTTTTTTTTTTAACCACCCTGTGTAACTGACTTTAGTTTCCGCTGAACGTAAAATTTTTTGTTCTGCTGTGGCCTTCGCTCCATAGGACGCACAGTCATTTTCACTTCCTTTTTAGGAGGGAAAAAGTACGTCTTATGGAGTGAAAAATACGGTATGTTGCTACTGGGACTTCATGAAGTGTAAGCAGCCTTCAGAATTTCATGTTAATAAGATAAAAGTGGGGGTTACAAGATTATTGGGGGCCCTGTCTTCTCTTAGAGGCAATGCCCCCCCCCTATCATGGGCAATCTCTATCTTCTTGAATATACTAGTATTGGTAGCTATTTTCATTAAGTAGGGTTGCTTTTCAAAAAAATGAAAATCGCCAATCTACACTACCGACGTGGGCTGCCATACGTTCAGATTTTCCCAGACATTTCAGCGATTTCTGCCCGGACACTGCTTAACCCTTAAGGGGTCTGAATAACAGACATACGGCAAACCTACATTAAGAAGCTTCTGATTCAGTCTATTCCCTCCAAAGCTCTCCCCTCAAACATCATCTCCATGAAGATGGAATAGAGAGGAGGACTTGTGTCTAGGAAGTGTCTTTATCTCCTAGCAGATTATCCATGAAACTGTTGCATTGAAATAGCCCTTCTTAATAAAGCCTGATATTCCCTGATAAAAGTAGCAGAAAATGTTTCTCAGCATTCTCTGGATTGGAGACAGTTCTCCCAACCTGGTGTTTTTTTGGGTTGCAGCCAACCGAGTTCTACTTAGAGAAGATGAGTTGAAATTAGTGGACTTAAGTTAGTTGTGTGGATTTCAATGAGAGTCTGTTCTTGAGTAGGAGTAGCACTGCTTGCAACACTTGGGAGCGGATTTATTGGGTGTGGGTGCAATAGTTAGAAACAAGATTGCTTTCTGATCAATGTATTGTTGGGACTGGTGTACACATCAGCTGGTCTTTCTCTGTTTCTTCCCCTGTTCATTCTTCAGAGCAAACCAGTTCCTAAGAATGTCTGTTTCATTTAAACGTTTTTGTTGAACATCGACAAAGAGTGTCTATTTACTAGGAGAAAATGAAGAGTTTTGTAGCAGTTGGAAGGATGCGTTGGACGTGCTGAGTTTGGATTCCCTTACTGATGCCGTGAATTAAAATGTTTTGGTCCATGGGATGGCTAAAAAAAATTGCCTACAGGGCCAGCTTCTCTGCAAGACCAGTTACCCTCCCTACTAGTGGGTGCTTTGAGTTTACTGTGCTGAGTGAGTTTGGGGGATGTCAGCAGAAGGGGAAAATATGTGTCCTCATTTTAGTCTTGTTAGTTGGGCAATGTTCCCATGAGCTGGAGAAAAAGTCACTGGTTTTTCCATTGCAGGAATTAAACCCGGCATGGACAACTTTCTTAGTCAACCCTGAGTGGGGATTTTCGTTTTGCATGCTGCTGGCTTGGCGGACGATTTGTTCCGGTGCTTGGCAGTGGCATACAGTTGCAGTGCCTGCGTGGAATAGGGTCACTTCCATTTAAGAAGGAGAAGGGGTGGTTTGTGCTGTAAAATGAGGAATTAGGTCAATGCCAGGTTGCCATTAACGTGGCCTAGAACAGCAATCTAGCAACTTCTGGGGTGGGGTTGTGGGGAAACAAAAAATGATATTGGACCCATCATATCTTCCGGGGTTCTGCACCTGACCGAACACATTTGGCGTTCAAGCTCCTGTGGACGCACAAATTGGGTCTTATTAAACTCACCATGGGGATCAAAACAGGACTCTTTCTCATGCATTGGAAGTGTCAAATATACTCCCTATTGTGGTCATACTGGTGGTTTATAGACATTACTGAATCTTTCCAGATAGAAAACTTTTTTAACTTGTCATCCTTCTCGGAGGAACACCTCAGAAGGACTTTGTTGCTGTCTGTCTGAATATTTGTACATGCAACCGAGCATGTATGGCTTTCAAACATTTTGCTTGTTCTGTGATTTATTCTGTGTAGCATTGATCCGTGTAGCATTAAAGATTGTGAGCCCCTTAGCACAATGAGAGGTTGGTCTTCTGCAGGACGCCACCTGTTTGATGTCCTTTAGGTTCTTGTGAATAAGCTCAGCAAGAGGTGTGACTTGGCTGGAGCCCCGCCTCCATTTTCTAGGCATGTGCATTCTCTCCCCATCCCCATGGAGAAATTCTGTGAGTCCTGTTTCATGTTGCAAGTCAACCCTGCCCTTAATTTCGTCCAATCCCTCTCCTTGATCTGTAATAGGAACATGCAGTGTTGCTGGATCAGGGCAGTGGCCCATCTAATATGACATTCTGTTCTCACAGTGGCCAACCAGATGCCTTTGGGAGGCCCGCAAGTAGGACCTGAATGCAACAGCACACTGCCCACCAGTGATTCCCAGCAAAGTAGTATTCAGAGGCATGCTGCCTCGTGAGTCTAAACTGAATCACGCAATATAAATGCTGTTACAATGATGATTTAAGCTAGCCCTGGGAAAGATAAAACTGTTTACTGGTACTGAAAGGTGAATATGAGCCTTTTTGTGTATTTTAAAGTTGTACTTAAAATATCTAAAGCCTTCCCAGGAAATGGTAGCCTTGATTTCTTATTATACAAGTGAAACAGCACAGAGTTGAAGCTGGCATACTTTTACACTGGATGTAATTTCCAGTATTCGAATCACTGAGGTAGTGGTGGTCAGAGGGAGAGTGGCTCCCCCTCTCACACCTTGCATACCATGTTTAGAGGGCTGTGGGTGATGCGGCATGATCTAAACTTGACTTTGGTACGCTTGTGAGCTGTACCCAATGCTAGTCCTACTGGTGGTAGACCCGATGAAAATGATGGTCATGGGCCCATGAATTACAGTGGGTCTCCTCTAGAACTTAGTTGGAGACAAACCCTGTGGATTTCACGAAGGGCCTCCAGCCTTTCCTGCCCACCTCCCATCATTTCGAATACTATTTAGGTCCAAATCCTTCAAGTATTATGGTCATGATCTGGCCATATTCGTTAAGATTGGGTGTGGGAGCGAGTCAAGCCCTTATTGCAAGGGAGGAAGTGATGTAGGGCTCTGTGTGCAGCGCCAACCCACCCATGAGGCAAGATGAGATGATTGCCTCAGGCAGCAGGGTCCATCTGGCCTCCAAGGAATGTACCGTATCTCTTTCTGCTGTTGCAGCAGAGATGGCAGTGGCATGCTCCTTAAACTCCTTAAACTCGGCCATCCAGATGTTTTGGGACTACAATTCCCATCATCCCTGATCACTGGTCCTGTTAGCTAGGGATGGTGGTAGTTGCAGTAGTGGCCTCTTGGCAGATAGGCACTGCTGCTGGTCTCCTCCCACCCCTAAGGAGGAAATGGCAAGAGCTGCCCTCTGGAGTCTCCGGGGCTCTGCTCGGCGTGATTCAGGGCCCTCTCCTCCCTTGTTCTCGATGTAGATAGATCTTGATTCCCCGCTTGTTCCCTATGTAGATCTTCACCGACCCCTTCTTCCTTGGCAGGTGGGGGACAGGACAGAACGAGATGGCATTTTGTGGTTTGCCTCAGGTGCCAAACTGTCTTGGACCAAAGTATGCGTTGCATCCAGCTAGGTTATCCTCTACAGATATCAGGGGCCCCAAGTTAGCCATGTCCATTAATCTCAGTGGGTCCACACTGTGCTTGACTAACCCTAGGAGTCAGAGTCCAGGAAACTTAAATAAACACAAGAGGTTTAAAGATTGTTCCTGTCTCTGCCTCACAAATTCCTACCCAGTTGGGGAAGTCAGATGCTTGTGCTCCCTGTTTACAGGCTTGCTAAAGATATCTGGCTGGCCACATCTGCAAGCAAGTAGGCAGGGCTAAGAGAGATCTTTGGCCTTGTCCACCAATGCATTTCTTGATATATACATTTTTTTAAACATCAAAGTGCCTCAATATCAACAGTTTTGAATTTCCTGGCCTGGGAAATTTGCAGCAACAAATGCCATCTAATCCAGTGGGTGTCAACGAACCGTTTAGATCAGTGTTTTTCAACCTTTTTTGGGCAAAGGCACACTTGTTTCATGAAAAAAATCACGAGGCACACCACCATTAGAAAATGTTAAAAAAATTAACTCTGTGCCTATATTGACTATATATAAAGTAATTCTCTTGAATACCGGTAGGAATCAAATAAACACAAAGAAAGTATTTTATAATTACTTTATTATGAAATAGTAAGTAAACAGAAATATGAAAAACACAGTCCGGCGCCCGCCTAGTGGGCGAAAATTAGACTTTTTTTTTTTTTTAATCTTTCGAATTTTTCAATTTTTCCCACGGCACACCAGGCAACATCTCGCGGCACACTAGTGTGCCACGGAACAGTGGTTGAAAAACACTGGTTTAGATAATGAGTTGTTCTTTTTAGTAGTGTCTGGTGGAAAGTATTGGAAATTTAGAATGCAGTTGAGAACTAGATAGTTTTTGTTTAGCAGCTTGGGATATGGCAGGATTGGTTGCCTAGGTACAAACCAACAGGTATTCTTGGAGGAAACAAGAACAAACGTTCATGTTGACTAGTATTCATTGAAAAGGCACTATGCAGTGATCAAGACCTATATATTTTAGATCAGAGGTGGAAAATCTTCGGCCCCCATTCCAATTGTGGTCCTCCATGCCTCTCTGTCTGGTCCTCTGGACTTCCTCCAGGTCATGAATCTCCCTGGCTCAGCACCTTCCTCAAGTGCTTTTGCCTAGCTGGAATGTGTCCTTCAAAAGCTTGCCTGGATGAAAGACAGAAGTGTGTGGGAACTTCTGCTTTTCCATGGCTGGAATGCACCTTGCTGCACAAAGGTTAGAGTCACATTGATTCCCTGTCTGGGGGAAAAGGTGAGGAATGAATGAATGAATGAATGAATGAATAATACAATAGGTTGCTTATGAGGTAATGCGACCCTAAGGCTGGAAAAATGTTATTTGCTTTAGAGGAAAACCCCTGGAATCATGATTCTCAGTCATTATCCGTAAGCATAGGAATGATTCCTTTTTTACAACAAGCATTATAATTTCAGTACCACTGATGGTGTTTTGCCACGTCAACAGGTGTCATTGTGCTATTAATTTCTGAGTTGCAGAAGTTACCTAACAAAAGTTCACGCTACGTGATATAAAATCTACTGAGGACACTTTTCTTACTTTCCTTTGCCCCAGTTTTGTTCTGGTTATTGTGACCGTTCTGCTAGGTTCTGTGCCTCGTTCCCAAGAGTCATGTGCCCCACTTCTAAGAAGCCAGACTGAGGAGTTTGCTTCCCCAGAAGTCTTGCTTCTAGCTGCTAAATAGTCTGCAAAAAAAAAAAAATATAGTCTGCTGCTCTTCTGTGGCTTCTAAGCTGAAGGTGGGATGATGCTTTGCAGTGGGCCGGGAGGAAACAAGTTGTTTCCACTGGTACGGTAGGTTGGTGACCCCTAGGGATGCAGTTAGGCAAAGTGGTGAACAATTGTTAGCTGGCATCGTAATCCTCATCCCCAAAATTTATAACTTTCAAAAGTGCCTAAAGTATTCTGGGCATTGGTCAGGAAGAAGACATACTGGTCCCTGCATACAGCAGAGAGAAAGTGTTGACTTAACCCAAGCCAGACCCTTGGTCCATCTAGGTTAGTTTTGTCTACACTGACTGGCAGCAGCTCTCTAGTGTTTCAGAGAGATCCCTTCCCCACCCTACACGGAGATGCCAGGGATCAAACCTGGGTGCCACCTCTTTGCCCATTTGCAGTCTAAAAAAAAATAAAATTTAGAGAGAAGAGGGGATTTGGAGGGGGGGACCTTTGCACTAGAGGGGTCAGAGTGTTTATTTTAAAGTACAACCTTTGCAATAATTAACCCGTGGGGAGGAGAAGGAATTGCCTCAGAACACCAAGAAGGAAAACCAAAAGTTTTGAGTCACTTGCAAAGGAGACAAGAGAGGGAAGGAGGCCAGGACAGGTGTAGGAGGAGCCTTGGCCCTCCAGATGTTGCTGAACTACAACTCCCATCATCCCTGCTTGGTAGGGCCAATGGATGTTGTAGTTCAGCAACATTGGGGCAGAGCCAAAGGCAGAGCAAAGTCACCAGAGTTCACATTTTGCATGCAGGAAGTCCCCTGGCATCTCCAGGTTGGGTTGGTGAAAGCCTTTGCCCTTGGACATTGGAGTAGATTACACATGCCAGGCCAGCCTTCCCCAGTAGCTGACTGGGGGCTGTTGGGAGTCATAGTCCAAAACATCTGGAGGGCACCAGGTTGAGGAACACAGGGCTAGGGGACCAGTGGCCTGCCTGATAAGACAGCTTCCCACATCCACAAGCCTCCAAACAAGGAGCCTTCCTGGCCCTCCCGCCATAGATGGTTGAACTGCCCTAGCAGCTAGAATATTGAACCCTCCTGCTTGAAAGGCCCTTTGCTTCCCATCCTGTCCTTGATGCATACAGCGAATCATGAGGTCACTCGCTTGCCTGTGCAACAGAACAAAAGCTAAACTCTTTATCATGCAGTACAAAGATACCAGTCCTTTAAAGGCTGGTTTTTAATTTTGCCGGAGCTGCTGCCGGGAGCATACAAAGTGGAGGGTCTCTGTTCTTTCCAAGTCGCTTCCGATAACAGAACTGCCCTTCTATGCACTGTGGAGGGATCTAGTTAGGTCTCCCACCAGATATAATGACAATATTCCCTTGCAGTCCCGCTCGGGGGCTCTGCCATTACTGGAGTGGCATTGCCAGCAACGGCTCCCCGGCTCCCACACCCGTGCCAGTAAATGTGACTTGGCTCATAAATCCCGGCCGCTCTCCTTCTTCCCCTTCTTGGTTTCTCTTTCTTTTTTTATTCCACTATCAGCCGAAAGCCCTTGAGGGAGGATCGTAAACCATTCCTGCGTTCTGGGCACCACCTCCTTGTAGAGTGGATAGGTTTCTTAATAGGAGTGTGTCAGGCACCTTGAAAAAGTTATTTTGTGGGCAAAGCTACCTGAGGCAAGATGACGCCTTCCTTTTCCTCCACCACCAATGCCCAAGATCTGGGTAACTTTGATCCCACCCCCTCGCCCCAGCAGAGGTCCCTCACTGTCCTTTGTAGGATTTGTGACACAAGGGATAAGGCTGCCAATGGCTGCTAGCCACAGTGGCTATGCTCTGAAGATCTGAACACTTTGCAACATCTGCCTGATGCGTTCAGCTGGACAGGAAGTGAGCTTTACTTGCAAGGAAAGCCAGCTGAGGATGGCAGCCTTTAGTTACCTGCTTTCTCCACGGTCTTAATGCAGAGCTTGGCAAAGGCATAGAATCGGTCTCTGAAACCAAGGCGGTGTCCCATCGGCGTTTGGATATTTTCACAGTGCTCGAGTTTGGGAGAGGGTGCCAGAAAACGGCTCAGTGAAGGGATCGGCAGAGTGAGCAAGGCCAAAATATTTCTGTCTTGTGGGTTGTCTTAGCACTTAAAAAAAAAAATAGCTGCAGGATTCTGCGTTAGGAGGACACGGCATTTTGTGGGTGCTTCTGTACTTGCTCAGGAAGCGGAGTGTTGGACTCTCCCACCCCCTCCCTGCCCGAGAAGCTCACAAATAGTGTATGAAGAGTGGTAGCCCTCCCTTATTGTTCATCCCCTGCAGCTGGTAGTCAGAGGTAGACTGTCCCTAAACCCAGAGGCTCTATAAAGTCATCATGGCTAATGACCTTTTTAGCTCTGCTGTCTAAATCTGTGGTCTTAGATAAATTTCGCAGCTTAATTAACATGTTATAAGAAGTACCCTTCCTTTTGTGGACTTACTGCCATTCAGCTTCTTTGGGTGATCCAGAGCTCTGGCATTCAGTGGGGGAAAGACTGCTCCCTTACACCATTTAATAATGATACGAACCTCTGTCTTACCTATCTACGCTTTAGACACTTTTATAAGAAATGGAAAGAAAAGGCCCCCAATGTTAGCCTTTCCCCAGTGGAGAAATGACTCTGTCCTTTGATAATTTTTGTTACCCTTTTCTGCACCTCTTCTAGCTTTACCTTATCCTCTTTGGGATGAGGGGGGCGGTATCCTGAGTTCTGGTCAATCACGAAATGCCTTGGGTAGGGTTAGTTAGTCAAAGTGTTCTCTCCTGGCTTCCTATACCCCATCTGTGAAATGGGCATAATAGAGTCTGCCCTAAACGATTTGGGCCACAAGTATACGAAAGAGAGCCTCCTTCCGTGCAGACTAGCCTAGGGGTTATGATCGGTGAAAAAGACCCTCCTGGTGGTTCTGTTGCCCTCAGACATTTGAGGGGTGGGAGTGGCTCTTGAGAGGGCCTCCTCAGTGGTGGCCCCAAGAATGCAGAACTCACCCCCCATAAAGATGCGCCTGGCAGTATCTCTCTATAGTGTCTGGTGGTTGATGCATGTTCTTTTGTTCTCATTTAATTTCCTAAACCACCTTCAGCATGACCCCATAACGTTTGCAGTGTGGTTTAGCGGCTGAAGTCCTTCCCCAAAGAGCGAAGACTGCGTTCCTTTGTTGTAGACTTCCTAATTGAAGCAAAACAAATTACGCGAAAGCATACGAGAGGAAAGTGGTGCGGGTAAATCCCTCGCGGGGCTCTTGCTCCATTACTTGGACTACTTCCAGGCTGTTGCCCCGAAGGAAATAACTGGCAGGGCTTGGCCTGCACTGGAAGGTGCCTCGCCAGCACCAGACGTCTTTAGGAGGCTTGTTAAATTGAAATTCCCCCGTGCTGAGAATTCTGGATCTGCCGGAGCCAAAGCAAATGTGCTTGTGCGAGATCCGCTGGCGTGCAGTTTCTTTGGGAGCACATTTTTGCTGTGCCTTAGTTTCCCCATACCCCAGACAAGGCGCTGCATTGGGACGGCTGTGTGGGGAAGAGGAGATGTCTGGAGGGAATCAGCTTTTTAGACCATAGCGTGTGCTGCAGTTCTTAGCTCATTTGCCTTCCCGACCAGTGGTGCCTGGTGCCCATTGGGAGAGTTGGGTTTTGTCCCCCACCCTCCTGCTGCAATCAGCAATATTGATACTAAGGAGGAGACTTGCATGCTAGCCGTGTAAGCGAGAAGGCAGGCCGGTGGGCTTGGAGGAGGCTGGTGCGGCAGTGCCCCCATTGCTGTAATAGACCAGCCTCCCCTGCTTCCCACAACCTTGAGCAGTACACCAGTGTACTTGAAAGAATTTATACCAGTGACAAAAGATCTCTGCTGACTGCCTATTAGTTACTGAACCAAGGCCAGTGCTTTGCTGCTGCCGCCCTTCCTCCTCCTCCATTTATTTATTTATTTATTTATTTATTTATTTATTTATTTATATACATCCCACCTCAACCCCCCCCCCAAACCATGACTCAAGGCTGCTCACAGAAATGAAAACAAAGACTGATAAAACACACTTGCTGCCTAAAATGCAGATGGGAGGAAAAAGGTACCACATGCTGCTAAGAGCCCTGCACAACTTGGCAGTGATGAAAGCTATGCCCCAGTGAAGGGGGCCTTTTTGTACATCGTGGCAGAGCCCCCCCCCCCCGTTGTTTCCGTTCCTCAGCTCAGTCTTAGGGCGGGTCATGAACCAGTGACCTGAAGGATGTTTGGCTGCCCAAAGGCCAGCCACCTTTCACCAAGGGGTGGGGAAATTTGCCGAGAGAAAAGAGAAACGAGGGGCCCTTGGCTCCATAGGCCAAAGTGGCAGCCCCCAGTCCAACACTGGGCCTGCCTAATAGCCAGTGTCTTGGCGGTCAGTCAGTGGCTAATGTTTTGAACAGGAGAGCAAGCAAGCAGGATGTTCTGCTGTGCTGAAACCGGGCAAGGGCGGGCGGGAAAAGAGAGGCTGCCAAATTCTCATTATTTATACCAGGGTTGTCCAGTCCACCGCCTTACCCTGCTCAATGATGGCAAGGGTTGATCTTGTGCACCTGTGCCTGGGGAGGGCTAGATAGAGCCCCCCCCCAAATCCCCTGACAGCATGTATGTTTTAAACAGATTTTATATATTTATATAGTTTTAGTTCTATCAGTGTTTAATTGTATTTTAGCGATTGAAATGTTCTGTGTTTTTAGCAGTTCTTGTTTTTATCTGTAAGCTGCCTAGAGTCCCGTCAGGGAAAAAAGGCGGGTTATAAATAAATATAATAGTAATGATGATGATGTCCAAGCTCCCGCACTGCCTGTAGATAAAAAATAAATAAGAAACCCACAGATCTGTTTGGCCTGGCCTCAATTTGGAACCGCTCTCCTTCTCCAAACAATCCTCCCTGGGGACAGGGCAGGTCTGCTGCAACAACAAGAGGTTCCTTGTGGGAAGGGACAGATTTCAGGTCCCAGGGGCCAGAACCAGGAAACGTCCCCGAGATTCAGAGCGTGGCAACTCCCTGGTGCTTGTTTTTCCTTTCTTCCATAAGAAGGAAGAGAATTGAAGCACAACAGACCCGAACAATTAATTCATTCACTAAAAAAAAGACAGCGGTAGCACCAGCGGCCGCTGGCGATCTCTTCCCTCTGTGCTTCCCCGTTTCGGCTTTTGCGGGCAGATCTGCAGCTCTTGGCTTTCGCAGCCGGTTGTTCCCAGCTGGGTTGCCATGGAGACCTGACTGCAAAAGGTCCTAGCCTTTCGGTCCCCTCTGATGTGGCATGTGGAGATGCCATGGGAGGGTTGGGAGCCGGATCGGGGCCAGGGACTAGCAGCTTCACCCCCAGGGTCGAAGGTGCAGTTGCGCTGTGTTCTTAATTAGCCATGCATGCACCCAACGACTCTTTCATTCTGGCAAGGTGAGCTCCAGGGAACTGGTTCTGTGTTGATCTCTCCTCGCCTGGCCCAAGCGCTGTCCGGTGAGGTGCCTTCCCTGCCCCTGGGTCTGACCCTCGTGGTGGCTGCGGCTGACGTAGCAAAGGCGCTCTGTGTAGTTCCTTCACTCTACAAAGTGTGACTACAAAATTGCTGCTCCCAGCTGACTGCTGCAGAGATTGGCTTTGCTCATGTTCGCCTCCACGTTTTAGCTGGGCATGTCAACGCAGGAACAAGGGGTATAGTTGCAAAAAGGGAGAGAAAGGAGGGTACAGGTTGCATCTAGGGAACATCAGAAGCTGCCTGACACCAAGTCGAACCATTGGCCCATCCAGCTCAGTATTGTCTTAACTGCCTATCAGAGGCACTCGGGGTTTTTCAGGCGGGCCACATTTCCAGCAGTGCCCCATTGACGACCCTGATAGACCCATTGGCTCCCCTGCAGTCATCCACCCAGGCCCGGAGCTGCTTTGCTTCAGTAAGGTTGCAAAAGCCCCATGTACCTTCAGACTGTAGCATAAAGGTTAAACCGTCTTAGATAAATGGCAGTAAAACAAGGCAGAGCAATTTTTAAAAACCCGACTACAGATGGGAGTTGGAATCCTGCAACATCTGAAGGGCCACAGCGTCCTGAGTCCAGGCTCCCCACTGCTGGCCAGTCCAGCCTCCCTTAGAAGGGAATTGCGTCATCCTTGTGCCACCACTGAGAGAGACCCGTCTCCCACACAGCCACCCCTGCCTCACCCGGGGCATGGTCTCCAGTCACGAGCTGAGCTCACATTCTGCAATGCTTTTAGGTTTCCAAGTGCTCTTTAGGGGCAACCCTTGCTGTGAGTGTTTTTATAGTAGCATAACGTTGCCATAACCTGGGGGATGAGCAACAGCGGACAGATGAAGTTGTTTCAGTCGCAATTTGTTCAGATTGTAAGCTATTTTGCTGTTTTGAAATGAACTGCCCTGGCACGGCCCTTAAAGTAGAACACAAATTTGGGCTCTAGTTCATGGGCAGGCAGTTTCCTTGTGACGGATGAGGCCTGGGATTGGCTCACACCTTGATTTTTTTTATTTCATTTCAGCAGCAGATAATTTCCATTTAGCCGGGATGTTGCTGGCGGGGGAGCCGGGACACACACCACTCTTTAAACTGTTGAATAAACTATTTTAGATGCCTTTAACCAACAATCTTGCCAACCGAATAAACACAGCTAAATTTAGTTCTGTAGCGGTAAAAGAAAGCCAGTGCTCGCTTCTCCTTGGAGGTCTGTGAGGGAACTGTGGTCAGGGTGTGCGCCCAATGTGCTGGCAGGCGTGAGGCTTTTGAAAACAGACTCGCTTGTTGTGGTCAGTTTTCTCAGGCCTGTGTGGTCAAGACCAGATTTGACAGCCTCCTCCCCACTGCATCCTGCAGCTGTGACTTTAAAGGTGAAGATTCCTGCATTAATCCTACTACTACTACTGTACTACATTTATTACATATACCCTGCCCATCTGACTGGGTTGCCCCAGCCACACTTGGCCGATGGGGGTTGGACTAGATGACCCTTGGGATCCCTTCCAACTCCACAGTGCTATGATTTTATGATTCACAGGTGGGACGCTGTCTTGTTCAGGATTTGGCGTGGATATTTTGTGCCTGTATGTATTAAACGAAGCTGGAGGCTCTGCCAGGGTGCAGGCCTTGTAACCCCCCCCCCCCCGGCCAGCTGGCCCTGCTTTGCACCCTACTTGAGTGTCTTTGCCTCGCCTGAATGTGCCCTTGAACTCTCGCTGTGTGTCCAGTTCTGGGCACCACAGTTCAAGAAGGATACTGACAAGCTGGAACGTGTCCAGAGGAGGGCAACCAGGGTGGATAAAAATCAATGATTTTTTTAAAAAAATCAAAAAAATCGGATTTTTTTGATTTAAATCGGATTTTTTTGATTTAAATTGGATTTTTAAAATAAAATGCTTTTGGAGGAAAAATCTTTCTAAATATAGTCTTCTATTTAAGTTACATTGTAGTCCAAAGGCTATTCATCAGGAAATAAGGATTTGTTTTAAGTTTATCAAGTGTGCTAAAACTCAGTCTAAGTTTTTTTTTTTTAATGTTTAACCACATCAGTTAACAAACATGGATACATATGCAATCATGTTATTGTTTTAGTTAAATAAATTGTTTAAATGGTTATTAAGGAAATGATTATTTTTCTCCTTCCAATAAAGTACAGCAGAAAAGTTTAAGTTAAACAGTTAACTTATTAAACCTCACCATAATTTCATAATTATCTGTCTATGTATTTCTAGTAGTATAACCAAATCAGTAATTTTTGATATAACTGTAAAAACTACTCTGAAAATTTCTTATTCCAAAAATGAAACCTTCATATGGTTGTAAATATTAAGATTATACCAGGAAGAATGAGTCTTTCTGTAAAAAAAATATTTAAATCAAGTCTTACTGACTAGTGATTTAAATCAAGCCTTACTGACTAGTGATTTAAATCGTGATTTAAATCGTGATTTAAATCAATTTGATTTAAATCAAATCCACCCTGAGGGCAACCAAAATGGTCAAAGGCCTGGAAACGATGCCTTATGAGGAACGGCTTAGGGAGCTGGGTATGTTTAGCCTGGAGAAGAGAAGGTTCAGGGGTGATATGATAGCCATGTTCAAATATATAAAAGGATGTCATATAGAGGAGGGAGAAAGGTTGTTTTCTGCTGCTCCAGAGAAGCGGACACGGAGCAATGGATTCAAACTACAAGAAAGAAGATTCCACCTAAACATTAGGAAGAACTTCCTGACAGTAAGAGCTGTTCGACAGTGGAATTTGCTGCCAAGGAGTGTGGTGGAGTCTCCTTCTTTGGAGGTCTTTAAGCAGAGGCTTGACAGCCACCTGTCAGGGATGCTTTGATGGTGTTTCCTGCTTGGCAGGGGGTTGGACTGGATGGCCCTTGGGGTCTCTTCCAACTCTAGGATTCTAGGATTCTATGACTTGCTCACCTGGATGGAGGATAGAGAGGGGTGTGCTTAGAAACTAGCTTACTATACCAAGGTAAAATAGCCATCCTCTGCCCACTTTCATGGTGTGCAAACCCTGGAAGATTGCCCAGAAGGCTTAAAAAGCCCCCGCCCCGGTCCTAAACATGAAACCTGTTTGCTGTAGGTGAGCTGCAGAGCATGATTTTTTTGCCTGCAGACATTCCCTGGCTGAAGTAGCATCCCAGGTAGCCCCGTCCTTTTCCCTGAGACTGTAGACATCGGCTGCCAGAGTAGATCGCTCTGGGCTACGTGAATGGTTGGCTTGACGGAGGCAGCAGTGCTTCTGTGTGCCACTTGCTAGAAACTGTGTGAGGGGAGGGTGCTCATTTAATCCCCACAACAACCCTGAAAGGGAGCTTAGATTGAGAGGCAGTGACTGGCCAAAGGTCACTCCCAGTGAGCTTCATGCCCAAGTGGGGATTTGAACCCTGGTCTCTCCGAGGGTCCTAGTCTGACTCCCTTTTAACTGCTACACCGCATTTGCTCTCTGGCAATGGTTGTCTCTTTCCCTTGGAGGGCTCCACCTTCCACACTCCCTGTTCTTCAGTTGGCCTTGCATTGGTGAATTGGACTCTTAATATACGGAGCTGGGGAATGGCTCTCTTGATATCCTGCAGACGAGCCCCCCCACCCTCCCCTGGTGAGGGTCACATGGACGACCTGCCTGTTCTCTTGGTCGCTCTGGAGGGAGACCAAGAGCCACAGATGTGCAGGGACTCAGTGCCTCTAATTAACAATTTTGCGCACAGTCTACTAGCTGCTGTCGGATACAGGCTTCTAATCTGCCTATTGCGTTGTTGTTGTTGTTGTTGTTTTGAAGATAAATGTCTCAGGCACCCTGTGGATGATTTCCCCCTCAAGCTCAATGTTCTCTCTGAATTCAGGCTCGTCCAAGCTCCTCTGGACTTTTGAGGCATTGTTCTCTGCAAGTAAAAGTCCCCGGAGAAGGAAATTCCTCTCTATTGGGGGAAGTGTGTGTGTGTGTGTGTGTGTGTGTGTGTGTGTGTGTGTGTGTGTGTGTGTTGCGTTTTCAAGAGCCAGAAAGTTGCCTTCCCCGCCCCTCTCCTCCCGCACGGCTCTGTTTACAAAACATTTCCTTCCCAAGTTCCCAAATGATTTTGCCCGCGTGTGCCTTAAACGGGATGTGACAGTCTTCTGTCGAGTTTGTAATGGGCATTGAGCAGGGCGGCGGGGGGCAAGTTCTGCAGCCTTAGTCAGTAACTAGTCTGAACTGCCCACTGTAAGTGCAAGGTGTCTCCTGAAGAATTGCTGCCCCTTCAGCTCCCATCATATTGTGTGTGTGTGTGTGTGTGTGTGTTAGAGAGAGAGGGGGGGGGAAGTTAGGTTGCTCTAAATGCACCTCCTCCCCATAGGCATCACTTTCCAAATATTTCCACCAAATCGTCTTTACTGCATAGGTTTCTGGGTTAGTGGCACCAGCCACTCAGCTCAATGGCTTAGAGAAGAAGTTAAGACTGAGAGCAAAGGACATCTGTAAGGATATTTATTTATAATATTTGTTAGTTGCATTTCTCACGGAGTGACACAGATCAACTAGCATTGAAACCAGTTAGGAACATCCAACAACCGTCTAAAAACACAGCTAAACAGAAAAGACAGATCATGACTTACTCATCCCTCCCCACTAAGAGAGGCCACAGTGCCACCATTCAAATCAAGGGCCGAAAGCCGAGGCAAAGAGAATATTCTTTGCCTGGAGCCTCCAAAAGATGGTGCCAGGCGAGACTTCCTGGGGAGAGCACCCCACAAGTATAGAAAGGCCCGATCTCATGTTGCCACGCTCCTTTTATTTCCAAGTGGAAGCTTGTAAAAAAGGAGTCTGGGCAGCTAAGCAGGGCAGCTTGCAGCAGAGATCATCTTGAAATCCACACACCACCCAGGTTATTATTAAATGATGTTGGCAAGCAATAGCCAGGCACACTTCTTCTTTGTAATGAGATTTTTATTGAAAGTTTTTCATAATACGATAAAATAGCTGCTACAAAAAATAGAAATAGATTAAGTAGAATACTGAGTCCTCTCTTAAAAGTAATTCTTATCCCTTACCACTCACAAAAGATAGTAGCTCATCCTAACTCTCGCCTGGGATTTGTCCTATCTCTTCCCAGCCTTTTACACTTCTTAAGAGGGGCCTGATACATCAGAAGTAAGACAACAGGGGAAGTCCTGAATTTTAACACCCCCTGTCCCTTTATTTTCCTTTGATTTTCAAATCCTAGAGCTGTTCTGTCGCTTCACTTTCTGCACTCGTTTTTATTTGCTAATACTGACTCCTATAACGTTGACGCCTGCCTCAAGCTTGTGGAACAACCGTCTCCCCCTTCTCCTCTGCCAGGAACGGCGTGAACGTCGAAGGGGCGACGCACAAGCAAGTGGTGGACCTGATCCGGGCGGGGGAGAAGGAGCTGATCCTGACAGTTCTGTCGGTGCCCCCCCACGAGGCCGACAACCTCGACCCGAGCGACGACTCTCTGGGCCAGTCGTTCTACGACTACACTGAGAAGCAGGCAGTGCCCATCTCCATCCCCACCTACAAGCATGTGGAACAGAATGGTGAGAAGTTTGTGGTGAGTACCAGCCCGGTTGGGGGGGTCCCTCTTCGGTGCCTGTGCTTTGGAACGCTCTGGCGTGTCTTTCTGCTCCCCGACTGGTGTAGAGTCCTGCTAGCAAATGTTTGGGCGAAAGAGAGAGTGTCAGCCTTCAGCGTTTGCCCGTATGCAACTCTCCTGTCTGTCTCCTCCTCTCTGTCTCTTGGGCATGCACAGGGGAGAGGAGCGGGATTCCTCTTGGTCTGTCATGTGGAGGAGGGAAAAGACAGCAGGAGCCCCCTTTTCTCCAAACCGCTTGTGCAAGTCTTTGGGAACTCCCCACTTCATCGCCGAGCTTTCCGGCAAGCAGAAAGAACTCTAAAGAAGATAAGACGGCCTCATTCACTCTACACATTTAAAGCACTGTGATGTCACTTTCAGCACCCATGGCTTTGCTCCTTAAGGATTCTGGGAGCTGTAGTTTTTTAAGGGTGCTGTGACCTGTTAGGAGACACACACCCTTTCCCCTAAGAGCTACAATTCCAAGAGTTCCCTGTGAAGAGGGATTGTTTGTTAAACCACTACAGTGGTACCTCGGGTTACAAACACCTCGGGTTACAAACTCCGCTAACCCGGAAGTAGTACCTCGGGTTAAGAACTTTGCTCCAGGATGAGAACAGAAATTGCGGCGTGGTGGCAGCAGCAGGGAGGCCCCATTAGCTAAAGTGGTACCTCAGGTTAAGAACAGTTTTAGGTTAAGAATGGACTTCCGGAATGAATTAAGTTCGTATCCAGAGGTACCACTGTATAGGAAGTGTGGCTATGGGAGGAGACTAGGGACCTCTTGACAACTCTCAACGCTCCCAAACTCCCAGAATTCTTTGAGGGAAGCTGTGCCTGTTTGAAGTGGCGCCATAGTGCTTTAAATGCATTGTGTGAATGTGGCCTGGGTACGCCTCTCGCTTCATCTTCCAATGTCCAAGTCTCCATTCAAGCAAGGCCACTGTTGCTCAGTGGTAGACTTTGCGCAGGTTCAGTCCCTCAAGGCATCTCCAGCTAGGGCTGCACAGGTCCCCTGCCTGAAACCCTGGAGAGCCTCTTCCTGTTGGTGTAGACAACCCTAAGCAGAATGGGTTGAGAGGCAGCGCATCCGCTTGGCAGGCAGGGGTTCCAGGTTCAGCCCGCAGCACAGGAACATCAGAAGAGCTTGATGGGTCTGATGCAGCATCCTGCCTTCACAGCAGCCAACCAGGTGCCACAAGCAGGACCTGAGCGCCAGCAGCAACTCTCCCTGCTTGGGATCCCCAGAGGCATTCTGTCTCCGACAGGGGAGGGTAGAACATAGTCATTTTGGCTAGTAGCCACAGGTAGCCGTATCCTTCATGACTTTTCTAACCTCAGGGTAAGGCTGGGAAATTGCCAATAAACAGATGAATCTAAAACGATAAAATGGCTGTTTTGTTGTGGCTTGACAAAAACGGCAACCGATTTAATCAGGATAAGAGCAGGCTGTGTGCGCACACTGGGCAAATGGTTTGCGAAAGGCATTCCACAATCCGTTTAGCTGCCATTGGCCTCACCTCTGAAGGAGGGGGCACCTGGAGCAAACTCTACTCTGACCCGACCTGCTGAAGGAAACGTGATGCACCTCCGAGGTTCCTCTTTCGGTGATGGAAAGAAAGCCAACCTCACTTTGGCCACATCCACAGCAACATATTTAAAGCCTCCCCTGAAGAAGCCTGGGAACTGTAGTTTAAGGGTGCTGGGGATTGTAGCTTTGTGCAGGGGGAGGGGGTAAACTATGCTCCCAGGATTCTTTGGGGGAAGCTATGTCCTTCCAGTGTGTGGCATGAATGCGACCTAGATGCAGCAAAACGTGTTATCTGCATGGCCACTCCAGGGAGACTACAGCTTCTGCTGTTCCTCTTTGCCATTGGACTCCCCACTGTGAAAACCACCGGCTGTCCCGTCCTGCCATGCACTGAGTAAAGTAGCCAGGAGAGGGTGATTCTGTTGCAGAGGACACTCTGTCCGACTGTTTCTTCTGCCCAGGAGGAACCAAGGACGTCCCATCTCCATTCCAGAGCTGCTCCACGCTGCCTCTTTCAAACGTTCTCCGAAACATAGCCTACCCCTCGTGGGTCTTTCGGTAGCGGAGTTATTCCTGGTCATGTGCCAGCCCTGCAAGAGTGGGGCGTGTGCCCATCTGCTGTGCCAGCCTGTGCCAAAGAGGCCTGCTGCCCACGAACTCCCAAAGGACCCACTGAAGCCTTCAGATCCCATCTGGTCTTGTGGGGTTTGGGACCTTTTAGCCTGTGCCAGTTTGAAAGTGTGTGTGTGGGGGGGGGCTATAAATTACTCATCAGTAATTGGAATGAGGCAGCTTATTTACGGGCTCTGAGTACAGTGGGGAAGTTTGCTCACTGAACGGGCAAGACGGATGTTGCATTGATTTCCACCCCCTTCCTCCCCCCCCCACTTGTGAAACAGGAACTATATTTCCAAGGAGAGACGAAGTGCTTGTTTAGAAAGGATCATGTGCTAAATTGGAGTGTGTGTGTTGATGACTTACCGGTAGTGAGCTTTTTTTGGGGGGGGGGCAAAATCTCAAAAAATAAAATAAAATGAAGTTTTTGAACTATTTTTAAGGAAATCTAGACTTTCGACATTGGTTGCCATAAGTCTGGATTTTCCCGGACATTTCAGTGATTTCCGCCCGGGCACTGCTTCCGACTGCAGTATTCCAGCTGTGTCTGGAAAATTCCAGACGTATGGCATCCCTACCAAATAATGTGCTGGAGGGAGATCTGGTTTTAAGGCAGAATTAGAGGTTTGTTATCCCCCTGCCCTGGGCAATGCATCTCTATAGATTACACAGTTATTTATGTTGTGTTATTCTCCTTAAGAAACAAATCAGAATTTTTGATGGTAAGAACTTCAAGTGGTTTTTGTTTTTTTTTTGCATAGCTGGGCTAAGAGGACGGAATAACAAGAACGTGTGTGGGGTGTTTGAGTGCGTGGATAAGTAAAACGAGCTCAGCAGTAAAATACCTGCTTTGCAGGCAGAAGGTCCCAGTTTCCATCTCCTGGAGAGACTCTGCCAGTCAGTGTGGACAATATTGAGCTTGATGTAACAGTGAGTCTTACTTGATGTAAGGCAACTCCCTGCTTACAAAAAGTTGATTGATAAGAAAAATATTCATAAACTGGTGTTCAAACAGCAACATATTATATATTTTTAAAAAAACACAGTAAAGTAAACAGCCTGGGAGATAGCTGTGACATTCTGCTTATCTGAACCAAAGATAGCTGCCTTATTCCGAGTTGAGCCATTGGTCCATCATGCTCAGTGTTGTCCACACTGACTAGTATCAGCTCTCCAGGGCTTCAAGCAGGGAGTTTCCCCCATCCATACCTGGGGATGCAGCTGGGGATTGAACCCGGCGCCTTCTGCACTCAAAGCAGGTGCTCTACCCCTGAGCTACTGCCCTTCCCCAGCACTTTTGCTGGATTGGAGTACATCCCTCGGCAGTGGTTAATTGATGTTTCCTTTTTAACTGTTTATGGTTTTATTATATGTTTGTAATAAGCGGACTCGCCTTCACCTTGTCCCCCCCCCCTGCCCTTTTCCCGCCTCCCTCCCAGGTCTACAACGTTTACATGGCAGGCCGGCAGCTGTGTTCCAAGCGGTACCGCGAGTTCGCCATCCTGCACCAGAACCTGAAGCGGGAGTTTGCCAGCTTCACCTTCCCCCGCCTGCCGGGCAAGTGGCCCTTCTCGTTGTCAGAGCAGCAGCTGGATGCCAGGCGACGGGGGCTGGAGGAATACCTTGAAAAGGGTAAGCAGGAAAGAGCACGTGTGTCAGGGAGGGTGCCGTTGGCATGTTCTCCACTGACAGCTGGTTCATCTGAACAAACCACCGTTTGGTCGGCTGCTTCCTTAGAAGTGGAGCTGAAACAAAAGGTTTCAGAAAGGCTAATAATTTGATTTTTAAAAGTACCCCTGCAGTGAACCACGCCACAGATTTTGCATGCATTTATTTTATTATTTAGTTCCAAAACATTTATACATGGCTTGATTGTAAGAAGCAAACAAACCAACTCAACAAGCCTCAAAGAGGCTTATATATAAAAAAACCAATAAAACTGTCAAGAAGAAAAAACTAGCAACAGTAATTTAAGATTTAAAAATTTAAGCTACAGAACCTGTTTTCAGGGCAAGGTAACAAGTCATGCTCTTAAAAGAGGACTTCCTGTTCAGAGAAGGCGCATCTTTTATTTAGAGTTACGATAATAAGCAGATACACGCAGATGTATTAAATCATGCAACCAGCTAAACCTCATTCAATTGACCACTTGGGAAACATCTGAGCCCCCCCTCCCGATGTGGCTGGACTCCCAAGTCCCAGCAGCTGCAGAAGCTAGCATGGGCAAATGACGATGGGAGTTGTAGTCCCGAGAGCATCCAGAGGGCCTCTCAGGCTGCCCATCTCTGGCCCTGACAGTTCTTTAATCGAGTCTCAGGCTGCCCTGGAAGCTTTGAGAATTGGGGTCGATAGTAAACAGCCTTCGCCTACCGTCCAACCCTTCAGATTCCTCCATTGGCATGGGAGTCTGGATAAGGCAGAAGGTGCAGAGATTCTCCTGGGAGCACCCAGTCCTGTAGCTAAGGAGGTGTGCATTTGATCAGTACTGGGTGGGGGGGCCACTACTTCCCTCTCCACCCCCACATTAGTTGCATTGCAGCCCACCTGGCAAGCACATAATATAGTCCCCTCCCCAGTTTTTGCAGGCTAAATGTTCTGGGATGGCCTTGGAATAAGCAGGTGGGGGTCTGTGCTTGGCAGTGGGGCAGACCCACCACTCTGTTAATCTCCCAGGAGCCTTGAAAACAACCCAGGGACCGAGACCTCCTCGTGTCCCGCCAGTGCCCACTTCCTGCCCATTAACTGAGCCGTTCTCTTTCCCTCTGCAGTGTGTTCCATCCGGGTCATCGGGGAGAGCGACATCATGCAGGAGTTCTTGTCAGAGTCAGATGAGGTAGGCGAGCAAAAAACCAGACGCTGCAGGGGAGGTGCCAGAGCATGTGCAGTTGATGCTTAAAGTATGGCCTAGACTAGAGTGTTGGACTAAGTCCTTGGAGACCAGGGTTCAAATCCCCACTTGCCCACGAAGCTCACCGGTGACCTTAGGCCAGTCACTGCCTCTCAGCCTAACCTAAAGGTAAAGGTAAAGGGACCCCTGACCATTAGGTCCAGTCGCGGATGACTCTGGGGTTGCAGCGCTCATCTCGCTTTACTAGCTGAGGGAGCCGGCGTACAGCTTCCAGGTCATGTGGCCAGCATGACTAAGCCGCTTCTGGCGAACCAGAGCAGCGCACGGAAACGCCATTTACCTTCACGCCGGAGCGGGACCTATTTATCTACTTGCACTTTGACGTGCTTTCGAACTGCTAGGTTGGCAGGAGCAGGGACCGAGCAACGGGAGCTCACCCCGTCACGGGGATTCGAACCGCCGACCTTCCGATCGGCAAGCCCAGAGGCTCAGTGGTTTAGACCACAGCGCCACCCGTGTCCCTTCAGCCTAACCTACTTCACAGGATTGTTGTGGGGATTAAACGATGAGGGATAGAGCCATGCACACCACCTTGAGCTCTTCGCAGAAAATGGTGGGCTATCAGTGCAACACCCCCACCCCCCGGCAATAAATAATAAACAAAAGGCTGTAGGGTCAATCCCCAGCTTCTCACATCAAGGTGTCTTGACCTTTAAGAAGATCAGCGATGTCTTTTCCTGCCAGGCATTTCTGGAGAGTTGGGAAATCGTGTGTGTTTTGAGTTCTTAGTTGTTGTTTTTTGAAAAACTGACACCCACGCCCCTCTTTCCTGCTTTCTGTTTAAGTGGATTGGCCCGTCACATTTCATTTCATTTTTATGAGCAGTATACTTTGAGCCTCTTTGCGGAGGACGTAGTTGGCAGAGGAGTGGGACAGACATCTCAACAAACGGGGAAAGCAGAACAAGGTGTCCTGGGCTAGATTGGCTGGGGGGAAAGGCCCCCACCTGTACGTGCATATCTAACCTCTTGTGTGGGTGTAGATAGAAGCTGCCCTTCCAGAGCAAGAACTTGCTTGGCCCTCCAGGCAAAGAGCCTTCTGAGACATGGGGCTTGGGGACCCAGGTACCTCAAAGAGTGCCTTCCTCCGTATCAACCGTCTCAGGTCCAGCCATCAGCCGGGGAGACCCTGTGGGTGGTGCCACTGCCACTGGGGGTTGCCTGACCTGTCACAGGGTCTTTTTAGTGGTAGTTCCTGATTTGTGGGGAAGACGCCCACCCACTCACACCCACCCCTGTTTACCCAGGCATTTGATAGCTGAAAGTTCCCTTCCTGGAAATTCTGAAATTATTTTAAGGACAAGTGATGGCTTCTATGAGTTTTAAATGGTTTTTTTTAGAAGGTTGTGTTAAACCTTTTAAAAGAAGTCTTAGTTGTATTAGTATCGATCCTTTTGCTGCCCTGAGCTCCTTTGGAGCAGGGTATACTTCTAAAAGATTGTGTGCAGAGGGGTGTTCCCCATGATACAGGGAAGCCACAGTCCGCCCCCTCTCATTATGGTGGGACCAAAGGCTTTTCCAGACCAATGGCTGCCATATACCCTTTTAGGCAGCCTCGATTCCCCCAGCCTCTCTTGGTAGGAAAGAATCCAGTTTGATAATGCAGGGTTACACTTGACTAGGTGCAGGGAATCCTTGGCCGTCTAGATGTTGCTGAACTACGTCTCCCGTCACCACTAGCCATTGGGCATGCTTGCTGGGGCTGATGGGAGCTGCAGTTCAGCAATGTCTGGAGGGCCAAAGCTCTCCTCCCCATCCCTGTGTGGCTCCCCTCTCTTTCCCCATCTCTTTGCGACATCACTCCTCATAGCTGAGGATCCTTTCCTTGTGCCTTGGAGAAGCCAGTCTTAAAAACCTGGGACTGGAGTGTGAGAGGCATACCTTAAACAAAAACAATAAATCCTGGGTTTATCTTCCTGCCTTTGCCGCCTAGAACTACAACGGCGTGTCGGACGTGGAGCTCAGAGTGGCGCTTCCGGACATCACGACAGTGACCGTCCGGGTCAAAAAGAACAGCACCACAGACCAGGTGTATCAGGTGAGGAGGGCAGGGGGCGCGTCTAGGGATGCGTTTGCTCACTGGCGACAGAGAAACAAACAAACAGGCTTGGATTTCTTTATGCACTGTTTTTGTTTTTAAGGAAGACTTCGTAGACTTTTAGAAATGTGAGAAGCTGCCTTATACCGAGCCAGACTCCTGTTCCATCCAGCTCAGCAGTGTCTGCACAGACAGGCAGCAGTTGTCTCGGGTTTCAGACAGAGCGTATCTCTAGGCTTAGCTGGAGATGCCCTGTAGAAAGAAACACTTCCTATTCTGCGTGTGACGCACTGAGTCGCTTGCGTGGGGAAAGGCCACCCTGAGAGACATGAAAAGGGAAGGGTGGGGCACCCTTTGTGGCTGTCTGCACCGGGGTGTGCCATTATGAGGGGCTCTTTGCCTGTCTCCAGTAGCAGAATAAGGCCTTGGCAGGCTCTCCGCGCCAAGCAGAGGAAGCCAGAAGGCCAGGCCATTGTCAGTAGCCTTTTCCACCCCTGCTCAGTTCAAACCCTTTCCTCCTCCTCTCACCCCCCCCACCCTTAATTTTGGGAATTGAAACTGGGTGGATTGAAAAGAGCTGACCTAACCATCTCCAGAGCCTGAATCACTTTGCAAGAAGAAGCTGCACTGAGTCCTTGCTCTAAAATAGCAAGCAGATGTGGGGGTTGGGTCAGGCTTCATGCCTCTGGCCTCAGAGTCAGGCTTGAGAATTAGCAGCTCACCCCCTTTTCATTGTTGTTGTTGTTATTGTTGTTGTTGTTGTTGTTGTAACAACATAATGACCATTATGAACAGCCACAAGGTACAGTGGAACCTATTATGGTTATTACTAATAATAATAATAATAATAATAATAATAATAAATTTTATTTATACCCCGCCCTTCCCAGTTGAAACCGGGCTCAGGGCGGCTCACATCAGTAAAACCACAAACAATATATATATAAAAAACCCGTTAATTAAAATACAGGTTAAAAACAATTTAAAATTTTAAAATGCCGCTTCAGTTATCGCCCCCCCACAAAAAACAAAACAAACAAGGGGAGGAAAACATCAGACTGAGACCAACCCAAAGGCCAGGTGGAACAGCTCTGTCTTTCAGGCCCTGCGGAAAGATGTCAAGTCCCGCAGGGCCCTGGTCTCTTGTGACAAAGTGTTCCACCAAGTTGGGGCCAGTACAGAAAAGGCCCTGGCCCTAGTTGAGCTCAGTCTAACAGTCTTGTGGCTCGGGACCTCCAAGAAGTTGTTATTTGTGGACCTTAAGGTCCTTTGCGTGGCATACTGGGAGAGGCGGTCCCGTAGGTACGAGGGTCCTAGGCCGCATAGGGCTTTAAAGGTCAAAACCAGCACCTTAAACCTGATCCTGTACTCCACCGGGAGCCAGTGAAGCTGGTAGAGCACTGGATGAATGTGATCCCGCGGCAAAGACCCCGTGAGGAGCCTCGCCGTGGCATTCTGCACCCGCTGCAGTTTCTGGGTCAGCCTTAAGGGCAGCCCCACGTAGAGCGAGTTACAATAATCTAGTCTGGAGGTGACCGTCGCATGGATCACTGTGGCCAGGTCAGGGCGAGAGAGATAGGGGACCAACTGCCTAATACGGCGGAGATGGAAAAATGCCACCTTATTAATTTATTATTCGCCATTCACTCTAAGGCAGGGTTACCCAACCTTGGGTCTCCAGCAGTTTTGGGACTACAACTCCCATCATCCCTAGCTAGCAGGACCAGTGGCCAGAGATGATGGGAATTGTAGTCCCAAAACAGCTGGAGACTGAAGGTTGGGAAACACTGCTCTAAGGTACCAGGATGAGCCACAGCATTAAAAGCAAATGAAAACATCTTAGCTAACAGAGTAAGCCGCTGTCTGCATTCAGCCCTGTCAGTTGGTCACTCCACAGTGTGACAGAATGTAGAGAATTGACACATAATATAATCTAGCAGTGTGTGTATATATAGATAAATACTGAGTTGAGTGGGTTTTTTTATTCATGTTTTTATTGTAACATAATGACCTTTGCTAACAACCCAAAGGTGCAACAGCAGGGTATTTCATCACACTGTGTACAAAGCAAGTGAAGAATAACTAGTAAGAGAAAAAAGTAGCAACACAGCAATACAAATCAAGACATCCATATTTCCCATGGTGTGGTCGGTGTGGACGGTGAATGTTGGGCATTTTAAGTCCAAACCATAAGAAATAAAGTCCCACCAGCTGACATAAAAGCGTTCTGTGTCCTCTGTCCCTCTGGAGCAGGGGTCAGACCTTGGGGGACGACGACTATATTTTGAAGAAAAAATATGAACGAATTCCTATGCCCCACAAATAACCCAGAGATGCATTTTAAATAAATGCGCACACATTTTAAACGAAAGGGCACACTCTACTCATGTAAAAACACGCTGATTCCTGGACTGCCCTTGGGCCGGATTTAGAAGGTGACTGGGCCGGATCCGGCCCCTGGGCCTTAGTTTGCCTACCCATGCTCTGGAGGCATGCAGTTGATGTTATTTTCCCCTGCTACAACCAAAGTCCATACATTCGTATATGACAGGGGTGGCCAACTCCCAAGACACTGAGATCTACTCACAGAGTTAAAAACTGGCAGTGATCTACCCCCTTTTTGGGGGTTCAGGTCAAAGTTGTTGAGCTTTTTTCAGGGAGGAGGTAAAATGTTGAACTATTTTTAGGGGAGCCACAGTTGTTCAGCTTCTTTGGGGGGAGCCAATGATCTACCAGTGATCTACCGCAGACGTCCAGTGATCTACCAGTAGATCACGATCTACCTGTTGTATATGACACAAAGACAGATGTAGATTTTCTGAAAGGTTTTCCACTGCTGGGCGGTTGAAATCCCAGCTGCAGCTAACGTCTGTACAGTGACCAGCTTTCACATTATCTGCCCGCATACTCAGTGGCGACAAGGCGACATTTGAGCCTTTAAGCTATTTATTGATGTGCTTGAGACCAGAATAACAAAACCCAAGGGCACCAAACATGGAAGAATGTCCTGCAAGCTACAACCCTGCCAGCCGTCCTGTGTGTCCATTAGCATCCCTTGAAGGGACAGTCGTGTGCCCAGAGGCGGCCCTGCTGTGCCTTGCACTGTCCCAGGTATTAAAGACCCCCCCCCCCCGTTTGTCTGATACTTATTCTTTCTCTTCTCCTGCTTCTTGCCCTGCAGGCTGTTGCTGCCAAAGTTGGGATGGACAGCACAACCGCCAACTACTTTGCCTTGTTTGAAGTGATCAATCACTCTTTTGGTGAGGCCTGAAGCCGGGTGGGAGGTTCAGAAGTGTGTGGGGTGTGTGTCTTTCTTTTGCATGTTCAGAGATTTCCTTGAGCCCCCTCCCTAGGAGGGAAAAGCTCAAGCAGCGGACAAAATCCAGAAAAAAAGGGAAACTGCTAAGTGGGGGGAAATGCATGATACCTTTATAAGATTTTACACGTTGCAGAGGAGGTATATGAGCTTTTCTCCCTCCCCACAACCCAGAATACTGCAATTCAGGGCCACCCACTGGAATTAGGCAGTGAGATTGGTTAAAAAGGATCTGGTGCGAGTTTAGGCATCTTTGTTTATGGATCCGTGGGGAGAGCAGGGAGTTAAATGAGCACCTCTGCATATGTGGTACCAATTCTTCACTTCCTCCTGAGAGCCAGTGTGGTGTAGTGGTTAAGAGCGGTAGACTTGTAATCTGGTGAACCGGGTTCGCGTCTCCGCTCCTCCACATGCAGCTGCTGGGTGACCTTGGGCTAGTCCCACTTCTCTGAAGTCTCTCAGCCCCACTCACCTCACAGAGTGTTTGTTGTGGGGGAGGAAGGGAAAGGAGAATGTGAGCCGCTTTGAGACTCCTTTGGGTAGTGATAAAGCGGGATATCCAATCCAAACTCTTCTTCTTCTCTTCTTCTTCTCCCCCCCCCCCCGCATTTCTGCATCCCCACCACCACCACGCAGTGCGGAAGCTGGCGCCCAACGAATTCCCCCACAAGCTCTATGTGCAGAACTACACCTCGGCCGTGCCGGGGACCTGCCTGACGATCCGGAAGTGGCTCTTCACCACGGAGGAGGAGGTTCTTCTGAACGACAATGACCTGGCGGTCACCTATTTCTTCCACCAGGTGGGTGCCCTCAGGCAGCCTCTGTGCTCGCATGGTCTTTGTGTATGTGTGTCCGTCCGTCTCCCCGCAGGCTCTTCTTTTTGAAGGCGCTCCCGGATTGCGGAGGGTCTCGCACACACAGTGCCTGTAGAGACACGGAGGACCACGGGGGGCATGGGGGCTCTGGGGCTGCCATTGCATATTCGTGCAGGTGTTTGTGGGGGGGGGGGGATAAATAAATGGTGAGTGGGTTTCCTCCACTCTCCATTTATTTATTTATTCTTCCACCCCTACACACAAAGCTGCAATTGCAAAAGTAAAATATAGGCAAGTTGCGAGTTACCGGTACAGTGGTACCTCAGGTTACATACGCTTCAGGTTACATACGCTTCAGGTTACATACGCTTCAGGTTAAGAACTCAGCTAACTCAGAAATAGTACCTTGGGTTAAGAACTTTGCTTCAGGATGAGAACAGAAATCGCATGGTGGCAGCGGGAGGCCCCATTGGCTAAAGTGGTACCTCAGGTTAAGAACAGTTTCAGGTTAAGAACGGACCTCCGGAACGAATTAAGTACTTAACCAGAGGTACCACTGTACTTTGCTTTCTTTACAGGCAGTCAGCAGACCATTAAAACATTCTATAACGATCGGCAGCTACCTTTGATAAAACTAATAACAATGCACATTAATAAAGCTGAAAGACACAGAATCAAAATGCTAAACTGTATGTCAGGCGGTCATAAGAGACCTATTAAAAATAGCTTTAAGCATAAGGACTTGGAAGTCCTAATGACAGGACGTTAGGAGCCGGTGTGGCGTTTGGAGCAAAACACGGAGATTGGCAGTGGAGTGGAATAGAGGGTGACCAAAGCTGGTCTAGGCAGACCCGGGTGATCTTGTGGTAGCCGAGCCAAGGAGAAACAAAAAATATTGGTGTCGGCCCTAGTCGAAGAACCAGGCTGGTCTCTGAATGCTTCTTATGTCACCCAGGCTGTTGATGACGTGAAGAAGGGGTACATTAAAGCCGAGGAAAAGTCCTACCAGCTGCAGAAGCTCTGTGAGCAACGGAAGATGGTCATGGTAAGGGAAGTCCTCTCCCCCCCCCCAATTCAGTGCAAGGCATTCTGGGATGTGGGCTTTGCTGTTCCTGCCTGCTGGGCTGTAGCGCCTGGAAGCCGCGAAATACCTTTTCTCTATTGTATGTGGGATTTTGTAACTTGAGTTTTTAAGATCCCTTTACTCTCTTTTGATTGGTATTTCATTGTTTAGAATTGATCGCATTGACTGCATTGAGTTAACAAAAGTTTTAACCTTGGCGATGGATGAGATTGGATCTGAAATCAAAAGAGCGGCATCATCTGCAAATAAACTGATTTTATGTTGTGCGCCAGCCGTTTCATAGCCCTTAATGTCTGAAAACCTCCCTCGCTGCTGTTGCCAGAAGTTCCATAGTAATGAATAGCCAAGAGCGGCAGTGAGAGAGGGCAGCCTCGTTTGGGGCCTTTTCCAATTTTAATGTTGGCATTTTCAAGGGCGTTTAGTCTAATGCTGGTTATGCTTTCCTAATATAGTTGAACTTTTTATTGATTTTAATCTATTAAAAGAAAATGGTAAGTAGGAAAGCTGATAAAGGAAAGAGGGGAGAGAACTGTCCACAAAAAAATACTTTTAAGATAGGAGAGTTAAAATTGAGTGAAATGAATTACAAGGCGATACGCCATTTGTTATTTTACTGTTCCAACACTGAATGGACAGGGTTGGGAAGCATTTTATGGAGCCTTTTAAATCCTCTTAAATGAGCAAATAAATGTGTAATCATCGCTTTATAATTAACCCTAAGAAGCGGGATGTGGGTGCAGGTGGGAGCAACTCTGACTGTGGTTGATTGGCTGGCCTTTCAGCCAATCAGATTAGTAATAATAATAATAATAATTTTTTAGTTGTACCCTGCCCATCTGGCTGGGTCTCCCCAGCCACTCTGGGCGGCCTCCAACAGATATTAAAATACATCAAAATATCACAGGTTAAAAACTTCCCTAAACAGGGCTGCCTTCAGGTATTTTCTGAATGTGGGATAGTTGTTTATCACTTTAACCTCTGCTGGGAGGGCGTTCCACAGGGCGGGCGCCACTACCGAGAAGGCCCTCTGCCTGGTTCCCTGTAGCTTTGCTTCTCGCAGTGAGGGAACCGCCAGAAGGCCCTCGGCGCTGGATCTCAGTGTCCGGGCTGAACGATGGGGGTGGAGATGCTCCTTCAGGTATACTGGACCGAGGCCATTTAGGGCTTTAAAGGTCAGCACCAACACTTTGAATTGTGCTCAGAAATGTACTGGGAGCCAATGTAGATCTCTCAGGACCGGTGTTATGTGGTCCCGGCAGCCACTCCCAGTCACCAGTCTAGCTGCCGCATTCTGGATTAATTGTCCAGATTGTCCAGATTAATCTCCAGATTAAATGCATCCTCTACCCCTTGTCACTTCCTGCGGATTCCTCCCCTGCAGTACCTGAACATGCTGCGGACCTGCGAGGGTTACAACGAGATCATCTTCCCGCACTGCTCCTGCGACTCGCGGCGGAAGGGTCACGTGATCACAGCCATCAGCATCAAGCACTTTAAACTCCATGCCTGCACCGAGGAGGGCCAGCTAGAGGTCAGCGGCCACGGGTCCCTGGCTGGGGCGGTTGGGGTGGGCGAGTGCGGCTGGAGAAGCTTTCCCTAGAAGGAGCTGCAAGGTGTCTTTAGGGTTCTGTTGGGGCTGAAAGGCCCCCACGCCCCAGGAGGGCCTCGTTCCCTCTCGATGACGCCTCCGCCTGCTCTCTGCTCTTCCAGAACCAGGTAATAGCCTTCGAATGGGACGAGATGCAGCGATGGGACACCGACGAGGAGGGCATGGCGTTCTGCTTCGAATATGCGCGGGGGGAAAAGAAGCCACGCTGGGTGAAGATCTTCACCCCTTACGTAAGTGTGGGCCTACGGGGAAGAGAGCGAGGCATCGGGGAGGCGGCAGGGGCGTGACATATCTAGTGGTGATTTTGGAGCTGCCACCAGGGGGCACCAGGGAGACACAGCCTCTGACCTTTTGGGGGTGTCTGGTCGGTGGAGCTGCGGCTGGGATGGCGGAGCCGAGTGAGAGGTGCAAACCCTCAGTCCTGAGAGATGGCTGTGTTTTTTCCCTCTCTCTCCCCCCCACCCCATTGCAGTTTAACTACATGCACGAATGTTTCGAGCGAGTGTTCTGCGAGCTCAAGTGGCGGAAAGAGGTGAGGAGTCACGTTGTGGCGTCATTTATCGTGATGCAAAGCGTGTTTTTTTGCCTTCCACAAGGAGATACCTTCCCTCTGCGGTTCTCGGCGTGCAAGGCTGGCAAAACTTGTCTGCCAGGTGGGGAAAGGGTTTTGCAAAGTGGTCCTGCAGCAGCCACTAAGAGATGCTCCTACTCACTCTCCAGGAGAGGGCAGAGACCCTGTTCATTGCTATCTTGTGCTTGGCTGGGCCCTGCTTGCAAGCTTCCCATTAGAGCATCTGGTTGGCCACTGTGCGAACAGGATGCTGGACTAGGTGGTCCGCCTTTGGCCTGATCTGGTAGGGCTTGTCTTAGGAGTAACAGTGTGGAGGGCTGGAAGAATCTATTTGCCCACTGTGAGAAAGAAAACCAAAAATGAGCAACACAACGGCCAACGTTGGTTTGAAAGTGATATATATATTTTTTCTCTTATGAAATAACAAAAAGGCAATGGACAGTGTTCCGGTAATGCCACTGTTTCATTAGTATCTTCTTCAGCACAAAATAACTGACCATACGATAGAATTTTCACGGAGCAGTGGTCATAAAATATGTAAGCAGTGGTTCCGCACCACTATTTTGTGCTGAAGAAGATACTAATGAAACAGTGGCATTACCGGAACACTGTCCGTTGCCTTTTTGTTATTTCATAAGAGAAAAAATATATATATCACTTTCAAACTAACGTTGGCCGTTGTGTTGCTCATTTTTGGTTTTCTGCTTAAAGAGTGCAACACGCAGGTTTTTTTGTTGTGTTCACTGTGAGAAAGAAGCTGTTGAATTAGAAGAGCCTGTTGGCCTGATCTAGCTTCAGGGCCCTTATGTGGCATGTGCAAGCCAAGAACTGGAAGAGCTGCCGTTTTTATTATTGCTGGGAGCCAGTGGAATGCTGCCTCCAAATTCCTGGCTGCCTCCTTAGTCTTCCCACCCCACCTAGTGCACCTCCAGATGTTTTGGACTACAACTCCCACAATCCCCAGCTGGCATAGCCATGTGACGTTGGGGCTGGCAGGAACAGCGCAGGCGGTCATACCCAATCTGGAGGTGCGCCTGGTTTGGGGAAGACAAGCGATCTGTCAAGGTGGACCTCAAGAGGCGTGATTGGAAGGGCGGGGGTGGATGGAGGAAGAGGCGGGGCTGACACCTCTGGTTCTAGAGCTGATAGGCCGCTGCTCGCTTCCATGCTTCCTCTTAAAACAGTCCTGTCCTTTCAAAGGTGGAGGAAGAGGCGACAGACAAGGATAACAAGAACTGCAGTAAAGACAACATGTGCAGCAAGGTAAGGGGATGGGGAACCCCCCCCCCCAAGTGCAGCATGAGAGCTCTGCTTCTTTTCTGTGTTGTGCGGAACGTGCTTGAGGTTTGGAAGAGCTAACCCCCACTCCCTGGTCTGCTTCAAAGAGGCGCCCCGTTTCAAACTGGACCCAGACGTCTTCCAAGACTGGCTCTGGCTCAAAAACAGCAGTTTCTAAGTGTCGCTAATAATATTAATGAAGCAAGCCTGCAGCTTACGTGGGGATTACGTTCTGGGGGTTGCGCCTAAGGCCAAAATTGCAAATAGCCAAAGCAGGTTGGGTTCAGTGGTGCGTGGGGCTGCCAGAGTCATTTTCCCCAGAACCCTTTCCGCCCCCCCTTTTTTATTTATATATTTCCCGCCACACATGTAAAGCTGAATGCACACAAGTTTAATGTGCATACGTTGCGGGCTTAGCATAATAATAATTTGTAGTTGAAGTGGTCAAGGAGTTGGGAGTCCCAACAGCATCTGTGCACCACGGGTGTTCCTCGCCCAATCCCTGCTTTGAAACTGTTCTTCTGAGCATGCCCAGCAGCAATTTCCCTGCTTGGAATCTTGGGATTTGTAGTTTCTTTGCCTGGGGAAACTGACATTCCATCACTCCAGGGCAAGGCAGTGTGTGCCTGAGCCCAAGGTAAGGACCTGGGTCTGCCGGCCGGCCGGCCAAACTCCTTTTATGAACTTTCGCCTGCTGCTGTCCCCCCGCCCCTGAAGGTGCCCATGAAAGCCCCTTCCGAGGATTTTTTGTCAGCGTTCATCAGGAATGCTTTCACAACCCTGGCAGCTTTTAAGGCAGATTTTGTGGGGAGGGTCTGTGTCCATAGATCACTTTTCCATCGCTGCTCTTGGTATCTTAGCCGCCGTTCTCTCTCTTTTGGTCTCCTTTCCAGAACATCTTTCAAATGATGCGGACACAGCACAGAGACATTACGACTTAGCCTCGCGGCCGCCATGGACAAAAACAGACAACCACACACAGACACACACACACACACAGACTGAGAAGCAAAACGTATTATCCCTTTCCCTGCCCCCCCTTCCTGAAAATTAACACTTTTAAAAACGAAAGAGAGAGAGAGGGGAAAATGGTTTATTGTATTAAAGCCCTTAAAACTAAATATTAATAATACCATTTGTGAATTTCATGTTAAAGCAACTGGGGGGGGGCGGGGGGCAGGCAGGGATCCAGCCAAGCTGTCGGAAGCAGAAAGGGTGGGAAGAGAGGGAGGTGGGAGCAGGGAATCCAGTTTCTCACCACCGGAAATTGTGGGGGGGTCTTCTCCCTGCCCCCCAGTTTGCCCCCCTTCCTGTTGTTCAAAGATGGACTCTGCTGAGGGTTTTTTTTCTCCTGTTCTTTCCTTTTCCTTTTTTTTAAAACAAACTGGATATAGAAATGTACATCCATTTGCACTGTTTGGACATATATATGTATGTATGTAAAAAAAATTATATATACAAACTATCACACGTATATACATATATATATAATTTCATATCGGCGGCCGTTTAACTTTCAGAATGCTTGCATTTCTGCACGGAGTTTTCCTTCCTCCGGAATTTGTCCTGGTGGTGCTTCTTTTTCCTCTTGTAAAAAAATAAATCTAGAACCAGGAAGAGAGGGGGCGGGAACGGAAAACAGCATTAAAGGAGCTGACTTTGCTCTCATTCGCAGGAATTAGCTGGAGCTGAAACAAATTTCAAATGCCATCATCGTCCAATCCCAAATTCTGAAACCATGAAAGAAGTTTGAATTTCAAAGCTTGAAGCCCTTTTTAAAATGTGTGTGTGAGAGAGAATTTCTTCCCCCTGTTTTTGAGGCTGCATTATGGGATGTCGGCAGGAGAAGCGGGGGGAGTCTCTGGACAGAAAGCATTTCAGGAAAAACACTTTTGGTTCCAACTGGATTGAAACATCCAAGTTGTGTTTGTAATTGTGGAATTTCAGCCTGAAGATTTTGTTTTTGTGTGGGGGGAGGGTGTGTTTAAATGGAAAAATTGCATCTGGGCGCATTGGGTATTCCGGGCTTATAACACCTACTCCCTCTGTCACCCCCCTCCCTTGTGGCATTTGAGATTTTGTCAGTGTCACCGTCATGCATTTAAAATTGAGCAAAGAGGGGGGCTGGATGAGAAGAGGAGGTGAAAGAAAATTCCATCCTCCCTCCTTAACAAGATTTCAGTGCAACCCACCACCATGGAAACATGGTTGTTGCTTGAACTGCTAGCCAACGCAGCCATGGTCGGCAGCTAGAGAGTTGTTAGGAGAGCCCTGCCCTATTCCCCTCCCAGAACTACAATTTCCGGGGTGGTTTAACAGTCAGTCCCTCCTCCCAAGGAATTCCGGAAATTGCTAGTTCCCAGGATTCTTTGGGAGGGGGAACCGTGACGGTTTAAAGTGGCATCATAGCGCTGTGAATGTGTGGTGCAAATGTGGCCAAGACGATAATGTCTTCCCCAGCCTCCTTCCTTCAAAGCATTTGTGGCTCCAGATTTCCTACCGAGAGTGGTGGGGCTAGGTCAGTTGCGGGCCAGTCTCCGGCCTCCAAAACAACACAGGAGATGACGGCTGAGCAAGCCGGAGTGGTGGCCCGTTCTCGGCCAAGCTTCCAGAGCAGGGAAAACAGGGTGGTGTGTGTCCGTGCGCCCAGTGTCTGGAGAAGGCTGGTCCCGTGGTCACAGCTTTGAGGCACGTACTGTAGGCAGAGGATTAAAATCATTTGCCCACGTGTTAGAAGTAGGGGCTGCAGTTGGGCTTAATGGAAAAGTAGGGACCCAGGTGGCGCTGTGGGTTAAACCACAGAGCCTAGGGCTTGCCGATCAGAAGGTCGGCGGTTCGAATCCCTGCGACAGGTGTGAGCTCCCGTTGCTTGGTCCCAGCTCCTGCCAACCTAGCAGTTCAAAAGCACGTCAAAGTGCAAGTAGATAAATAGGTACCGCTCCAGGCAGGAAGGTAAACGGCGTTTCCGTGCGCTGCTCTGGTTCGCCAGAAGCAGCTTAGTCCTGCTGGCCACATGACCCGGAAGCTGTACGCCGGCTCCCTCGGCCAATAAAGCGAGATGAGCGCCGCAACCCCAGAGTCGGTCACGACTGGACCTAATGGTCAGGGGTCCCTTTACCTTTACCTTTTAGGGTGTGGAGATGTGACTTCACTGCCACTGGGCACACACTTGGATGCTTCTCTGAGGCTTTCCCCACAAGTTCAAGAGTCAACACCTGACTTGAAAGTGTAAGAAAAGCCCTTCGGAGCAGGGCCAAAGTCCCACCCAGCCCTGCATCTCGCTTTCCCGTTGTGGCCAGCCAGGAGCAGCAAGGGCAAGAAATCCTTGCCCTGCTCCCCAAGCAGCTCCGCAGCAGCTGACATGTGGAGGTACACTGCCTCTGAAGCTGGAGGCTTTGTCTGGCTGTTGTGGCCAAATACCACTAGACGGCCTCCTCAAATTTGGTCCAATCTCCTTTTAAAGCCACCTGCAACCTCTGTGGATCTGTGCATGCGTTGTGTAAAGACAAGCTGGTTTGGAGAAGTCCCAGGTCTGCCTGTAGGCCTCTCTGTTTGGAAAAAAGGTCCAGGGAGGTGGACAGAGGAAAACCTTCCTCTGCTCTGCGGCACCAGAGAGTGGGAAGCTACAGTGTGTATGCCAGGGAAGGATCTTTGCTCAAAGAGGGAGCATGTCAAAGGTCCCGGGTTCAATCCTCAACATCTCCAGATACGACTAGAAGACATCCCTGCCTGGAACCCTGCAGAGCTGCTCCAGTTGTTGTGGACAATCCTGAGCTAGATTGTCCCGTTTTCCTGTCTTGCTCTAAGGCAGCTTCCTACGTCCTTGTTTAAATCTGCCTTGCTCAAAACCATGAGGACTGGAATGGTATTCTATTTCAAGGGCAAAGGCCGTAGCTCATATGGGAGAGCGTGCAGAAGGTCCCTGGTTTCCTTCCTGGTAGAACTGAGAACATCCCTTACCTGAAACTTGGGAGGATCTCTGCAAGTCAGTGTGGGCTCTGCTGAGCTAATGGTTTGCCTTCTTCGGTTGCTAAGGCAGCAGCCCCAAGCGGTGCCCTGGAGGAAACTGGGCAGGGAGGTGAAATGACCCCCTCTGATGCCTCAGACACCTATGGGGCGTCCCTCCCTCCCTTCCCATGTAGAACAAGAATTGCCCCCAAACTGTTGGCCCCGTAGGCTGGCCAGCGCGCTCCAGGTCTTAAGGTAAGGCTTCATCTGTGTTTGAGGCTAGGATTCCCTCCTGGGGCGGGCAGTGTGCCATGTGCCTCTGAGCTAGTGCAGAGCGCTTTCCCTCCTGGTTGAGTGACTCCAGGCAGCCTCTTTTTAGAAGAAGTTCAAACATGGAAGGCACGCAGAACTTTCTAACCAGTCAGAGGGGGAAGATTCTTTCCTCAACATCGCATCGTTCCAGGCAAGCTGGGCCTCACCTCTGCTTTTCAGCTGCTGCTCCTCCTCCTCCGAGAGTGCTTTCAGGAGCTGGTTTAAACGTGAGTAGCTGCAGGCACTAGCCGCAGCCAGAGAAGAGTTAGAAATTGAGTTCATCTTGTTTGACGGAGCTTCAGGAAGTCCAAACTTCTTTTTTTGGTTTTTGGGGAGAGGAGACGGGAGTTTTCCAGGGGATTTTCTGGCTGGGGATTTCTGGTGGCCTGAAACATCCACGGAGGAGCAGAAGGGAGTATTTATAATGGCTGATAAAATGAACTATTGAGTGAATGTGCCTATTCCTTCATTGCCGGGGGCTGTGGAGACTTCTGTTAACCCTGACATTGGGTATGGGGGACCTCTGGCCGTCTGGGAGCCTCTGAGCCACAGCTCCCATGATGGACCATGCAGAGGTTCAGCAACTTCCCTCAACTTCTCAAACGTGTATCTCCCAAGACGCAGTTATTACGTGGAGGTTTGTTACAATCTATTATGCATTCAGTTTATCAGTCGCACAACACAGAAGGGGTCTCTGAGCAGATTGCAAAATGTTTAAAACATGATGCGTGACATGAAATCGGGCGGGGGGGGGAAGCAGGGCGCCGCAGTTCACTCTCTCGTAGCTAGAGAGTGTCCTCTTGAGGACTTTGAAACAACCACATGTTCATTCAAAATCCAATTGAAGCTAGTTTAATTTGACACAACCGAACTTGATCCGGTGATGCCAGCTTCTCAAAGTCTTGAGAGGCATTGACACCTCCGGCACCTCCTCCTTGCCACTTAGTGCCCCCTCCCAAGACCATCCCACCATCCACGTTGGGTACCTCTTAACAGTTGAGAACATTATTCCACCCGGTGATCACAGGGTTGCCAGGAACAGTATTATTCAGCCCTGTGAGCAACAGGGACGTTTTCAACTTCCTCAAACGTCATAAAGATGGAGACCGATACATCGCACTGGGGGGGACATTGCACAACCAGGGGACCACCACCTAAAAGGCCCCGCCGTGGGTCCATGTCAACGAGGCATCACTGCTGTTAGAGGCAGATATTTCTCCTCTCCGTAGAAGTCCTGCAATGTGCTCTTAACGTCTTCAGCTTGATTTGCAGCAGGCTCGCTGACCATTTTGACCTCTGGTTTTAAAACGCCGGCGTTTACCTTCTCTTTGTTGACGTGGCTACGGTTCTGATGTTGCTCTCTCCGGTAAGAACTTGCAGGAGAAATTGGGGCAGAGCCCCCTCAGGGTAGCCAACTTGGTGTCGTCCAGGTGCTGTTGAACTCCCATCATCACCATTCTTGACCATCGGCCTTGCTGGCTGCAACTGGGAGCTGGACTCCGGGGACGTCCAGAGGGACAGTTCGCTGTTCTTGCATTAGGGAGAAAAGTTTTTGGCGCGGTGGTCTCAGCCCTGGGAATCACCCCCTTTTGCCTGCCAAAGCAACTCAGGGGTCTTAGCAAAGGTGGGCCTGTTCCATCACTTGGCATTAGGAGATAGACTGCCTCTGACGCTGGAGGTTCTGTAGCCGTTATGACCAGTTGTTACCAACACGCCTTCCCATTTAAAGCCATCTAAGTTGGTGGCTCCGCATTTTGTGGCCGCAAATGCATTGTGTGAAGCACCGTCCGGGGTGTTGGTGTGCGAGAGGAAGGGGCCAGCGAGTTGTGTAGACTTGCGCACTCTGAAATTCAGAATCTTGCCACGTGCCGGCAGCTGGTCCTCACCCAGCACAGAAACACGGCAGTAGGAGAACCATGAGGAATCCTGGGAGCGACTCGCAAGTAAAATGGAAAGGAGGCAGTGTGCTGAGAGGTGAGAGATGATGCTCTGAGCACAGATTCGTTCCTGGGCAAAGCTCCAACCCTCTGGGCCCTTGACAGCATTCCTAAAGAACCCAGAACTCATCAAAAACCCAAGTGGGAAAGCTTGGGCTAGACTGCTTTAGGTGGCGGTGGGAGCTGTGCGATTGCTCTCCTAAAGAACATCACAATAAAACTTCCTGTATGTGGAAATCTAGCGTGCAAGGCCAAAGCCCAGCTGTCTCCTTGACATGCTAGATTTCTCTGTTAGGGAATAAAAAAACACACCTATAAATCAGAGTAACTCGAGAGCCCCAAGTAGACTGCCAAGTTCCCTTCTCCCTTCGCATCCTGAATATAAGCTTGGTCGTTTCTTTTCAATTGGAAGATTTATTTTATTTTTATTTTTTGCTATACACAGATCAGTTTGGCGGAAAAGCAAATATCTGTGGCCCCCGGGGGAAAGAACAGCCTGCCTCTCAATTCTCCTGAATGTATGAGCTGCATCACTTGAAAGGAGACTCCGGTCCTTTGCCCTAGGCAAGATTCTCCCCCCCCCCCCCGCTTCCCCCACTAATCGGCTCTCTGGCAATCCAGATTAAATCCCTCAAGTGCGTGGAAACACGAATGCCTTCCATATGCATTGCACCTGTTTTTCTCTTCTCACTCTCCCCTCCTCCCTGACTTTCCCTCCTGCTTTGCAAGCGACATGTAGGTGTTTTTTTTTTTTTAAAAAAAGGCATCCCTTCCGGCTTCTTTTAACGCATCTTCATTTTCCGAGCTGGTGACTTCTCTTCCTTTTTAAAAAAAAGGAATTACAAAGCCATCCCTGGCAGCAACTCAAACGCGCCATGTAAGCTAAGCAGGAATTTATTTATTTTTCCGCTAAATGGGTCAGGGTGTTTGTGTTTTTGTGCAACAGCTCGGTGCATTCCTAGTTTGAATATTCAGGAGCTACATTTTCTTTTCTTTTTTCCTTTTTTTGATGGAGATGCTATTCTTAGCAGCCGTAACAGGATAAAGCTCCCAAGCAGCCGCGAGGCCTTGCTGGGTGACGTTAAAAGCAAATGCTTGTGGGGTACGTGTCGGCAACTGGCAGCTCCCAAAGCCACATCATCCCTCCCGGTTGGGGGTATAGTTTGGCCCCCACATTGCATCTGGGACCTACATGGCCTTCGTGGGCTCATGCCAAAGCCAGGAAGAGCATCCTTAAGCAGAACTTGTTGGCTTATTGGTGCCTTTCTGTATTGTATAGCCTTTTAAATATGGCTTCCTGGACAAAGTTGCCGCTTAATCTTATTTTCTTGTCTGCAGGAGGAACATAACTCATCTCCTACTCCCCTGCTTGAAACTGGAGAGCCGCTGCCAATCAGTGTAGACCAGGGGTCAGCAAACTTTTTCAGCAGGGGGCCGCTCCACTGTCGCTCAGACCTTGTGGTGGGCCGGACTATATTTTGGGGAAAAATATGAACGAATTCCTATGCCCCACAAATAACTCAGAGATGCATTTTAAATAAAAGTACACATTTAATTGGGCCGGATCTGGCCCCCGGGCCTTAGTTTGCCTTCCCATAGACCATGTTAAGCTAGACAAACCCAGGGCCCTATGTCCTATGTCCCTCTTCAAACCAGCCCTATATTCTGAACCATGAGGACTGGAATCTTGTTCTCAGAGGAAGGGCCGCAGCTCAGTCTCGGAGCCCGTGCATTGCATGCAAGATGTCCCAGATTCGATCCTCTGCATCCCCAGGTAGGGCTGAGAATGCCCCCCACCCAAAACCTGAAGAGATGCTGCCAACCAGTGCAGCCAACACTGAGCGAGAAGGACCAAATGCAGCTTCCGACACCCCCGTGTTGTTGCATTTTGGAGAACAGCCTGTTAGCTGGTCAGCAGAATGTGATGCTCCTAATCTCTGCGCCTACTGTTTGGGAAAGGGCAGGTTCTCCACCCAGCCTCTTGAGAAGCAGGTTTCATGTTTGGCGAGGTGAGGGAGACCATCAGACTGAGATCTTGGTAGATCACGGAAGACTCCAAGCCTTGGTGGACCAAATGTGAGACTTCCGTGCTTGACAGCAGCTTAGCAGATGTTTTCGAGGCAGAAGGCCCCAGGTTCTCTTCCGGTTAAAAGGCTGCCTTGCAAAGTCCAGCTGCAAAGACCCCTCTCTCTGCCTTACGTCCTGGGTGGTGAACACAGATATTGCTGGTCAACCTGAGCAGCAATGTGACCCAGTAGCCTGGCTCCGTTCAAAGCAGCTTCATATTTATCATTTGGTTGCTTTGAATCATCAGTACTGCAATTCCGTACTTAAGGAGTGGGGAACCTGAGGGCTGAATGTGGCCCTTCAGCTGTTTCCACCCGGCCCTCGGAGCTTTCATGAGGCCACGCCCCTCACCGACCTTGCATTCATTGCCCCGCCCACTTTTGGCCCCACCCACACCTGGCATGTGACCCCCCAGAAGAGACCCAAGAAGTCCGAACATCAGACTTCCCCACCCCCTGCCCCACCGAAGTAATTGGGGCTTGCTTCTGAGTCAGCCAGCCTCAGCTTGCATTGCACAGAGCTTTAAAAAATGTCTGCGTTGAGTTTTAATAGGCAGGGGGGTCTCCACTTTGTGCCCAAAGATCTCCAGCAGGGCAACATGAACCCTACAACTGCTTTTTGAACAAAGAAATGCCTTTGGTTCCATTATCCTTCCAGTTCCCCAGGTTGCATAACACAGGTTTCTAGCACCTTTTTGGCATGAGAGAGAGAGAAAGAGACAAAGGCCTCTGAAAATGACCGTTGTCAAACACAAGAGCCTCAAGTGTTGGACAAATACGTAGATCATACACACTCCGAACAAAATGCTAGAATGGTCAGAGTCCCTATGCGCTAGCTAAGCCAGCATAGTGCCCTGTATTGCAGCTCAGGGGTCATGATGGGAGATGCCCTCCAAACAAAACCTGTTGGTGGTTCCTGCCTTCTGACATTTAATCAGGTGTTGGGCATTTTAACACTTTCCCCCAACCTTGGGGAAACGCGGGTGGCGCTGTGGGTTAAACCACAGAGCCTAGGGCTTGCCGATCAGAAGGTCGGCGGTTCGAATCCCTGCGACGGGGTGAGCTCCCGTTGCTCGGTCCCAGCTCCTGCCAACCTAGCAGTTCGAAAGCACATCAAAGTGCAAGTAGATAAATAGGAACCGCTCCGGCGGGAAGGTCAACGGCGTTTCCGTGCGCTGCTCTGGTTCGCCAGAAGCGGCTTAGTCATGCTGGCCACATGACCTGGAAGCTGTACGCCGGCTCCCTCAGCCAATAATGCGAGATGAGCGCCGCGACCCCAGAGTCGGTCATGACTGGACCTAATGGTCAGGGGTCCCTTTACCTTTTACCCCAACCTTGAGGACTAGCACCTTATATACAAATGAAAAAGAAAAGCCCTCGGGTACTCAGAATACCAAATTCTATGCCCAATTGCAAATTCAGTCATCCTGCATTTGCCCTGTGCCGCAGAGAGAGGATATAGGTGCGAGAAAATTAACCCCCTGCAAGGACCAGATGGAGAAACCTGACTCCCCCAGGCACAGACTCTTCAAATGGCTTTCTTCAGACTGCTTAAAACCTGTCAGCGAGAAGGAGGAAGCCAACAGCATATTTCAGATTCTGGGCTGCCAAAGCCTCTTCCCAGCAGCTGTCAGTCTTTCTGCAATGTAGGGCCAGTGGGCGGGGGGGGGGCGTCCTTCGGGGAGCAGAGCAGCCGCCTTTGCATGCAGAAAGAGTCCCAGGTTCAATCCCGACACCTTTTAAAAAGTAAACGAAAGTCTCATTTGAGGGCCTCTGGAAACTGAGCTGCTGTCAAGCAGAGTTTTGACAATACTGTACTGGGTTGGGTGGGTGTGTCACTGGTCCGATTCGAGGAACGGTTGAGGGACCTGGGTATGTTTCACCTGGAGAAAAGGAGACAAAGGTGATATGAGAGCCACCTGGAAATATCCGCCGCATGGAAGATGGAGCCAGTGGGACCCGAACCAATGAATTCGGATTCCAAGAACGGAGATTCCGACTGAACATTCTGACAGTATCTTTCTGACGGTAAGAGTTGTTTGACTGTGGAACAGACTCCCTGCGAAAGTGGTGGACTCTCAATAATAATAATAATAATAATAATCATAATAATATATTATTTATACCCCACCCATCTGGCTGGGCTTCCCCAGCCACTCTGGGCGGCTTCCAACAGAATATTAAAATACAATAGTCTATTAAACATTAAAAGCTTCCCTAAACAGGGCTGCCTTCAGATGTCTTCTAAAGGTCTGGTAGTTGTGTTTCTCTTTGACATCTGATGGGAGGGCTTTCCACAGGGCGGGTGCCACCACCAAGAAGGCCCTCTGCCTGGTTCCCTGTAACCTCACTTCTCGCAATGAGGGAACCGCCAGAAGGCCCTCGGAGCTGGACCTCAGTGTCCGGACAGAACGATGGGGGTGGAGACGCTCCTTCAGGTATACTGGGCTGAGGCCGTTTAGGGCTTTCAAGGTCAGCACCAACACTGAATTGTGCTCAGAAACATACTGGGAGCCAATATAGGTCTTTCAGGACCGGTGTTATGTGGTCCCGGCGGCCACTCCCAGTCACCAGTCTAGCTGCCGCATTCTGGATTAGTTGCAGTTTCCGAGTCACCTTCAAAGGTAGCCCCATGGAGAGCGCATTGCAGTAGTCCAAGCGGGAGATAACCAGAGCATGCACCACTCAGGTGAGACAGTCAGCCTTGCAGGTTTTTAAGCAGAGGTTGGAGGGGTTCTCTGATGCAGGGGTTGGACTAGATGGCTCTTGGGCTCCCTTCCAACTCTATGATTCTGTGATAATTATGTTCCTAGGAGTTGTTCTCTCCCCCCCCCGCCCCAATTCCTAAATTAAATCTGCTTGGTGCCATCGCCAGACAGGGAAACGGGCTTCGATGGGCCTTGTTTTGAGCTCTGCTCGTCTGCCTTTGAGCAAAGGCACTGTCTGCGGCTGCCGAGAAGCCCTCCAGGACAAGATTGCATTTGTGACGCACATGCCACCCCCACCCCATCCTTCCCACAAGCATGTTCAAATGAAAAGGGTTTTTCTCCTTGTGAAAAGCACTTGCTTTCCCTTCAGCATCAATAAAAGCTGTTTGTGGGGAGAAATACCCCTTTTTTGGGATGGGGGGTTCTCTGGGGAAGAACCCCTGGCTGGTTCTTACCCAAGGGAAAGGCTGCTTTGTGTGCTGTGGGGCCCAGTTTCAACCCCCAGGTATGGCTGGGGGTCGGGGTGGGGGAGACTGCCTTCTATCTGAAATCCTGGAAAGCAGATCTTTAGCCAGCCTAGACAGGTAGATGGATCCAAGTCTGACTCGGTATAAGGCTGCTCCCTCGGTTCCCATTTAAATCCATCCTATCGTCTGAACCATGAGGGCTGGAATCTTAGCTATTGCATTTAAAGGAAGCACCGTGCCCCTGCGGTGACCACCTGATTTGTGTAAAGAAGGTACCAAGTCCCAGGCAGGGCTAGGAAATGCCAGAGGCGTAGCAAGGTCAGGTGGTACCCGGTGCAATTTTTTTTTTTGTCACCCCCCACATTGCAGTTTTGGGGAACATTGCCCGGAGTTGTTGAGCTTTTGTTTTTAAGGGAAGGTTGCCCTCCAGACTTGTTGAGCTTTTCTGGGGAGGGTACCCCAAAGTTACTGAGCTTTATCCGACCGCCAATCGCATAAAACCGTCTGTCAGGGATGCGAGCGCCGCCTGCCGGGGGGGGGGCAGGCTGATCGCTGGGCGTATTTACACAATCAGCGGGCTGATTTTCATGATGACGATCGTGCCAATCGCAAAAATGTGTTATTAGGCATTGATTATTGTATTTATACCCCACCTTTTTCTCCCCAAGTCCTAGTCCGAAGATCTTAACCACTACACCAGCCTGGCACTCTTACTTTGGAGTATAAGCATGACCATTGCAAAGCCTTGAGATCTAGAAACTTGCTCAGTGCACCTCCCTAGAAACCTGGCCTCTTCAAAGTGGATGTGGGGATTCTCGCGGAGCTAGATCCTGCTCCCAAGACCCATTTCTGCCCTTGCCAGGAATGGCGCTTAGACTGCCTGCCCTGCTGGTGGCAAGGTTTTTGCAAGCAGAACTACCTTGCCAGCTTTCCAAAACCATCCCTGCTTTGGTGGTGCGATGGGGAGGCGTGGTAGAGAATATTTAGGATTTCAGAACTCCCCGGGCTGCTTACAGATAGCCACCAAATGGAAATAAATTTCCCTTTCCCTCTCTAGAGGTTTAGCGGCGCCACGGACGACTCCGACAGCTTTCGACGATGACTATGTGGGTCAAATCAATAAAGGTTCCCAAGGGGGAAAGAGGCAGAAGAAACGAGGAAGAAATCCCTGCTAAATGCAGCCTGGGGTTGAGAAAAGAAGCAGCGGGGAGAGGCAAAGCAGCTTTGGAAGGAGGTGAAAACAAAAAGGCTTTTAAGTATTTATAATCCTAGTACTGATGGCATCTTTTCTCAAGATGCAGGTTTCAGTGTTTTAAAGAGCCCGGCGGGGCTTGGAGATTTCCAGGCCAGCGAGGAAATCTCGTTTATTACCTTTTCTTCCAAGGAGCTCAAGGTGAATCTAGTTCTCCCGATTTTATCCTCACAACAACCCTGCGAGGTAGGTTAGGCTGAGAAGATGCGACTGGCCCAAGGCCACCCACTGAGCTTCGTACCTGAGTGAGGAGCCAGACCCACGTCTCCCGGGTCTGATGTCCTTAAGCAGGGGTCAGCAGACTTTTTCAGCAGGGGGCTGGTCCACTGTCCCTCAGACCTTGTGGGGGGCCGGACTATATTTTGAAGGGGGGGGGGAATGAACGAATTCCTATGCCCCACAAATAACCCAGAGATGCATTTTAAATAAAAGGACACATTCTACTCATGTAAAAACACGCTGATTCCCGGACCGTCCGCGGGCCGGATTGAGAAGGCGGTTGGGCTGGATCTGGCCCCCGGGTCTTAGGCTGAAAAAGGTTGCTGACCCCTGTCCTAGAGTGTTTTTGCTTGGCTGGACTGTGTCCCTGATCATGCCTGGATGGGGGATATAGGGTTGTGTGTTTGTGTGTCTGTGCAAAGGTAACAAAATTACCTTCATTGCTCTTCCCATTTTCCTCTGCCCCCCCCCCGGCATGTGGCCCTCAAAACATTACCTGAAAGGGAATGTGGCCTTCAGGCTGGAACAATCTCCTGGTTCCTCGCCTCACCGATTGCTGAGCATGGACCCAGCCGGTCACATCCTAACAATCGTCACTGGCGAAGCAAAGATTGTGTAGCTACCTCCTTTTGGCTTTTTAATTTTCATTTTTGCCTCAGGCTCCTCCTGCCCGCCCGCTGCAGGCTGCTACATTTCGGATAGCAAAATAAAACCTGAGTCCTATTCTCTCCCGATTCCCAGCTTTGGGGAAAGGAGACCTTTCTCTTCTTTTTGCTGACGTGGGCATTTATATCACACACACCCCTCGCCCTCGTGCCAAGAGCCTGATTTCAATTAGAGCTTTGGCCCCTGCTGTTATCTGCAGTGGCGGTGGCACGATTTATGGCTCCCACTGCGTTACCGGGCCTGGAGGTGGTCCTAGTTGCTGCGGAGCGGAGCTGCACAGAGTGGCCAAGGAGAGACGCAGATGCTGTGGTTTGGGAGGCGAGATGGGGCTGGATCCTGGCAGGGCGAGGAGGCGGGATCAGGACCATTGTGGCGAATGGTATACCAGGCGAAACAAAATAAAAAAATCCCTTCCAGTAGCACCTTAGAGACCAACTACGTTTGTTCTTGGTATGAGCTTTCGTGTGCATGCACACTTCTTCAGATACACTGAAACAGAAGTCACCAGACCCTTCTATATAGTGAGAGGGTGGGGAGGGGTATTACTCAGAAGGGTGGTGGGAATGGGTGATTGGCTGATAGGAGTGGTAAGACTGTTGACGACTGTAATTGTTAACGACTGTTAACGACTGCAATTCTGAGTAATACCCCAGGCTTTTCTTGGTTCAAAATACAAAACCAGAACATGTTCAGAGAATGCCAACTAAGGCAGTCCGGGTTATGGAAGGGAAAATGTTCCCTGTGGCAAATGGTAGATGGACCTGGGCATGTTTCTCCGAATCTCGGTCTGCCCACCTGCAGTATGGGAATAATAACACGAGGGAAGCCATGTATGTGAAGTTCTTGCAGCACCTGAAAGCTTTATATCGCTGTTGGCATCTGTCTGTCCCAAGAGACAATGGAGTGCAGCTCTGGGGGTGAAGTCAAAGCACCCCATTAGCAGAACCAAAGTGACCTTGCCAGGACGTAAACCTGGGCAACATGTCTGGAGTCTTGGGCTGCCCAGATGACAAGACCTCACCCAAGGAAAGCAGAGCAAGACGTTTGGCACCACCTTGGCTGCAGGAGTTGCCCGAAGGAGGCGTGCAAGGCACCATCCAACCGCCTTAGGGACTCCAGATTTGTGTAGGGTTTACTCCTGAGCCTTTTCTTCTCCTGAAGACATCCTGCAAGGCACGAGAGGGTTAGGATCAGAGCGTTCCTCCTTCTAGATGGGCTACGTTGCCAGGATTACAAGCCCCATCTCTCCCTCACTTCCCTCTACAGCAGGGGTCAGCAACCTTTTTCAGCCGTGGGCTGGTCCACCTTCCCTCAGACCTTGTGGGGGGCCGGACTATATTTTGAAAAAAAATATGAACGAATTCCTATGCCCCACAAATAACCCAGAGATACATCTATATATATAAAATCATTCAAGTTGGATGTTTGTTAACGATCGCCTTTCTCCGTAACCCCTTGATCGATTCCATTCAAATTTGGGCACAATGTTCCATGGCCATATGGGAGTGATCATATGTACTTACATTGTACAAATACCACACCTTTCCCAGGTAAAAATGTGATATTGTGCAAAAAAATATAGCGCCCTCCAGTGGACGTTAAACAGCACAGCACAGCACACCTGTTTCTGACCCCTCCTCCTCCTCTCCCGACATCACTGCCACCATCCAATCAACAGACAGACCAGCCGCAAACGCAAATCAGCCACAGCAAGGCGTGGCCGGGTCAGCTAGTTTTAAATAAAAGCACACATTCTACTCATGTAAAAACACCAGGCAGGCCCCACAAATAACCCAGAGATGCATTTTAAATAAAAAGACACATTCTACTCATGTAAAAACATGCTGATCCCCGGACCATCCACGGGCCGCATTTAGAAGGCGATTGGGCCGCATCCGGCCCCCGGGCCTTAGGTTGCCTACCCCTGCTCTACAGCATGTAGAAAAGCTGCCTTCTTGACCTTCATGACCCAGTATTGGTCTTGTCGGCTCAATCTTTCAGAGCCTGTATTCGCATGCAGGGGAAGTCCTAGCTCACAGAGGGTCAGAGACCCATCGGCCGCCCTCACTTGGTTTAGCCGGCCAGTCAAAGTCATGACCCAAGGTGCAGTCGCTGTCATGTGCTGGTCCAAATCTTTCTCCCTGTGTCTAATCTGGTTTATCTCTCCAGGCTATCTGCTCATCAATCTGGCTACCTTGTGTATCTATCAGTGACAAGGGGGATAAATTGAATTCAGTTCGTGCTTAAAGGCGAAACTACCTGATTTTGCACTTTATGAAACAATGCACGAACCAAAACTCGGCCGTCCCTCAAAATTCGCACCTCCCCGAATTTTTGCAGTGCAGATGTGATCAAAGTGCTGTGATAAAAAACACACCAACTGGGGCAAAGTGTGCATGAAAACGCGCATATTGGTGAAGATAACATGCACTGCTCTTTAGTTGTTTAGTCGTGTCCGCCTCTTTGTGACCCCATGGCCAGAGCACACCAGGCACTCCTGTCTCCCACTGCCTCTCGCAGTTTGGCCAAACTCATGTTAGTAGCTTCGAGAACACTGTCCAACCATCTCATCCTCTGCCGTCCCCTTCTCCTTGTGCCCTCCATCTTTCCCAACATCAGGGTCTTTTCCAGGGAGTCTTCTCTTCTCACGAGGTGGCCAAAGTCTTTGAGCCTCAGCTTCGGGATCTGTCCTTCCAGTGAGCACTCAGGGCTGATTTCCTTCAGAATGGATTGGTTTGATCTTCTTGCAGTCCATGGGACTCTCAAGAGTCTCTTCCAGCACCATAATTCAAAAGCATCAATTCTTTGGTGATCAGCCTTCTTTATGGTCCAGCTCTCACTTCCATACATCACTACTGGGAAAACCATAGCTTTAACTATACGGACCTTTGTCGGCAAGGTGATGTCTCTGCTTTTTAAGATGCTGTCTAGGTTTGCCATCGCTTTTCTCCCAAGAAGCAGGTGTCTTCTAATTTCGTGACTGCTGTCACCATCTGCAGTGATCATGAAACCCAAGAAAGTAAAATCTCTCACTGCCTCCATTTCTTCTCCTTCTATTTGCCAGGAGGTGATGGGACCAGTGGCCATGATCTTAGTTTTTTTGATGTTGAGCTTCAGACCATATCTTGCGCTCTCCTCTTTCACCCTCATTAAAAGGTTCTTTAATTCCTCCTCACTTTCTGCCATCAAGGTTGTGTCATCAGCATATCTGAGGTTGTTGATATTTCTTCCGGCAATCTTAATTCCGGCTTGGGTTTCGTCCAGTCCAGCCTTTCGCATGATGAATTCTGCATATAAGTTAAATAAACAGGGAGACAATATACAGCCTTGTCGTACTCCTTTCCCAATTTTGAACCAATCAGTTATTCTGTATCCAGTTCTAACTGTAGCTTCTAGTCCCACATAGAGATTTCTCATAACATAACATGCGTAAGCGCAGTATATCCCTGGAAGTTGATTTGCAAAAAAAATGTGCCTAACAGGAGAACGTGAGTATAGGCAAATGCACATATGGATAAATGAGCCCTGAAATGTTGATGTCTTTTTGTGAGGACTTTGAAAATAAAACCAAGAGACCGTGTGAAAATGTGGAGAAATTGAGATTGGAAAAAACGAGCAACACCGGAGAAACCGAAATGGACAGATTCATTCATCCCTGATACCCATCCGTTAAGATTCTGTTGATTTAAGTTCACAGTATTAAGCACAATTATTGCAGGGAGATCAGCTCCTTTCTGAACTTCCTCTGGAGTATACATCTACACGACTGCTCTGCAAATCTACTTTACCTGCCTGTCTTTCAATCTCTCCTTCATCTCCTGTTTGCCCTAATCGCTAATGGTCTTTTAATGTGTTTGTGTGTGAGAGAGAGGGAGAGAGATGCCATGAAATTAATGCCCCTTCTAAGTCCCATTAATGCTGACCTCTAAAGAGCTCATGTGGCTCTTAAAATCTCTCCAGCCAAAACAGGCACTGAAATGATTGAATTAATGAGAGCTGAAAAGCGTCCAGTGGGCAATGATGATGCTTCATTCTGCTCTTTCCTTCTCTCCATCCCCTCCCCTGCCTCTTCTCTCTTCTAAATAAAGATTCTCGCTGTTTCCCTCGGTGAGCTGTGCATCCTCCGCTGAGCCAGTACAGAGCACTACAAGGAGAGCAGACTAGTTGGCACCAGCTTGGGGGTCTCCCATTGCCCCCCTTTCCTTTTCACGATCCGGTTGCCGACATGGACCCCTCGGCTCGGATTTGTGCCCTGAGCATCTTCCTTCTCTTCCAAGGTAACTCCCTCTCTTTATTTTCTTTTCCTTTTCTTTATTTTCTGTGCACCCATTTCTCCCCCCCCTCCCCTGACCAGGTATGCAAAATCATCCCTCATTTCTTTTCCCTGCCATGAAACGCAAGAAACCGAAAACCTCAAAAAGTCAGAGGAAAGCAGGTCTCCAGCTGTTTTATTTTCCCCCCAAGAAGGATTTTCCAGGATGGGTTGGATGAGAGATTAAAAAGCAATCCTGGAACATTTTCAAATCTCCCAGGGCTTTGAAACAGGTCTGGTGTTTTTCTAAAAGGAAAGCTTTTGTCTTTCCCCCCTATAAACTGCGAGATCTTTTAGCGTTTTAGGACTAGATATTCTTGATCTCCCAAGATGTCAGGAAAAACCCACTTTCTGCCCCATGATTTCAAGCTGGAGTCAGGACAAAACCCCTCGCGGTTTTCTGTCCTTACAGAGGGAGAAGAATTGGGGCCTGAATTGGTTTCCCCCCTCCTATAAAGCCTCCTTTTTTTCTTTGGCTTTTACGGTTTGCATGAATGAAAGCAAATTTGACTGGGTCGCCTAGCTTTCCCAACTCCCCCCCCCCCGCTTTGCCCCCCCCCCCGCTGCCTGGCTTATTTCATGCTTGCTGAGTTTAATTTCATACATAGCCTCCGTTTCTTCGGAAGGTGGGATAATGGGCAGGCTGCCTTGTCAGTTTCATTTAGGGTCTCAAGTTAAAAGGGGGCCCACCTCCTCATCCCTTTCCACCTGCCTCCCTCTGTCTTGTTCCAGGATGGATCCGGCCGTGTGTGTGTGTGTGTGTGTGTGTGTGTTTGTGTGTGTGTTGCTGTGTCAATAGTGGGTGTGTGGGAAAATGCACAGCAAGGCTGTTTCTTCCACCCCGACCTCTCACAATACTGGAGGTTTGCGTTTTCTGAAATTGGCAGGACGGTAGAATCCGAACACAGGAGAGATGGAGAGAGTGCTTCAGTCTCAGCGGCGCTTAATTTATTTATGGGATTTGCAGGTTCTGGCGGCCGCCGGCTGAGACGCCTTTCAGAAGGGATCAGGGAAAGGCGTATGAAGAGGAAAGGGGCCTGTCAACACCTCTTTATCCCTAGAGCATCCATGTTCAGAGGCAGTGTACCCTCTGGCTGCCAGGTGGGGTGGAGGCAATCCAAAGGGGGCAGACTGTCCCCTTCCTGGGATCATAAGCACATCACAAGCTTTCTTCTATGTCCAGCTCCCTTGGGTGTCTGCGGGGCTGTGTGGGAAGGAGAAAAGCTTTACCCACTTTCTCTGTGCCATGTGTAATTTTATACACTTCTGTCGTGCCACCTCTTAACATTTCCTCTCAACTAAAAAGTTGGAAGGGCCCCCAAGGGCCATCTAGTCCAACCCCCTGCGACCCAGGAATCTCAAGTATTGCGTCCATGACAGGCGGCCATCCAACCTCTGTTTAAAAACTTTCAAGGAAGGAGAGTCTGCAGCCAGGGCCAGCGCGTCCATTTAGGCAAACTAGGCAATTGCCTAGGGCGCCAAAATGGAGGGGGCGCTGGCCAGCCTGCCCCCGCCCCCCCGCCGCCCGGTGCCGCCCCAACCAGCGGCGGAGCAAGCAAATCGCGGTGGCGGGGGGCGCCCGGCTGGGCAGGGGGCGGGGCACCGCTCCGCAACGTGCGTCATACGCAATGACGTCACATGGCCCTCCCCCTCGCCTAGGGCGCCAAAATTGCCAGCACCGGTCCTGTCTGCAGCTACCCAAAGGAGACCGTTCCCATACCCTCCAACATTTCTCCGATGAAAATAGGGACGTCCCATTCCATAATGATAATTTTACTATTTATACCCCACACATCATACTGGGTTGCCCCAGCCCCTCTGGGCAGCTCCCAACATATATAAAAACATAATAAAACATTTTAAAAAACCCTTCCCTATACAGGATGGCCTTCAGGCGGCTCCGAGGTCAGATAACTCCATTCTGCCCAATGAAAATAGGGACGTCCTAAGGAAAAGCAGGACATTCTGGGATCAAATCAGAAACCGGGACGGCTTCTCTAAATCAGGGGCGTCCCTGGAAAATAGGGGCACTTGGAAGGTCTTTGTTCCACTGTCAAAGAGCTCTTACTGTCAGAAAGTTCTTCCTGATATTTAGTCGGAATCTCCTTTCTTATAACTTGAAGTCATTGGTCTGAGTCCTCCCCCCAGAGCAGGAGAAAACAAGCTTGCTCCCTCTTCTATGTGACAGCCTTTCAGATATTTGAAGATGGCTCTCATATCTCCTCTCAGTCTCCTCTTTTCCAGGCTAGACACCCCCAATTCTCTCACAAGGCTTCATTTCCAGACCCTCGGTCATCCTGGTCTCCCTCCTCTGCACATGTTCCAGAGTACTGCAACCTTTCTGTAGGAATGTTGTAGATAGTGGGAGAGGATATATTAATCGTATCCTTCCTAACTCAGGCTTGTGAGCCAGCAGCAGAGTGCATCCCCCAATATATAGCAATAGATAGGAAGCTAGTTGGTAGATTCGTTTGAATCTCTTTACTTACTTACTTACTTACTTACTTACTTACTTACTTACTTAAGCAATCCAATCTTGGCTTTGTTCAGATTGGGTGCTGTTCCTGGTAAGACCCCTTTTATCCCTCCTACCGGTAAAAAGAACAAATACGCAGCAGTCTTCTTCTAAAAGTATAACAAGTTTACTCACATTCAGTTCACATTTGGATCCCTGAAGGCAGGCTTTAGCTTGTAGTTACAGATACAGCGCGGGTGGCGCGATCGGAAGGTCGGCGGTTCGAATCCCCGCGACAGGTTGAGCTCCCATTGCTTGGTCCCTGCTCCTGCCATCCTAGCAGTTCGAAAGCACGTCAAAGTGCAAATAGATAAATAGGTACCGCTCTGGCAGGAAGGTAAACGGCGCTTCCGTGCGCTGCTCTGGTTCGCCACAAGCGGCTTAGTCATGCTGGCCACATGACCCAGAAGCTGTACACCGGCTCCCTCAGCCAATAAAGCGAGATGAGCGCGGCAACCCCAGAGTTGTCCGCAATTGGATCTAATGGTCAGGGGTCCCTTTACCTTTTACCGATACAGTTTGGCTTACATCCTTGTAAGGATGGGCCCATGTGCTGCTGAAGAAGAAGAAGAGTTTGGATTTGATATCCTGCTTTCTCACTACCCGAAGGAGTCTCAAAGCGGCTCACATTCTCCTTTCCCTTCCCCCCCCCCAACAAACACTCTGTGAAGTGAGTGGGGCTGAGAGACTTCAGAGAAGTGTGACTAGCCCAAGGTCACCCAGCAGCTGCATGTGGAGGAGCGGGGAAGCGAACCCGGTTCCCCAGATTACGAGTCCACCGCTCTTAACCACTACACCACACTGGCTCTCAGAGCCAGCAGTGCAGTCCAAGAGAAGAAAAGGCATCCAAAGAGGAAGGTGGCTGCGTGACTGGACCTTTTGTGGGGTCTCCCAGGGTCATGCCCACCTACCTGGTCACATGCAGGGGAAGGATGCTCCAGACCAGGTGTAACAGGAAGTTCAACTGGCTGGACCAACCCCCCCCCTGTCTGTGCCCACTCTAGGCAAACAGGAAGTGTTGTACTTGACTGCTTATGTTCTTCATCAGCGAGTCGCTCCAACCCAGCGATCATTTTGGTTGCCCTGAACCCTTTTCAGCTCTGCGACCACCTTTTTAAGGTGAGGAGGCCAAAGCTCACCTGGCTAGAGTTCAGAAAAGGGCAACCAAAATAACACACATCTGGAGGCCTGGCCAGACCTTCTCCAGCGCGGAATGAGAAGCTTTCCTATCTCTGGGATCTGTTTTGCAGTGGTTGTTTTTAACCAGAGCTCCAAGGTTTGGCTCGGCACAGCTAAGTGCGAAATTGTAGCTTGGAGTGGGGTGTTGGGTGTTGGCCTGACATTTAAAATTAAGAAACAGGATGTTCCTCTAAACACACACACCAACCAGGACTTGATTTTGTATATTTTGTGTGTGTGTGGTTTTTTTTTTTTAAAGTATATGGAAAGGAAACAAAACATCTCTGAGCAGTTTACATTAAAAAGCAACAACCCAGTACAGAGACACTGATCCATTTCTGGTTTTCCCCCTAAGCTTTTTTCATCACAGCAGCCTAATTTCGGGAGGTTGCGGATAGGGAGATGGCCTTTCAATGTTGCTACAGTTGAACGATGGGGATCCAGAAATTCTTGGCAATCCGCTTAAAAAAAACACCCATTACCTGCCAACAGGGGGGAACTTTTCCTGTATTTGATGAAGGAGACTCTCTAATCCATGCAGAGCAAAACTGCTTTTGTGATTCTTCATGAAGTCACAGATGAACATAGGAAGTTCACACTGCCTTACACAGAGTTAGGAAGCTGGTCTGTCTGAGTCAGGATCGTCTCCTGTGACTGATAACCTGCTCCCCCGAATCAAGGGAAGTCTCCAAGTCACCTGTTTGGATGGGGTTTTTTTATAATAGTATTTTATTCTTTATCCATATTTAAAGTTATATTTGTTACTCAACAGTTATATTCCAGTTCAACAAAACTAGTGGCTCCCCGCTCACCCAACACCGATGTTTACAACCCAAATTACATACAGCTGCGTTTAAAGCTTCCGTCTTACCTAATTTCATCCTCATTAACATGTTTCTTAATATACAGTATTCTGCTATTTTCTTACACTTCAAAGCCTGCTGTGGTCTTCGCATAGGGGAAATAACTTTTTGTATAGGCTAGAAAAGGTTTCCCAGTCTTCTTTAAAGGCTTCTAAAATTGTGTCTCTTTATCAACGCTGCTAGTTTTGCCGTCTCTGTGTATTCCAATATTTCCATCAACCGTTCTTCCTTCGGGGCTGTTTTCTCACCTCCTTCCATTTCTGCGCACAGAGAACCCTTGCCGCTGTAGCCACAAACATAAATACCATTGAGGCTTTTTAGTTTGGATGGCTTTGAAGGAAAATTCAATATATTCATGGAGGATCAGACTGTGTTTCCCCTTGACTTAGGATGTCTCTGGCTGCCAGTTGTCGGGAATTGCAAAGGGGGAAGAGTTGCTCTTGTGTTCAAATCCTGCTTTAGTTGGTTTCCCATTGAGGCGCCTGGTTGGCCGCTGTGAGAACAGGATGCTGGACTAGGTGCGCCCTTGGCCTCATCCTGCAGGCTCTTAAGTTCTTACCTGGAGATGCCAGGGGTTGAACTAGGTCCATTCTGCTCTAATACTGGGCTGTGGGGCTCCCTTCTCGGTGTACCTGCTGGGTTGCATCACCCCCCGTGTAAAATCCCCATGCCATGATTGCACCAAGCGATGAGAAAAATATATAGAGGGAAGCAGGCCTGTGTAGCAAAGGTGTGCGTCTGTAACATGTTTTCTACCAGTGAATTCTGATTTTGCACACTTTGAGAGTTGTTGTTGTTTAGTCGTTTAGTCGTGTCCGACTCTTCGTGACCCCATGGACCAGAGCACGCCAGGCACTCCTGTCTTCCACTGCCTATCACCTCTCTCTCTCTCTCTCTCTCTCTCTCTCTCTCTCTCTCTCTCTCTCTCTCTCTCTCTATCTGCCTGTTGTTGTTGTTGTTGTTGTTGTTGTTGTTGTTGTTTAGTCGTTTAGTCGTGTCCGACTCTTCCTGACCCCATGGACCAGAGCAGACCAGGCACTCCTGTCTTCCACTGCCTATCTATCTATCTATCTATCTATCTATCTATCTATCTATCTATCTATCTATCATCTGCCTGTTGTTGTTGTTGTTGTTGTTTAGTCGTTTAGTCATGTCCGCCTCTTCCTGACCCCCTGGACCAGAGCACGCCAGGCACTCCTGTCTTCCACTGCCTCCCGCAGTTTGGTCAGACTCATGTTGGTAGCTTCAAGAACATTGTCCAACCATCTGGTCCTCTGTCGTCCCCTTCTCCTTGTGCCCTCCATCTTTCCCAGCATCAGGGTCTTTTCCAGGGAGTCTTCTCTTCTCATGAGGTGGCCAAAGTCTTGGAGCCTCAGCTTCAGGATCTGTCCTTCCAGTGAGCACTCAGGGCTGATTTCCTTAAGAATGGAGAGGCTTGATCTTCTTGCAGTCCATGGGACTCTCCAGAGTCTCCTCCAGCACCACAATTCAAAAGCATCCATTCTTCGGCGATCAGCCTTCTTTATGGTCCAGCTCTCACTTTCTCATATTTGAGAGTAACCCCCGCTTATTCCAGGTAACCATGTGTAGAGGGGGTCACAGCTTTTGGAAATGAATAGTTAAATTAGAATCAAAACAATAACGGTGACGACGACGGCGAGTTTTGAACCGGGGTCTTCCTGTGCTTGCGAGCAAATCCCCTGTTCTAAACAAAGGAGCTATCCAGGCTTTCAGCTCCACGGTTTTCCCAGCCTCCAATCCTCCACTTCGTTTAAAGCCTCTGGCCCAAAGAGGCTCGTTCGCCGCTGCCGCAGCTTCAAGACTCTGCTAGCAGCGAATGACAGCCAGAGAAGCTCACGGATGCCCTCCAGCCATCGCCCGAGGCAGTGAAGATCCGGAGCCAGGCGGAGATGGAAGCAGCAGCCCCGGGAGCCAGGACTCACACCCCTGTCGCCCCAAGGAAGGAAGGAAAACCGCGAACTAGTAAAATGGACAAAACGACTTAACCAGACGCACATGAGAGGTGGAAGCAGGAGAACACTTGTGTATTTGTAGCACTCCTGTATTCATGAGGGTCGGTGTCTCAGCAGAAATGCTCACTCTCTTGCATTTGGTACATTTTTCAACAGCCTGTCCTACGATGAACTAACAGTGAAAGGGATCCTCTTAATTCTCTTTGGTTGAAGATATACAAGGTCCCAACCTGTACCATGCATTTGAAACCACTACTGAAATATACTCGGAGTCAAGTGTGGATTTCATGCTCTTTATTCAGCTCATAGTAGCAAGGAATGAATCTTTCCCCAAAACGTCTGCTATATATACATTATTTACACAATAGGCCCCACGTGATTGGCTAATTCCAGGCTATTCCTGTAGGGCAATCAGGTTGTGGATTCACTTGCTCCAGGAGCCTGATTGGCTGCTCTTGCAGGCCAATCAGGTCGCTGATTCACTTCCACCTGGAGCTGGATTGGGTGGCTCCTGCGGACCAATCAGACTGCTGCATTCTGGATCCTATTGTTCTAGGATTCAGCTCAGTACATAACAACTACCGTACCCCTTTAAATAGTCATGGCTTTCCCCCAAAGGATACTGGGATTTGTAGTTTAAGGGTGCTGAGAGTTATAAAGAGACTTCTAGTTCCCAGAGTTCCCCGGGAAGGAGGGATTGGCAAACCACTCTGGGTATTGGAGAGGGCTGTCGATGCCTAACAGCCACCGTGGCTTAGCTCTGTGTCCACAGCTGGAGACAGCGATGCTTCTGAAGGCCAGATCCTGGAAACCTCAGGAAGGGAGAGTTGCTCTTGGGCTTGGATCCTGCTTGCAGGTTTCCCACAGGCAATCTGGTCGGCCGCTGTGAGAACAGGACGCTGGGCTAGACGGGCTAGGGGCCTGATCCAGCGGCCAGGCTCTTCTCATGCCCCTGTGTGATTTGCAGGCTCTCAAGGAGGGGTCTACCAGCGGCAGCTGCTGAAAGCCTTGATGGAGAATTATACCCCTCTGGAAAGGCCGGTGGGGGATGACGCACAGCCCATAACCGTCCACTTCACCCTGAGCCTCATGCAGATCATGGATGTGGTAAGATCCTGAGCCTGGACAGGCTTATATGGAAACAGTGCACATCGAATATATCACTTTCGCATTCCCCTCCCCTGTCCACCTTGGGGTTTTCAGTGGGACCTGTACATGATGCACTAGGGATCTTTTCCTCCTTATTTTCCATCTGTAGTTCCTTAATGCCTCACTCCTGAGCCTTTAACATTTCCCACACACACCCTTTTTTTTTTGCAGGATGAGAAAAACCAAGTTTTGACCACCAATGTCTGGCTGCAGATGGTAAGGTCATGGCTTACAGGGGGCAGGGGTGATCAGAAGGCAGAGAAACCAGATGTACCTGTTGTACCGTAGCATCAAATGCATTGTATTAGTAGCTCTTCTTCTGATCTTAGCAGCTTACCTCTTGCAAAGCTCACTTTGCTTGCTACTTTTATTTGTCTGTTGCAGCTGAGCTCTTGCAAAGCTTACCTGGCTTCCCCCTCCCCCCCAAGTAGTGGTAACTATTGCAATGCATTGTGTTGCTTCAGATGAAGCTTACCTGGGGTGGGAGAACAAACGGGCCCTTAAATATTGGCAACTTCGCCTTAAACAACAACAGCAACACCCTAACCCTAACCCTAACCCTAACCCTATCCCTAACCCAACTAAACATTGGCAAGGTCCCTTGAACGCTGCTTTTTCTCGCCCCTCAGTACTGGTACGACCATTACTTGCAGTGGAATGAATCGGAATACCCTGGTGTGAAGACCCTGCGGTTCGCCGCTAACCAGGTCTGGAAGCCCGACATCCTTTTGTACAACAGGTGGGAGAAGCATGGAGCTGGGATATTTTGTGGTGTTCCCTGGGTGGGTAATAAGTTGGGCTGGGGGGGGGGCGTGCCTACAAGAGCCCGGTGGCCAAGTCAACCAGTGGTCAAGGAACTCAGAAAGGCAGCTGGACTACAGCTCTGACCATCCCTGGCCATTGGCTGGGCTTGCTATTGACAACCCCTGAGCTAGAGAATGAAAGCTTTGCAAGGATTTGTAAGGAGCAATCTCTTTTTGGAGCGCTCCCACCGACACAAACCTCCCTGGACTCACAGGTGTTCCTCTGAATGCCCCCTTCTGAGGGAGGTCCAGAGGGCGGCACCAAGGGGCAGGGCCTTTTTGGTGTTGGCTCCAGCCTTGCAGAATGCTCTCCCCAATGAAACCCACCTGGTACCAACAACAGCATCCTTTGGGCACCTGCTTAAAACGTATCTCCTCCCTCAGACGTCTGATGGATTAGGGCTGTTTCTGCTGTCTTCAGATGGTGGGTTTCGCATCGCTAAAGTGCTTCCTGCCTTTTTATCTTGTCTCTTTTATAGGCTTTCGTTGTAAACGCGTTGTTCTCCCCCCCCCCTTTGTATTTATACTTCTACATTTTGTAAGGCTCTTGGAGACTCGTTATGTGCCAGGTTGATGAATGAATTTAACAGAGAACAGCAACAACAATATAGCAAATGTCTTGTACCAATGGCTGCAGGCTTAAATGCTGTTAGGGGAACATCCCAGCCTTTTCCCCTTGAGCTGAAGACAGTGGCGGCTGGCCCCTTCGGGCAAAAGGGGCGCTGTCCCGCCAACCTGCCTGCCTTCTGCCTGCCTTCTTTCTTACCCCACCCCAAGGAGGTGGTCCTGCCCTGTTGCCTTCCCCCTCCTCCTTAGCCTCAGTGTTGCCCCTTGCAGGGACAAAACTGGAATGCATTGGCTCCACCTGCCATTGGCTCTCTGGCGCCACCTACTGTTGGGCTCCCTGCCTTCCGCCCCATCAGTCTCAACGGTCACCAGCTTATCCCTGGAAGGAGAGGAAGAGAATTTAATTCCTCGAGGCTTTGCGCCTAGACTTCTGAGCTACCCAGGGTGGTTCCCCGGGTCCTAGCACAGGACTGTAACACAAGCCTTTACGCCAGGGGTCAGCAAACTTTTTCAGCAGGGGGCCAGTTCACTGTCCCTCAGACCATGTGGCGGGCCGGACTATATTTTGAAAAAAATAATGAACAAATTCCTATGCCCCACAAATCACCCAGAGATGCATTTTAAATAAAAGCACACCTTCTACTCATGTAAAAACACCAGGCAGGCCCCACAAATAACCCAGAGATGCATTTTAAATAAAAGCACACCTTCTACTCATGTAAAAACACCAGGCAGGCCCCACAAATAACCCAGAGATGCATTTTAAATAAAAGCACACCTTCTACTCATGTAAAAACACCAGGCAGGCCCCACAAATAACCCAGAGATGCATTTTAAATAAAAGCACACCTTCTACTCATGTAAAAACACCAGGCAGGCCCCACAAATAACCCAGAAATGCATTTTAAATAAAAGCACACCTTCTACTCATCTAAAAACACGCTGATTCCTGGACTGTCCACGGGCCAGATTGAGAAGGCGACTGGGCCGGATCTGATTTAACATGCTTAACATAGAAAATTGAAGGAAAACTACGTGAAGATAATCTTTAGATGGTACTTGATGCCAAGTAAACTAGCAAAATGTATGTCAGGTGCATGCTGGAAATGTAAAGGAAATGTAAAAATGTGAAGGTACATTTTATCATATGTTGTTGGACGTGTAGAGTAGCTAAGGGGTTTGGGCGATGATATATAAAGGAACAAAATCTGATTTCACTGAGCTTCTTCCTTCAATGCCCCCCCTTCTCCCCCCCAGTGCCAATGAAGAGTTTGACTCCACGTTCCACACCAACGTCTTGGTCAACTCCAGCGGCTACTGCCAGTGGCTCCCCCCAGGTGAGAGGAGAGATCCGGAGGCGGTTTCGGTGTCACATAGCGGGAAGGTGTTGTCTTTTGCCAAAGGCAAGGGGGTTCTTTTAAAATGAGATTCAGAAGTAATACAAAACACAAGTGAGTGAGAAGGTTAAAGATTTTATTCTAAACAGCAAGCAATATATACATACCAAGCAAGCATTTCAATCTGCCACTGGGCAGGGGGGGTGGGGGGGCCGCCCTGGGCAGCGCCCTGGGGTAGAGGTGACACTCGAGGGTGGGGGGCACTGCCCCCCGCAATCAGCGCCGCCGAAAGCATCGGTTGGCTTTTTTTTTAAAGTGCTTTTATCCCCGCTGCCGGGGCGGCCAGCGAGGAGGAGGAGGCGGAGGGGTGTCACCCTTTCGCTGCCTGCCCCTCCCCTTGCCCCTGCGGGCCGCTCTGCCCGGCAGCGGGGGGGGGGAAGCACTTAAAAAAAAAGAAAAGCCAAGGCAAGCAGCTTTGCTTTTTTTTAAAGGGCTTCCCCCCCCCGCTGCCGGGGCGGAGCCGCAGTGACGTTGCGTCGTGACATCACGACGCAACGTTTCATGCCCTGCCCCCAGGGGTGCCTCCGGTCGCCGCCCCGTGTAGCGAGGAGGCTTCCTCCGCCCCTGCCACTGGGAAGCCCTCAAAAAGCGGCAAAGTGACTCCCCCAGGTAGCCTCAGTTTGCGACCGATCAGTCCGTGCAGGAGCTTCAAAGAAACTCTTCCCACAACCATCCAATTTATAGCTAGCTAGCCTGTATGGCTTGCCCGACTGACTACATGCAGATCATTCAGGGCCGGATTTAGGTTTGATGAGGCCCTCAGCTACTGAAAGCAATGGGGCCCGTTACATGTCCAGCTGTCCTTTGTCAACAACAAATCGTCACTGTTTTTTGTGTTGAATCTATGCTATATGGTAATTTATGGACCTCATAGGTATCTCAAGCCATTTGCACATAATAAAATATGTATTTTATCAAAGTACCGTACTTTTCTGTGTATAAGACTGTGTTTTTTTACTCTAAAATAATGTTCAAAATCTGGGCTCGTCTTATACACAGATAGATATCCCCCCATTTTCTTAAATCAGAGCCCCCCAAAATAGGGAGCGTCTTATACATGGGGGCGTCTTATAGATGGGAAAATACGGTATGTCACCGATTGAAACAGTTCCGTTAAATTAGAGCTCCCCCTGCTGACAACTTTTAAAAGCAGCTTTTTTTGTAGCAGGTCAAAACCAGCATAATAATCAAAAGTCCTTGTTTCAGCCTGTCTTTCCCCTTGCATTTTGGCTACGTATATAATTTCTGATAATAATAATAATAATAATAATAATAATAATAATAATAATAATAATAATAACCTTGGTGTGGCTCATTTGGCCCGTCCCCCCTGCCCCAGGCATCTTGAAAAGCACGTGTCGAATTGACGTCCGCTGGTTCCCCTTCGACACCCAGAAGTGCGACCTGAAGTTTGGCTCCTGGACGCACGACGGCTGGCTGCTCGACCTGCGCATGCTGGAGACGGACACCTCTGGCTACGTTGCCAACGGCGAGTGGGACCTCATGGGTAAGGGGGAACTTCGAGCAAACCCGGCGTCAAGGTCCTAGCCCTCATGAGGTTGGGTTTATTATTATTTTAAACAATAGGGCTCCTGCGTCTAGGGATGGGGGAAGGAATTCAGCTTTGTTCTCATTTAAAGGCAAACCTGCCTCGTTCACGTTTTTTGAAAAAACAGTGCAAACTGGAACGCAGCTATCCTTCTGAATTTGCACTTAGCAGGGCAGTTTTTGTTGTGATTTTTGTCCAAGCCGAGCGGCAACAGCTGCGAGGAATGGTTTCACTTTTGCCCGTGTTACTGAACCGTGAGAACGTTGCCTTATCTCTTCCTGCATGGAATGTTTTTGTATTACTGTACTGTTGTAATCCTTGCCTTTGTACTTTCTCTCTACTGGCAAGTTCTCAAGCTGAAAGACGGCTTTATGGCAGCTCCGTCTTAACGGGCTGGCAGCAGAGAACCTCTCTGAACTATTACTACAAAAAATAGTTTAGCCTTAATGAATGGCTTGTGTGTGTTGTTCATCAATCTGGGAACAATCACATATTACTGCGCCACCGGACTCTCAGTAGCCGGGGATGTGCGCACACGGCTTTGCTCTGGCTTTGGGGCAGTCTCACAATCTGTCCCAGGCGGGGTTAAATGCTATCAGTTTTACAGCCAAGTCGGTACAAAATTGCATCTGCCTGGGTAGCATGTGCACATAAATGCATATATATGAAGCCTGGTGCAAAGGAAGTCCTGGGCCTTGCAGAGTTGAGTAAATGAGAGGGGCGTCAGTTGGGACAGATTTCTTAGACTGGCGTGACAAAATCAAACTTGTGAAAATTCCCTGTAGAGTATCAGAGGCCAATGGACCTCATCCTGCAAACACAGATCTCTGGAATGCCGTTAGGCCATCTACTGTTGCTCAGCAACCCCGGGATTGGGGGGGGGGGTAAATTCACCTGAGTTCTCATTTAAAGCCATACTGACCAAATCCACACTTTCCAAGCCAATACATGAATTAAACAAACTCACCCTCCCAAATTCACTCATCTCCAAATTTTGCAATGCACTTCTCCAGCCGAGCCATCTTTATGAAAGTGCATATACTGCGGTGAAGCGTGCATAAAAACGCATATAATGTCCAAAAAAAAAGTATTAGGAAATCGCTTTGCAAAAATGGTGTGCGGCAGGACTTTTTAAAATGCAGGTTTGCAAACTGATGTGGGCATGGGGAGGAGAACTGAACCTCAGGCTGGGGGGCAACCCCCCCCAATGAGAAACAGGAAGAAACTGAAACGGATTGATTCTCTGGCGTACTCTGACTCCCTCTTCCTCCTCACTTGCTACAGGTGTGCCTGGCAGTCAGAACAAAGTGTTCTACGAATGCTGCCGGGAGCCCTACCTGGACGTCACCTTTGCGGTCACCATGCGGCGCCGAACACTTTATTACGCCCTCAACATGCTGGTTCCTTGCCTCCTCCTCTCGGCCATGACCTTCCTGGTCTTTCTCCTGCCAGCCGATTCTGGAGAGAAGATCTCCCTGGGTAAGCAGAACAATCCAAGCCGAACAATCACGCTAACTATTGCCTGCATGGTTCCCCACTTCCACTACCTAGTGTTGGAGATCCATTCCCCGTGTCTGCAGTCATGGGATTGTTGTCTATCACATGACGGTGTGTGTTTTCATTCCACAGAGTGGGAAGTGGCGGAGACAGGGTGTTTGTGTTACTGTGTTCCCTGAAGTGGGACTGTTGTCCTTTGTTCTCTCTCTTTGCTGTCTGATGCTAGAGAGAGAGAGAGCCATGTTGCAGTGCTCTGTGTGTGTTTATATGTAAATAAAGTAGATTAGCCAAAACGCTGATTTGCTGAGGTCTGTTATGCATGCTGCGAAGACTCTGCGGATCCCTAAGTGTGCTGATGCTTCTTGGTATCAGTCGCTATGATGTTCGGGCAGAAGAAAGCTTTTGAAGCTCCTGAACGACCGACCAGGAGGGAGAGAACATGCCAGCTGGGCATGTGTCTCTGCCAGGGTCCTACACCGAGAGTAGGACGCTCCTGCTAACATCTAGCACAGGCACCCCCAAACTTGGCCCTCTAGCTGTTTTGGGACTACAGTTCCCATCATCCTTGACCACTGGTCCTATTAGCTAGGGATGATGGGAGTTGTAGTCCCAAAACAGCTGGAGGTTCAAGTTTGGGGGTGCCTGACCTAGCAGAAGCCCTGGCGTTTGAAGCCCTTTGCAGATATGATCTGAGTGGATTATCACGACTGCCCCACGAGGAAGGTCGGTGTTTGTTGTACCCATGTTGCAGAAGGAAGGACTGAGGCAGAGGAGTGTGGACAAGGCATCTGAGCCTCCTGGCAGATTTTCCTTGGGTTGTTGTTGTTGTTGTTTTCCTCTCTGACTTAGACGCTCCTCCAAACCCAGTGGAATAACAGCCTGTTCCCCGTCCCCCCCAGGCATCACCGTTCTCCTCTCGCTCACTGTCTTCATGCTGCTTGTGGCGGAGGTCATGCCGGCCACCTCCGACTCCATTCCGCTCATAGGTATGTACGGGAGGGAGATCTGGAGATGGGTTGGTCTGCAGATAGGCAGTGCTTAGTTTTGCCCTGTGCTCTCTGCTCCTAAATGTGATGGAGATGGGCTGCCGTGGGCACTTTGTATAGGTTTAGAGTAGAGTTGGAAGGGACCATGAGGGTTGAGTCTACTCCCTTGCAATTCAAAAAAACTGATCCCTGGGGTATACTGCTCCTGTACCTGGAAGTTCCATTTAAGCCTCACATCTGTCAATACACCTGTCCCTGCATGGACTTACTCATTCTTAGTTGCTTGCCAGCAGAAGGCAGGCAAATGTTATAGAAACAATAATTAGGATATCACTGCTACCGGTAGGTAGGGATGAACAAACCTGTCAATTCCAGTTTCTCATTTTCCAGTTTTCAGCTTGCCCCTGTGTCGTTTGTGGTTTTTAAAAAGTAAGCACAAAATTTAATAATTGTTTTACTGCACATCTTCGAATATACACAATTTTGCAAGCAAATCCCCCCAACCCAATGCATTTTTGGATGCTGTTCTCAGGAAAATATGTTCATTTTCCTGCAACTTTCCCCCTAACATACGCATTTTCGTACATATTTTGGTTGCAAAAAGATTCAGAGGATTCGTTGGTTAGTGTTTTAATTCAGGAAGCGTGAATCAGGCAGTGTGTGATCCTGCAATATTTGCCCGCCCTCCCTGCCATGCCCTGATGTGCACTTAAGAATCCTCTGCGCCCTTTCCCCCCGCTTCTAGGACAATACTTTGCCAGTACCATGGGCATGGTGAGCCTCTCCGTGGTGGCGACAGTCTTTGTGCTCCAGTACCATCACCACGACCCGGACGGCGGCTGCATGCCGAGATGGGTGAGCGCTTTTAAAAATCCGTTTTCAGAATCGCCGCTTTGTTTATCACGTAGCGCCTTGTATCCAACATAGGCGACATTCATGGCATTCCTTTTAAAGCACTAGGATCCCACCGTAATCATTGTCATGGCTTCCCCCAGGGAATCATGGGAGCTGTAGTTTGTGACGGGTGCGGAGACTGGTTGCTAGGAGACCCTATTCCCCTCACAGAGCTACAATTTCAAGAGGGGTTAAGCACCCATCCCTCTTTTTTTCACGTAGGTAACAACAGCGGCTGGCGCTGTGGGTTAAACCACAGAGCCTAGGGCTTGCCGATCAGAAGGTCGGCGGTTTGAATCCCTGCGACGGGGTGAGCTCCCGTTGCTTGGTCCCTGCTCCTGCCAACCTAGCAGTTTGAAAGCACGTCAAAGTGCAAGTAGATAAATAGGTACCGCTGCGGCGGGAAGGTAAACAGTGTTTCCATGCGCTGCTCTGGTTCGCCAGAAGCGGCTTAGTCCTGCGGGCCACATGACCCGGAAGCTGTACGCAGGCTCTCGGCCAATAAAGCGAGATGAGCGCCGCAACCCCAGAGTCGTCCGCGACTGGACCTAATGGTCAGGGGTCCCTTTACCTTTACCTTTAACAACAGCGGCTAGGATTCTCTACGCACAAAAATGGGAGGAAGATCCCACCAAAGAATGGATAAGTGAGGCGATGATTATTATGTAGAACTGGCCAAGTTAACAGCCAGATTAAGAGAATCTAGCGCTGGTTGCTTTGTGGCAGGCCGGAAACACTTTTTGGGCTATTTAACTCGCAAGGAGGATTTGAATATGAGCAACAGGAGGAAATGGAGGATGCAGTATGGATGGGATGGTATAAAAGGGAGAAGGTTTTGTGTGGCAGAAGGGGAGAAATAAAAACACCATGGAAAATGGGATGGGAAGTTGGAAAAAGATAAATGTCTTATGTATGGAAGCGTGCATGTCAAATTTTTGAAAATTTAGTAACAATCTATTACAAAAAATGAAACTGCCCATCTCTCTTTCCAGGGAATTCTGGGAATTGTAGCTCATCCTTCCACCTCACAGCACCATTAACACATGACACTTCCCAGAATTCTTTGGGAGAAGCCAAAATGGTATCATAATGCTTCAGATGTATGGTGGGAACCTGGCCTAAGAGCATTTATTGGCCTCGGCTCAGGGGTTTCCGAGTTGTTGACCTTCCCCTGATGATCCGGTCCCTCTTCCCTTCCCTTGTGGACCCTCCCTCATAGCTGTCAACTTTCAGATTTGAAAATAAGGGATTTTTCCGAACTTTCGGATTTGAAAATAAGGGATGCCGCGAGGGTGGTGCAATGGCACCAAGTAGCCTCGCCACCCTGCGCTCCAGAGGCTGTGCGTGAACGGGTGAGCGAAAGAGCGAGCGCATAGATGGCAGGCAGGCTGGCTGTCTGGTTGGGCGTGAGGGTCTGGCTGCACAAGGCATGCAAGCTCCGCCCCCAGTCGGTCTCAGGCTCCTTATTGGCAGCCAAGCAACGCAGCTGAGGAGCCTCCCTGGCTGGCAGGGAGGGAGAGGAGCTGCTTCCTTTGAAATCCGGGAAATTTAAGGGATATCAACAACCTGGGATAGGAGCGGGAAACGGCATTGGAATAAGGGAGTTTCCCGCAAAAAAAGGGAGGGTTGACAGCTATGCCCTCCCTCCTTTCTTGGTCCTGTAATAAATGGGGTCCCCGTTTCCCCTCGCCCGTAAACTCGGTTCCCTCTCCCTTATCAGCTTGCTGTTTCCACGCAGGTGCAGGTGGTGGTGTTGCAGTGGGGAGCCTGGCTGCTGCGCATGCGCCAACCCGGGGAGGACCCGGTGGGGCGCCCGCGCTGCGCCCCCAGCCTGTTGAGCTGCAGCTCGGACAGCAGCGACGGCAGCGGCACGCCAACCCGCCAGGCCCGCCTCCCCATGGCGCTGGCCAATGGGAACCTCGCCTACCCCGGAGCGCTGCTCCCGGCCAAGCCCCCTGACGTGCCGCGCCCTTTCCTCCCATCCCCGGAGCTGCCAGCCTCCACTCCCGAGGAACTGCTTGCCGTACCCGAGCTGGGCCACATCCTGGAGGAACTGCACTACGTAGCTCAGTGTTTCCGGGGCCGCAACGCCGCTCAGGCCGCCTGCAGCCAGTGGAAGTTTGCGGCGGCCGTTCTGGACCGGCTGTGCCTGGTCACCTTCGCCCTCGTCCACATTGTCTGCTCCATCGGCATCCTCATGGCCGCGCCCAACTTCCCTGAGGCCATCACGAAGGACTTCCTGTGACGTTAGGCCCGTAAAACAGGTTTCCCCGACGCCTAGGTTTTGCGTCCTCCCCTAGTGGCAGGACAGAAGAAGAAGAAGAAGAGTTTGGATTTGATATTCCGCTTTATCACTCCCCGAAGGAGTCTCAAAGCGGCTAACAATCTCCTTTCCCTTCCTCTGTGAGGTGAGTGGGGCTGAGAGACTTCAGAGAAGTGGGACTAGCCCAAGGTCACCCAGCAGCTGCATGTGGAGGAGCGGAGACGCGAACCCGGTTCACCAGATTACGAGTCTACCGCTCTTAACCACTACACCACACTGGCTCTCCAAGGTCTTTCCAACGTGGCTTCCCTCCCTAGCGCCAGGATGTTGCTAGAGGCTTCCTGCGAGGCGAATCCAGGCAGAGATTGTTGAGGACAAGTGGATTTGCCGGCCAGGACTTCTGACCCACTTGTGAACGCTGTCCTGCTGAGTTCTGTGTGCTCATTTGGAGGACCAAATGGACACCGTACCGACACTCCTGTCTCGCATGCCAAGCCCGTAACACTCGCCCAGAAGGATTTCAGATTCAAACTGCCTCTAGAATTTACCACTCATTGTTTTTTTGAGAGGGGCTGCTGCCTATTTGAGCCTGAACGGCACGGGTGTCAAGGCAGCCTCGTTCTCCACCCCGTCGCTGCCGCACGCAGCGCCGTTTCCCTTCTGCTGCAGTTTGTCTTCCGCCAAATAATACATTATCTGCCGCGCTGTCCGCTGTGGTGAAATTACATAATCTATGTAATTAATTACCCCGCGTTATGTTCCCCCCGGCCCCGTGCATTTTGGTGGAAATGAAATACAGAGCAAATGTTGTGTTAATCAGTCTTGTGTCGTTTACAGACGAAAAGCAACAACAGCAGCAAATACCGATTGCAACAGCAGCAAATACCGATTTGAGCCAAGGCCACACGGTCACTCTTTCTGCCTCAGTTTTCCTAGGCTGTAAAATGGGAACATGCCGAGCTACCCTCTTCCCGGGGTCTGCTATGAAGTCAAAGGAGGCAATGAAGTTTATGAAAGCGTTTTTGCAACTGATGAGGTTCAGATCCGCTGAATGTGGGAATGTTTTTATTGTGTCATACAATCTTCTCGCTTCGAAAGGCAATGCTATGAACATTCACATGTTCACAGTTTTGTGTATGTTAACAAGACATTGCTAAATGTGGTGCCAAAAGGAACAGGAGGGTATCTCTCCATTTTGATTGTTTGTGATCTTTCTGATCCCCCCCTCCCTGGTTTAGTGTGTTATCATTTATGGTGGCATATATATAAATGTATTTTTTTAACACTTGCCTTCCCAGGAGGACAGATAATGTTAGCCAAATCAAGTACACCTTTTCGTAACTACTACAGTACCTCAAAGTGACGGCAACATAGATTGGATTTGCTTTTCATTTAATTTTATTTAGACAGAAAAAATTAAATTATTAAAAGTAAGTGGCAATAAATAATCAATAACTTAAGCATTGATATTGTCTGAAACATATAATCCAACTCTTCGTTTTTCTTAAAATTCCTCATCGCTAAAAGTTCTTCTCATTTTGGGAGTCCCCCCCCCTTATTTCTTCCTCTTTTCCCCCCTTTTCTCCTTCTAAATAAAATGTCCAAGTAGTAAACCCACCTCCCACCCTAGAAGGGAAAATAAAAGAAAAAGAGAGAGTGACAGAGAGAGAAAGAGAAAGAAAGATAGATTAAAAAATCCTCTAAAATCAGAAAAGGTAACATGGTGATGGATTGGAAACCCTTTTTTTTTAATTTAATTGCAGCTAATCGCAATGGAATTATTTACAATTACTGGATCAGCAAAAGAGACTTGTAAACATATATTTCTTTTTTTTTCTCTTTCTTTCCTCATGGTATATAACCTTGATTTCAGAGCGCTTGTGAGCATGAGAGGTTTCTGAGCATGGAGGGAGAGAGAGATTACGGTTTGATATCCCCAGCCCTCCATCCTTAGGGGAGACCGGTAAAAAATAAATACGGGAAGGTAAAGACCTTCTGTTTTGCAGTGGGAAGATTCATGAGCAGGTTTTGGTCTCTGGGCTTGTTGGGTTAACTTGACACACACCAAACTACTCAAGAGGGAGGAGAGAGTGTGGGGTGTGTTTAAGCAGGAAGGTAAGAGAAGTATTTTGGGTCGGGGGGTCTGATAGAGCTGAAAGATAAGGAATGGGAAATTCAGTCCATACCGAGAACGGGGAACTTCTGGGAAGCAAGGAGCTTAACTTAGGAGGAGACACCCTGTGGTTGGAGATCCAGCTTTGGGGAGCATCCGTTGACTTGCCCTCTCCGGTGAGCGTCGAGTCCGTTCTGTGGTCCCGGATCGCCACCCAAACATAGACAAGGTCTGGATAGCAGCTCAGCATGACGGCACTGCAAGGCAACCGGGTGTATAAAACTGCTTGCCAAAGGGCAGTTGGCCCTCCTCACACGTTCGGATGCGGAGATACGAAGGTTAAGGTCTGGTTTCTCGAGAGATTTTTTATTTTTTTGCCTTTCTTTCGCCCTCTCCGAAAAAAACCACAAGAATGGATTCGCATGGCGGGGGGGGGATGAGCAGGAAGACAAGCTGTTGACACAGCTGGTAGAAAATGTGGCTCATCCAAAAGACCTTTTGGCCGAAATGGACGCAGGTAGGCTTCAGGGATGCTGGGGAGAAGAGTTGGGGCGTTGGGAGAGGTGGGCAACTGGGAGATCTTGCAGCCGGCCTCTTTATGGATCAGTCTAGAAAGTGGGTCCTAGGGCATAGGCTGCATCCTGTCTGCCTGTCTCTGCTCATCTTGTGAGGGATACGCTGGAAGGACAGTGGGAGGGAGCCTTGCATTTCCATTGCTCTCCAGTCCTGGCTGGCTGGATACTCAGACCATACTCTTCCCCACTGGGTGGTTGTTTTTGGTGTTCTGCTTTGAAAGGCTCTCCTATATCAGCCAGACTGTGTTGCCCAAAGGGAAGCTGGCAGGAAACGGTGGGTTTACATGTGGTTTGCATGTGGCTCCTTCCTTCCTCCTTCCTCTAACAGAACCAGAAAAACCTTCAAGTTTTCGTTTCTCCGCCTTAAATCACTTCGGCTGGAGATCTGGGGTCCCCGGAGCCTCACATGCCATCTTAGGCTTGGAATAAAAAGTTTGCTCGTCCACTTGTTGGGTTCTTTTGACCCCCTCCTTCCTCTTTGAGGTTTCGTCCATCCTCGAAGCATTTCTGGATCCCTGAATGGCAATACCAAGATACTTGGGTGGGGTGGGGGTGGGGCGGAAGAGAGGCACATTTCCCTTTGATATGAAAAAATATAGTTTCCACTCTGATCCATCCACCCCAAACTCAGATACGACAGGTGACAATAAGTTTCCAGGAGAAGAGAACAGGGAGAACGGTTTTGGGGTGGGGGAATATAATTGCATGCTCTTTCAAAGCCTGGTGGAGAGAGAGGGTCTGGACAGGCCGTTTCTTTAGGGAGACGATGGCTGCATTTTTATCAGTGGCTTTAAACAGTAGCATATCTGAAAAATACCAGCACCTACCCATTTAATCTCTTGCGTGTCTGCATCGTATGATTAAAAGTTCCACTCCTAAATGGTGGGCCAGTTGCTGATAATTGCAGCAGCGAGTATCCAACAGAAACCCCCTCCCCAAAAAACCTGCCTGCAGGGGAGGCTACCTTGTTGCATCCCTGTATGAGTCCCTGGTCTGAGATTTCCTTGTTGCATCCCTGTATGAGTCCCTGGTCTGAGATTTCCTTCCGTCAAGCAGGAGGCACTCTCAGGGCAGCAACTCGCGAGGAGCTCCTTTGGGGTTGGGTTGCTTTACACTGGCCTGCGTGGCCCCAAAATCAACATTTTCATTCAAGCAAAGCTCTCTCTCACCCTCCCGAGAGGCTGCCTGGGTCAGCGTAAGGAATTGGTTGGAGGGTGGATTATTGGAGCCTGGCATCGCCCACAAGCTGCCCGCAAACCCCTATATTGGTCCATACCTATGCCCTCCTCCCCCCGTCCCTAGGTTGCTGCACCCTAACTGTGCAAGAGGAAAAGGGCCGCGGATCCCAAAGGTGAGGCTGGGTTCATATCCGGATTGGCCCAGAGTCCATCTTTCTTGGAGTGTCTTCTGTATTCTGCTTGCCTTGTCCTAAAAGAGGTCGCCTTTCCTTCTGCCTTGCAACTTGCTTTTTAAATGATTATTCTGAGCTGCATGGGCTGCTTATCTCGGTGACTCCGGTTCCCACAATGCAGTGCTTCCTGGCTGGGTCGGGGGGAGGGAGGAAGGGGGCAAGGATTGGAGTGGATGGAGTGTGGGAGGGAGCCCTGTGGCTGGCAGAAGGGGAGATATATATAGAGAGAGATATATAGTGAGCCCGTCTCATCGCTCGTCCCATCCTCGAAGAGGGGCTTGGTTGGCGCAGCTGAGGGGGGGGGTCTTCCGGGTCTCCAGCCAGCGAGGAAATCGGTGCCCCTCGAGCTCAGAGATCAAGTGGCTTTCCTATTATCTAAGAGGAGGAAGAAGAGCAGAGGAAGAGAGGAGGGGGCAGGAGGGGAGGGGGGAGAACATCAAGGGGGCGTTGTTCCTCCAGTAAGCTCCAGACCTGGAAAAAGAGAGAGGAAAAGGGAAAACAAACAACAAAGAAAAGAACAGAGATATATATATTAAACTTCTTTCTTTCCAGCTAAGGCCACTGGGTCACAAAGAATTTGAGGTGCTTGGAAGCCTAGGACATGCAGACAGAGGAGGGTGGTTTGCGTGGAGTCCTGGGATCGAAATCTTCCCCTCCTCGCCCCTTGATTTCTGCCCAACCTGGGTGAAGCGGCCATGTTTGAATAGGCTGTGTCTTCTCCGGCTCCTTCCCACTTGGGGGGGCCGCAGAAGAGGCTCCCCCCGGCCTCTGGAGTCCCCGCCCCCCTTGACTGCGCCAGAGGGTGTATGTCAATAAATCTTGTTTTGAGGGTGCGTTGCAATTCCTTCCCTAGCCAAAAAACGCAGCCACGATGAAAACATCAGGCTAGTAAATTTTGAGCGGTCAAGTAAGGATGGATGGATCCAACCAACCATTTCTGTTCTCTCTCATTTCCCCCAGTCTTAAATTCAGTTCTCCACGTATTCCTCAGCAATTTGCAAATTCTTTACTTCTTTTAAAGAAAACCTTGCAAAAATTCGTGTTAAGGGTTAATTTCTCGTCGCGTACACATTGTTGTACGAGGCTTGGACTAATGCGCAAATCTTTGCAAGCGATTTCCACGAATCGAATGCATTTGTTTGTGTGTGATTCACACTAACGTTTGCGTCTTGGCACGCACTTCTATCTAGCAATAGGTGCCATTTTTTAAATACTCGGCTGGAGAATTTTGCACTGCAAAGTTTGGAGAAGCACGAATTTTTGTAGGATTGCTGCGTTTCGGTTCACGTCTCATTTCGGAAGGTGCGAATTGGGTGGATTTGCATTAAAAAATGCCAACGAAACCCCCAGGGTGAAGGCAGCGGGCCTGCTCCGTAAATGTACATTTACAATAGTAATAAGAACCTTTTAGGAATAGCCACAGAAAAACTTTGCCTGTGGTTAGATTCGCAGGACGAGGCGATGGCGCTGACGGCAAGTCAGATCTCTCTCTTACTCCTTTCTGTCTCTCTGCATCCACCCCACAAAGCAGGATAAATTTCCCTCTGTTCCCCACCAACACCGTCCCAAGATTCCAGCAGACAGAGCCCCCTCTAGCACAAAGCACCTGCTGAGGACCATCCAATTAGCTCTGTTCTGCCATCTTGCCATGTCTCCAAAGGCCACGGAGAACGGCAAGATGGCAGCCGACGAGGAAAGTGGTCCCCTTTGGGGACTTGCCGGCGTTTTGGCTTTTTGTCGAGAGTGGCGGGCCAAACTCTGCTCTCAGGTTGTTATATTTCATCCCTCCTGCATCTCTGGAGGAGGCAGTTGGCTGCTATAAATTGTGGCCAGGGAAGATTTATTTCCTTTCCTTAACCTCTGCCCCTGAACTCTCTTTTGGCCTTAAAGATAACCCTCACATTACTCTACCTTTCAACCCTGCATTGGGCTTCCCCCCCATCTTAAAACCCTGGGTTGTAGCCACGACAATCCACTCGAGAAAGTTCTTTAAAGAATGTTGCAGTCATGGGAGCGGTGGAAGCAGAAAACGGCCCTCCTTTTTGGGGGGGGGGTCTGTAGTGCCTCGTGGTTTGAAATGACAGGGACGGTCAGCCTCGCTCCCCACCCCCGTCGAGAAGCCGCCCTGTGGAGCCCATCACTGGGGGTGTCCGGCCTCCACATGGCGCTGGCCACGAGCCCCACCCCACGATGCTTTCTTATTAGCAACTAGAAATACAGACACGCACACGCACGCACGCACCAACGACGACAACAAAAAGAAAGAAAGCAAACACACACACGGGAAGAACCCACGACGACAATAAAGAACGACGACGAGAAAAGAAAAGGTACACGAAGAGGCCTTTTTCATTTTGGAAGCTGGGGATTCTCATGGACAAGAGCAGCCCCACCGGCCAAGCACAACACACCGGGAGGAGAGATTCCGTGGGCGGCAACGGTTGCCGTGGAACAGCCAATCGGGAATCTCCGGGATGGATGGCGGTGGTGGTGGTACCCAATAGGTTCACAGAAGGGGGGGGGGTGAAAAATAGGGGGAGGGGAGGGGAAAGAGGTTCATGCAGCAGATGGAGACGGGAGGGCGGGGGGTCAGGCAGGCAGGCAGGCAGGCCAATGGGGGTCAGGGTGGGGAAGGGGACCATGAGTGTTGAGGGGGTGGGTAGAGGAGGAGGCAGGTGGATTGTGAGCACAGCCCCCAGGGTGTTTTTTTGGGGGGGTGAAGGATGGGGGAGAGGATCACCTTTGCCACAAAGGAGCATTGACTTGTATGCCATTTGGGGAGGGGGCACGAACTCGTGGAATATGGTGCAATCTCCCACCCTTTTCCTGCTGTTCTCAGTCCTGTGCTCCAAATCACTACAGCAGGTTGCAAGCCCTCCTTTCAATACCCTTGTTTGTGATGGGAACAGCTCCTGTCCCATTTCACCGGGTAATTATTCTGCAGCCATCAAATTGGCACTATGTACCTAAACTGTGTGGCGCTGTGGGTTAAGCCACAGAGCCTAGGGCTTGCCGATCAGAAGGTCGGTGGTTCGAATCCCCGTGACGGGGTGAGCTCCTGTTGTCGGTCCCAGCTCCTGCCAACCTAGCAGTTTGAAAGCACGTCAAAGTGCAAGTAGATAAATAGGTACCGCTCTGGCAGGAAGGTAAACGGCGTTTCCATGCGTTGCTCTGGTTCGCCAGAAGCGGCTTAGTCATGCTGGCCACATGACCCAGAAGCTGTACGCTGGCTCGCTCGGCCAGTAAAGCGAGATGAGCGCCGCAACCCTAGAGTTGTTCGCAACTGGACCTAAACTGGGTGGGCAAGGGAACCCAGTCTTGGCCTGCCTGGGGTGCGTCTCCAAAGTGGTTTTCTTCAGAGCACACTCGCCTGCCAACCAGCTGGTGTCACTGTGGGCAATACGCTGGCAAATCAGACCCCCGCAGCCGGCAGGATTGAACCCTGTTTGTCACTTGGTGAGCAGAGGGTTCATGCTTGGCTTGCAGGCGGCCAAAATACAGTGTGGGGTTTCTTCGCTTCCACGTAGCTCTGTGCTATGCTCTGCAGTCCCAACCAAATGTGGCACCTTGTAATGTCACTGCGATGGGCAGGTGGGTGGACCCACCTTCCTATCCAATTTGCACCCACCAGGGGTGGGAAGATTGGGATCTGGTCCGGCTGACCAGTTTACAGGTACAAAACGTGCGCTGGGTGCACCTGAGACCCCATGTAGCAAAGGTGGAAGGGGGGGTTGGGGGGAGAGAGAGAGGACCAGGGAGTGGGGGGGGGGAGAAAGGGGAAACTTTTTAATAAAGTTTTTTACATTCGCCCACAGAACAAAAAGCACAAACCAATTGCACAGAGCCCCCAGCCAAATGCGTCTGAGAGATTAAGAAACAACCATACAGACAGGCAAAAAAGGAACACACAGCACAGGCAAAAAATCATAGAAAAGAACAGGCCACAGCGATATGGTGACGACAGCGGTAGAAAAGGTGACCGAAACCAAATACAGGTAAATTGGAGGGTGAGGCAGTGTTCTAAGGTGGGGAGGCTTGGAGTCTTAACGGATGGAGGTGGCGGGGGGGGGGCGTGGCGCCCGGTTCAAAATCGAATCTTTTCTTTTTGGAGTTTGGGGCAGAGACGGGGGGACGTGGGTGGGTGGGTGCAGGGGCCCGTGTGTGTGTGTGTGTGTGTGTGTGTGTGTGTGTGTGGTGGAGGGGGGCTTGCTGTGCAAGGGGGGGCATGGGAAGGGGGAAAGGAGGGGGGGAATAAGTTCACCAAACGAAAACTACGTTCCAGAAACTCACGGCACATCCAGTAAATGCTAAAATCACGCAGACGTCATGCAAAAAGAGTGCAGCTCGGATCACATGACGTTTTTGTTTGTTTGTTCTTTCCAAATAATAAATAATAATAAAGATATAACAATCACTTTTCTTTTGTTCATTCCAGAGGATGCAACTTACAAGGGGGGGCGGAGCTACGTCTCCTGCGACAGGCGAAGGGGTTGGCTTAGCAACAGAGTCGTCTCAAGATATGATTGCAACACCCTGTCGGAGGGAGGGAGGGGGAGGGAGGGGGGAGGGAGGGGGGAGGGAGGGGGTGGGCGTGGTTTCGAGCAGCAAAGAAAAAAAACGGGAGTTTGGTTTTCTTTTCGTTTGTTTTTGTGTGCGTGTGTGCGTGGAAAAACTAATGATTCTTAAATTTATTTTTTTTGCAACTTTATCGTTTTGATAAGAAAAGGGTTTTCTAAAAAAAAAAAAAGGACATTTGGTCAAAGGAAAACAACACTGCTTACTGACACATGGAAAGAAGACACGAGACAGGAAGGTTTCGACTCTGGTCACTTGTAAACTCCCAGCATGCATTGGGAAGAAAATGTATGGATTGCATTGTCACAACTTTCCTTGTTTTTTAAAAAATTGTCCCTTGATTCTTTTAGGACGGGTGGGGGGGAACCTTTGGCCATTCGGATGCCTCTGAATTACGACGCCCATCATTCCTTTCTTGCTAAGGCTGATGGGAGTTATAGTTCAGCAGCACCTAGAGAACCGAAGGACCCCCGCGCTCGGCAAAGGGAGGCCCTCCTTTAACGACTTTGCAACTAATGCCGGAATCATCAACTTGATGGCCCTGTCTAGTTACTAACCTTCACTTTTCCCCATTGTTTTTCCCCCTGAGGACAGCTCCCCCCGCCAGGTGTGAACAGCAGCCCACCCCACCTGTGTGATGGCCCTGAAGATCATTCTGTGGATATCTTGCCCTTCTTTCAAGGAGTCCAAGGTAGCACAGGTTATTCTTCTCACCCTACCCTGCTCTATTTTATCCTCACAACAACCCTGCGAAGGTGGCTTGGGACTGAGAGACAGTGACCCACCCTAGGTCACCCAAAAAGGCTACATTCACGCAATGCGTTCAAAGCGCTATCGTGCCACCTGGCTTCCCCCAGAGCATTCTGGGAGCTGAAGTTTGTTCCGGGTGCTGAGAGTTATTGGGAAGCACCGACCCCTCCCCCTTGGAGCTACAATTCCCAGAGTTCCCTGGGAAGAGGAATAGGTTGTTCACCCCCCCCCCGGGAATTGTTGCTCTGTGAGGGGAAGCGCTGACAACTCTCAGCACCCGCAACAAACTACAGCTCCCAGAAGGCTTTGGGGGAAGCCGCAAAGGTTTAAAGTGGTATTGTGGCACTTAAATGTGGCCTGGGTGGAGACTGCAACCCTGGTCTCTCAGGGCCTCATCCAACCCTCAACTGCTACGCCCTCCTGTGGGAAGTCTCACCCATGCAGGCCCACGAGGCGGTCTGGGTTGTGGACAGTGCTGGCCCTACTCAGCGCAGACCCATTGAAATTAATGGACACGACTCACTTGGGCCCATTCATTCAAATGGATCTGCTCTGAGTAGGACTTAGTTCAGTGATGGCTAACCTTGACACTCCAGATGTTTTGGAACTACAACTCCCATCATCCCTAGCTAACAGGACCAGTGGTCAGGGATGATGGGAGTTGTAGTCCCAAAACATCTGGAGTGTCAAGGTTAGCCATCACTGACTTAGTTGGAGAGAACCCAATGCGGGTGCAGGGCTGGCCAGCCCCATCTCCCTCTCTATCTCTCAGACTCGCCTACCTCGCAGGATTGTTGTGAAAAAAGGGAACAAGGTTGTCGGGAACAAGGTTTGCTAGACCCTTTTGAGAGCAATTCCTATACAGTGGTGCCTCGTTTTGAGTCAAGCGTCCATTTCGTCGAACGTCTGCGGCAAACCCGGAAGTACTGGGACGGGTTACTTCTGAGTTTGCCGCTCGTGCATGTGCAAAGCGCAAACCGCTCCGTGTGTGTGCGCGCAGAGTGGCACTTTGTTGTGCATCCTTTTCGTCTAGCGTCCGGGGCTCTGGAATGGATCTCGGTTGCCAAAGAAGGTATGACTGTATATATTTTCTGTACTCAAGTCGGGGCTCCAGCAATATCTGTTCTATCCCCCCCCCCCACTCTACACTGGAATATACTCAATTTGACTGGTATTATTGCCCTTTCACGGCAACGGCAGGGGTGCTGCCAGGGGGCTCCATTGAGCTCTTGGGTGTGGGTGGTCGTTTTGGGTCTGCGCTCGTTCATGCTGGGGTCATGCGCAAGTCCCAGTCACTGCAAGGGAGATTAGACTTTCCCCCTTGGCTTAAACCCCCCCCCCCAAAAAAAACACAACCCACAAAGGACTTACAATGATAGATCCTACAGGGAGACTGGTGGCGAGGCACAATCTAATATGACTAATTATACAAATCCTCTATTTAAAAAATAATTCCAGTTACAGGTAGGTGGCCACGTTGGTCTGCCGTAGTCAAAACAAAACAAAAAACAAAAAATAAAAAAATTCCTTCCAGTAGCACCTTAGAGACCAACTAGGTTTGTTCTTGGTATGAGCTTTCGTGTGCATGCGCACTTCTTCAGATACACACGAAAGCTCATACCCTGATGTTTCATTCCTTTATGGTTTGATTGGTGGGCTACTTAAAAATGAGGCTGCATTTTAAATTTTAAATTGTATTTTAACTTGCATTTTAATTGATTGTTTTGTATGTTTTGTTGTGATTTTATGGGTGTTAGCTGCTCTGAGCCCGGTCTTGGCTGGGAAGGGCGGGGTATAAATAAAAATTATTATTATTATACCAAGAACAAACTTAGTTGGTCTCTAAGGTGCTACTGGAAGGAATTTCTTTATTTTTTATTTTGTTTTTAAAAATAATGTTCATCTCCATTGCACCTTTCTCAATTTCACCAAGCTAACTGGCAAACAGATCTACAAATGTTATTAATCTTCGTTTGTTCCTTTAAAAATAATAATAATGGAATGATCCCCCCCTGTCCAAACTCATTTCTAACAGTATTCTGAAACTCAACCACATCTTCTCCCTGAAAGGCAGGGTTGAGATGGTGAACCCCCCCCCCCTTTTAAATGCTTTTCTGGCTGATCAGCTGGAGATGATCCTTACTTGCCCTGGGCAACTTGGCTGTCTGCAATCCAGCTTACCAAAGGCTCCGTTTAACTTTTTGCCAACTCCTTGGGTTATAGAGATTGAATTTGTAATGCTCCAGAATGGAAAGTGGGACCATAACTGATTGAGGGTGGGGGGTTGGAGGAGACAACATCCCAGAATTGACTCCTGAAATTTAAACATACCAGGAGGAAAAAACACATGCGCACAAAAGATTTCCTTGATTTAAAAAGAACAACCCAGAAGGGTCACCTGGGGCGATGCCTTGCGCAAAATGGCAACCACCACAAGGAAGCGTCACACCTGGAGAGATTTATCTGTAGGTGGGGAAACGCGAACGAGAGCAAAGGCATGGTGGGAGAGGTTGCCATGCCACACCGAGACACTAGGGAGTCCTGTCCTCTCTCGCCCAACCCTCCTCACATGCAGGTCTCCATGGAGCCTCAGCCCTAAAATAGACGTCCGCAACGGCTGGGATTGGACTGTCCGTTTGCTCTTGACGCAGTGGAAGGAGCTGCCTTTAGAGGAGCCTGCGTTCCCATGGTCTCTCTGTGGGGGCGCTGACTTGAGCCCCAGGTTATGGGTGCCCATTGGTGACGTAACGTGACGTCATGACGTCAAGGCGCTTCCGAGGCCTGGCAGGGTCTCCGACGTTGTCTGGGAGGTGCGGGGCTGTGACGCGACTTCCGGTTTCTACCAGAAGTCGCGTCGGAGACCCGACGCGACTTCTGGTAGAAACCAGAAGTCGCGTCACAGCCCCGCACTGTGGGTGCTAAGCACCCACAATTCTTTTTGTGGGTGCCCTGTCACCCTGGGACCCCTAGACCTGGTGCCTATGTGTCTCTGCATGCCCAGACCAGTGACTCGTGCAGAAACACAGCAGCAGCAGGCCCAGCATCCTCAGAGGAGGCTCCCTGTGGCCGATGCTGACCTTCTCTTTTCCGAAAATTGTAAACCTTTGCAAAGCTCAGTCACAGCAAGACGAAGAGAAGCATCACCAGAGGCATTCTGGGTAAATAAAGATGGTGGCTCTGGTGGCAGCCTCCTCAGCACTGTTAGCTGTTTCTGCTCATAGCTGTCAACTTTCGGATTTGAAAATAAGGGATGCTGCGAGGGCGGTGCAATGGCACCAAGTAGCCTCGCCACCCTGCGCTCCAGAGGCTGCGTGCGAACGGGTGAGTGAAAGAGCGAGCGGGTAGACGGCAGGCAGGCTGTCTGTCTGGTTGGGCGTGAGGGTCTGACTGCACAAGGCATGCAAGCTCCGCCCCCAGTCGGTCTCAGACTCCTTATTGGCAGCCAAGCAACGCAGCTGAGGAGCCCCCCTGGCCGGCAGGGAGGGAGAGGAGCTGCTTCCTTTGAAATCCGGGAAATTTAAGGGATATCAACAATCCAGGATAGCAGCGGGAAACGGCATTGGAATAAGGGAGTTTCCGCAAAAAAAGGGAGGGTTGACAGCTATGGTTTCTGCTGCTGCCCCCCCAGTGCCCCCCCACTTGTCCAGGCCCCCTCACTCTCAAATGCAGGAGCACAGATGCTGAATCTGAGATCTTGCCAACTCTGCTCTGACTTGCTAAGGCTGGCTAAACGTCACCGTACTCTCCTCGTATTTAGAATTGGGTTGAACATAGATTTAAATATTGCCTTCTCTGCCCCCTGCACCTTGAAACATCTTCCACCCCCCCCAAAATATGACCAGGACTGTATCGCCCCCTAGTGGCTGGGAGGACACCGTGCAGAATAATGTCAGCCACAACACACAGCACAGTGAAGGGGCAATCTGTGCCCCCTACCCTCAGATGTGGCTGGACTCCAACTCCCAGCAGCCCCGGCGGCCGGCGTGGCCCCAACTGGCAGGGATGGGGATGGAAGTTGTAGCCCGGCCATCTCTGGAGGGTTGCAGGTTCCTCTCCCCCGGCCTCGGGGCTTGGTGGTCTCCTGGCAAAACCCACACCCACCCCAGCCAAAACGTGACAGCGGGTAGCATCATGCAGGCAACTGGTGCAATTGTTTAAAGAGAGAGAGATCTAAATATTTTGCCTTCTGAGCTCTCTGGGCCGGTTGGGTGCTGCATGAGGCCGCCCCCCCCCCAACCAAGGCCTGGCATCAACATGCCCCTCAAAGAACAGGCAGAAGGTGTTGGGGTCAATGGGCAGGGGTTAAGGAAAACAAGCTTTCTCGGAAGAGGTTTCACGCTGTGATTTCCCTCTCAGATCCTTGCCAATAAACGCATTTTGAGGGGCTTCCGGGGTGAGGGGGGGTCAGGTGTTGTGGCGCTGTGATGCCCTCCCTCCAACCCTCGGCAGACTAACAATGCCCGATATGCCCGCCTGCCCCAGTGGTGTCTCCCAGGCTCCCTCGCCTTGGGAGGCGTGGGCACCCACCTGATGGGCAGCCGGTTCAGTAGGGCCGGTTGGCGTCTTTAGGCCTCTTGAGCTGGACTTTGAGACGCTTCATCCCAATCTGGAAACCGTTCATGGCCTGGATGGCAGCCTGAGCGCTGGCGGGATTGTCAAAACTTACGAATCCTGCAAAGGGGGAGGGGAAACGGACAAGGAGAAGGGAGGGTGGGGTGGGCGAGGGCTTGCTGTGACCTCACAGCATGCAGGCGGAGACCTTCCCGCCCTCTGTCGAATCCACCTCTTGCTTTGTTTGGTTTCTAACGCAAAGGTTTAAGTTGATAGTCCCTATGAGGGAGGCGGAGAAGGCACGCTGGTGGGATGTTTCTCTGCGCGCCGTGCGCGAAAAGGCTGCTGGTTTGAACTTTTCGCCTCTGCGGTCCCCCTGTGATTTGGGGGGCCCTATTCTCCCCCCCCGAACCCCGCAGGGCTATCCCTACCGAAACACTTGCTCTGATTGGTGGCCCGGTCCACAAAGACTTTGGCGGAGATGACGTTTCCGAAGGGGAGGAACATCTGCAAGATCTCGGAGTCTGTGAACTCCTGCGGCAGGTGGTAGATGAAGATGTTACAGCCCTCAGGACCTGGGAGAGGGCGGCCATGTTTTGGGATAAAGGAAGGCAAGGCGGGGAGGAAGGATAGAGAGATATTTGTTCGTTGAGAACCTGCTGGAACACAGAGGGAGCTGACTGTGCAATGCACATCCCTGGTAATATTTATAATAATAATAATAATAATAATAATAATAATAATAATAATAATAATAATAATAATTCTTTTATTTGTACCCCGCCCATCTGGCCGGGTCTCCCCAGCCACTCTGGACGGCCTCCAACAGATATTAAAATACATTACAATATCACAGGTTAAAAACTTCCCTAAATAGGGCTAATATTTAGATTAGCGTTGTTGAACCAGACTCATGCCAAGTTGTCTCTTTGAACAGGGGAGCCCCAAAGAGCATTTCAGGCTTCTATGTTAAAGGTAGAGGTAAAGGGACCCCTGACCATTAGGTCCAGTCGTGTCCGACTCTGGGGTTGCGGCGCTCATCTCACATTATTGGCCGAGGGAGCCTGCGTACAGCTTCCGGGTCATGTGGCCAGCATGACAAAGCCGCTTCTGGCGAACCAGAGCAGCGCACGGAAACACCGTTTACCTTCCCGCCAGAGTGGTACCTATTAATCTACTTGCACTCTGACATGCTTTTGAACTGCTAGGTTGGCAGGAGCAGGGACTGAGCAACGGGAGCTCACCCCGTTGCGGGGATTCGAACCGCTGACCTTCTGATCGGCAAGCCCTAGGGTCTCTGGTTTAGACTATAGCGCCACCCGCAATTTTCGACAAAGGCTTAACCCTGAACAGCAGTTCTCAAGGAGGTCGGAGCTCAAAGCTTTTACCTGACGTTTCCCTTTCACCCCCAACCACGTTCCCCACCGTCTTCTACGACGAGTGAAAACGCAATACCAGGAATGAGGCCCCGTCTGCACGATGCATTTAAAGCAGTATCATGCTGCTTAAAACCGTAATGGCTTCCCCACAAAGAATCCTGGGAACTTGTAGTTTGTTCAGTGTGCTGAGAGTTGTCAGGCGACTCCTATTCCCCTCGCAGAGCTATGATTCTCAGTGTGTTTTAAGAATATCTGGGAATTGTAGTTCTGGGAGGGGAGCAGGGGCCTCGTAACAACTACCAGCACTACAGTTCCCAGGATTCTTTGGGAGAACTCGTGACTGCTCAAAGTGGTGTGAGATCGCTTTAAATAAATAGCGCCGATGGGGCCTGACTCTAGAGAGATGCTGTTTCTGAGTCAAGGCTTCATTGCTGTGAACCACTCAGAAGAGTCACCCCAGACCTTGCAATTCCCGTTTAGCTGGGGATGCTTCTGCAATGGCCAGGGGGGGGGGCAACGGGGGGGGGAATGGATGGCGTCCCTGCACCTTCAGAACAGGGAATTCCAGCAGCTGTAGTCTTCGCATCCATCCACACCTGATGAAAACCATTTCTTCTACCTAGGTCTTAAATCTGCACAAGCCTCCCTGTCCACTTAAAAAACCGGTATGCCCTAGATCAGCATTCCTCAACCTAGTGCCCAACAGACGTTTTGGACTACAACTCCCAGCCAGCACGGCTGATGGGTGTTGTAGTTAAAAATATGGGGGGGGGCACCAGATTGGGGGAGGCTGCCCTAGGCGCTTCTGAAATTTTTCTTCCACCCAAATGCCCTCTTTGATTTTGGAATCTCAAAGCACCTGGTTTTAGAATTGTGGAGTTGGGAGGGAACCCCAGTGGTCCTCTAGTCCACCCCCCTGCCACTAAACCATCCCTAGAAACAAATACAATATGAAAAACTTTATGGAAAGATTCAAAACATCAAAGCTAACAAACTGAAGCCTCTGAAAGTCCTTAAATGAATCACAGTGCCAGACTTTACCTGGCGGAGAACAAGCTGTGAAGCTTTGTATAATCAGCAAGTGTCCAATTCTGATCTCTGAACAGTGTTTCTGGATAATAACTACTGTTTCATTGAATTCTTCATCAGCGAATTAGTTGGAAGGTATGTGATTTAATAGAATCCTAGAATCGTAGAGTTGGAAGAGACCCCAAGGGCCATCCAGTCCAACCCCCTGCCAAGCAGGAAACACCATCAAAGCATTCCTGACAGGTGGCTGTCAAGCTTCTGCTTAAAGACCTCCAAAGAAGGAGACTCCACCACACTCCTTGGCAGCAAATTCCACTGTCGAACAGCTCTTACTTATTTCTTCATAAACTGAAAATAAAATTTTCAAACGATGTCCTGCACATACAACACTGCTCAGAGTTGGACATCAGAATTGGATATTTGCTGATTATACAAAGCTTCACAGCTTGTTCTCCGCCAGGTAAAGTCTGGCACTTTCAGAGACTTCAGTTTGTTAGTTTTGATGTTTTGAATCTTTCCATAAAGTTTTTCATACTGTATTTGTTTCTGGTCATCGTGTTGCTTTTGATATCGTTGACTCACATTTTGCAACACAGGGGTTGGTTTGTCTGTTTACTAAACCAGTGTTTTTCAACCACTGTTCCGCGGCACACTAGTGTGCCGTGAGATGTTGCCTGGTGTGCCGTGGGAAAAATTGAAAAATTCGAAAGATTTAAAAAAAAAAAAGACAAATTTTCGCCCACTAGGCGGGCGCCGGACTGTGTTTTTCATATTTCTGTTTACTTACTATTTCATAATAAAGTAATTATAAAATACTTTCTTTGTGTTTATTTGATTCCTATACAAGAGAATTACTTTATATATAGTCAATATAGGCACAGAGTTAAATTTTTTAACATTTTCTAATGGTGGTGTGCCTCGTGATTTTTTTCATGAAACAAGTGTGCCTTTGCCCAAAAAAGGTTGAAAAACACTGTACTAAACCATCCCTGACAGATGGCCATCCAACCCCTGCTTTGAAATCTCCACGGAAGGAGACTCCACCGCCTTCCCGGGGAGCCTGCTCCACAGTTGGACAGGCTTGTCCCCAATGCTGTGTTGAGCCAGGGTGGTTTAGTGTTCGACTTGGACCTGTGGCACGAGCCAAAACTCTGGGAAGGAGCAAGTGATGCGCTCGAGTCCCCTCCGATGGGGGCTAAAGAGACCTCCGCCTGCGCAGTGGCTGAATCTGCGGGGAAAGCGAGACATTGCCGGCTCCTCAGAAGCGACGGACCGGATTCCAGAATGTTCCAATGGAAATAACGTCTAAAATTCAAGCGCAGCCGTAGGGTGGGTGGGGAAAGGGGCTCGGTGACCCACCTACCTTCCCGCTGTTGCTGCTGCTGCTGCTGTGGAGGCGGCTGCTGGGTGATGATGGTGGCTGGCTGTTGCGGGAAGGCCGGGCTCACCAGTCCGTAGGCGGCAGGGTAGGCGGCTGTGGGGGGAAGCGGGGCAGAGCAAAGCCTAAGATGGCATTGGCCGAGCAACAGGGGCAGAGAGAGAGAGCGACAGGCCTGCGGTGTTGCCTGACCAGGGGGAGAACACATTGCCGGCATTGCCCACTGGGCAATGCCCAGGCAGAAAGGCTTACGGCGCAGAGCGGGCATCGTGCCCTTCTAGGAATGGACAAAACTATCAGCTTTTCCAATCTTGTGTATTTCTGAACCATTTTTTTAAATCTGCCAGCATTTTATCCTAAGGTATGCATTTTCACATGCAGGTTTGCCTAATACACACTTTTAAAAACCAGCAATTTACCCCATTCTTGGGAGCATTTTTGTATGTGGTTTTCACCAATGCATGCATATAGGGAGGGAGGGAGATGCTTCCCCCCCTCTCCTTCCTTCCTTCCTTCCTTCCCTCCTTCCTTCCTTCCTTCCTTCCTTCCTTCCTTCCTTCCTTCCTTCCTTCTCTCTCTCTCTCTCTCTTCCCTCCCTCTCTTCCTCCTTCTTTCCCTCTCTCTCTCTCTCTCTTCCTTCCTTCTCTCTCTCTTCCCTCCCTCCCAGCCTTTTAGAGGAGGAAAACCAGAAAAAAATATTTTTCTGGTTTTCCTCCTCTAAAAAAGAGGTGTGCGTTATGGTCCGGTGCGCGTTATGGAGCGAAAAATACGGTATATAATTCCCCCCCCCAAATGCGCACTTTCCTCTATTGTCCTTTTTTTTTTTGCGTTTGGAGAACCGCAGGGTGAGATTTGGAGCGGTGCAAACTTTGGAGGACAGCTGTGTTTCTGTTCACATCATTATTCCAAGAAGTAGGCACGAGGGAGCTTTGCACCGCCCTGCGAACCAAACCGAATTCCTCCCTTCTCTCTGGACCCTTCCCGGATATGCCAGAGACATTCCCCATCCCAGACGTAATAGATGCGGCATTCTGGGAAAGCGAATGAGCAAACATCCCTGGCGCCATCTTAGCCGTAGAACACAGAGAGCAGAGACCAGGCCTCTGGCGTTGCCTGGGCAACGAGGCCTTGGCAAAAGGGAGGGTGCCACGCTCCCCACAATGCCCAGACAATGGAGTCTAATAATAATAATTCTTCTATTTGTACCCCGCCCATCCGGCCGGGTCTCCCCAGCCACTCTGGGCGGCCTCCAACAGGTACAAAAATACATCAAAATATCACAGGTTAAAAGCTTCCCTAAATAGGGCTGCCTTGAGGTATCTTCTAAATGTCAGATGGTTGTTCATCTCCTTAACCTCTGCTGGGAGGGTGTTCCACAGGGCGGGCGCCACTACCGAGAACGCCCTCTGCCTGGTTCCCTGTAGCTTTGCTTCTCGCAGTGAGGGAACCGCCAGAAGGCCCTCAGAGCTGGACCTCAGTGTCCGGGCTGAACGTTGGGGGTGGAGACGCTCCTTCAGGTATACAGGACCGAGGCCGTTTAGGGCTTTAAAGGTCAGCACCAACTCTTTGAATTGTGCTCGGAAACGTACTGGGAGCCAATGTAGTTCTCTCAGGACCGGTGTTATGTGGTCCCAGCGGCCACTCCCAGTCACCAGTCTAGCTGCTGCATTCTGGATTAATTGCAGTTTCCGGGTCACCTTCAAAGGTAGCCCCACGTAGAGCGCATTGCAGTAGTCCAAGCGGGAGATAACTAGAGCATGCACCACTCTGGTGAGACAGTCTGTGGGCAGGGAGGGTCTCAGCCTGCGTACCAGATGGAGCTGGTAGACAGCTGCCCTGGATACAGAATTGACCTGCGCCTCCATGGACAGCTGTGAGTCCAAAATGACTCCCAGGCTGCGCACCTGGTCCTTCAGGGGCACAGTTACCCCATTCAGGACCAGGGAGTCCCCCACACCCGCCCGCACCCTGTCCCCCAGGAACAGTACTTCTGTCTTGTCAGGATTCAACCTCAATCTGTTAGCCGCCATCCATCCTCCAACCGCCTCCAGGCACTCACACAGGACCTTCACCGCCTTCACTGGTTCTGATTTGAAAGAGAGGTAGAGCTGGGTATCATCCGCATACTGATGAACACCCAGCCCAAACCCCCTGATGATCTCTCCCAGCGGCTGCATATAGATGTTAAAAAGCATGGGGGAGAGGACGGAACCCTGAGGCACCCCACAAGTGAGAGCCCAGGGGTCTGAACACTCATCCCCCACCACCACTTTCTGAACACGGCCCAGGAGGAAGGAGCGGAACCACTGTATAACAGTGCCCCCAGCTCCCAACCACTCGAGACGGTCCAGAAGGATGTTATGGTCGATGGTGTCAAAGGCCGCTGAGAGATCCAGCAGAACTAGGAAACAGCTCTCACCTTTGTCCCTAGCCCGCCGGAGATCATCAACCAGCGCGACCAAGGCAGTTTCAGTCCCATGATGAGGCCTGAATCCCAATTGAAAGGGATCCAAATGGTCCGCATCCTCCAGGCGTGCTTGGAGTTGTTCAGCAACCACCCGCTCAATCACCTTGCCCAAGAATGGTAGATTTGAGACTGGGCGATAGTTGGCCATATTGGCCGGGTCTAAAGATGTTTTTTTAAGAAGCGGTTTAATAACCGCCTCTTTCAGCGGGTCTGGGAAGACTCCCTCGCAGAGGGAAGCATTCACCACCCCGCGGAGCCCATCGCCCAGCCCTTCCCGGCTAGCTTTTATTAGCCAGGATGGGCAAGGATCAAGAAAACAGGTGGTCGGTTTCACTCGTCCAAGCAGCCTGTCCACATCCTCGGAGGTAACAGATTGAAACTGATCCCATAAAACATGACTAGACAGGGCTCTAGCACTCTCCCGCCCCGGCTCTGTTCCCATGGTGGAGTCTACCTCCTTCCGAATCTGAGCGACTTTATCTGCAAAAAACTTTGCAAAAGCATTGCAGGAGATCTTGGGGTCCCTACCAGACCCCGATGACGGAGGTGGTTCTGCTAGATTGCGAACCACCTGGAAGAGTCTCCTGCTGCTGTTTTCTGCAGATGCAATAGAAACGGTGAAGAAGGTCCTCTTCGCCGTCGCCATTGGCACTTGGTAGGCTCGAAGTTGAGCTCTAACCTGTGTCCGGTCTGATTCAGAATGAGTTTTCCTCCACCGGCGCTCTAGCCGTCTCAACGACTGTTTCATCGCCCTCAGCTCCAGGGAAAACCACGGGGCTGTCCGGGCTCCATGCAATCGGAGAGGGCGCTTCGGAGCCAGACAGTCGATAGCCCTGGTTAACTCCACATTCCAGCGGGTCACCAGGGAATCAGCTGAAAGGCCATCAACATGGGATAAAACATCCCCTACCACTCTCTGGAAGCCAATTGGATCCATTAAGTAGCGGGGGCGGACCATCCGAATCGGTCCCACCTCCCGGCAGAGGGGAAGGGTCGCGGAGAAGTCTAGTTGCACCAGGAAGTGATCTGACCATGGCACTTCTTTTGTTTCGCTTTTACTTAGTGTCAGATCACCAACATCCATAGAGGTAAACACCAGGTCTAAGGCATGTCCGCGGCTATGAGTTGGGCCAAACTTATTCAGGGACAGCCCCATGGAGGCCATGCTTTCCACGAAGTCCTGAGCGGCCCCTTGTAAGGTCGTGTCGGCGTGGATATTAAAATCTCCTAAGACAACCAAACTAGGTGTCTCCAGGAGCACATCCGCCACGATCTGAAGCAGCTCGGGCAGGGAATCCTTGGTGCAGCGGGGAGGTCGGTACACCAAAAGGAATCCTGTACTGCCCCTATTGCCCAACTTCCAGAACATGCACTCAGAAAACTCGGTCTTTCCAATAGGACGCCTGGTGCAAACTAATGACTTCCTAAAAATCACTGCAACCCCCCCTCCCCGCCCAGATGGCCTGGGTTGCTGTGCGTAAGAGAAACCTGGTGGACAAGCAGCGGCAAGGACTGGCCCATCTGCCTCATCCAACCAAGTCTCTGTCACACATGCCAGGTCAAATCCTCCATCCACAATCAGGTCGTGGATGGCAGTTGTTTTGTTCATCATTGACCTGGCATTACACAGCAACACTTTCAGGTCATGTGGGTATCCCTTGTTGATTCCAGTACCCGTCCAGTTAGGGCCAGACCCGGAGACAGGGATAGTCCTGAAACAACGACTAAGCCTGTCTCCTCGGTAATGACATGGTCTGGTCCTCGCGTGACTCCTCCTCCTGCCCGTGATCACTGAGATCGGGTGTCCCAGTGCATCCCCCCCTGTGGAACTTGCCCCAGCCATTCTGTTGGCTGGGACCCACTCCCCGGCAGCCCTACCCCCTCCCCTTAAGAACAAAAATAAAACCTATATAATAACAACAGCAAAAACAAACAAGGAAAGGAAAAACAAAACAAAGCAAAGAAAAAACACAATAAAACAATACAACCCAAAAACAATAAAATTACAGGTATACTAAAATTACACAAATTCCCAAACCTAACTAAGAATCCACCCCACCCACCTTACCAAAAAATAATAATAGAAAATTAAAACATTTTTAAAATAACTCTATGCTGTTTTGAGTTCTGCTGAGCCGCAGCAGTAGCAGTCCTATATGAGGCCCAGCAGGCCGCGCCCTGGGCCAGATGGTAAGAGGCATGGAGGGGGCCTGTAGGCACTCACAGCAGGAGAATCCCGGGCAGCAGCTCCAGTTCCAGCAGAAACAGCAGTCCTATATGGGCCCAGCAGGCCGCGCCCTGGCCAGATGGTAAGGAGATATACCGTCTAGGCAAGGAGATATACCGGCCCAGAACTCTATAGACCCCCATTCTCCACCCCATACCTGTATAGTGCTGCATCCCGGCGTACGCTTGCTGCAATGGGTCCACGGGGGCTGCTGGGCTCTGTGCTGTGTCAGGGGGCAAAGAGGGAAGATTACACACTTATGAGACGATAATGGACTGCTACACACACACAAAGCAAAAAAAATCTCCAACTCGGCATAACGGTCATTTGTTTTGTTTCCCAAGAACCAACCACATTTGTGCAGCCATGGTTTGCTGCTGGCTTACAAACCAGGAACCGTTGAGGTTGTGAGTGTTTCAGCCTAGTTAAGTGTTTATGGATGAACAATTTGACGATGTCCGTCGCTGAAGAAACGATAATAGTGAAACGGGGATAATACAAGCTAGCCGCCCGTCGGGAGACGCAAACGTGGACTCCTGAGAGACTTTGGCACTTTATGACATTGGTCTTGTTGCACATCGGACATTGCACTTTTGAATCTCTTTGCACTTTTTGAGACATTTGTACGTTGTATGGAGTAGATTTCCTCCGGTTGCATATGCATATTATATGATTGAATATTCTTCACGGTTTACGTCATTTTGGCTTACAAACCACGGCTTTTTTTAAAGCTGCGGTTTAGTGTTGTGTCGGAATCCAACCATCCTTTTTTGGGGGGGCACCTGGTCCCAGGCTCTATAGCTGGGGTGGGGAGCCACGCTCTGCAGAAATGAGCAGTGCTGTGGGGAGGGGGAACGCGAGGCTTGTTAGGCAAACCACGGTTAAAGCAAACGGCAGCTGAGTGTTACGTGTAAACACGCCAATGCTATTTAAGATTCCTCAAGCTCCGGCAGCCATCAAATCTGGAGCCCAGGAAGCAATTTCCCTCCTCACTTGTCTGCCCACAGCGCAGAATCCTGCTCCTGTATGTGGAGGCTCCATCTCTAGATCCTCTCACAGCTATTAAGCATACCAGAGGAGCCCTGGGGATTCAGGTGGAAGGTCTACAACTTAGAGGGTCTTGCTGCTCACAGGGCTTAAGCAGATGCCTCTGAAAAGCATAGCATGAAAAGGACACATGGAGGCTTGAGGTTTTATTCATTCTGTCTCATTGGTGCTCTGGCTCTTGTGCAAAATGTGTCCAGGCCTTTATGCCTCTATTCTCTAATCTGGTACATTTTGTTTACTTCCGTGTTATTCCACATTCTCTGCTTTTTACTACATTATCATCATTATTATTAAATGGGTCCCCCCCCCAGGTGTCTTTGTTGCCATTGCAGAAAGGCTGCATGCAAGTCTTTTAAGTGAACAACCAACCTAGCATTCCAAAAGGTAGACTGCTTCAGAACATGGGAGGTTTGTCACAGCCAGGGCTGGATTTAGGTTTGATGAGGCCCTCAGCTCCTGAAGGTAATGGGGCCCTTTATATGTCCAGCTGTCCTTTGTCAACAACAAACTGTCACTGTTTTTTTGTGTTGAATAGATGCTCTATGGTAATTTATGGACCAAGGGACGTGGGTGGCGCTGTGGTCTAAACCACTGAGCCTCTTGGGCTTGCCGATCAGAAGGTTGGAGGTTCGAATCCCAGCGATGGGGTGAGCTCTTGTTGCTCGGTCCCTGCTCCTGCCTACCTAGCAGTTCAAAAGCACGTCAAAGTGCAAGTAGATAAATAGGTACCGCTCCGGTGGGAAGGTAAACGGCGTTTCCGTGCGCTGCTCTGGTTCGCCAGAAGCGGCTTTGTCATGCTGGCCACATGACACGGAAGCTGTCTGCGGACAAACGCCGCTCCCTCGGCCTATAGAGCGAGATGAGCACCGCAACCCCAGAGTCGTCCGCGACTGGACCTAACGGTCAGGGGTCTCTTTACCTTTACCAACATTATAGGATTACAGTGGTGCATTGGGGGTTCTGTGTGTATGTGTGTGTGGGGGGGAGATCTACGTGGTCTCAAGGACTTGGGTGTCCAGAAAAGAAAGATTGAAAACGGGGGAACTGCGTTTGTGCGAGCAGAGGGAGAAGAAGAAGAGAAGAAGAAGAGTTTGGATTTGATATCCCGCTTTATCACTACCCGAAGGAGTCTCCAAGCGGCTCACATTCTCCTTTCCCTTCTTCCCCCACAACAGAGACTTCAAAGAAGTGTGACTAGCCCAAGACTGAGAGACTTCAAAGAAGTGTGACTAGCCCAAGGTCACCCAGCAGCTGCATGTGGAGGAGCGGAGACGCGAACCCGGTTCCCCAGATTACGAGTCTACCGCTCTTAACCACTACACCACGCTGGCTCCCCAGGGGAAGACCCCGGGGATCCTCAGATACCTGGGTATGGGTGGACGCCATTTGTGTAAATGGCCTCGGAGGCCGGCTGCCCCGTGCTCTGCGTGGGAACGGGGCTGTAGCCATTGACGCTGAGGGTGGCCGGGATGGCAGACACTGGCGTGGCAGCAATGGCAGGTGGCGTGCTGGTTCCTGTTGGGAGAAGGCAGCGAAAGGTTGGCGTGGCACCAAGAATCTCACCAGGCCTCCGTGACAGTCGCTCGTGCCCATAAACCCCATCGGTCTGCCCTTTTTGATATCACACACGTCCCAAAGTTTACTCCTCTACGCCGCTCAGCCTGTCAGATCCGCGTGCTAAGCAAATGTTAAGAGAAAAAACGGGATCCCTCGGTGGAAATAAACGGTGCCAGGCTTTGCATAATACATCGTGTATATTTTGGGCTGCTTTGCATCATCTATTCTGGCTAGAATTTCACCGCTCACCAAGTTTCAAGGGTATCATAAGGACCGGAAGCTGGATTTGAAAGAAGAAGGAACTGGGACCCCCTCATATTTTGGACTCTGGCTGAATTGCGCCTCAGTCTCTTCTCGCAGCCCCATCTTAAGATGAGCTCTGACTAGCCCCCATTTGAACTTTCCTTCTTAATAGCAAGAAGGTTGAGAGTGCATATGGGGTGTGTGGTTTGAGCAGGAAGTCAGGGGAACTGAATTCCCTTGCCTTTTTAAAATTAAATAATGCATTCTTTTTTTGTCTGGGGGGCTGGAATGGCTACGCACCCAACGCCTGAGCCAAAAATCCACCTACATCTGTAATCAGTAAAGTTGCGGCCGTTTCCAATCCAGATCATTGTCTGCTTGAGTTTATTAATCACGTCTTACATTTAGCCACTGCCCGGGGGAGGGGCACTGTGACTCGGACGCAACAAACAAGCAAGCAAGCAAACAAACAAACAAGGAAACAAACAAACTTCGTGGTGAATCCCCCCATCTTTCCCCCAGATATTGGGAGTGGGAAACATTTCGGACTCCTGCCATTGCCTGCATGTGACGGACGTTTCCAGAAAACCCTGGTTGGTCACAGTGCCAATTGTGTGTTTGTGTGCCCTGTGAGGACGGCACAGCCCACCCACCCCTTCCTGGCTGGGCCTCCTTGGCCCCAGGGGTGGAGCAAGGGGGTGCGTTGGGGGCGGGCCGCCCTGGGTGCCACCCTGGAGGGGGTGACACTCAGCGCACCCCCTCCCGCAATGGCCAAGGCGAGCCCCGCCGCCCGGTAAAAAGCCTCGCTCTGTGGGTTGCTCGCGGTTTGCCGGCGCCGCCGTTGCATGAGCAGCGCCGCTACGTAGAGATGCATGCGTGGTACTTAGCGGCGCTGCGCATGCACGCTACGTAGCGACACCCCGCCCCTGGGTGCCCTGGGTTTGCCGCTCCGGGTGCCCAAGCGTCTTCCTACGCCGCTGCTTGGCCCCCACCCCCTTACCTGAGGAGGTTGTGATGGGGGTGATGGGGGTGGCAATGAGGCCGTTGGGGTTGATGGTGGCCATCTGCTGCATCTGGACGGCGGCCATCGTCGCCATGGGGTTGAGGTAGGCGGAGTGCGTGGCAACAAGAGCTGCTTGTTGCTGCATTAGCTGAGGGCGGAGCAGCGGGGGGGGAGGGGGGCAGGAGAGAGAGAGAGAGATCAATAGACGTTAAGATAAAGCCTCATGGATGTCCACAGAGTCTGCCCCTACAGCCCCATCAGCACCCTGTTATGGGACCGTCCTCCATCTCCTTCCAAGCAGGGGCCAGGGAACTGTCTCGCCCTGGTTATCTCCCGCTTGGACTACTGCAATGCTCTCTCCATGGGGCTGCCTTTGAAGGTGACCTGGAAACTGCAATTAATCCAGAATGCGGCAGCCAGACTGGTGACTGGGAGTGGCCGCTGGGACCACATAACACCGGTCCTGAGAGAACTACATTGGCTCCCAGTACATTTCCGAGCACAATTCAAAGTGTTGGTGCTGACCTTGAAAGCCCTAAACGGCCGAGGTCCTGTATACCTGAAGGAGCGTCTCCACCCCCATCGTTCAGTCCGGACACTGAGGTCCAGCTCCGAGGGCCTTCTGGCGGTTCCCTCGCTGTGAGAAACCAAGTTACAGGGAACCTTAGCTTCCCACCCCCTCTTCATGGGTAGATCACTTCCAGAATTTTTATACTGGGAGTAGATCACAGTCTCTTGTGAGTTGGATGTGCCTGTTCTAGGCTATCTGAAAACTCTGCTTCCTCCTTCCCTTTCCCTGCTCGAAACAGGCTTCATTTGAAGGCAAATCGTTATTATTTTGGTGACGGCCACCTCAAAAAAGACCCGCCCTCATCCTGTATTCATTGCTCAGCAGAACTCCCAAGAAAAGCAAGAAACAGTAAGCTCATTTTTATTGCATATTGTTAGGAGGCTGCAAAATCTCAGAAGGGGAGCAGTTGTGAGGGAACATGGAGTGGAAACTACACTTCTAAATTTGCCACTACACTACTGCACATAAGGTAAGGCTTCTCCTTTAATTTTTTTTTAATCCCTGCATGTAGAAGATTAGCATATCAGGGTGAATAGTTCTTCCTTGCTCTTGGCATGCTAGTTATCTATAATGCAGCTTTTTCAGGGGGGTGTTAATGGAAATCCCTTCCTTTTAGAAAGCTAGCATATGAAGGCCATAGCCTAGCTTACACCCTGACATACTAGCTTTCTAGATGCGGTAAGACGTTCTTAAGGGAAAGTGTGCGCATATGCACACATCAGCGTCCCTGCTTATGTACTGAGCCGGGAACCTCCCCCCCCCAAAAAAAACCACAGCCGGTACAGTCTCCCCTCCCCACAACTCCGGGCTCCTAGAGCGAAGCGGAGCCTCTTACTGCTTGGGTGTAGGCACTGTACACCCCAAACTGCAGGGCGATGGGGCTGAACATCCCCAGCTGGTTTGCCACTTGCTGCATCCGGCGGAGCCCCCTCTCCTTCTCTGTGTCGGCAAATTTCACCACGAGGCTGGATGAGGCACCCTGGAAGGAAGAGGGGGAAATTGAGGGCCCCAAAGCAGAGCAACTTTGCTGAGGCTAAGGCAGCCTTTCCCAAGCTGGCGCCCTCCAGAGAGAAAGTGTGGTACGATGGTTAGCGTGCTGGGCTACCACCCGGGAGATAACAGGTTTCATATCTCCGCTCACAGACCAGTCACTCTCTCCCAGCCTAACCTACACCACAGGGTTGTTGGGAGGATAAAATGGGGGTGGGGAGAACTTCGGACGGGGGGACCTTGAACTCCTTGGAAGGAAGGTGGTATATACCTTATTTTTCGCTCCATAAGACGCACTTTTTTCCTCCTAAAAAGTAAGGGGAAATGTCTGTGCGTCTTATGGAGCAAATGTGTGGTCCCTGGAGCTGAACTGCCCAGGGGCAATAGCAGATCGTGCTTTTTTTAAAAAAGAGAGAGAAGGGGGTGTTGAAAGGAAGCCCGCTGAGCAGCTGCTCAGCAAACGATCGGGGAGAGAGATAAGGGGGAGAGATTCCAGCCCCGCCCCCTTGCAGAGGGAGGCTGTTTCCCCAGCGACATGGGACTGGCTGATTAGATTATCTGTCTGGAAACTGTAGAAATGGCTTCCTGAAGCTGCAGAACTGTGAGTTAAACCCCATAAAACAGGGTTTTTTTCCCTTTGCAAAGTAAGCTCAACAACTTTGAGCTGATATATATATTGTATATTAAAGAGAAAATGAAGACTTTAAATATATATATAAACTGGTGCAGAAATGCGGAGAACTGAAGATAAGATTGGAAAAATTAGAAATGGAGAAGGACCCAAACTGATTGATTTGTGCCCTATTTGCCACCCCCGATCGCTGGCAACCCCCTGATTCAAACAGCTATTTGATTCACAAAGCAGATTGCCGGATCTCTTTTCTGCACCCTCTTCAAAAAAACGTTGACAAATGTACAGCCGGCAAACCTTTTGGACTACCCTTTTGGGAAAGCACAACAGAGGACGTTTGTCCACTAGGAGGTAGCAGAGTCCGTGGAAGATTTCTTCCCTCTCCCTCCTCCTCGCTCACTTGCTGAAGGCGGAGCCTCAAAATGAAAGGACTTGATGGAAGGCAGGAGGGATTTAGCAAGACAACCTCCTCCTCCTCTGGCACCCCCACAGCCCTTGGCTCTCCCTGCCCCCCACCAAGGCAGAGGTTGTGGGTCTCACCGGTAACGTGCGGCTTCCGTGCAACGTATTGATGGCAGCTTGTGCTTCTGCGTGCGTCTGGAACTTCACAAAGGCACAGCCTGGAGAAGGGGAGAGAAAGGGAAAGACTCAGAGACAGAAACAGGAAGAGCTTGGCAGCTGGATCAGGCCCTTCTAGGCCTGCGCCCTGTACTCACAGTGGCCAGTCTGATGCGTCACTAGGAAGCCCACAAGCAGGAGCCTGACCACAGGAGCCCTCTGCTCTCCTGTGGTTTCCAGCAACTGGCCTTCGGAAACGCTGCTGACTCTGACCGCAGAGCCATCTCCTCCATGAATTGGTCTAATTCTCTTTTAAAGCTGGACATCGCTACATCTTCTCGTAGTAGCCATTCGCCAGCCGCCCCCTCCACCAAGGCACCCTCATCTCTCCCGGGTTGAGCTCAGGATTGCAAAACCAATTGTGTGTGTGTTTTGAGCTGTGCCTAGCTCTGACTGGCTGGAACCTGTGACATCACGAACCCAGCTCACCCATTTTAAAGCTTTTTTTTTTAAAAAAAAATTCTATTTATTCATTTTTTACAAAAGAAAACACAAAAAAGAAAAGAACAAAACGAACAGACACAAAAAATACATAAACAAATACATAAGTAAAGGTTGTTACAAAACCATACATTTCTTCATGATACACTGAACTCTTTAACTCCAACTAAAAAGTATAACAACAAATAAACATACCAACTAATACAATATTTTATACATTGCTTTGTGTAAATTTTGTACAAATATCGACTTCCCTAAACCTACACTCCACCGCTTCAAAAAAGCACATATAAAATGCCCCAATTTTAACACTGAAACCAACTATTGATGATCCATTTGATTGATATCTGTTTAACTTAAAAGTTAACTTTTCACTTGCTTTTATTGCTTATTCTACAGGAGCTGTTGCAAAGCATGTAACCTGTTCATATCGCACCTCTTTTTTAAGTAACTTAGAAAGCTGTTTTAAACCTCTGAAAGGCAGGCAGCCCATGTGGAGCATGGAGGAGGAGACACTGAAACAGGGTCCGATTGGCTGTCTGGTATGTCTGTCACCTGCCATATAGATGCAGGAGAAAGACAGAGCCACCTTTCCGACGATCAACGCTCCGCAAGGACGTAAGATCAGGCCAACGTTAGTTCGCTGTGCCTCATCGCTTTTTAAAACAGGCCTGCATGAATCAGGCCCGGTGCACCCATGAGCCAAGGGGAAGCAGCCGCCTTGGGTGGAAGGAACCCCCAAGGCAGCACCCGGTGGGCACTCTTCCACCTCTGGCATTGGCAGAGAAGTGGTGCCAACATCAGGGCCAATTTCTGGTGAGATCTCGCGAGATTTGGGCGAGATCTCGCTGGAAACCACTACTGATGCTGGCACAGCTTCTCCAATGGCGGAGGTGGCACTTCCTGTCTGGCATCAGGCGGCAAAAAGTGATGCGCCCACTCCTAGCATGTGTACAAAATGTTCTTACGTAACAGTGCCCCTGAAGGGGCCCTTAGTCCAGGGGTCCCCAGACTTACCCGGCGCCGATCGTGCGGCGGGCCGGAGGGCGGGGGAGCGTGCGCCCATACGCGTGCGCAATTCGCTTTTTCCGGCGTACTTCTGGCGTGGCGCGGCGCCGGAAATAGCTTGCGCACATGCACAAGCATCATTTCCGGTACACTCAGGGTCGGCGCAGCGCCGGAAATAGCTTGTGCGCGTGCGCACGGGTCTCCGCAGACCCGGAAGAGCACCGGAAATGACGCTTGCGCATGCGCACAAGCTATTTCCGGCGCCGCGCCGACCCGGAGATGGGCAGCCGCGCCGCGCCGGTAACAGCGGGCGGCGGGGGTTGTCGGGGGCCGGATAATTGGCTCGTGCAGGCCGTATCCGGCCCGCGGACCTTAGTCTGGGGACCCCTGCCTTAGTCACTTCCCAGAGCAGCAACTCTCTCCAGATGTTGTTGGACTACGACTCCCATCCCTAGCTGTTGGCCAAGCTGGTGCTGATGGGAGTTGTAGTTTGAGGGCACCTGCTCAGGGGCAACCTTCCGATGGCAGTGGTGGGCGGCCGCCCCCCTTCTCCACTCACCTTTGCTGGTGCCGTCGGGACCCCGCAGTACTGTGCACTCGTCGATGTTCCCGAATGGCTCGAACATTTTCCGGACATCCTCGTCTGTCTGCTGTTTACCCAGCATCCCCACAAAGAGCTTCCTGTCTTCTGGAAGGAGGAGAAAGGAGCTTGCTCAGATAAAGGCCGTCCTGGGGGAGCCCAGACTGCGCTATAAACACGCCCACCTCCGTTCAGAAAGCTGGCACGAGTTTTAATTTGTTTCCGGTCTATTTTAACTTTTCAGACGCCTTAGATTATTGTTGCTGTTTCTCTTAGTGGCGATTACGTCTTTTAGGGGTTTTTTGTTTTTTGATAATCAAGTAGTATATAAATTCCACGAAATAAATAATATACATAATATACATACACACACACCCCGGGGGGGGGGAGAACTGGGGGGATTGTGCCGAACAACAACGGAAGAATAACAACAAGAAGAATAAAATTCCATGCCAGCATAATATGGATTCGTTAAGCACGATGGAAAAGTCCCATACCAGACGATAAGTAGGGGTTAACATTGGAACTATGATATTGGGAATAAACAACAGAGAAAAGGCAGGAACAAAAATAAAAGGCTTTCTCCGGACCAGCCAGAAGCTCCACAAAATCAATTAATTCAGAATGTATAATTGGCATATATATTTTTTAATTTGGATATGATGTGGCAAGATTTGACATGTTATTAATGAAAAAATTAATTTTTAAAAAATTATTTTTTTTAAAGGGGGAAAAACCTGGGGGGTGAAACATATCAGCCCTCCACCACCTTCGCCAAAATGGAGCCCTCCAGAATTTTGGACTACGACTCCCAGCTGGCTGGCACTGATGGGAGTTGTAGTCCAAAACACCCGGGGGGGGGGGTTTCAGGGTGGAGAAGGCTGTGTTATTAAGGGAATCAAACCTGTCCAGAAACTGGAGGCCAGCTCCTCAAAAGACACCAGGTGAGCAGGCAAGCTGCTCTGTGAACCGCCCAGCCCCCCAGCACCCCTGAGGGCGACTGTACCTCCTCTGCTTTCGCTGTCTGCTGGCTTCACCTGGATCGGTCGGTTCATCTGGAACAAGAAGGAGACAGAGGCTGTGGGACCAGACCCAGAGGGGTGAGGTGGGGCAACATGATAGACTACAACTCCCATCCACACCCCCCCGAGCATTTGCCATCCTGGCTAAAGGGATGGTGGGAGCTGGCAGCATCCTGCAACATCTGCTATATGTTCCCCTCCTGCCTGCTTCCCTCATCCGGGGTTAGAAATTAGGAAATGCAATACAGTCATACCTCGGGTTACGGCCACTTCAGGTTGCGCGATTTTGGGTTGCGCACCGTGCCGAACCCGGAAGTAACGGAATGGGTTACTTCCGGGTTTCGGGGCTCGCACATGCGCAGAAGCACTAAATCACGCTTTGCGCATGCGCAGGAGCGTCAAATTGCGTCACGTGCGTGCGCAGACGCAACGGCACGGGTTGCGAACGCGCATCCCGAGCATCAGCTGTACTGGGACAGGTGCAACTCCAGCCTCTGAGAAGCATAGCGTTTTAAAAACATTGCTGTTTCATTCCATTTTTGTATCGCTCCTTTCCTCCAAGGAGTTCAAGGGGCATTTATCACACCCCCCAAACCATCTCCCCATTGTATCCTTGCGACAACCCTGCAAGGTAGCGTTAGGCTAAGAGCCCGGGGTCACACTCGCAGAGCTCCATGGCCGAGGCCACACGCACGCCATGCCATTTTTAAACAACCGTAGCTTTCCCCAGGGAATTCTGGGAGCTGCAGTTTGCGATGGGCGCTGAGAGACCCCACAATTCCGCCAGAGTTCCCTGGAAGAAGGGCTGGTTGCTAAACCACTCTGGAAATTGCAGTTCCTTCGGGAGGGGAATAGGGGTCTCCTAACGACTCCCAGCGCCCTTAAACTACAGTTCCCGGGATTCTTCCACGACTGTTTTAAGATTATATAATCGTGCTTTAAAGGTGCAACGTCGGTGCGGCCTTTGGGTGAGGATCAGAACCCTGCCCCCTCCCAGATCCTAGCCCCAAACCCCAAATTGCCACAGCACACAGGCACCTTATATATGCTATGGGTCATATAAAGAAATAAAAAGATGCATGGCTCTCTTCCCCCCCCCCGGTACGGTCCCCACAACGACCCTGTGGTGTAGGTTAGGCTGGAAGAGATAGCCCAAGGTCGCACCTAGTGAGCTTCACGGTCGAGTGAAGGATTTGAGGCCTGGTCTCCCAGGTCTTAGCCTGACACTCTAACCACTACGCCATACTGCCTCTTGTTTTAAAAAGGAAATTGCACGCACGCACAAAGCCCCAGGCAGCCTTGGGAGGGTTAAGTCCCCGACGGAGAGCACTCTCCCCAGCCTTCAGGATTAGAAAGAGCTAGATTATCCCAGCAGGCAGCTGGGGCCTTTTTTCTGTAAAAGCATTTGTAATCACATTAAAGGAAAGCAGGCCTTGCGGAGGCGGACGAGGCCCGGTTGCCGGAGGGAGCAGGGAAAGGGCGCGAAGAAGGAAGAGAGAAAGGGGGATTTCGCTGGCAAGGGCTTGTCGACAAGGCTCCATCTTGCCTCCCTGAAGCTGCTGTTGTGGTGGCAAGCTCACCATCAATCTAGTGGGCCATCGAGCTCAGTATTGCCCACTCTGACTGGCAGCTGCTCTCCAGGGTTTCAGACTCAAGGGCCATTCCCGGACCTAATGGGAGATGCCGAGGGCCTTCCGCGTGCAAACTGGGTGCCCTGCCACTGAGCCACAGCTCTTTCCTTCAAAATCAAAGATTCTAGTCCTCATGGTTCTGAAAAAGGAATGACTTGGATAGCGACACAGGAAGCAACATTCTACTGGGCCATCTTGCTCAATATCGCCCGCACTGGCTGGCAGCAGCTCTTCAGGGCTTCAGGCAGCCCTAGCTGGAGATGCCTGGGATTGAACCTGGGACCTTCTGCATGCAAAGCAGGTGTTCTACTAGTGGCACAGCGGGACATTGTGAGGTGCAGCAGGAGGGCATCATGGCAGCCCCTGTATCAAACGAAGTGCAAGGAGGTTGAACGTTCAAGCTACCGGCATGAAGCAGGAACCCCAGCAAAGAAAAGGAAAGACGTAGCTAGCCTCTGTTTACTTGTTTCCTTTGGCTTCCTACATGCTAATCTGTCAGACAGACCAGCTTGAGAGCTTCAGCGGCACCTTGCTCCCTTGCCAGAGCAAGGGCTCTTTGTGTCTATCAGCCACCCAGGCACTGCCAGTCAGTGACGACAATACTGAGCTTGATGGACAAAAGGTCCGATCTGGTATCAGGAAGCTTCCTAATATAAACCAGCAAATAATACACAAGAGCAAAAACAGTTTGAAAAACATTAAATGTTTGGGGTCATGCAGTTTAAAACAAGCTAATAGCCACCCCACAATAAACACACCATCCATTAAAATCCTTAAGAGTGATGATTCCTGCATTGCGAGGGGTTGGACTAGATGACCCTCAGGGTCCCTTCCAACTCTACACTTCTATGGCAATTATATGCATATGATCCTGGCAACAAGCGCAGCGAGATTTACTTCTGAGTGAACACGGATAGGGTTGTGCTGCCGCGACACTCGGATACCGACTGTGGTCATATTTTCTGAAAGTTGAGGACTTGGGTCTCATGCTCTTGACTACTACAGTGCTGACCTTGGAAGCAGTTCAGAAAATTCAGCTGGTCCAGGATACAGCAGCCCGGCGTCTACCCACATGGCCTCATGTAGAGTGAATCCTTTTCAGTCCTTGATGCTTCGAAGCCAAATTCGGGCCACAATGTTGGGTTTTCACATTTCACAATGTCGGGACCACATTCACCCAGTGCTCTACCAGCTTCACTGGCTCCCGGTGGAGTACAGGATCAGGTTTAAGGTGCTGGTTTTGACCTTTAAAGCCCTATGCGGCCTAGGACCCTCGTACCTAAGGGACCGCCTCTCCTGGTATGCCCCGTGTAGGACCTTAAGGTCCTCAAATAATAACATTTTGGAGGTCCCGAGCCACAAGGATGCTAGGCTGGCCGCAACTAGGGCCAGGGCCTTTTCAGTACTGGCCCCGACTTGGTGGAACCATAGAATCATAGAGTTGGAAGAGACTACAAGGGACAAGGGCCATCCAGTCCAACCCCCTGCCAAGCAGGAAACACCATCCAAGCATTCCTGACAGGTGGCTGTCAAGCCTCTGCTTAAAGACCTCCAAAGAAGGAGACTCCACCACACTCCTTGGCAGCAAATTCCACTGTCGAACAGCTCTTACTGTCAGGAAGTTCTTCCTAATGTTTAGGTGGAATCTTCTTTCTTGTAGTTTGAATCCATTGCTCCGTGTCCGCTTCTCTGGAGCAGCAGAAAACAACCTTTCTCCCTCCTCTATATGACATCCTTTTATATATTTGAACATGGCTATCCTATCACCCCTGAACCTTCTCTTCTCCAGGCTAAACATACCCAGCTCCCTAAGCCGTTCCTCATAAGGCATCGTTTCCAGGCCTTTGACCATTTTGGTTGCCCTCCTCTGGACACGTTCAGCTTGTCAGTATCCTTCTTGAACTGTGGTGCCCAGAGAACGGTCTGTCACAAGAGACCAGGGCCCTGCAGGATCTAGCATCTTTCCGCAGGGCCTGCAAGACAGAGCTGTTCCGCCTGGCCTTTGGGTTGGTTTTAGTTTAACCCTGTTTCATTCCTTTATGGTTTGATTGGTGGGCTACTTATAGATGAGGCTGCATTTTAAATCGTATTTTAACTTGCATTTTAATTGTTTTGTATGTTCTGTTGTGATTTTATGGGTGTTAGCCGCTCTGAGCCCGGTCTTGGCTGGGAAGGGTGGGGTATAAATAAAAATTTATTATTATATTATTATTATTATTTTTCTTTTTCCTTAAAAGAAAAAATTCCCCCAAAGTCAGAATGTGACTTATTTCTTACAAAGTGTGCCTTCCCCCTCCCTGTGAAAGAAGATAAATTGGTGACATTGTGTGTGCCGCAGGTGCAGGCGGCCTCTCCTAATAAGGTAATCCTGGGCCAAAAATAGGGCGCAGAGAGAAGTGGCGCCGGATTATGGGGCTCCTTCTCGGCAGAGGTGGATCTTGTCGAGGTTTGTAGCTGGCCGTTCATCTTTGGTGAGCCTTGAAACCGAGCTCATGGGCGGATGTGCTTTCTTGTGAGCTGCCGCGGTGCTTTCGCCCAAGCTGCCGTTAGGATGTCAGTGATATAACACTCGTTTTTCATGCTCTAGCTGCTCAATCTCAGAAAATAAAATAAAATAAGAGGATTTCGTGGAGCTGGAATAAACGTGGGAGAAGTGAGATGGAAAATGGGGGCAGAGGAGCTCCTCTCCCAGGAGAGATGAAAGTATTCGGGGCTTTTTAAATGTGGATGAATCTGAGAGAGAAATTCAATTGAGGTCACGTCTAAAGGCAGATTCTACTTAATTTTCACGTTCCAAAACAATGCATGAAGCAAAAAAATGGCCATCCTTTGAAATTTTCACTCCATGAATTTTGCACCGCTGTTCTCCAGCAGAGTATTGTTTACAAAAAAACATACATACATACATACTGGGGCAAAGTGTGCAAAAAAAAAGCTGCCTATATTGTTGGAAACAGCATACAAAAATACATTATATAGAGGGAAACCACATTGCAAAAAATAAATAAAAAAAATGTGCCCGTTAAGCAAATGGCATACGGAAATGTGCAGGAGAGAATTCGCACCGAAATGTTCGCGAGGATTTAATTTAATTTTTCTAATTCACAAATTGCAGCAGAGAAATGTGGAGGACAGGATTTAAGATTGGGGAAATGAAGAGAAACTGATATGGGCAGATCCATCCACTCCCTACTCTGGGGAAGGGGGGGTGCAAGGCGAACAGGCATTTATGAAGTGATGCCCAGTGTAGAGAAAGAGGTGGGTGTAGCAGAAGGCGAGGAAGGAAGCTGGTCCACTCCATTGGCCCAGCATCCTTTAGCTCTGCCTCTTCTTGAACCATTTCCATTCCAGCTGGTCATCATAAAAATTACCCTATATACTCGAGTATAAGCCTAGTTTTTCAGCACATTTTTTGTGCTGAAAAAGCCGCCCTCGGCTTATACTCGAGTGAGGCAGGCAGTGGCTCCTATGAAGCTTTCCCAGGTTTTTGGTGGTAAAATTGGGTGCCTCGGCTTATATTCGGGTCGGCTTATACTCGAGTATATACGGTATTTAAGAACTGGCAGCTGACTTTGCTTTCTCCCCCCCCCCCCCCGAAGATTGATTTCATTCCCATCCTCACCCATAACACTAGAACCCGGAGCCACCTGACAAAACTGGTGGGTAGGAAATTAAGTAGAGAACCAACGGATATGATTTATTTACCCAACACATTCTTATGGAACTGCCTGCCACATGATATAGCAAGGAACACTGCCTTGGAATCCTTCAGGAGAGCATTAGACTAATCCAGGCATCCCCAAACTTTGGCCCTCCAGATGTTTTGGACTACAATTCCCAGCATCCCTGACCACTGGCCCTGTTAGCTAGGGGTCATGGGAGTTGTAGGCCAAAACATCTGGAGGGCCACAGTTTGGGGATGCCTGGACTAATCTATGGGTCTGCTAACAGCTACTAGCTGGCAAATATCTTAAAAGTATCCCCCCCCCCCGGCTCAGAAAGGGTCTACCTGAGATACTGAGGACAAAGGATGGTGGGAAGGAGGGGAAGCGATTATAAACGCCCCCAAGAAATTGGGAACTGTAGTTTGTTATGGGTGCTGGAGACTCTAGGTCTGTTAGGGGCAAACTACAGTTCCCAGAAGTCTTTTGAGGGAGCAATGTACTTTGAATGCATGGTGTGCTTAGAGCCACCAATTATAGTTCCCTGGATTCTCCGCTTTGCGGGGGAAGGAGGCTGTAACTGGTATAAATAAATCTGTGGTGCAGAATTTCTTGAAGTCCCAGGTGTGCTTGCTTCTCCAAAGAAGGGGGAACCTTCTTCCTTTCTTATTATGGAACGGTTAATAGGGTTTTTTAATTATTGATTTCAAGATGCTCCGAGTGTGCCTTGATGGCCAAAGACCCAGCAGCGTATTGAATTCAACTATAAATATAAATAAGAATCGATAGGGAGAGGTGAAAGCAGGAGAGGGTGCCAAGTTCCTCACTTGCGAGGTGCAATAATAGAGGCGATTGGCGAGGAACGCCCACAACAGCCTCCCCCCACCCCCAAGAACAGCAGAGTCCCTGCAAAGAGGGAATGTGCGACTAAACCAGATTTAAGTCTGCGAGTGTGGACAGAGCCTTGTACGCAGTGGCTAATTCCTTCCCTCCCCGTCGCTGCAATGAGAACAATCCATTTATTTACAGGTAGGTAGCCGTGTTGGTCTGTCATAGTCAAAACAAAATAAAAAAATTCCTTCCAGTAGCACCTTAGAGACCAACTAAGTTTGTTCTTGGTATGAGCTTTCGTGTGCATGCACACTTCTTCAGATACACAGCATGCACACGAAAGCTCATACCAAGAACAAACTTAGTTGGTCTCTAAGGTGCTACTGGAAGGAATTTTTTTAATCCATTTATTGGTTGCATTTCTTCCCCACCCTTCCTTCCAAGGAGCTCAAGGTGGTGTGTGCGTGGCCCTCCCCGCTCCTCATTTTATCCCCACAAAACAACCTTGCAAGGTAGGCTAGGCTGAGAGGCAGTGACTGGCCCTTCCTGGCTCTGGGGCAATTCGAACCCTGGTCTCTCCCAGGCAGGACCTAGCCCAGCACTCTAAGCACACTGGCTCTGTGGTGGAGGTGAGTTCCTTTGGGAGGAAAGGCTGAATAAAACTTTAATAATAATAATAATAATAATAATAATAATAATAATCCTATATAATAAAGTCCCTGTGTCTCTGCGTCCAGTCCGTGTGTCAGTGGAACTGCGCTGCTGCGCATGTGCCTCACGGACACAGGGATTGGAGCGGGCGGGGAGGGGGGCGTGTCCGAGAGGTAGCGGCGGCGCACGCGCGTCGTCAGTTGGGTCAGTGCCGCCGCCTCACACGGAGCTGGGGAGGATGAGCTGAGGGGCTGCCAACATGGCTGAGGGGACAGAGGAGCGGCGGCCGTGAGGCGACGCGCGGGAACGGGCGGTTGGGCGGGCGGGGGTGGCCGGCGCAGCTGCTGCTGCTGCGGCGGCTGCTGCTGCTCCGAGACGCTCCGAGGGCAAAGGCGGCCAGGGCCGAGGCTATGGCGGCGCAGGCCGGACTAACCTTCTAGCGCCTGTTATTTTAACGGGCATCATATCTACTAGTAATAATAATAATACCAGCACCTCTCTTTGCTGTTTCGCCCCTAGATCCCACTGACCTCCAACCACCTTTCTCGCCCTCCGGCGCTGAAGTTGGGGGGGGGGTGTGCTCCAAACCGAGCGATCAGCGTAATGAACGCTCTGCTAATTGACCCGCTGATCGATGGCTATCACTAATGTACTGCAGACGGGGGCTCTGCCGATCAAATAGGGACAGCCTGCGGCAAAAGTGGGGTGTTGCTGGGTATACGGCGCAGCGAGCTAAGGCAACGCAGGGAGATTTTATGACACGCTCCCGGATAGGTCTCCATGAGCCCGAGACACAGAAACACGTGTTTGAATTCTTGTTTGCGGATCGCCAATGTAACGGGCCCAAGTTAGACTATTGTTCCTGGACAACTACTGACCATCAGCAAAGGGCAGGCCCTCTGATCGCGTGCAGAGTGCCTTTCCTGACAGGGCCGGACCCTCCAAATGTCTCAATTTGCCAGGGACAGTCCCGGATTTAAAGAAGCTGGATTTTGGCAACCCCAAATCTGTGGGGGGCGGGGGGCGCAGGCCGCTGTGTCTCAGGCCTTATAAGATGGTTCCCTTTGCACTGGGGCGGAGGACCGAACCCCCCTCTCCTCCCCATCGTCACAAACCACCCCCTAAAGCTGCTGGCAGGGATTGGGATCCGGTTGCCATGGCGCCCGAAGCCGGGTACCTTTCTTCCTCATCGTCTCCTTTGCCTCTCGTTGCCACAGCAACCGGCGCAGCCAAGTAGTTGGGGATGGGAGGGGAAACTGACCAGTTTCCCTCTTTTTATTATTATTATTCCTCACCAATAATGCAAAACACCCAGTTTTTATTTCTTATTCTCATCTTCTTCCCCCACCATCCTCCTGCTGTGTCCCTGCCACTTAAAATCAGGACTGGAGGACAGAATCACCACTGGGAATTAAAGAGAGAGAGGCAGTGGAGGGGTCCTTTCATTGGGACTTTGATGAGGTGGAGCAGGGGAGAAAATAAAATGCCTCTTGCTGGGGTGTGTGTGTGTGTGTGTGTGTGTGTGTGTGTGTGTGTGTTACATTTATTCAACTCAGGCCTGCAAGATCCCCCATCCCTAAAGAGAATAGACATCTCTGCCAGGAGACCATTTGTGGGTTGCAAACCCCTCCGTGTCACAATTTTAATGCAAGGGTTATAGTGTCTAGTTTTAGGATTTGCAGCCAATGGGTTGTGTAGACCCATTGGAATGAATGGGACCAGCTTAGGCATATCCATTCATTTAAATTGGTTTAGTCTGGGCAGGCCTTAAAGGTAAAGGGACCCCTGACCGTTAGGTCCAGTTGAGGACGACTCTGGGGTTGCGGTGCTCATCTCGCTTTACTGGCCGAGGGAGCCGGCATACAGCTTCCGGGTCATGTGGCCAGCAGGACTAAGCCGCTTCTGACGAACCAGAGCAGCGCACGGAAACGCCGTTTAGCTTCCCGCTGGAGTGGTACCTATTGATCTACTTGCACTTTGACGTGCTTTCGAACTGCTAGGTTGGCAGGAGCAGGGACAGAACAACGGGAGCTCACCCCGTCGCGGGGATTCGAACTGCCGACCTTCTGATCAGCAAGCCCTAGGCTCTGTGGTTTAACCCACAGCGCCACCTGCGTCCCCTTAGTTGGCAGGCCTTAGTTGGATGCAACTCTATGGAGAGAAGGTGGTGGGTGGCCTTTCGGGGGGGGTGGCTAACCCCCTCCTTCTCAGGTTAACCTACCTTGCAGGATTGTTGTGAGAATTAAAGGAGTAGCAAATGAGGCCTTTTAAGAGCAAGCAACCCATTATTTTTGCAGTCTGGGTTAAGGAAGGATTTCTCTGTCCATCCTTCAAACATGTCCCAAAGGGACACATCTAACCCATCGCTCGATTGCTAATTACTCCTGCTCGTGGGATGAGCCAAAGAGTATTTAAAAACTATGTTTTTCAGTACTGGCATTTAAATTGGGAGCTGACAAGCAGTTAGCTGGCTGGGGGCTGGCGGGAGTTTCAGTCCAAAACATCTTCATTATCTTCATCATCATCACCGTTGAAAATAATAAAGATGTTTTGGACTGAAACTCCCATCAGCCCCCAGCCAGCTAACTGCCCGATTCGTTGTTAATTACTACTACTTAATAACAGTAGTTCTATATAGGATGGCGTGCAACTCACGTTCTGCTCAAAACAGGCCCATGGAAATCAATTAATTAACCATACATTTAAAGCACTATGATGCTACTTTAAGAACAGTCATGGCTTCCCTCAAAGAATCCTGGGAGATGTAGTTTGTTAAGGGCACTGAGAGGCGATAGGAGATCCACCCTAGTCCCCCTTTGGAGCTGCTGTTTCCTGAGTTCCCTGTGAAGAGGAATTAGCTCAGGCATAGAAAAACCTTGGCTCTCCAGATGTTTTGGAACTACAACTCCCATGATCCTGAGCTAACAGGGCCAGCGGTCAGGGATGATGGGAATTGTAGTCTCAAAACATCTGGAGAACCAAGGTTGCCTATGCCTGAATTAGCTGTTAAACCACTCAGTTCTGTGAGTTCTCCTAGCAACTCTCAGCAGCGCTCCTAACAAACTACATTTCCCAGAATTCCTTGGGAGACACCGCAGCTGTTTAAAGTGGTATCAAAGTGTTTTAAATGTAGGGTGTGAATGTGGCCTGTCCTAGGCCCATTCATTTCTAGTGACCCCCTGTTGAATGATAGGCCCCGTCTTGTCCATTGATTTCAAACCATTCTGGGGAACCAGAAATCGTTATTCGATTTCAATGGGTCTCCTCTAGGTAGGGCTGACGTTGGACCCATAGAGGTTTTAACAAATAATGGGAAAGAGGGAAGCATCCCCCCCAGGGGCCTTTAAAGCTAAAACAGGACATCAGAAAGGGAAATAGTGGATGGGAGGGAAAGATGATAGATAGATAGATAGATAGATAGATAGATAGATAGATAGATGATAGATGAAAGAAAGAAAGAAAGAAAGAAAGAAAGAAAGAAAGAAAGAAAGAAAGAAAGAAAGAAAGAAAGAAAGCTCAGGAAGAATATGCATTTATTTCAAATACAAGAGGAGAAGTCCTTGTCCAAAGCAGCTCCCATTTGAAAGCTGAACAGAGGGGAGGGGTGAAGCTGATAAAAACTGAGGCCTGCTGGTGAAAAATTAGCATTTATTTCAGCTGCAAGCTGCATTTCAAGAGAGGGATTGGCTCTAAGGGGTGGTGTCAGATATGAACTCATCAATGTGCATGGTTTATTTTTTTTTTAACAAACCACCCCATTTCCATTAGCATTCACAGCGTTTTTTTTTTGTTTTAAATGAATCTTGGCCCTTTCCTTCCGATTCAGCCCAACACAGGATCGTATCCCGTTTTTACCGAGGCAAAGGTTTCCGTGCCGTGTATTCATTCCCGACACTGTTCCCTCAGATGTGGATGATTCCAGAAAGGGTCATCATCACCACCAACATCATCAGGAAATTGCTGATACCACCTCCCCCCCCCCCGGTCATTTATGCTGTCGAAATCACGAGTGGAGGGGGACAGGAGTGAAAAAAAGGAAAGAAAGAAAGAAAGAAAGAAAGAAAGAAAGAAAGAAAGAAAGAAAGAAAGAAAGAAAGAAAGAAAGGGAGCAGGTGCTTGGTAACGATGGCAACAGAAGAATATACTCCATGGTAACCACCCACTCATCTCCAATTTACCCATCGGGTTGCCATAGGAACATGCGCTGACATCATAACTTATCTCTATAAACAATGACCTGGAGACTTTGGCAAAGGGAAGGAGAGAAAAGAAGGGGGTGGGAAGGAAAGGTGTGTGTTTTTGGGGGGGGGGGAAGGAAGGGGAATTTTCATAACGAAAGGTGAACGAACAAGGTATTTGCAGATGATGATGTGTATGCGTGGGTTTGTTTGTGTTTCACAGAAATCAGGAGACCGCGAGGAAGATCAGCTCACAAAAACAAATGTGCTCCTAAGCCTCCCCCAACCCCACCCCCCAAAAGCCCCAATTGGTTTTTATCAGCGCTAATACGCCACGCAAGTTTTGATCGCTTCCAGTCTTGTGTGTGCGGATGACACGGCGTGGCAGAAGCGTGGGCCCTATAGGATACTCAACCAGCCCCATGGGAGATGCTCTTCCACAGCCCCAGGTTTGTTTTGCTGATTTGGGGAATGGCGCAGCGCCGCAGCTAAGTGCGACAGCCCCAGTTTAGGGGAAACAGGAGCCAAGCTGAGGGGTTCGCATGCAGCCAGCTCTGGGGTGGAGCAGAGGTGCCTTCAGGACCGAGCAAGGAGGTCCCCACTGTGTGGCCAGTTCCTAGCGCCTGCGGAAAGGGAGCTTATATCCTCGGTGCCAGGTGGGCACCCTCTGGGTCATCGCCCGCATCTCCCACTTCCTCTGGCGTCAGAAAAGACTCTTGGGAGCCCAACAAATGGCAACTCGCGTTCAGAAGGTCCCAGGTTCAGTCCCTGGGTCTGTTAAAAGCCGGATCAGGAAATGTCCCTTGCAATCGGAGACTTTGAAGGCAGATTCCTGGGAGGTAGCATCCTTGCTTGCAGTTGGACGGGGTGCGATCGTCAAACAAAACGGGCCCTCTCACCCCAAGCAGCTGGGGGTCTCAGCAAAAGATGGCAGGAGCTGAGAGCCATGAGGGGCTCGGGGAAATATTTGGCAAGGATGCTGAAGTTCTGTTTGGTACTCAGGAGAGGCGAGTGTGTGTCTGTGTGTGGACAGAAGAATTCAGGAAGCTACTGTTTACCGAAGGGACGCGGGTGGCGCTGTGGTCTAAACCACAGAGCCTAGGGCTTGCCAATCGGAAGGTCAGCGGTTCGAATCCCTGCGACGGGGTGAGCTCCCGTTGCTCAGTCCCTGCTCCTGCCCACCTAGCAGTTCGAAAGCACGTCAAAGTGCAAGTAGATAAATAGGTACCGCTCCGGCGGGAAGGTAAACGGCGTTTCCGTGCGCTGCTCTGGTTTGCCAGAAGCGGCTTAGTCATGCTGGCCACATGACCCGGAAGCTGTCTGCGGACAAATGCAGGCTCCCTCAGCCTATAGAGCGAGATGAGCGCGCAACCCCAGAGTCGTCCGCGACTGGACCTAATGGTCAGGGGTCCCTTTACCTTTACCGTGTAACGAACCAAACCCTCGATCCATGTACAGTGGTACCTCAGGTTACAAACACACCTCGGGTTACAATCATTTCGGGTTACAGACTCTGCTAACCCAGAAGTAGTACCTCGGGTTAAGAACTTTACCTCAGGATGAGAACAGAAATCGTGAGCAGGGGGAGGCCCCATTAGCTAAAGTGGTACCTCGGGCTAAGAACGGTTTCAGGTTAAGAATGGACCTCCGGAACGAATTAAGTTCTTAACCCGAGGTACCACTGTACTCAGTATGGTCTACACCAGGCATGTCCATCTCCCAAGAGACTGCGATCTACTCCCACTACATATAAAAAAAACTGGCAGTGATCTATCCATTGGATTGAAGCTATTGTTTTTCCCTTAAAAAAAAAGCAAGCATCTGGCCCTCATGGTTTTGAATAAGGTGCCTACTCAGGGCCGGATTACGCGATCTCACACGGTGCCCCAAAACACGTGCTTTTGAGCGTTGTGTCCAAAAAAGGCACCAAATATCCAAAAAATATACCAAAGCAGTTTACAGCTATAAAACAAAAAAAACCCATAGATTAGAAACCCAAAAAAAGAAGTTTAAAACATACATTTCGGAAGGGTGCATTCTGGACAGCCGGCGTTGGACAGAAAGGTGTGTCCAGCAGGCATTTCAAAGTCCCTGCAAGTTCCCAATTCTGGTTTCTGGACAGGGCAGGCTCCAGATTTATTGAGCCAAACCCACAGGGAAGGGAAGAAAACGAAAGTCCCCCCCCCCCGACAGTTGTCTCCGCTGCTCGGAGACCCCTTCCTGATCCTGCCGGTGCCTCCGTGGGGGAGATTAATGCGCGGATTACCCACATCGAGACACAGGTTTAATTTTCTTCGGCCATCTGTAGCTGGCATGCGACACGTTCCCTTTCTAGCAAGGCGTGTGTCTTATTAATTTCACCCTTTATTCCCAGAAGCGAAGCAGAGGGAGATTTGGGGGCAGGTGGGTGGGAAGGAATCTGGTAGTAAGACACACACACTAACTGCCTCTGGGCATGCACAGAGTTCCTTTTGCCCAAGGGGAACCTGCAGCACTCCCGATGCTATTGGACACCAAATCCCCCCCCCCCCGGCCAGCATGTCCAATGGTCAAGGAGGTGGAGCCTGTTGAGATCCAAAGCGACACCACTTCTCTGCCACGGGTGTAAACCCTTCCTTGGGCATAAAGTCCCCCCCCCTCCACAAAAAATAAGTAGGACTTTATTCTGAGGTTCTCTCTCCCCCACCCCCAACCTGTCCAAACAAATAAATCCGAGGGCAAAAGGTTCCTGCACATGCACAGATGGCATTGAACTGAATCACTCACAGCAGATCCATCGATATTAATGGACATGGCTAATGTAACAACGTCGGAACAGCAAATGGCCCAAGATGGCCCAGCCTCCTGTCCTCACAGCTGCGAATCGGATGCCCGCGGGGAATCTGCAAGCGGGACCCGAGTGCGAGAGGATCCTTCCAGGAAATGGTACCGCGAAGCAGCTCAAACTATGGGACTCGCTGCTGCAGGAGGGCAGTGACGGCCATCCACTCATATCCCAACCTTTCTCTCCAAGGACTAAATAGTTCGCTCTCTTCATCGGCTAATCCCTACAACGACCCTGCGAGGTAGGCTAAGAGCAGGCATAGGCAACCTTGGTTCTCCAGATGTTTGGGGACTACAACTCCCATCATCCCTGACCACCGGTCCTGTTAGCTAGGGATGATGGGAGTTGTAGTCCCAAAAACATCTGGAGAACCAAGGTTGCCTATGCCTGGTTAAGAGGCTATATGACTGACTCCACGGTCACCCAGTGTGCTTCCTGACCGAGTGAGGTCCTAGTCCAGCACTCTAACCGCTATGCCACATGGGCTTCCTAGAGTACCTCTGCTGCGGGGCAGCTATATAAATTAAGGAGGTTAATAAATACAGGGAAAGGAAACATTTCCCTAGAAACTTTGAATTTATTTTGGATTGTTTTATTTGATGTGGGTGGTGCTGTGGTCTAAACCTGCTCTGGTTCGCCAGAAGCGGCTTAATCCTGCTGGCCACATGACCTGGAAGCTGTACGCTGGCTCCCTCGGCCAATAATGCGCGATGAGCGCCGCAACCCCAGAGTCAGTCTCAACTGGACCTAACGTTCAGGGGTCCCTTTACCTTTAAACCACTTTGAGATTTTTTTCTTTGAAATATATAGCAGTATAGAAATTAATAATAATAATAATAATGTTTTAAAAGAGGATTAGACAAATGCACTGGGGAAAAGGCTATCAGCAGCTATTGGCTGTGCTCTGCCTCCACAGTGCTTGACCAGATGCCTTTGGGGAACGTGGAAACAGGATCAGGGCCCAAGAGCACCTCACTTTCCTGCCTGCCAACTTCGAAATTCACACTTCACCAGATTTTGCAATGCAAAGATCTCCAGCCGGGCAATGTGTTCAAGAATGCATATAATAGGGCAAAATGTGCACAAAAGCACACATGGAAAGAACATGGAAAAATGTATTGCATTGGAGGAAGGGATGACTATGAAAAAAATGCATGTCTTGGGCAAAGTTGCTTAACTCCCCCCACCCCCCCAAATGAGTGTATTAGAATAAGTTTGACGGAAATGCTGATGAATTCGCACAAGGAGCTACGATTCACAAACTGACGTGGAAACTGGGAGAAGTGAAGGCAAAGTGGGAAAAGTGAGAAGCTGAGAGAATCCGGCAGATCCACCCATTCCTAGTTATAGCTCTGTTGCAAATAAACAGGGCTGCTTCCTGCTCCAGAGAAAAATCCCAAATGATTAGCCGGGGGGGGGGGGAGTGCAGGGTTGGATCACCTCCGTGAAGGAGAAAGGCAGACACATTTGGGACCTTGCTTAGGGATCCTTGGGATCGCCACATGAAAGGATCTCAGAAAAAAGAGAGGGGGTTGGGGAAGCCTAGAGCCTAGAGGTCTGCTGCCGGTCAGAGTCCGGCACTGCAAGGCCAGGTGGCCAGGACTAAGGGCAGCCTCACAGATATTCGAATTGTTTCCTCCCGGATCCTCCTCTGTCCCCACCCCTTAAAGGACCCCTGACCATTAGGTCCAGTTGTGTCCAACTCTGGGGTTGCGGCGCTCATCTCGCTTTATTGGCTGAGAGCCGGCATACAGCTTCCGGGTCATGTGGCCAGCATAACTAAGCCGCTTCTGGCGAACCAGAGCAGCGCACGGAAATGCCGTTTACCTTCCCGCCGGAGCGGTACCTATTGATCTACTTGCACTTTGATGTGCTTTTGAACTGCTAGGTTGGCAGGAGCAGGGACCGAGCAACGGGAGCTCACCCCGTCGCAGGGATTCGAACTGCCAACCTTCTGATCAGCAAGCCCTAGGCTCTGTGGTTTAACCCACAGCGCCACCTGGGTCCCTGTCCCCCCCCTTAAAGAATACCAAATGTCACAGCTTCCATTTTTTTTCACGGAGGCTCCAAATCGATCTGGCTGGGTCTTTAAGCTCTGGGATCGCTTGACCCCGGATATTTTCAGAGCAGTGCCTTGCCACCCCCCTCCCTCGGCCACCGATACTAAACAAACAGCAGTCTGCTCATCCCCCACCTCCGCAGCCTGCAGCGGTAATGCGCCGGCCATGCACAGCATTCTGGGATCTAAGGAGATTGGGGATTGGGGTGGATAATCCCTGGATTTAGGCCTGGTGAAGCCGAGGCAAAGCGTGTTGCAGTGGGGGCAGGGAGGGGCCCGGGAAGCCGGCTTAGAGCAGTTGGCACCCGGATAAATGCCTTCTGATCTCAGGCGAGTGCCGTGCCCTTGCTTCAGAGGGAGGAGACAGGAAGCGAGAGCGAAAATCTCACCTGCCGCCTCCCTGAGCGGGGAGCGCTGTTCAAGGTGAATCGGGGCCAACGAGGGCTGAGCCCAGGCCTTGGCAAGGGAGACAATTTCATCCACCAAACCAGAGGCAAATTTCACCCGAAGTCACATTTTGGTGGTTCCTAGTGAGGAGGTCCAATCAAGAGCTTCCGAGGGCAACACAAAGGTTTTCGCTGATGAATTGCTAGGAGGGTTGCTTTGCGATCCTACTCTGGAGAAAACTTGGATCTGGGCTGTTAGCTGTGCACTGGCCTCTCACTAGCCCTCTCAGACATGTTGGCAGTGGGGCTGGGCGATCTATCGATCTAGCATCCAAAACCGGTTTGAAGTCCAGATCATGATATCGGTTCCATAGTTTTTGACCCGGCAATATATTGCGAATTATGAAGTGTGTTAGGGCTGGGTGATATATCTTCTGAAAGCAGTTTCAAGTCCATATCGTGATACAGTGATACCTTGGGTTACAGACGCTTCAGGTTACAGACTCTGCTAACCCACAAATAGTACCTCGGGTTAAGAACTTTGCTTCAGGATGAGAACAGAAATCGGGTAGCGGCGGCACAGCGGCAGCGGGAGACCCCATTAGCTAAAGTGGTGCTTCAGGTTAAGAACGGACCTCTGGAACAAATTAAGTACGTAACCAGAGGTACCACTGTATTGCTTTCATAATTTTTGACCTGGCAATATCATGATATGTGTTTGTGTGCTTTGCAAATATCACAATATGGGGGGAAAAACATGGAGCCAGACGATACCTCTACATAGTTCCATCCTTTTGCAGGTATTGTGATAAATCGGTATATCGTGATGTTTAGCTGGCGATATATCCCAATATTGAAAACAAGATATCGCCCAACCCTAGTGGTTAGTCAAGGAGGAGCTGAGGTGATCGAACCAACATGACAGAAGATTATAAAATTATGCGCAGTGGAGAAAATGCGATCAGAGAACAGTTTTTGTCTTTCTCTCATAACACTGGATCTCAGGGACATCGACAGAGCTGGATGTTGGAAGATTCAGGGCTGAATCTTTAGTTGAACTACGGAACTCCCTCCCACTGGAGGCAGGGAGGGCCACCAACCTAGATGGCTTGGAAAGGTAAAGGTACCCCTGTCCATTAGGTCCGCTCATCTTGCTTTATTGGCCGAGAGTCGGCGTACAGCTTCTAGGTCATGTGGCCAGCACGACTAAGCCGCTTCTGGCAAACCAGAGCAGTGCACTGAAACACCGTTTACCTTCCCGCCAGAGTGGTACCTTTCTATCTACTTGCACTTCGTGCTTTCGAACTGCTAGGTGGGCAGGAGCTGGGACCGAGCAACGGGAGCTCACCCCATTGCAGGGATTCGAACCGCCGACCTTCTGATCAGCAAGCCCTAGGCTCTGTGGTTTAGACCACAGCGCCACCTGCGTCACCTGGTTTGAAAAGAGGACCAGGCAATTAACGGAGGAGGAGAGGGATCTCAATGACTCCTAACCATGACGGATCTGTCTAACTTCCGCTGTCGGAGGCAGTAAATGCTTCTGAATCCCAGTTGTTGGGAACTGTGGGAAGGGAGAGTTGCTGTGGTTCTCAGGTCTTCCTCAAAGGGACATCTGGTCAGCCATGAGGAGAACAGGATGCTGGAGAGAATTCAGACTCCGACACAGCTTTTCCCATTGTGGTGCTCCTCTAAGAACATAAGAGGCTGCTGGATCAGGCCAAAGGGGGCCCATCTAGTCCAGCATCCTTTTCTCGGAGCGGCCAATCAGATGCCCCGAGGGGGGAACTCACAAGAGGGGCCTGAGCGCAAGAGCCCCCTCTCCCCTCCCCTCGTACTTGGAAGCTTGGCTGCTTCTAGAAAACACCTGAAGGCAGCCCTGTTCAGGGAAGGTTTTAATCTGTGATGTGTTAATGTATTTTAATGTTGCTGGAAGCCGCCCAGAGTGGAAGGGGAGACCCGGCCAGATGGGCGGGGTACAAATAATAAATTATTATTATTATTATTATTATTATTATTATTATTACTACTACTACTTCTAATCATGGCGCCAGAGCAGAGCCATTGTCGCTAGTAGCTGTTGGGAGCCCTTATCCTCCATCAACTTGTTGATTCCTCCAAGTTGATGGCCGCCACCAACTCTGGTGGGTGTGAGTTCCACAGCTGAACTAAAGAAGCACTTTCTTTTGCATGCCCAACGTTCAGCTTGGATGCCCGCGAGTCGCAAGAGCCGGGAGACAAACCAAAAGCCCTCTCTCTCCACTCTGCGCGGAGAAGCTGCAGCCACCAGAATTCTCCCCTCCTGCAAAACTGCTAACCGCAAAGAGGCCTGAGTGGGGTGGAGAGATTGGGGGGGGGGAGGAAGCAGAGCTCTCGCCTTCTCTGCCGGGTTCCTAAGGAAAACAGACGCTGGTATCAACCCAGACGCAAAAACCCTCCTGGGATGCGGATGCTATTCCCACAACGCGGAAGGCAGACACATCGCCACGGCTTCTCCCGGCGGACCCTCCTGCCATTGTTAGCTCAGCCACCCACAGCTCGGCGCACCTGCCCCCCTTTTCCATCCCCCCTCTCCCCTCCTTCTTCCCTGGCATGAGCCGCCCTGGACCGTGTTTACCTGGCAACGGTGCTGGTTTCCTAGCAACCGGGCAGCCAGGTGACGCCGTACCAGGAGCAAAGTGGGAGATATTTATAACAGATGTTTCCAGATAAGTCCCTGAACAAAAGGGAGGAACAGGAGGGCGAAGGGAAAGCAAGGAAGCCAGACCGGGGTGCCAGATATATATATATTTCTACAGTTCCAGAGAATTAAATAATCCCCCCCCTGTTAAATTCTGCCACCAGTTATCATTTGCATGGCTTCTTCCTGAAATCGACGTACTGTGAGCAGCAGAGGAGGCGACTCTTGTCCATTTCTGTTTTTATCCATTTGTCATCCCCCCATCGGAAGTTTGCTTCGCCACCTTTCCGCCTCATTTGGTGCCGCCTCTTCTTTTTAATTTAAAAAGTCAGCATTTCTGCTTCTCCTCATCTACCCTTTTCAGAAATGCAGTTTTGCTTAACGTATACGTTTCCTTTTTGCAGGCGGTCTCCCTTCACATAAGAGCATCGTCATAATTTTTAACTCGCAGCTGCACTTCTGTGCACGCTCCCTGCCACTGGCATCGCAAGGGGGGGCGGTACACCCCGGGTTCCATGGGAGGAGGTGGGGGCGCTTGGGCTGGCCCCAGCCTGCACAGGGCCCGCCCGCCAGCGCCGCTGCTGCTCCCGCGGCACCCTTGCGAGTCGCCGCACCAAAAGCAGCAGCGGCGGGGCACCCCCACGAATCGCCGATCGCGTGCGGCGGCTCGTGGGGGTGCCGTCGCTGCTGCTTTTGACGCATGCACACTCCGTCATGACGTTGCGTCGTGACATCACGGCGCCCCGCCCCGGGTGACAAGGAGGCTTCCTCCGCCCCTGCTCCCTGCTAACAATAATCATATTTTGTGTCTGTCTGTGTGTATTGGGGAACTGCATCACAATCCACAGAAGCGCAGATTTCACAGGGTTTCGGTTCTCGCATTCTCTAGCGGAGCGCATTAAAATGCAAGAAGAGTCCTGCTAAACGAGGCCCGGGGCCCGTCTAGTCCAGCATCCTGTTCTCACGGGGGCCAACCGGGGGCCCCAGTGGGCAGCCTGAGCAGGACCCGAGTGCGAGAGCCGCCCTCTCCCCTCCTGTGGTTTCCACCAAGGGGTATTCAGAAGCATCACTGCCTCCGAAAGGGGAGGGGGCAGAGCTGCCATGGCTGGAGAAACAAAGAGTTAGGAAGAGCTGTTGCCGAACTCGCCTCGCTTTTGGGCTGCCCCAGAGGCATTGGATTGGCCAACTATGGGGAACAGGAAACGGGACTAGATGAAGATTTCTGGTCTCAGCCAGAAGGCTTCTTCACTGAAAGGGGTGCCTCTTAGCCAACCCTCCAGGGAAATGGGGGGGGGGGGTGAGGTGGGGAGGGCACATGGCCAAGATAAATATGGACACAGCAACCTAAACCAGGCAAGGTTTACTGGCCACGGGCCGGACCACGCCCACGGAGATCGTCCGTGGGCCGGACTGGCGCAGCGCGACGCCAGAAGTCACGTCCGTACATGTCCACAGCGCCAAAAATTGATTCTGCGCATGCCCAGACACCGACAATTGCGCCTCCGCAGAAGCAATTTTTGGCGTCTGGACATGCACAGACGCGAATTCCAGTATCTGCGCATGCGAGGACACAATTTCTGGCCCCGCTCAGTGAGTCCCCGTGCCGCGCCAGTTTAGTGCAGCGCGCGGGGGCTCGCTGAGCGGGAGGCTCGGTTCAGGGGCGGCTCGTGAGCTGGAAAAACCGTCTCTGTGGGCCGGCCCCTGAGCTACACACACAAACCTGTGGGGCAGATGGAGAAGCTCCGGTGACTGCTTCTGACCTGTGGGTCAGCAGTCTCTCCTCTCCGGTGGAAGGGCTGGAATACAGCTAGCCAACGCTATGCCCTCCAATAGTTGTTGGACTACAACTCCCATCATCCCCGACCACTGGTCAAGTCAGGTGGTGCTGATGGAAGCTGGGAGTCCAATAATGGCTTGAGGGCACCACGGGGACTAGAAAACTCGCTGCGTTGAAAGCTACCAACTGAAGCCTCTGCCACGTTCCGCACCGTCCCTGTGGAATCCCAGTATATAGACGTTTGGGGTGGAATGGATCTGTCAGTTTCAAGTTTCTGTTTCCGACTTTTCCTATCTTAAATCTGGCTCTTCCCATTCAAGAAAATCTTCATGAAAATTCGTCAGAGCTTTAGTGTGATTTCCTCCCAATAAACACATTTTTGAAGGGAGCTCAGACTAAAGTACACCGTTCTGTTAGCCATTTCCCCACATGTAACACATTTTTATAATATATTCAATATTTTCACTGATACACCCATTTTTTTTTATAACTGATACGTTTTTGTGTAAATGCTGCTTGGCTAGAGAACTGCGCTGTAAAATCCGTCCTTTTAAATGTGTTGAGGGAGGGGGCGGGGATTATTGGTTTTGTCCTGTTCTTATTTTTATTATGAATTTTGTGCTTTTATGTTGTAATTTTATGTTGTGAACTGCCCCGAGATCTACAGATGGAGGGCGGCATGTGGTACCCCGGGTTGCGCACTCAATGCGTTCCGGGGTGCCGTTTGCACCCCGAACAGCGCACAACCCAGGCGGGTGTTTTTGCGCATGCGTGAACTGCGCAGAACGCTTCTGCGCACCCACGGACCACGCAGACATGCGCAGAAGCATCTGCGCTCCGTGTTACACTTCCGGGTTTGCGGAGTGCGCAACCTGAACGTACGCAACATGGAGCGAACGCAACACGGGGTACGACTGTAATAAATAATAATAATAATAATAATAATAATAATAATAATAATAGATTTTGAAGGATGGTTCTGCATTGTTTTGCAAAGTGCGGATGTGATAAACTCATCACAGAATGGGAACCAAAGCTAATTTCCTTCAGCGGCACTTGCACACCTGTAGCCGTAGGTGAAAGGATGGGCACAGACGAAAATCAAGAGACAGGTGACTGCTATGGTCAGGGCCTCAAGCCCCACCAGAACAAAGGAAGCAACTGTAGCTCTTCTTCCAACATCGGGCGAAACACCTGCCCTTTGAATGTGCTGCTGTTCTCCCTCGCTAGCAGGTGCTAGGAAACCAGGTGGGAGGGAGATGGAAAAGCAAGTGTCGTTCCCCCCCCCCCCAACAAATAAATAAGGCAAGGTGTGCAGAGGCAGAGCTGGAACCCACAAATGCATAAAACACCAGCTGTCTTGCCAACGCGTAAAGAACAAAAGGCTGCTAAAGAGAAAAGCCCGCTGATATGAGTTCAGGTCTGAAGACTGTGACGCAGCAAGGGTATCCTTTTGCATGTGCAAAGCGCCTTCCCTGCATTAGTGGAAAATGGTATACAAGATGCAATTGCTTAAAAAAAAAGTTATGTATGTAAGGGCAAAATGATCAGAAGGTCGGCGGTTCGAATCCCTGCAACGGGGTGAGCTGCCGTTGCTCGGTCCCTGATCCTGCCAACCTAGCAGTTCAAAAGCATGTCAAAAGTGCAAGTAGATAAATAGGTCCCGCTCCGGCGGGAAGGTAAACGGCGTTTCCGTGCGCTGCTCTGGTTCACCAGAAGCGACTTAGTCATGCTGGCCACATGACCCGGAAGCTGTACGCCGGCTCCCTCAGCCAGTAAAGCGAGATGAGCATCGCAACCCCAGAGTCGTCCACAACTGGACCTAATGGTCAGGGGTCCCTTTACCTTTTAAGGGCAAATTTGCGTCAAAAAATGTACAATGGTACCTTGGTTTAAGAGCAATCCAGTTTAAGAACGATTTGGTTTACAAACTCCGCAAAACCGGAAGTAGTGTCCCGGTTTGAGAACTTTACCTCGGTTTACGAACGGAATCCGAATGGTAGAAGGGCACCGGCAGCGGGAGGCCTCATTAGGGAAAACGCGCCTCGGTTTAAGAACGGTTTCGGTTTAAGAACGGACTTCCGGAACGGATTAAGCTCCCAGGATCTGCACTGAGCCACGTTTGCCTGCTGCTGGTTGCTAACTTCTCCCTCAGCCCGGCTCCCCCCTCAAATCCTGTGTTCCCACAAAACAACCAGCCACACACGCCCTCAGGCCTGCATCGAATGAGGGGAGATTGCTTTGCAAAAACTAAGGCGTATTAAGAGAAATTTGCATTAAAATGCAGTTGAATGTTCATGAGGGCTTTTAAAGAAAATCATAAACTGACAGTGGAAATTTGGAGAACTGAACTTAACCCTGGGAAAGTGAGAGAAAATGAAATTGACCAATTTGCCCGTTCCTAGCCCTACGGGAAGAAGCACATCCGTTTGCCGGAATCCTTGCTTTTAAAATAAAAACAAAAACGACCCATTACTGATTATTAATGTTTTATCAGGTGTGTTTGATGAGGCTTCACTGGCTAACTGCTTTCACTTTCAGTCTCCTTAGAATTTGGGCTTTTTAAAATAATAATGGAAAAAAGGCCGAACGACCCAATATCTTGATGAGTTTTATTATTCTTAGCTGCCTCAGGGGATGTACAGAACAGCAGGGTAAACATCTTTTCCTAAGGAATAAGAATCACTGTTTATTATTTATAAAGGTGCCTAAAGTCACTAGGGGCTGCCAAGAAATTAAACATAAAACTGGGTCCTGTCTGCAGGTTTACAATCTCAGGGGAAGCGTCACAGCCCAGCGACAGAGAACCTGCTTTCCATGTACAAGGTCTCGGGTTCAAGTCCCTGGCATCTCCATGTAGAGATGGGAATGTCCCCAGCCCAAACCCCTGGAGAGCTGCTGCCAGTCAGTGTAGACAATACTGAGCTTGATGGACCAATGGCCTGATTCATTTTAAGGCAGCTTCCTAGGTTCCCGTGATTAAAAGCCCACCCTTCCTCTCCTCTGCCCCGAGATCTCTGCAAGTTCTGCCCAGACGAACCTTTCCTGGCACCTGAAATTTTGCTGGACATCGGCAAAGATTATCCTGTTTAATAATTAATAATAATAATAATAATAATACGGTAATTTTAACCCCCCCCCACCTGAGGTCACCACAGGCTGCCCTGTTGTCAAATGCCCTTCTGAGACTGTTATATGTATTTCCTCTTAAACGTCCCTGTGGGGGAACAGGCTTCACAGGCTTCTCAGAGGACCTTGGGGGCAGAGGCGCGGGTTCAAATCCATCCCACTTCTGACACCACGTGTGTTTGCCAGTTTGAACCTTGGACCTCTGGAATCAGGCTCCACAAAAAGGCATTGGCGATTCAGACTAACGTATATACAGTGGACGCTCGGGTTGCGAACGCGATCCGTGCGGGAGGCACGTTCGCAACCTGCGCCGCTGTGTCTGCGCATGCGTAAAGCGCAATTCAGCATGCGTGAGTGCCGAAACCCGGAAGTAACCTGTTCTGTTACCCGAAATCACGCAACCTGAAGCGGCCGTAACCTGAGGTATGACTGTACAAGGTAATATGCAACTAACTAACTTTATAAGTTAAACCGCAACCAAATAAAGGCAGCTCCCTGGACATGACTTCTAAGGATAGCGCTCCCGCAGAACTTGTGAAGAGGTCTGTGTGTGAGAGAGTGAGGGAAAGAGAGAGAGAGGGTTTGAGTTGTCTTTCGAGGGAGGCAACTGAGCCTGAATGCAGGGGGCCAGGAGCGAAATCTCAGGGAGACTTCATTCCCCTCCCTGGCTCCACACAGAGAGAAACAGCCATGTGGTTATTGCAAGAGAGACAGACAGACAGACAGACAGACAGACAGACAGACACACACACACACACACACACACACACACAGAGAGAGAGAGAGAGAGAGAGAGAGAGAGAGAGAGAGAGTTGTGCATGAACAGATTTTACGGCAGGTGACCAGGAAGGTGTGTTTGTGCGCAGAGCGGGACGGGCGGTGAGGTGAAGCGGCAAACGGCGCAAACAACTTACCCCGGGCAACGTCTTCTGCTCGTGAAGAGCACTTTGGGCCTTGAGAGCTGACTCGCGGGCGCAATAAGTCAGGAAGGCGCATCCTGGAAGAAAAAGAGGTGGGAATGTAATCCTCAGAGGTAGCAGCAGCCCCCAGCTTTAAAAGGAGATTAGACACATTTGTGAAGGAGGAGGAGAAGGCTGCCAGGGGCTACTCCTAGCCACGACGGAAGGCAGCATGCCTCTTGAATCCCACTTGCTAGGAAACCTAGGTGGGGAAGAAGAGGTTCTGTGTTCAAGTCCTGCTCAGGGGCTTCCCATCGAGGCACCTAGATGGCCCCTGTGAAAAGAGGACATTGGGCCCCTTTTGGACTGATTCACCCACAGGGATCTCCTTATGTACTAATGTTATCAACATAGCTGTCAACTTTCGGATTTGAAAATATGGGATTTTTTCTCAAACTTTCGGATTTGAAAATAAGGGATGCCGTGAGGGTGGTGCAATGGCACCAAGTAGCCTCACCACCCAGCACTCCAGAGGCTGCGCGCGAACGGGTGAGCGAAAGAGCGAGCGCATAGACGGCAGGCAGGCTGTCTGTCTGGTTGGGCCTGAGGGTCTGGCTGCACAAGGCATGCAAGCTCCGCCCCCAGTCGGTCTCAGACTCCTTATTGGCAGCCGAGCAACGCAGCTGAGGAGCCTCCCTGGCCGGCAGGGAGGGAGAGGAGCTGCTTCCTTTGAAATCCGGGAAATTTAAGGGATATCAACAATCCGGATAGCAGCGGGGAAACGGCATTGGAATAAGGGAGTTTCCCGCAAAAAAAGGGAGGGTTGACAGCTAGGGTTATCAAAGGCCTTCCTGGGCGCTAGGCATCGAGCACACACCAATAGTATCTGTCTTTATACATATGTAAGCAACCCACAATCTCAGAGGTGGAAGTGGGCACAACCAGCCGGCAAGCTACAAAATCTACTGATCCATCCACCTAGATCTAATTTATATACGGCCCGTCAGCTGAAGATCTCAGGGCGGTTCACAAGATAAAAATGCAGGATAAACGCACATATAAATCGTTAAAACAAAGACCATTAGGCATGCTGGCCACTGGGAGTTGGATTCCAGCAGCGTCTGGGAGGGCCGCACATTGTCCTCTCTGCCGCAAGGCTCCCATCTCCCGACTTCCCCTCCGATGCTCTGAGGCCTCACTTTGCTGCCATTGCAAACTCCACAGTCATACGTTGTTTACTTCTTTTTATTGCTTTTAATTTAATTTTTACTGCAGCAATAAAGTATCAAAACCAGCAACACCATACAATTCTCTGAAAAACCACCTTATGCAACGTTGCACAATATATACAGGTGCAACACTGTGTTTTATAGTTTTCAATCGTCTGCGAACTCCCATTTCTCAACAAACCTACGCAGTGAGAATCTTCCTTTGACTCTTATGTCCAGAACAAGATGAGACAGCAAAGCTCCTGCCCAAAGATGTTCATGCCAGTTGCGTCCTAAAGGCGGCCACTGCAAAAAGGCATTGCAGTCTTCTGCCATCCTCGGATACGTGGTTTTTGCTTCAATGGCAGAGTGTCAAAACTAACACCTGGGCCACCAGGGTTGAAATTCTCAATCAGCCACGAAGGTCACCAGGTGACCCTGGGCCAGATCCTGCCTTTCTCAGCCTGACCCACCTCATAGACTAGTTGTGAGGTTGGAAGTGGGGTGGGGAGAGCTGTGTACTTCACCTCAAGCTCTTCGAAGGAAAAGTGGGGTACAAAAGTAACATGACTTAGGTCTGGGTCACCTGAAAAAAATTATCTCCCTAAAAGACCTGCGGATTGTGGCATCTCTTCCTGGAGTCTATGACATTTAGCCAAGCTAAAGTTGTGATCTCTCAAAGACTGAGGGATATCGCTAGGCAAGAGGACATTGCTCTTGTGAAACCTGGGATGTATTTGGGGGAACAGATATCTCCGATTTCACCAGCCCCTTATCTGGCGGAAATCCACTATGTGGAATACCGTAGGCTCCTTACAGCCAGGGCCGGCGCTTCCATTTAGGCGAACTAGGCGGTTGCCTAGAGCGCCAAAATGGAGGGGGCGCTGGCCAGCCTGCCCGCCGCCCCCCGCCGCTGCCCCAACCAGCGGCGGAGCGAGCAGGTTGGGGTGAAAACCGCGATGACGGGGGCGCAAAAATGGAGGGGGCGCTGGCCAGCCTGCCCCTCGCCCCCCGCCGCCGCCCGGTGCCGCCCCAACCAGCGGCGAAATTGCGGCGGCGCGGGGCACCCGGTGGGCAGGGGGCGGGGCACCGTATGTCATGCGCAATGACGTCATGTGGCCCGCCCCCTCGCCTAGGGCGCCAAAAACCCTGGCACCGGTCCTGCTTACAGCCGCTAGGTTAAACGTTCTGGAATCGGCGGTTTTGTGGGGAAGGTTCAGGGGAGTCCCATACGCCCAGAGACTTTGCCCCTGTGCTCTGGGAGTGGTTGAGTCAACTGAACATATTCTTTGGATCTGCCCATTCTATGCAGATCTTAGACAAAAACTTATAGCTCCACTCCTATGCCAGCATAGCCCAGTAGACAGAGAAAGACTGGTTTTGTATTGGCTGAACAAGTTCACTGCAACAACAACCTTCTCGGTGGCCAAATTTCTTTTTTTGGCCTTTAAGCCTCGTAAGGCTAAAATTGACTGTATTGACACAGGTCTAAATGTATAATATACTTTTCGCTGTTTCTAAGTGTCACGCTTTTCCAGATGTTAACTTTTGTATGGATAATATGTGCTTTCTGACTGACGGTCGAATAAATGTTATTGGTTGATTGATCTCCCTAAACAAACCTGCCCAGGTGGTAAGATCCTTGGGTGGGCACCTTCTCTTGATCCCATCAGTATTCAAGGCATGGGGGGTGGTCACACCAGAGAAAGAGGAAGACTTTTCTGTGGCTGCTCCCAGGTTGTGGAATTCCCTCCCCAAAGGTGTCAGACTGCCCCCCTCTTGGTTATCTTTCTGCCTACCTTCCTGTCCAGACAGGCCTTTGGAAATTAAGGCGCAGGCTATGCTGATCATTAGGCTGCTGTCAGGTCAAACTGGATTTTAATTGCTGGTTCTAAAAACGTTTTAACTATTGTTTTAAACAAGTTTGTTTGTATTTTTGAACCACGCTTTTAAAATGTCATAAGCTGCCTTGAATCCCAGCTTGGGAGAAAGGTAGGATCCTGTGATGGCCTGGGATTCAGACTCAGATGCTGAACCTGAGGGATCCCAGCCTGCACAGGATTCCCCGCTTCCAGAACCAGCAGAGCTGGGGCTGGGGCCTGAGTCGGAAGGGGCCTCTCCTGTGCTGGATCCTCAGGTGAAGGCATCGGCTGAGTCTGCTCTGGCTCCTGATGGGATGGAGGACCCATTGCCTGCAGGTGCTCCACTCCCAGCCCTGTCAGGGGAAGCTGAGGTTGCCTCTGGGTCTGGTAACCCTCCAGCCTCTCCTGAGCTGCAGAGGCTCAGGGCAGAGAGGCGAAGGGAACTGAGTTCCCACAGGAGGAGTGCTCACCTCCAAGCCAGGAGAGACGAGTCACCAGAGGATCAGGGCCGCCCTATGCCTTGGGGCAGATAAATGCCGGCCAGCCCCAGCCCCAAGTTCCAGGAGCAACATGGTTGCTGCCCAGTTCCTGCTTGAAACCTGTCCTGCTTTCCTGCCTGAGCTCCTGACCCGCCCTGGTTCCCTGCTTGCCTACCTGTTCCCGACTTTGCCTGACTCCCTGCCCTGCACCCGGCTTCAGTGACTACGGACTGCCTTTACGATGCACCTCTGACCACGGACCGAACTTGGACCTCGCCTTTCGGGTAACCCACGGGACCAGCACAGATCCAAATCCATTAAGCAAGCAAACAAACAGATCATATCATTTATATATCCCACCTTTTAACTCTCAAAGGGACACACCTGCCCCAGCCCACGCCCAGGACAGTTCAAACTGTTCCAATCAAAGAAACGGGAAATGCATTCTAGCAGGCAATAACTTGAAAAGGAAAAGAAACCGTGAAAGGATTTTAAAACCAGGCTGAAAGCTGACATTGTCCCTGCTCGAAGACCCGTTCAACATCTCGGAGAAGAAAACGGGGACATTTTGAAAACGCCCCCATTGTGGCAGCGAGCGTCACTGCCAGGGTTATTATTATTGCACGCTGCCGAAGCCTTGGCGCTCTCTCTCTCTGCTATAGTCATTTGTACGGCGACAGCTTATCCTCTGCCAATTTAAAGGAGCAAAAGAGGTATTCATTCTTGGGGGAGGTAGAAGCAAAATCTACGGGGAACCAGATTTGTATCCCATACAGAGCGGCTGTAGGGACCCAGGTGGTGCTGTGGGTTAAACCACGGAGCCTAGGGCTTGCTGATCAGAAGGTCGGCGGTTCGAATCCCCGTGACAGGTGAGCTCCCGTTGCTCGGTCCCTGCTCCTGCCAACCTAGCAGTTCAAAAGCACGTCAAAGTGCAAGTAGATCAATAGGTACCGCTCTGGAGAGAAGGTAAATGGCGTTTCCGTGCGCTGCTCTGGTTCACCAGAAGCGGCTTAGTCCTGCTGGCCACATGACCTGGAAGCTGTACGCCGGCTCCCTCGGCCAATAATGCGAGATGAGCGGCGCAACCCCAGAGTCGGTCACGACTAGACCTAATGGTCAGGGGTCCCTTTACCTTTACCTTACAGAGCGGCTGGAATGCGCTCAGACCAGAGACAGTGAGCACCACCAAACTGGATGGCTTTTGAAAGAGGAGCAGGCAGATTCACGAGGCCACATCCCTCCTCTACTTTCAGATGCATTGGGTCCTATTTGTGGGCTTCCCTTTGAGGCATCTGGTTAGCCACTGAGAACACAAGAAGAGCCTGCAGGATCAGGCCATTGACCCATCTAGTCCAGCATCCTGTTCTCACAGTGGCCAACTAGCTGCCCCCATGGGAAGCCTGCGAGCAGAATTCGAACTCAAGAGCACCCCCACGCATGTGGTTTACAGCAGCTGGGTTTTCAGAAACATCGACGCCTCCCAACTGTGGGGGCAGAGCACAGCCATTATCGTTTTTATTATTTGTTGAATTTGTATACCACCCTACTATATCCATAGATCTCAGGGCGGTTCACAACATAAAATCACAATAAAAAACCCCACACACAAAATACTGATAAAAACAAAAACAAACTAATAATCCCCGCCTTCCACAACAAATTTTAAAAGAGCCTCGGATGTCAATCAGCCAAAGGCCTGGCCAAAGAGGAACATTTTTGCCCGGTTCTAGTAGCGAATGATAAAGCCTTATTTCTAGATCAGCTTGTAATCTGGTTTCGTAAAAGTGCTCCTGAAAATTCATCCGAGTTTTAAGGCGAATTTCTCCCAATGGACACATTATTCTTTTTTTTTTTTTTTTACTTGCAATTTTGCAAAACGTGCAGATCTGCCTCCTATGTGAGCGTCACCAGTTTCACTACTTAGAAGGGAAGGTGTGTGGCCCTTGGAAGGCTACCCAGAACGGAATGTGGCCTCTGGGAGGGAAGAGGTTTCCCATCTCTGGGATACGAATGCTGGGACCCACACTGTAAAAAAGAATTTGGCTCCGCTAGATAATGGGGTGGGAATTCAAGTCACCCCACCTGGCCGGCTGTCTCTGAGCTCCAAATCAAATTTTAACTCCACCTTAATAGATTCTTTTCATAGAATCCTAGAGTTGGAAGAGACCCCAAGGGCCATCTAGTCCAACCCCCTGCCAAGCAGGAAACACCATCAAAGCATTCCTGACAGGTGGCTGTCAAGCCTCTGCTTAAAGACCTCCAAAGAAGGAGACTCCACCACACTCCTTGGCAGCCAATCCCACTGTCGAACAGCTCTTACTGTCAAGAAATTCTTCCTAATGTTTAGGTGGAATCTTCTTTCTTGTAGTTTGAATCCATTGCTCCGTGTCTGCTTCTCTGGAGCAGCAGAAAACAACCTTTCTCCCTCCTCTATATGACATCCTTTTATATATTTGAACATGGCTATCCTATCACCCCTTAACCTTCTCTTCTCCAGGCTAAACATACCCAGCTCCCTAAGCCGTTCCTCATAAGGCATCGTTTCCAGGCCTTTGGCCATTTTGGTTGCCCTCCTCTGGACACGTTCCAGCTTGTCAGTATCCTTCTTGAACTGTGGTGCCCAGAACTGGACACAGTATTCCAGGTGGGGTCTGACCAGAGCGGAATACAGTGGTACTATTACTTCCCTTGATCTAGATGCTATACTCCTATTGATGCAGCCCAGAATTGCATTTTAAATAAAAGCACCCCCCCCCAAAAAAATGATATGATTTCTCACCTGGGCCGGATCGTCTGAACATCTTTCCAGCAGCCCGAAAGAAAAAAGCTAAAAATATATCTGTTGATGCAGCGCGTGAGACGGAAAGACAGGAGCTTCCCTGAAGATATTCTCACAGGAGAATTTTCCACACAGATCAACCACCCGGCGTCCTCACCCAAAGCGCAGAACACATCTACGTTTTGAAGCCACAATAATTGGGGCCACCGTGAAGTTGAAAATTCATCCAAACTGAGGGGGGCTGGATTTATAACAGGAATGTCAGAGAGAGGGACAGTGCCCCACCGGCCTCAGCCAGCCAGCCAGCCAACCTCCACCTTGCAGAGAATAGAAGCATGAGCTGAAAGGGACCCCGAGGGTCATCTAGTCCAACCCCTTGCAATGGAGAAATCTTTTGCCCAAGGCTCGAACCCACGGCCCTGAGATTCAGCATCTCATGCTCAACTGGCTGACCTGCCTGCCCTATATCTCACAACCCATCCATGGGGCGACTCTGCCTGCCAGCTCTCCCCTTTGGGTGTTGCCCCTTGGAGAACTTAGCGGGGGGGGGAGGAAGAGAGAGATAGGGAGAAAACAGGAATGAGTTGGCTCCGCCTCTCCTTGGCTCTGGCTCCACCTACTGCCAAGTTCTCTGCCTTGCGCCCTGCCAGGCCCAACGGGCACCAGTTGCCACTGACTGGAGGGCAGAAATGGTGAGCCACTGCGGTGGGTGTCAGACTAGGCCCTGGGAAACCTGGGTTCAAGACCCCACTTGACCACAAAGCTCACTGGGTGGCTATGGGTGGCTATAGTCTCTCAGCCGAACCTACCTCACAGGGTCGTTGTGAGGATAAAATGGAGGCAGAGGAGAACTATGCAGGCCTCTTTGAGCTCCTTGGAGCAAAGGTGGGGCCTTCTTGGTAGTGGCACCCGCCCTGTGGAACTCCCTCCCACCAGATGTCAAAGAGATAAACAACTACCTGGCTTTTAGAAGACATCTGAAGGCAGCCCTGTTTAGGGAAGCTTTTAATGTTTGATGGATTATTGTATTTTAATATTATGTTGGAAGCCACCCAGAGTGGCTGGGGAAACCCAGCCAGGTGGACGGGGTATAAAAAATAAATTATTAAATTATTATTAAATATAACACTGAAATAAGAAATTTTGTAATTATTACCGGCAGATGTTGTGAAACCTAAACGCCCCTGAACCCTCGCACCTTGGCTCCGAAATAACCATGCAGTTAGAAGCATTTATAAACCTCTTAATTTTTTAAAAAAAGCTTCTGAGCATTGTGCAATTATTTAAAAACCCCAAACAGTATTGGTAAAAGAAAAATTAAAAAAACCCAAACAGCATTATGAGTTTGGAGAGGGGGGCAGATCCCCCTAAATGTGTTATGATGTAATAAAGTTATAATTGATCAAGGTTTGGTTAGGCTTTGCCAAAGTTGCACAGGAACCCCTTGGACTGAGTTATGGTAAGGAGTCAAGCCAGCTGGGCAGAGAGAGAGAGAGAGAGAGAGAGAGAGAGAGAGAGAGAGAGAGAGGGATGATAGATATAGATTATGATGACGATGATAGATAGATAGATAGATAGATAGATATAGATAGATATAGATAGATATAGATAGATATAGATGATGATAGATGATGATAGATGATAGATAGATAGATAGATAGATAGATAGATAGATAGATAGGGATAGATGATAAATATAGATATAGATGATGATAGATAGATAGATAGATAGATAGATAGGGATAGATGATAGATAGATAGATAGATATAGATAGATGAGAAAGAAAGAAAGAAAGAAAGAAAGAAAGAAAGAAAGAAAGAAAGAAAGAAAGAAAGAAAGAAAGAAAGAAAGAAAGAAAGAAAGAAAGAAAGATAGATAGATCCTGGATGGGCCATCAGAGGGCAAAACTCAGAGGGGCACCTTAGTCCACCAGGAACTATAAGGTAGTGTTTGGGTTTATGTTTGGGCTTTATGACTTCTGCCGGTTTATTCTCCGCATGGTTTGTTTCTATTCTTAGAAGCACTAATGATTCAACAGTGCCGTGCGTGCTGTAAATGAATTCAGTCATCCTTGACGTTACCTGGAAGAGCAAACCAGGTGTGTGTCTCCAGGTGACAGTGAGATAGCAAAGAGCCAGAGACCTTCATTGACTACTCCTGAACTGCAGGACTATTTAAAAAGGATCAAAGAGGGTGGGGGGTGGGGAAGCCCCAATCCGTGTTTCACTTGTGGGTTTTCCTAACTGAGCATCTCTCCTTCCCCACAATGAAACTGAGTCTATTTATTGGAATGGTAATCCTTCGCCACAATGAAAACAGGCCTGTGGATTTCTACGCATATCAGAGGCATGAATCTTTTTTTCAAAGAAAGAGGGCTGTCATTTGATGAAGGTACCTTTGAGTCTTCCCCTCACCACGGATTACTTTGCTGTCCTACACAGGGGCCACCTTATTGACACTGCTTTCACCAACCTTGCATGCACTTCAGGATAGATAATGCTAAAGCTATTTTGGGTCCTTTGCATACTATTCCTTGCTTTTTCCTGTAGGACTAATTATTACTATTATTATTATTACTGGAAGGTGAGAGGGAAATCTGTCGCAAAGGGCAGCTCAAAATGATCACAGGGCCAGAACCGCTTCTCTAGCGGGGGGGGGGGATTTTCCAGCCCATGGGCCAATCTTGGTCCACATGGGGAGGGAGCCCAGTTTGGCCAATGAGGCCATTTCCCCAAACCACACCCACCAGTCAATCAACTGACATCACCAGCCGATGGGCAGGGTTCAATCCTGCTGCTTTGCCCGTGCATTCCTTGCAGAGAACGGCCTGGAAAAAGCAGAATTCGTGCCCAGAGCAAGACTGAACTCTCCACTTATCAGCTCAGCTCCTGCTTGCGGGGGGGGGGGGGGTTCCCACCGGTTGGCCCCCGTGAGAACAGGATGCCGGACTAGATCGCTGGTTAGATTCCACAGAGACATTTGTTGTTGTTTTTTACAGGCGCAAACATTTCGGGCGGCTAGGCAAAGAGGAGCAACACACGAGAGATCCGACCTATATACAGAACGAAAAACCCACATTGCACCGCCCTATGGCGAACCGAGTGCCAGGCCAGGCGATCACGTTTTCCTGGTGGATCCTTGTCCTTCCTGCCTGTCATTCCCAGCTCGCCGCTGCGGAGTTCATGCATAGTTTGAAAGGCGGAAAAACTTGCTCCAGAGTGATTCTCTTCGCCCCCATTCCCCCCTCCCTCCCCCCGCCACCCTTTTTCAAAAATTCATGAGCAAAATATGTTCCTTTTCTTGCAAGCTGCAGTGCTGAGTTCTATATTTAGATCCCCTGCCAGCGAGCCTGTCGCAAGGAGCAGCGAGGCGGAAAAGCAAAAGCCGTCACACTCCAGCGGGCCCATCTTGCGGCGCCACGTCAGCTGAGCGGACAAGCCGCCGGCAGCAGCTTTCCTGGGAGAGAGGGGGAGGGGCTGCATCCAGGACCAGGAGATGGCTCTGTGCAGCGTCGTCAGTTGATGCTCCCCTGGGCCGAGTAGGAAAAAGCTGCCCGCAAGTGACCGGCACATTGGCAAAAGAGGTGGATTGATCCCTGCCCCTGCTAACCAGTGTGCTGCAAACTGAAATGTGGAAAGGGGCAAACAAAAAAAACCCCACTGTGGACTAGAAACTTGAGGATTTGTGTCAGACCGGTAAGCAGCAAGTCTGGAAGTCCCTGCTTCAAATTTCACCCTGCCCATAAACAGCACATCATACAGAGATACGACAGGCACAGTCCTCCACGGACAGGAATTTCTCCCGTGTCTCTGCACCAGAAGTGAACGAAGGCAAAAGTCGCGCCCAGTGCAGAGGTGAAGCAGAAAATTCTGCCCTCCTGCAGAGGCTGATGGGAAGGAGGGACGCCTAGAACAAGGACTCATCCAGAGAGGCAGTGGGCAGCCCTCCTCTTTGAATAGGTGCTTTTGAGCTCCATGGCTTTATTGATTATTCCCCCCCCCCCCGAGACACACCAATGCTCCTCTAATGCTGCCCAGGTCTCTAAGATCCTGACTCTGAAGCATTGTTTTAAAGTTCTTCAAGAGAACACCTACGAAGTCTCCCCCCCCCCAAAAAAGAGGGAGGGAAACAAATCTTTAACACCGAAGATGTGGGTAAGAAGAAATTTCAATTAATAAAATACAAACAACTTATCAACCTGACAATTTTTTTTAAGTACACCGTCCAACAGAGAAGCATAGCGCATGTTGGGCTCAAGGGATTAAGATGAGTTCAACGAAGAGAGGGGCTGTGGGTCACCGTCACCCTGGCAAAGAGAGAAAATGCATTTTAAAAACCCTGTGCCGATAAACGGCAGAGTTTGTCGCTTGCATGAATTATGCAAATGAGCTGCTCTTTGCATAATCTATTCTGTTTCTTCCTCCGCCAAGCAGGCGCGCAAACCTCGGTTGCTGGAACACGAGTGCTCAGACGCTACAGAGACTTGAAAGGGAGCCCTGAGGGGGGGAACACACTTTGTACACGCACAGAGTGAGGCCTCTGTGATTGCTCCTTCATATTTTCAATGGTGGAATCCTGACATTCAGAAAACAGATGCTTAAGCCCTTGCTGGGCCCTTAGAGGGTGCAGAGCAGACAGAAATCCAACTGGTGCACTGGCCTTATAGCTGCCTGTCAAATTTTATTTTATTTTTTGGCCTGTCGTGACTCTGCTATAAGGATAGAAAAGGAGATCTCCAACCTTACGGAGGCCCGTTTGGAAATCTAAGGAACAGCCATGGGCACCACAAAACCGTTTTCAAAGAAGAAAAAAGTGATCACACTTAGGAACACAATACCCAAAGAGGAGAATCACCTACATCAGGGGTCAGCAAACTTACCGCGCCTCGGTCTCTAGCGCTGATCGCGCGGCGGACCGGAGGACGGGGGAGCGCGTGCCCACACACTGTTTCTGGCACACTTCCGGGTCGGAGGAGCACCGGAAATAGCTTGTGCGCATGTGCACGGGCCTCCTCCGACCCGGATGTGCACCGGAAATAATGCTTGCGCATGCGCACAAGCTATTTCCGGTGCTCCTCCGACCCGGAAGTGGGCAGCCGCACAGTGCAGCGTCGGTAAGAGCGGGCGGCAGCAGCAGGAGGCGGGGGACGCCACGGGCCGGATAAACAAGTCCCCTGGGTCTTATCCGGCCTGCGGACCGTAGTTTGGGGGAAGCCTGACCTACATGCACCCGAAAACAACTGTAACAGTCAGACAAAAAAGGAGGCAATGCCCACCCAAAAGCAGGCAAAACGCCCCCCCCCAACGGCCAGCAAACAGACAAAAAAATATGGGGCACCAACGTTGGGTGAAGAGGCACTAGATTTTATCTGAGTTCCACTCAGACTAGACGCACTGAAGTGACTGAACCATGGGTAGGCAAACTAAGGCCTGGGGGCCAGATCCGGCCCAATCGCCTTCTCAATCCGGCCCGCAGATGGTCTGGGAATCAGCATGTTTTTACATGAGTAGAATGTGTGCTTTTATTTAAAATGCACCTCTGGGTTATTTGTGGGGCATAGGAATTTGTTCATTTTTTTCTTCAAAATATAGTCCGGCCCCCCACAAGGTCTGAGGGACAGTGGACCGGCCCCCTGCTGAAAATGTTTGCTGACCCCTGAACTAGATGGTCCAGAGGTCTGATATTCTGAGGCCATTGATTTGCCCTGGGTAGGATTCACATTGGATACAATTAATTGTGGGGGAAGACATGGCAAGGCAAGGCTGCACCCCACTTTCCAGCCCCACCCATGGTTTTAAAAGGTGGCAAAGGCCATCAATATATATGTGTTTGAGAGTAGATATATATATGGATGTCCATGGGGGTGAGTTGCCCCCAAAATGAACCCTACTCCCCAGATTCCCAGAGCATTCGAAGAACCTAAGATGTACTGAACATATTTTTATATCTCACTCTAAACAGGAATTTGCAGTCTTGGAAACTGCTTCACACCTAGGAAGAGGTCGTTTTCATTTGGGGAGAAAAGACTTGGGAGACCAAAAAGCACACACCTTTGCATGTGAATTTCTGCCTAAAAAAACGGTGGACAATTCGCTTTAGTATGGGAGGCGGAAACAATTATTATTCCCACCGACAAAAATACATATATTAATCCTGAAAAGAAAAGCCGTGAAAAAGAGAAAAGAGAAAATAATAATATTAGTACACCTGTGTGACTTCCTTCCTCCAATACTCATCATCCCTTAAACTTTAAGTTCTTATTTACATTGCATCGTATACATCTCACCTTTAATGTTCTCAATATATTAATTTTTCCTAGGTCTACTTTCCAAACTTAACCTAAACATACTAACATGTTTTCCTTAGAACAGCGTTTACTCATGTACTCTTCAAAACATTATTATTAATTTCTTATTGTTATTATTCAAGGCCTAGAGGAGGCCAAGTGAACCTGGAAACTTCAGGTGGGACCTGGAGGTCTGGAAACCCTAATATACATTCTCTCTCTGTGTGTTCCCTGATTGTTTGGGCTTTAATTTGCAGTCCCTTGGGGGGCCTGTCTGCATCCAGCAATGCAGTTGGAACAGCAAGGATCTTTCTATTGGCTTCTGAGCAACCATCTCGACCCCAGTCTGCCTTCACCGCAAACTTCTACCCCTGAACACTAGAGTCTTTTGCTGACAACGCCTGTCTGTTTGCAAAACACAATTTTCTTTCTTTCTTTTAAATCAGGCATCCCCAAACTTCGGCCCTCCAGATGTTCTGGACTACAATTCCCATCATCCCTGACCACTGGTCCTGTTAGCTAGGGATCATGGGAGTTGTAGGCCAAAACATCTGGAGGGCCGCAGTTTGGGGATGCCTGTTTCAAATGATGGTTGCATCTACATATCACAGAGCATGGAAAAATAGCGGGGGGGGGGTCGCACTTTTTCCCATTCGTTCCCTAAATCAGATCAACTGAGCAACACACACACACACACACTCTACAGCCATAGCCTGTAAGAGCTCTCTGGTTTCCATGAGACCAGATTCACATGGTTCCACTCACGAAGAGATAGATCATCTCAGTAAACTTCACAGCAGCCACTTAAGGTGGGCCTGTCGTATTGTATCCTCATAGCAAAATTTAATTATCCAAGTGACAGCTAGTCTTCACGCAGCGGAAGCAGCAGCACCCATGCATTAAGAGAGAAGGAGTTGCAAGCTTGGGAGAACTCTAAGGAATTTAATGTATAAAAAAAAAACTTGCAGGGGAGACCAAGAAGTGTGTGTGTTGAGGGGGGCAGAAAAACTTGGGAAAAACAAGCAAGAGGGGGAACAGAATAGGGTATCTTAGCGAACTGGAAGCCTTGGCAGGAGTGTTCCATGCTGCAACATTTTGTTGTAGACCCCTTTTGTTACCCATATATTACAATTTTGGGGTGGGGTGGGATTAGGGATGGGCAGATGTGTCAGTTTTCAGTTTCTCATTTCCCCCCCCCCCAAAAAAAGATTTTCAACCTGAGGTGGAATTGTGGAGAACTGAACTTCAAATTCCACCTCAGGTTGAAAATCTTTTTTTTTTTTTTAAGGTCCTCAAGAAAATTCACCGGTATCTTACCGGTAGTGCAATTTTCTCCTAATATCCACATGCTCACATGCAGTTTTAGCCTAAGGCACATATTTTAGCAAAGCAGTTCCCCCTAATACAACATGTATTTGTACATTATATGCATTCTTATGCACACTTTACCACAGTATATGCATTTATGTACACATCATTTGGGTGGGAAACTGCATTGCAAAATTTGAAGGGGTGTGAGTTTTGCAGAAGGGCTGCATTTTGGTCCGTGAATTGTTTTGGAAAGTGTGAATTTAGTAGGTTTTGCCTTTAAATGAGAACTCTTTGTCGAATTTGTCCCCCTATCCTGTGGTTGCTGAGTGACAGCAAATTATCTAGAGGCATTCCAAAGATTTCTGTGTGCCAGACAAGTTCCATTGGCCTCTGGTACCATTTACATGGAATTTTCACAAGTTTGATTTTGTCAAGCCAGTCTAAGAAATCTGTCCCAACTGACGCCCCTCTCCTTTATTCAACTCTGCAAGGCCCAGGACAGTGATGGCTAACCTTGACACTCCAGATGTTTTGGGACTACAACTCCCATCATCCCTGACCACTGATCCTGTTAGCTAGGGATGATGGGAGTTGTAGTTCCAAAACATCTGGGGTGTCAAGGTTAGCCATCACTGGCCCAGGACTTCCTTTGCACCTAGCCTAACCTATCCCCCGTTTCTCAGACGAGGGGATGCCAACTGACCATGAAAAACCCAGGCTAGTCTGCTCCTGCGCCCATTTCAGCAGGCTGATTTGCAGGGAACTAGGAAGTGAAAGGGGACGTGGATGGCGCTGTGGTCTAAACCACAGAGCCTAGGGCTTGACAATCAGAAGGTCGGCGGTTCGAATCCCTGCGACGGGGTGAGCTCCCGTTGCTCGGTCCCTGCTCCTGCCCACCTAGCAGTTCAAAAGCACATCAAAGTGCAAGTAGATAAATAGGTACCACTCCAGCGGGAAGGTAAACGGCATTTCCGTGCGCTGCTCTGGTTCACCAGAAGCGGCTTTGTCATGCTGGCCACATGACCCGGAAGCTGTATGCTGGCTCCCTCGGCCAATAATGCGAGATGAGCGCCGCAACCCCAGAGTCGTCTGTGACTCCAAGTGTGGTCTGACCAAGGCAGAATAGAGTGGGACTATTACTTCCCTTGATCTGACACTGTACTTCTGTTGATGCAGACTAGAATAGCATTAGCTTGTTGGGGTTTGGGGGGGGGGAGGGTGCTGTTTGTTTGTTTGTTTGTTTTTGCAGAGGAGGGCTCCCAAACTTCTAATCATTCCGTTTTTTGGCAGAGGGTCCAGGCTAGGCCTTTGGGAACATTATTTCAGGTCTTTTCCTTTTTTTCAATCAAGTGGTATATAAATCTTAAGAAATAAATAAAACAAATAGTTCACAAAGGCCTAAGCAACTTGGTTCTAAAGTTACCAGGGGACTGCCTGATTCCACCTCGATCACCAAGATCGTCTGATGGGCCGCCTCTGGTGGTTCTCCCCAGGGGTTCAGCTGGCCTTAACTGACCCTTTAATGCAGCGGGCTCTGCCCTGTGGAACTCCCTGCCTCTGGAGGTTCAGATGGAACCACCCCTGACTTCTTTCAGGTGTCTTTTGAAAACTGAATGCTGCTTAGACAGGCCTTCCCAAGATGAGCTTCTCTTTTCCACCATCCACCGAGGTCCTATTGACGTTTCCAAATTTATTTTTTACGGATATTTATAAACGTGGCTACATGGTGTTTTTGACATGTTGTAAGCCGCCTTGAAAAAGTGGGTTATAAATTGGCAAATAAATGAGCTGTACCGGAACAGGCAATGGGGGTAGGGTCCTTTTTGGCTTCCCAGAAGGACCCAGCTGTCCGTTGCAACGGAAACAGTGTGTTGGGTCTAAACGGGCCTCCCTTGGGCTTGATCCAGCAGGGGTCCTTGAAACTCTCCCAGGCCACGACATCTGAGCCAAGAGAGAGAGAGGGGAGGCCTGTCTGTCTTTAAGCCCATCTACCTGTCTCTCCTTTCCTTGTTTGCTTAGTTAGTTAATATGCTCCTACATTATAACGAGCCATTCCCGTTGGGGCAATTAAGAGATTAAATTTGGCAGCTGTTCCTGTTCGCTCTGATTTGGCAATTTCCGTATCCCTCCCCCACCCCCAGCCCCAAATTGGGGGTTGAGCAGAACCAGCTATCACGCTGCCCTGGGCAAAATTAATTCCATATCTCTCCCTCTCTCACCCCCCCCCCCCCAATGCCTCTCTTCCTCAGATCTTGCTGTACCAAACTCAGCAGCAGAGTTGAATCTTCTGCACCAGTTTTATAGAATGAGAGAGAAATGGACTGCCGGGGGGGGGGCAGGAGACCAGGCACGAGAGCTCCCCCTGGCTTGGGAGTATTTGTCCTGAGAGGGGTGGGGTGCTTCTCCCCCCACAAGATTTTCCTTATTAGCTAGCCCCCCCCCCTGAGATTCTGCTGCACACACCCACCACAAGCAACCACCTGAACTAGCGAAATAAAGGCCTCCTTCATCATTTCCCAAAGATCCATCCCAAAGAGTTATCTAAAAGCGTCCATGCAATGTTGCACAGCTGGCTGGAGCCGATAGGAATTGTGGTCCAAAACACTTGAAGGGCTCCGGTTTGGCAAAGCCTGCCCTATCTTTCCTTTAAAAGAAAACCACCATCAGCTGTGCTTCAGTGTTCCCCTTATTTTGGGGGTGTATACAGACAGAACGGGACGCGGGTGGCGCTGTGGGATAAACCACAGAGCCTAGGGCTTGCCGATCAGAAGGTCGGCGGTTCGAATCCCCGCGACGGGGTGAGCTCCCGTTGCTCAGTCCCTGCTCCTGCCAACCTAGCAGTTCGGAAGCACATCAAAGTGCAAGTAGATAAATAGGTACCGCTCCGGCGGGAAGGTAAACGGCGTTTCCGTGCGCTGCTCTGGTTTCACCAGAAGCGGCTTAGTCATGCTGGCCACATGGCCCGGAAGCTGTACGCCGGCTCCCTCGGCCAGTAAAGCGAGATGAGCGCCGCAACCCCAGAGTCGGTCATGACTGGACCTAACGGTCAGGGGTCCCTTTACCTTTATACAGACAGACCAAGGAAATAAAAGCCCCACAACCATTCCAGATTTTATTTTTGATTTATCTCGGCACACGGAGGACACCTGTACAAATCCTCCTGGAAAAGGAGGCTGACTTTGCCCCTTGAATTGTTTAAAATATTGCAAGTTATATAAAGACAGGGTGGTATAAGTTACCAGACCCTCCTGCTGTCCCATCTCCCTGCCCTGTGGTACCCGGAACCTGGGGCTGTTTGCTGTAGATTTCAGAATTTTATGATCAGACAAGATCAGTAGGTAGATCCTAAACACGCTGGAGGCTCCCTGCCTTCTGACTTTCAACCACCCTGTGGTTTGGCCCTCCCTGTCCTCTTCCTAGCCCTGAGAACACAGCAGGGAGGAGGTTGGGGGCAACCGAGAATTAGTTGGCTCCGCCCATCGTTGGCTCTGGCTCCGCCTACTGTGGGCCTCCCTGCCTCCCACCCCACCAGTCTCCATGGGCACCAACCACCAGTGTCTAAAGATTAAGGGTGCAAGACAGAAGGAGACCCCCCCGAGCGTGTTTACTCAGAAGCAAGCATCTCAGGTTTGGGCGAAGCTTGCTTCAGAGTACCAGTAAGAACGGTTTTAGGAATGTCAACTGGGAGCACCATCCCACACAGGTGGACTCAGAAGGAAGTCCCACTGCGATCAACAGGGCTAGTTCCCAGGTAAGTCTAGAGTTCAACCTCCCTGTGTGTCCCTGTATAATGGAAAGTGAGAGACCATTCAGTTCTGGGTTATGTAAATAACTTGTTTGGCTTTTGGAATTGGAATTTGGAAGGAAGAAGGCGGCAAGCTCATTGCCAAAGCTTTGTGGTTGTTAGGTGGATAGTATATACCGGTAGACTATGGGTAGGCAAACTAAGGCCCGGGGGCCGGATGCGGCCCAATCACCTTCTAAATCTGGCCTGCGGATGGTCTGGAAATCAGTGTGTTTTTACATGAGTAGAATGTGTCCTTTTATTTAAAATGCATCTCTGGGTTATTTGTGGGGCATAGGAATTCATTCATCCCCCCCCCCCAATATAGTCTGGCCCCCCACAAGGTCTGAGGGACAGTGGACCCGACCCCTGCTGAAAAAAGTTGCTGACCCCTGCTACAGACATACCAACTTCTTACTTCTATGCCAGGGGTGGGGAACCTTTCTGGTCTGGCCATCAGACCAGATCGTTCTCTCCCCACCCCTGCCAGACCTAATTTGACAGGTAGGTGGGACCAATCACCTGTCAATCATCTGACATCACTTTGACATCAGATGTTCCAAAAACACATTTGCAAGTGGCCCTTTGCTGCTATTTAAACCTCAAAAACCTTAGTTATACTGAAGGCCAGGCTTCCTCAACCTCAGTCCTCCAGATGTTTTGAGACTACAATTCCCATCATCCCTGACCCACTCGTCCTGCTAGCTAGGAATCATGGGAGTTGTAGGCCAAAAACATCTGGAGGGCCGAGGTTGAGGAAGCCTGCTGAAGGGTCTTCTTCCCCTGGTTTGATCCACCAGCTCCGCTGAAATCCTGTCTTTCTATCAATTTAAAAGCCACAGAGGCGTTTAGTTCTTTAGATTAGGATGGTGGCGGGTTAGGATCAGCCATGATAGACGCAGGATGTGTGAAATGGGAACCTAACACCTTAGCCGTCAGGTACGCTAAAGCAATGAGGTGCATTTGTTTTCCCATGGAGAGATTTCGCTTCTAAACCATGGCAGAGTCAGGGGTACTTAGTACAAACTCACACCAGCTAATTATTATGCATTGATTATGTTTATTAACCCCCCTTTCCTCCAAGGAGCTCAAGGCAGCATGCATAGTTCTCCCTCTCCCTGCTTTACCCTCGCAACAACCTTGCGAGGGAGGCTAGGCTGGGAAACAGAGAATGGGCCCCATGTCACACCCAGTGGATGAATGGGGTTCTGGAACCCTAGCTTACCACCACAACACAACTGGCTCAAGGCATCCACAAACATGAAGAAAAGAGTACTGGGGGAGGAAGGAGGGACAACAATTTGCCTGGGACAAGGGCCAGGAACGCGGGTGGCGCTGTGGGTTAAACCACAGAGCCTAGGGCTTGCTGATCAGAAGGTCGGCGGTTCGAATCCCCGCAATGGGGTGAGCTCCCGTTGCTCGGTCCCTGCTCCTGCCAAGCTAGCAGTTCGAAAGCACGTCAAAGTGCAAGGAGATAAATAGGTACCGCTCCGGCGGGAAGGTAAACTACATTTCCATGCACTGCTCTGGCTCGCCATAAGCGGCTTAGTCCTGCTGGCCACATGACCTGGAAGCTGTATGCCGGCTCCCTCGGCCTATAGAATGAGATGAGCGCCACAACCCCAGAGTCGGTCACGACTGGACCTAATGGTCAGGGGTCCCCTTTACCTTTGAGGGCCAGGAACGCAGAATGTGCCCAGGAAACTGAGGGCGAGCATCCTGCCTCTGTTGGCATAGCCATTGCGGCTAGCAGCCAGTCATAACCCTGCCCCTCCATGATTACAAGCCTGATCCTCTGAGCAAGGGTAGCCATGTGCTGCCCTCTAAATCCTGCTGGACTACAACTCCCATCCTCCTTGCCTGTTGCTGCACTGGCTGCTGGGCGTGAGGGTCAGAGGACCCCCTGAGAGGCCTGGTCAGATGTGGTGGTGGGGGAAACAACCACACTCTGAACTGAAACGGCTTCTCCTCAGAACACCCAACCTTTCCCCTTGTTCAGCTACTGAGAAACTGAGGCTACTCAATGAATTCTAACCAAAAAAAAATTCAAACTGCAGAGTATTAAAGATTTAGAATATGCTTGCGTTTTCCCAGACCTGGAGGTTTGTCCTCCGCCCCCAAGCCTTGCATGCAAAATCTGAGGGAATTGGTTTGTTAATTGATCTTATTTTATTGCCAGTGTTTTGAAACACCAAACCTCCAATACCATCAAACATGAAATTTTAACTCCTGCTCAAACATCCTGTTTATTATTTTTTTTGGGGGGGAGGGATATCCCACGCCCTGCAACTTCCAACATACTCAGACTCTAGGCCTGAATCTTGATTCATTTCCCTTCCCACAAAGCTTGCCAATTCCCTTTTCTGCCCTTGCTCCTCCGCCTTTAATAGCAGCTCAATTCATTGGAACTTGGGGTGGCATGGCAGGTGTGTGTGGGGGGGGGGAGATATTTTTTCCATGGCACTGGAGATAAACATGGTCCCCTTGTAAACACTTGTCAACTGAACCCTTGTCCGAGTCACAGAGGCACAGGCTGACCCCCCAAAGCTGACAACTTCCGACACCTACCAAATATCATTTACAATAAAACGAAGAGAAACAAACAAACAAACAAACAAACAAACAAACAACAAACCCAAGAGCCTCACACCTGGTTATTCTGTTCCCAGCTGGCCTGATGGGTGATCAGTTCTGTTTCCCTAGACTTCACAGACAAGAGCAGCTTCAAATGGGCTCAGCAAATGTTACTTCGTTTTCTTATCGCCCCCTCTCCCAGCAGTTTACGAAGCCAAAACAATTTTTCACAGAACGGTGCCGCAAACACCTGCCAAACAACGTCCATTAATCAGGGTTCTGGATCAGCAAGCCCCGACACATACAAGACGCCTCTTGCCTCCCGCCCTAACGGCTGCCAAAATTTGGATGCTGATGAAATCTCAAAATTAAGGGAAGATGGACCTCATGAATTTTTGCCGCTTTAAAAAAGACCCCCCCCCAAAAAAACCAAAAAAACCCTTCATGTTCTTAATTATACTCCATTCCCTTCCTTGTGTTCCTTCAGGGTCTACTATATGGATTTTGCTCTGCTATCTCTTCCCTCTAAAGCAGCACTTGAGGGCAAAGCAGTGTTTACGAGCCGGCATCACAGGGAAAAATAATAATAATAATCCTATATTGCAACTTTTCCTGCCGCTCACCAACAAAAGTTTGATGCGTCTTGAAATGTGATTTTAAATACAATTTAAACAAAATAATTTCAGAGTTGGCTACTCTCTTACACAGCTGATAATAAAGGCCTGGGAAGGGGAGGCAGCCACAACGAGGGGCAGTTTTGTTGGGGAATTTGGAGGGGGAATGATCCTGCAAAAATAATAAAAACCACCCAAGAAAGATGAAAGCTTTCTTGTTCTGAAAACCAAGAGGTCTCCGGAGTTCTGTTGAGCAGGCGTGCTTAAACCTGGAAATCGTTCCAGGGGCTGCCATTGTGTCCCCCAGCACTGAGCTTCAGCTAAAATTACACATTGTTTCCTCTTCAAAAAAGGTGGGTTTTATTTCAATTTCAATTTTTTTTTAAAGAAAAGACAAAACTTGATAAGGTTACAAAAATTCAGAAGCTCTACTGTCACAGGTATATATATATATAAAAAAACACCGTGGATTTATTTAGAGACACTTTAAGAGCAGAGGCAGCAATGAAGCCCTTTCTGAAAGGGGTGGCTTGACCCCTCCCCCCCTTTTCAACTCCAAAAAGAAAACATAAAAGAGGAAATGAACTGGAGAAAGGGTCTGCTATCTTTTGCCCCCCCCCTCTCTCACACACAAACACACCAAGCTCAAAGTCAGTGGGAATCTGCTCAAAACACCCTCCCCGCTAAACGATTCCTGCTCCCCTGCTAAGTTAGGTCTTCCTCTGCAGCTGGCTTTCGAACCTTACTCCATGTGACTTCAAGAAATCAGAATCTAGATGCACCCCCCCCCTCCATCCCATCGACAGGCAAGTCTCTCTAACCCCATCCTGTGGATGGTTAGACCAGTGTTTCCCAACCAGTGTGCCTCCAGATGTTTTGGGACTACAACTCCCATCATCCCTCGCTAGCAATACCAGTGGTCAGGGATGATGGGAATTGTAGTCCCAAAACATCTGGAGGCACACTGGTTGGGAAACACTGGGTTAGACATCCAGAGCTCTATGTATGGTGCCCAATTGCGGGGGGGGGGGCGCGAGGGGAGGGGGAAGAAATCTACTGGCTCTCTACCTCCGGCCATCTGTTACCATCTCCCGTCCCCCCCCCCACTCCTCCTGGAAAAACCGCTTACCCTCAAATGCCTTGCTCTGACAGCCCCCCCTAAGCCTAAAAACTCCACGCGTAACGCTCGCCAGGGACGAGCCGGGCGGTGCTTTGTGAACGACGAATTTATCTGTCCTTTTTGTTCCCCCCCCCCCCGGTAGTACAATTCCAGGCGATACTTTGAGTTCAGGATTCCCCCCACCCTCCTTCTCCTCTTCCTCTTTCTTCTCTTCTCCCCCCCCCCCCCGAAGTACTGTCCCCTCCGGCTTTGTTGTCCTTCGCGCGCTCCCTTAGCCTCTTCCTCCATCCCAGCGCCTCCGACGCGCGCCTTACCTTTATGCATGCCGGTGTATTTATCCTTTATGACTGTCAACTCGTAGATTTTGCCGAACTGCTCGAAGATAGGCTTAAGGTCCTTCTCCTCTAAATTCCGGGGGATTTGTCCAATGAAAAGTTTGATGGCGTCTGGTTCCTTCATTGGTCCAAAAAGGAGCAAGCTGGAGCGAGCCTCGAATTCAGAATGTTCACCAAAAAAGAAAGGAAGGAAGAAAGGAAGGAAGGAGGGAGGGGGGGAATCACGCCGGAACAAAACAAAGAAAAAAGAAAAGGGGGGAAAAGAGCAGAAAATCCCAAACTGGACTTGGTCGTCTTCGTCGTGTTTTTGTGTGTGGAAACAAAGAGATCAAAAGCCGGCAGCAGTTTGGGAGACAAAATTTCCCTCCAATCTCGCTTTAATTGAACGGCATTTCCGCCTGCCTCGCTTCTCTCCCAAATCCTTCAATTATTATTATTTTCTTTTTTTAAAAAAAAAAAAAGGACGAGGAAGTGTGGTGGGGGGACGAGAAAGAGAGGGACAGAGAGATTTCCCTTCCTTTTTTCCCCCCCGGGTGCAAAAAAATACAATAAAATTCCTATTTAAAAGATAAAAATAAAATAATAATTCTTTCTTTTTAAAAAATGCAAAGAGTTCTACGATTCGGCCTTATCCCAGGGTCGTGGGCAGCCCCCAGACCCTCATTCTAATTCTTCTGATCAAACAATTACAAAGCTTGCAAGCAGTTAATTAGTTTATTGATTAACTTTCCGTGGCGCGGTTGAGATTCTGGGGTTTCTTGTGATTTCCCCCCCCCCTCCTTCTTCTCTTCCTCCTCCTTCCCCCCTCTCTTTTCCTCGCTTATTGATTCATTTTCGCACCCTGCCGGCTCTTTCCCTCCCTCCCACCCCTTTAAAATGTCCTTCCTTCCCTCCCCACCCCAGCCCCACCTCAAGAGCGCGATTTCGGCTGCTTTTCCAGGTTTGACGTCCCTTCCTTTAATGGATCTTGAGCTGTTTCAAATCTTTTTCTTTACCAACAAAACCTCCAGCAGCACACACAGCCCTGGCGGCCCCTCCTCCTCCCCCCCCCGACTAATAATCATGTCAGAGTAAGGGACCGGGGACAAATTACCGGCTCGGGAGAGAGGAGCGCAGCACACGGGCTGAGAGGGGAGCCACGCAAAGCATCTTAAGCCCCGAGGAAGGAGCTCTTTGCCTGCTTTCAAAGAGTGACCTGGAAACTTCGCAGAACCACCTGGGGGGCAAATACCGCCTCCCTCCCAGGGCCCACCTTATTTCTGTGGGATACTGGGATGGGATATTCCTTAGGGGCTGTTGTCCGGGTCGAGGTTTAATTTTGGAGATGTTAATTTTCCTGTTACTGATACTCATTTGTTGTTGTTGTTGTTGTTGTTGTTCAGTCGTTCAGTTGTGTCCGACTCTTCGTGACCCCCTGGACCAGAGCACGCCAGGCACTCCTGTATTCCCCTGCCTCCCGCGGTTTGGTCAGACTCATGTTGGTAACTTCGAGAACACTGTCCAACCATCTCATCCTCTGTCCCCTTCTCCTTGTGCCCTCCATCTTTCCCAACATCAGGGTCTTTTCTAGGGAGTCTTCTCTTCTCATGAGGTGGCCAAAGTACTGGAGCCTCAACTTCAGGATCTGTCCTTCTAGTGAGCACTCAGGGCTGATTTCTTTAAGAATGGATAGGTTGGATCTTCTTGCAGTCCATGGGACTCTCAAGAGTCTCCTCCAGCACCATAATTCAAATGCATCCATTCTTCGGTGATCAGCCTTCTTTATGGTCCAGCTCTCACTTCCGTACTTCAGATACCTGAAGAAGTGTGTATGCACACGAAGTGTGTATCTGAAGAAGTGTGCATGCACACGAAAGCTCATACCAAGAACAAACTTAGTTGGTCTCTAAGGTGCTACTGGAAGGAATTTTTTTATTTTGTTTTGACTATGACAGACCAACACGGCTATCTACCTGTAACTAGATTAATGGTTCAGATTGAGAGATCAAGGGGAAGACGTCTGTGAAGCCATCAGTGACCCAAAATGGCCCTCTGTAAACATCTTGTGGTAGTGAAATCCACAAGTTATTTTTATGCCTCGTGTATGACATAGGACTTCCCCGTCTAATTCGCTCCCTGTAGTCATAAGAACCGAGGAAGGGTTTTCTGGATCAGGCCAGTGGCCCATCTAGTCCAGCATCCCGTTCTCACAGTGGCTACCCAGATCCCAGAGGGCCTTCTCGGTAGTGGCGCCCGCCCTGTGGAACGCCCTCCCATCAGAGGTCAAAGCGATAAACAACCACATGACCTTTAGAAAACACCTGAAGGCAGCCCTGTTCAGGGAAGTTTTTAATTTGTGATATTTTGGTGTATTTTTATATTTGCTGGAAGCCGCCCAGAGTGGCTGGGGAGACCCGGCCAGATGGGCGGGGTACAAATAATAAATTATTATTATTACTAATGCAGCAAAAAACAACGCAGGAGACAGGGGCTATGGGTTACTGGTCTCTGCAACCACAGCAGGCACTGTGATTCTTCAGCGGTTTGACTTCACCCCCAGAGGCACACTCCATTGTCTCTCAAGACAGATGGATGGAAACAACAACTGGCTCTGACCATGGTACCAGGGCATCGTTACTGTGGCTAGTAGCATTCACTAGCCGTCCGTCCATGAATTTGTGCAATCTTATTTGAATGGCATCTAAGCTAGCCACCCCAGAAACCCAAAGATTGGAAACACATCACTTGATGTTTTGGGGAACTTCCTGAAGATGGGTTAACCCTCAGGATGCTTTCCCCATTTTTATTTTATTTGCAAAATGGGAATCCTCAAAAAAGAGAAGTTGTTTCTCTTCTCCTCTCCAGCTTATAGAAAGGGGCTGGCTAACCCCCTTTTTGTCCTCGGATCTTATAGAAAGATTGTCACAAACCTCCTCTGATAAGCAACAATAATCTGACACTAGGTTTGTTGTTGTTGTTCAGTCGTTCAGTCGTGTCCGACTCTTTGTGACCCCCTGGACCAGAGCACGCCAGGCACGCCTATCCTTCACTGCCTCTCGCAGTTTGGCCAAACTCATGTTAGTAGCTTCGAGAACACTGTCCAACCATCCATAGCTGTCAACCCTCCCTTTTTTTGCGGGAAACTCCCTTATTCCAATGCCGTTTCCCGCTGCTTTCCCGGATTGTTGATATCCCTTAAATTTCCCGGATTTCCAAGGAAGCAGCTCCTCTCCCTCCCTGCCGGCCAGGGAGGCTCCCTCAGCTGCGTTGCTTGGCTGCCAATAAGGAGTCTGAGACCGACTGGGGGCGGAGCTTGCATGCCTTGTGCAGCCAGACCCTCACGCCCAACCAGACAGAGTTGTTCTGTCTTTCGCTCTTTCGCTCACCCTTTGGCGCGCAGCCTCTGGAGCGCAGGGTGGCCAGGCTACTTGGTGCCATTGCACCGCCATCGCGGCATCTCTTATTTTCAAATCCGAAAGTTCAGAAAAATCCCTTATTTTCAAATCCGAAAGTTGACAGCTATGCAACCATCTCGTCCTCTGTCGTCCCCTTCTCCTTGTGCCCTCCATCTTTCCCAACATCAGGGTCTTTCCCAGGGAGTCTTCTCTTCTCATGAGGTGGCCAAAGTCTTGGAGCCTCAACTTCAGGATCTGTCCTTCTAGTGAGCACTCAGGGCTGATTTCTTTAAGAATGGATAGGTTTGATCTTTTAGGTTAATTAACCCAAAACTCTTTGGGTTGGTATCCAGCTAAACAATGTGCAAAGTGGACCCACATTGAAATAACTGGATCGATGTTAGTCATGCCCATGAATGTCAATGGGTTGCACTAAGTTGTCATCAGAGTAGACCCACTGAGATTAATGAGCCAAAGTTAGCCTCTTGCCCATGAATTTCAATGGATGTGCTCTGACTGGATACAGTCCTTTGTTATTGCAGCACAGGTTAACAAAGGATAATGTCTGTCATTCAAATATGTCAAGGGAGCTCAAAATGCACGCATCCAATCCAGCGCATGAGTGCTAATTACTCCTGCTCATGGGATGAGCAAAGGAGTGATTAAAATCTGGGTTGCATTGGAGACATCCTGGCCCCAGAACTTATTTTCAGTGCTGATGTTTAAAGTGGAAATTGGCAGGCATTTAGCTGGCTGAGGGGCTGGCGGGCATCAAGTTGGGGGTGGACTGGTCCAGGAAGACAGATATATAAATATAGTTACACACACACACACACACACACACACACACACACACACACATGCCCAACAGATCTACTAAGCACAGCTCACCCTAACAGCCCTTAGTGAAAAATTAATTGGCTTACACAGAGGTTTTAAAACCTTAAGAACATCAGAAGGGCCTGGCTGCTGGATGAGGCCAAAAGGCACATCTAGTGCAGCACTTTGTTCTCACAGTGCAAAAGCAACTCTCCCCCACCTGCCGTTCCCAGCAACCAGCATTCAGAAGCATTTACAGCCGCTGGTTGTGGAGGCAGAACAGATGGCCTATTCCTCTACCGATGTGTCTAATCCTGTTTTAAAGCCATCCAGGTTGGGAGACCTGCCTACAACTTGTGGGAGGGAATTCCAAAGTTTAGACTATGTACTTTGTGAAGAGGTATCTCCCTTGTGTGAGTCCTGTCTCTCCTAACATTGCTATGTTCATAAGAGGACAAGGAGAGCCCACTGGATCCGGCCAAGGGCCCATCTAGGCCAGCATCCTGATCTCACAGGGCCCCCCTAAATGCCTCTTCTGGGAAGCCTACAAGCAGAATCTGAGTGCAAGAGCAGTCTCTCCTGTGGTGGCTTCCAGCAACGGGTATTGAAAAGCATTACTTCTTCGTTTGATGGCTCTGAGTTCAAGTGTCACAGAATCACAGAACTGTAGAGTTGGAAAGGACCCCAAGAGTCATCTAGTCCAACCCACCTGTAATGCAGGAATCCTGCCCACAGCCATCCCTGGATGAGCTAGATAGAACCACCAACCTTCTGGTTAACAGAGAGACACACTGACCCATTGCACCACCAGTACTATGAGCAAAGAGGAAAGTGTTTCCTCATTTAATTTCTCCACAGTTTACAATTTGATGCATAACAGATTTCCTGTATTCAAGCTCTTTCCTCTCTCCCCCCCCCCCAGATTTTTTGGATGCTTTTGATAGGAAAACGTACGCGCAAAGCTTTTAAAAATCTTCTTGATAAATGTCTCTGAGATTTGGCTCGGTTCTAACGCACGGCGCCTGGATGCTCTGCCCAAAATTTCAGACCATTTGGATAACAGCATTTCATTAGCATTTAAAGAACGCTCAGACCCTGGAGGCTGCTTCGTTAGGGTGAATGGGGCCGTGCCCTGCCAAACTCACGTCTGCTGTCTGCAGTCACCACCTGTCTGCCTTCTTGCAACCCGTCCAGCGGGTGGTGACATTGGCTGCCATCTTCCTCCTCCTTGATCTCAGTGTTGAGCAGGGAGGAGGATGAAGACAGAACCAGAATGAGTTGGCTCTGCCTTCCATTAGCTCTGGCGCCTCCTGCTGTTGGGCTCCCAGTCTTCCACCCTACTGGTCCCAGTGGGCGCGTTCCATCACTGTGCTCAGGGTTTACACATGATGCTCGACCGCTTCCATCCTTGCAGGCATCCTGCTGTGTCTGTATATTATAAACAGGGGTGGCCAACTTCCAAGAGACTGCGATCTACTCACAGAGTTAAAAACTGGCAGTGATCTAGTGTTCAGGTCAAAGTTGTTGAGCTTTTTTTAAGGGGAGCCAAAGTTGCTGAGCTTCTTTGTGGGACATCCAGTGATCTACCAGTGATCTACCACAGACGACCAGTGATCTACAGTAGATCCCAATCTACCTGTTGGACATGCCTGTTATAAGACAATGAGAGCATTCAAATACACTGCCGGGGGAAAGAACCCACCGTGGCAATTCAGAACCAAATAGGTGAATCTGTGCATAGACAGTGCAAACTTGATCCACAATGTGATAAAAGATGGATAGAAGAAAGCACTTTTTCACACAGCATATACTATGGAACTCACTTCTGCACGAGACATTCATGGCCACCATCTTCGATGGCTTTAAATGAGGATTGGACAAATTCAGGAAGATAAGCCTACAGAGCCAGTGTGGGTAAGTGGTAAGAGAGCTGGGCTAGGACCCGGGAAAGAACAGGGTTCGAATCCACCCTTGGCCATGAAACTCACTGGGCACTGTGACCTTGGGCAGTCCTTGCCTCTCAGCCTAACCTACCTCACAGGGTTGCTGCGGAGAATAAATGAGAGACGAAAGGAGAGCTGGCTGGGTCAGGATAATAGCCCATCTAGTCCAGCATCCCTGTTCTCACACTGGCCAAACATATGCCCCCATGGGAAGGAAGCCCACAAGCAGAATCAGACCACAATAACACTTTCCTCTCTTGCAGTTTTCTGATATTTGGAACCACGCAGCACTGCTCCCTGTGGCAGCGAGTTTGATTATGCTCTGTAGGCATAAAACCATGTCCACCGCCTCTAGCCCCTGAAGAAAAGGTGGACTAGAAATAATAATAATAATAATAATAAAAAATAAGCTTCAGTCCCTGGAGGAAGCCAGGACATGGACAGCCAGACCCACGCCAGGAAGAGGGGAAAGCGTACCCAGCTCTCTTTCTACCCCACCCTACATTAAACGCAACTGACTTGCCTAGAGTTTTCCTCTCCTTTGCTGCCGGCTAGGAATTTGTTGAGCATCCCTAAGCAGCCTCCATCGCACTGCCCCATTGTTCGGCTATGGAGCTGTCCTCGGTGCTGAAACACAGCTGGCCAGATCACAATTAGAAGAAAGCCCTACCTTGGGGAGGACGGGCAGGAAATGGACCGGAGGGAGGAGGCTGGAGCAGCCACCCCCCTCTCGCTCGCTATGGAGGGAGGGAGGGAGAGAGAAAGAGGGGCGGAGGGAGGGGAGAAAAGGCTGTGCTCATATGCATACGATTCTATCCTACCCATTCGCACTGACACGAGACTTGGGGCGTAACCGGCTCCTGCGCTCACACCCTGGAACCTTTCCCCACTCCCACCCCCAGGATATATGTATATTACACACAAAGAGAGTGCCTCTGAGCATGTGCAGAGAGGCTTGCTTTCAAAAAGCAGCCAGCCTTATGCTTCAGGGATCTGGAAGGATTGGGAGAGACCCCAGCCTTAAACCCTGGAGAGCCACTGCCAAATGATGATAACAATAACAATAACAATAACAATAACAATAACAATAACAATAACAATAACAATAACAATAACAATAACAATAACAAACAATACCCAATCTTTCCCCCAGACAGGGTCTCAAGGCGGCTTGCACAGATTAAAGCATAGACAAAAAAAAAAGATAAAAAGATAATTACAAAGTAATTAAACTCTAGTAGAATTAGAACAATAAAAAAAATCTACCCAGATACAGAATAAAAAGTGCCAATTAGTGCTGACCATACTGAATTAATGGACCATGGGGCTGATGCAGTAGAAGGGCGCTTCCTCCTGTGCCCTTTGTCCAGAGCCATGAGGACTGGAGGCTTACTTTGTTATCAGGGCAAGGGTGTCATGTCTACAGAGGACAACCTGCTTAGCTTGCAGAAGGTTCGATTCTTGGCATCTCCAGGAAGGACTGGGAATGAACCCTCTCAGAAACCCTAGAGCAGGGGTAGGCAACCTAAGGCCCGTGGGCCAGATTCGCTTTCTCAATCCAGCCCACGGACAGTCCGTGAATCAGCATGTTTTTACATGAGTAGAATGTGTCGTTTTATTTAAAATGCATCTCTGGGTGATTTGTGGGGCATAGGAACTCGTTCACCCCCCAAAAAAAATATAGTCCGGCCCACCACATGGTCTGAGGGACGGTGGACCGGCCCATGGCTGAAAAAGGTTGCTGACCCCTGCCCTAGAGAATCACTGCTGGTTAATGTTGACATTAACAACAACAAAAATCAGCCAGAAGAAATCCAAAATCTACCTTAAGGCAATACTTTAGAAAATTATGAGCAAGTTTCTGGATCCTCCAGAGTTCTTCTCTCAATCTAGGTCAGTGGCCAGCAACCTTTTTCAGACCATGTGGTGGGCCGGACTTTTTTTATTTTTATTTTTTTTTGGGGGGGGGAATGAACGAATTCCTATGCCCCACAAATAACCCAGAGATGCATTTTAAATAAAAGCATACATTCTACTCATTCTACGCTGATTCCCGGACCGTCCGTGGGCCGGATTGAGAAGGCGTTTGGGCCGCATCCAGCCCCTGGGCCTTAGGTTGCCTACCCCTGGTCTAGATCAGGGGTCAGCAAACTTACCGCGCCTCGGGCCGGTGTCAATGAAGGTGGTGCTGGAGAATCTAGGTTGACTGTGCTCCCTCTACCCTGGTGGGGCAGGCTCTAGGGGTACCCTGGTCAGTTGGTGTAAATGAGTGCCCCCCCAAATCTATTGCTTAATCTAGGCCAATTCTGATGGGAGAAAACCAGTTTCACTCTATGCCATCATAGCCCAGGCACAACAGCACTTTTGACTCCATCGCAACCACATGCCTGAGAACATCATTGCAGGGGTTGAACAAGATGACCCTCTGGGTCCTTCCCAACTCTACAATTCCACGGTTATATCCCATTCCGGGCCAGCAGTCCTGCCAGCTCAGATTGCCATGTCTAGCATCCTGATTCCTCACAGAGGCCAGACAGATGCCTCTAGGGCAGCCCTCAAGCAGGGCAGAAGGCCTGAGCTTCCCCCCCCCCCCCGGCACTTGCATTTCAGGGGCATATACTGCACCTATACATGGGTGTTCCGTTCCTAAATATCATGCCAATAAAAGGAGAGACCTGCTTAACCAGAACAGGTAGCCGTCTCAAGTCCAGCTTCCTGCTTCCAGCAGTGGACAGCCAGAAGATCTCTGGGAAGGCCCCAAGAGTAACAGGATGCCCTTATTGTTAGCGTACTTTCCAGTGCATGCCACCTTTTTGCAATGGCTCTTGGTCCCCATTTCCCATCCCTGCTCTCTCTCCTCTCTCTCTGCCTAATCTGTACCTGTGTCCAGCAAGATAGAGGAGGGTTTGGGGTGTTGTTGTGGCAAAGGAGGAACAGCTGGAGCAGAGACAGAAGGCCCAAGAGATGGGCAGTGCCCCTCTTGCCATGCGCAGGTCTCAGCCAATGCCCCGTGCTGCTGCTCCCTGGTGCCTTCCAAGGCTGCCAATTCCCTTCCCTTCTCACCCCCCATCCCACCCCGTGGCTAATAGCCTCAGCGCCGCCACCTTTAAAGCGTTAGACTTGCGGAACCTCCTCCGGTAAGAGGCCCTCGGCGCCTCGGCGTGGGGATGGGCGAGATGCCCGCCCGTGTAATATATATTGGCATCTGTCGAGGAGCGTGCACTGTTTGTTGATATTGGAGATGACAAGATGATTTAAGAATTTGCTCGTTTCCACGATGATCTCATTCGTGCCTGGGATGGGGGGGGCAGAAGAATGCCTCTCTTTCCCTCTATCTGTGTAACAAACACACACACACACACACACACACACACACACACACACACACACACCATTCATCTTATGCTAGCAGCCTGGTTCTGAGATACTCCCCCCCCTCCCAGAGGCCAGTATTTAATTTTTTAAAACGAACGGCGTTGCTCAGCTGTAATTCGTTTTGACCTGGATTGCGGTGGATCAAATCAAGCGGAGAGGCAGTAGATCTAGAGTGCAGGGAAAGGTGTGCTTAGAAAGGGAGGCGGACTGACAGCCCTCAAGATTCTCAGGGAACCAGAGCTGGAAGGGACCCTGAGGATCATCTAGTCCAACCCCCCCTGCAAAGCAGGAACCGCAACTAAAGAATCCCTGACAGAAGTTCTCTTGTAAAAGCATGGCTACATTTTCCGGGGGTGATGCTCTGCACCAGAAAGGTCCATCGCTGGAGAGCTCTAAGCAAAAAAGGCCGTGTGCCATCCGGTGGGGGTAAAATCAGATTTGTAGGAAAAGTGTTCTCCAGGCAAGGCAGTGGGATCTGGTGCTGCTCAGTTAACTCCAGTGCAGTCTGATCAAAGCTTGTCCAGGTGGGTGATGCTTTAATTCTAGAGCATTTTAGTCCAAAAGCAGGTTATATATGTCAGGGACCAAAGGTGCCCTTCAGGTAGGGTTACCAGACGTCCCCGTTTCCCAGGGACAGTCCCTGGATTTGTGAATAAGTCCCCGGACAAATTCCATCCCCGGAATTCATCTAATGTCCCCAGGAAATGCAGCAGCGGCAGTCTCAGCAGCCCGGAGCAGTTGGCTCTGGCTGGCTTCAGGAGCTGCTCGGAAGTCCCCATATGATGGTGGTGCAGAGGCAACAAAGCTGTGAAGGGAGGCTTCACGCTGCCTATCAGTGAGAGCCAGTGTGGTGTGGTGGTTAAGAGCGGCAGACTCGTAATCTGGGGAACCGGGTTCGCTTCCCCGCTCTTCCACATGCAGCTGCTGGGTGACCTTGGGCTAGTGACACTTCTCTGAAGTCTCTCAGCCCACTCACCTCACAGAGGGTTTGTTGTGGGGGAGGAAGGGAAAGGAGAATGTGAGCCACTTTGAGACTCCTTAGGGTAGTGATAAAGCGGGATATCAAATCCAAACTCTTCTTCTTCTATCAGAGCTTGTGTGCAAGCAGGCGGGGGCAGGGATCCCTCAGTTAGGCAACGGGAAGCCTCCCTCCTGCTTGCACACAAGTAGGAATGGGATTGGGGCTGCTCTGATGGAAAGGGAGGTATCGCGCTGCCTGAGAGATCCCTGCCCCATCCTGCTTGCATGCAAGTAGGCGTTGGGATGGGGCTGCTCCTCAACGTGTAGTATTTATTTATTTGTGTCCCTGGATTCATTGAAAAAAATCTGGTAACCTTAGCTTCAGGTGCTGTTGAACTCCCAGCTCCCGTCAGTCCCAGGTCTTATGGTGAGGTGTGAGGGGAGCTGGAGTCCAACAACATTTGGAGCCTCCAATTCATGCTGACAAACGGTTTCACTGTAAAACTAAATGTGGGTTGCAAGCAGCTAAGTCCTGCTTTGAGTAGACCCAGGCACAAGAGTCATCTCCCCTCCTGTGGCTGCAGAAGCACCACCGCCTCCGACAGCCATCGTGGCGAGTAGCCACGGATTGCGATATTCTCTGTGAATTTCTCTAATTCTGTAAGGCGTTAAGAAGATCCCTGCGGCAGGATCAGGCCAGCAGCAGCCCTTCTAGTCCAGCATCCTGCTCTCCCAGGGGCCAACCAGATGCCTGTGGGAAGCCCACAAGCGGAACCCGAGTGCTACAGCAACTCTCCCCACTTGAGATTCCCAGAAACTGTTAGTCCAGAGGCACCCTGCCTCCAACAGTGGACAGAGACTATAGCCATGGTAGCTAGTAGCCATTGACCGCCTCATCCCCCACAAATTTATCTATTCCAAGGCAAGGGAGGTGATCCTGTTATGTCTCAGCACTGGCAAAAACTTTAACACCCAGCCCATCAGTGCAAAACTGCAAAGGCTGCAGAAGAGGGTGCCCGGTGCATCTCTAGGGGAGTCGCTGTCCAGCTGGTCCAATGGAATGCACTTCAAGGGTGAACCAGTGGTTATACTTAAGACTCTCTAAAACAGGACTGGGAACCTTTTTCCATTCCATGGGCTACTTTCCCTGATAGGCCCCCTCCAGAGGGCTGCATGCCAGCTGTGGGCGGGGGGGGGGCGGAGGGAAAGGGGGTGGAGCAGCAAGTGTTGATTGGCTCCCATATTCTCCATTTAGGCAAGCAAGAAGCCTTATCAGAATTCAAAGACCCATTCTAGCTAGGAATAATAATAATAATAATAATAATAATAATAATAATAATAATAATAATGAATGTGGGGCTAATCTGGACTGGGGAGAATCCTAGGGCCAGAAGGACAGGACTGGGGGCCACATCCATCCCCTGTGCCTGAAATTCCCAAAAACTTGCTCTAATAGTTTTGGTTTTTAAGAGCCCGTTTAAACCTGGGAAGGAGGGTAAAATGTGCTTTCCTCTACAGCTTTGTTATCAGTCAGCTTTGTACCAATGTTTGGGAGGATGGGGGGGGGGAGCTGGTTGGTTGGATGGAAGGAGCATATGCACTGGGGAGGGGAGGGGCGTCAAGGCGAGCCTGAACAGCTTGAGCCCTCCATGCCAGGGGGTGGAGGAGAAGGAGCAGAGAAAGTGGGTCAGGAGGCAGCCGTGGCTTAGAGAGACGGAACAGCTGCTGGAGACGGAGGAGGGCAAAAGGCAGGTTCTGCGGAGGGGCGAGAGCGGAGGGGGCGTCCCTCCATCCTGATTTGGAGACTGGCCAAGGTGAGTCTTGGCAAGAGTTGGCGGGGGGGCTGCTGGGAATGGCCTGCCCTTTCCTGGAGGAGCTGACAGATTTCCCCCAGCTGATTTCTGACCATGAGGGGTGATAGATGTCTCTGCGCCTCAAGACTTAAACCAGCTTTTATACAGTCACAGATAACAGGGAACACAGGGTTCTGAACTTGTGTTTGTTAGGCCGCAGGGGTAGGCAACCTTTGGCTCCCAGATGTTTTGGGCACTACAACTCCCATCATCCCTGACCCACTGGTCCTGTTAGCTAGGGATCATGGGAGTTGTAGTCCCAAAACATCTGGGAGCCGAAGGTTGCCTACCCCTGGAGGGCCATAGTGCCATCTAGCTTAGTACCGCAGACACTGACTGGCGGAAGCTCTTTAGGGTTTCAGGTCTTTCTTGGCCTTGTATTGGGAGATGTTGGGGATTGAACCTGGAATCTTGAGCGTGGAAAGCAGGTGTGCCCTGCCACTCAGCTATAGATTATTATATTTTAATATTCTGTTGGAAGCTGCCCAGAATGCTGGGGAAACCCAGCCAGATGGGCGGGGTATAAATAAATTATTATTATTATTATTATTATTATTATTATTATTATTATTATTATCCTTGCTTCTTTGGATGAGAAGACAGGTTTTACCCATCAGCCTTCATGGTTAGTAGCACCACACGGCCCAGGGCTCATTCCTAACAGACAGCACTGCAGCTTTTTCTGCAGGGAGGTGAAGTGATAAATTTGGGGGGATGAGTGGGGTGGTGGTGGGTCTCCTTCCTAGGGGTGCACCCCTACCCTATAACTTTGGTTTCAATGGGCCTGCTCTAAGTTAGTTGGGTAACGACAACCCCATCTCTGTCTTAAGGAATTCAGGGAAGCTTTTTTTTAAAAGCTAAAAGGTTTTTTTTGGGGGGTTTGTTTGTTTTTTAAAGCCCTCAGACTTACAATCTAAAAGGCACAACACACAAGGAAAATGGGTTGGGAGGGAGGAAATAACAACCAAACATCCTTTAGTTTTTGAATGCTTTCCATCAGGGAAAACTATCAGAATGGGAGGGCAACGTTATGAAAAGGAAAGATGACTGTCGGAAGAGGAATTGTTTTATAGATTACATGTCAGTCTCTAGTGCTAGACTCAGAAATTGGCAGTTCAGGCATCTGACAACCTGTTTGGACGATCCTCTCTGCTGAAGTTGCAGCTGGAGCCACTTGAAGCTTCATATATTGTTCTGTTTGCAAGAAGGTGCTTCCTCAACGGGCCTTGAGACCTGCTCGGTGCCAGGTATAGCCAGGTATAGCACCTAAATGAAACAGGCGGAGCTGGGAAAGTACAGAAGGAAACTGTTTTGTCATTTATAACAGGAAATTTCTGCACCCCTTGTTCTACCAAAGGTATAGCGGTTCTTTTGAAAGATATCAGGGCAAGGAAACGGCACAGGTGAAGGTGAACCACAGAACCTTTATTACAAACAGCAAACCATACATACCCGATGCCCATAGTACTCAATCTCTGCGCACATTACATTCCTTCTGGGTTCTCCTCCTCTCTCCCACTCCTCCTCCTCCAGCCTCCTCCCTGCTTGCTTTTTTATAGAGAGCCTGCCTCTAAGTGGCAACACCTGTGGCTGACAAGCTCTCTTCCCTTAAAGGAACATCCACACAGGAGCTAAGTTTGGGGCGCGGCTCAAGTATGGGGAAGACTCCAGGACATGCCACTATCTCCTCGCAAATGTCTTCCGCGTAGTTTTCCCCTACACCCCTTGGATGTTTCAGAAATGAACGTCCCCTACAAATCACCCCAGATTCCCCCCCCCCAAGTTAATAGATTTGCCCCACCCCAAATCTATTTCTCTTCCATTCATTTACTCCCAAATCTGCCTCCAAATCAATCTGACTGCTTTTTGATTGCTCTCATTCATTGCCCTGCCTCCCAAATCATTGCGATATAAATGAATTTACGCCCTTCAGATTAACACCTGCTAAGTGAGCCTGATGCAGTTTTGCCTGAATTCATTACCCGCCTGGCAAATTCTTTGAGAACCCTAAGAAGAGGTTTGGGTCCCTTGCCCCGTGGTCCAACAACAAACAAACCCACACCTCTGTCTGTATAGGATAAAAAAAAAAAAAAACCTTAGAGACCAACTAAATTTGTCCAACTAAGACCAACTAAAGCTATGGTTTTCCCAGTAGTAATGTACGGAAGTGAGAGCTGGACCATAAAGAAGGCTGATCGCCGAAGAATTGATGCATTTGAATTATGGTGCTGGAGGAGACTCTTGAGAGTCCCATGGACTGCAAGAAGATCAAACCTATCCATTCTGAAGGAAATCAGCCCTGAGTGCTCACTGGAAGGACAGATCCTGAAGCTGAGGCTCCAAGACTTTGGCCACCTCATGAGAAGAGAAGACTCCCTGGGAAAGACCCTGATGTTGGGAAAGGTTGAGGGCACAAGGAGAAGGGGACGACAGAGGACGAGATGGTGAGACAGTGTTCTTGAAGCTACCAACATGAGTCTGACCAAACTGCGGGAGGCAGTGGAAGACAGGAGTGCCTGGCGTGCTCTGGTCCATGGGGTCACAAAGAGTCGGACACGACAGAACGACTGAACAACAACAAAGTTTGTTCTTGGTATGAGCTTTCTTGTGCAAGCTCATACCAAGAACAAATTTAGTTGGTCTCTAAGGTGCTACTAGAAGGAATTTTTTTATTTTTTATTATTTTATTTTATTTTATTTTATTTTGACTATAACAGACCAACACGGCTACCTACCTGTATCTGTATAGGATGTTTGCTATCTTGTGGTCACTTAGTGTGGATTTTGGCCAAAGGAGGACAGGCGAATTCCTTCCTGCCACAAAAGAATGGCCCCAAGTTAGCCAAATCCCTTAATCTGAATGGGTCTACTCGGAGCAGGACTAACACTGGCAACAACCCTAGCCAGATTTCTACATGTGCTCCTCTCTATCCAAGGAAGGAAGGAGCACGGCTGGAGTCCGAGGGCCCAATCCAACCAGGCAAAAAAACATTCAAGGAGAGGGTGCAATGCAGGCAAGGGTGGCAAGAGGGCAGCCTGGGCTTTTATAGAGAGGACTTGATGGTGTCACGTTCAGCCATTGGCTTTGCCTTTCCAACCAGGGAAATGGAAAAGCCACGACCCCCACCCCCCAACTTTGCACCCCTAACCAATGCCTCCCTTGCCAAGCTCGGCCTGACCTGGAGTGCTCTTGCCAGCTGGCTCCTTCCCTCCTGCTGGGAGGGAGAGAGAGCAGCTGGGGCACCTCCTACGGCAAAACATGGAAGGACGGCTTTCTTCAACTCTATTATCTGCTCCCCACAGAGAGAGAGGAGGGGGAGGAAGAAGGGGGGCACAGAGGCGGGGCTACAGAAGGGACATGTCTGAAAAGCTGCGGAGTGGATGGGGGTGGATGGGAGATGCTGCCTTCCCAGCGGGGGACCCTGAAGACGTCATCTCTTGCAGAAAGGGAACCGGGCACAATCAGCTCCAGTGACTTCTGGGAAGGAAGAACCCGCTCCATTCTAAAGGCTGGCCACAGGGATCCCGTTTCCCAATACGCCTGTGACCGACCCTCCTCACCCACCCCCTGGCTGGCCGCCTTCACAGCGACAGAGAAAGAGACTATATAAGAGACAGCGTGGCACAATGGTTAGAGTGTTGGACAAGGGTCAGCAACCTTTTTCAGTCGTGGGCCGGTCCACCGTCCCTCAGACCATGTGGTGGGCCAGACTATATTTTTTTTGGGGGGGGACAGAGGCGTAGTCAGCCCAGGTGGTACCCAAGGCGGAATTTTTTTTGTCACCCCCCCACCACTTTGCCAGGGCACTGGCAGAGCTGCACCCAGTGGCATAGCAAGTCACCCCCACCCCCCAAAAATGATGGTGCCACTTTGCGAGGTGTGGGGTTTTTTGTGTGTGTGTGTCTATTATCTCTTTTTTTCCAATAAAGTTAAAATTTAATTTTTTTAAAAAAAAAATAAAAAATAAAGAAGTGTCACCCCCCCTCTGATGGTGCCACTTTGTGTGGCATGGGGGTTGTGTGTGTGTGTGTCTATTATCTCTTTTTTCCAATAAAGTTTAAAAAAAATTAATAGATTTTAAAAAAAATTTTTTTTTTTTTAAAGTGTCACCCCCTCTGGGGTGGAACCCGGGGCGGCCCGCCCCCATCGCCCCCCTTGCTACGCCCCTGGGGGGGAATGAACGAATTCCTATGCCCCACAAATAACCCGGAGATGCATTTTAAATAAAAGGACACATTCTACTCATGTAAAAACACACTGATTCTCGGAGCGTCCGTGGGCGATTGGGAAGGCGATTGGGCCGCATCCGGCCCACATGCAGCTGTTTTAAAATGAGAGGTATGTGAGATATAGAAGGAACTCAAGCCAGTAAAGCTGGTTGCTGCATTTTAGACCAGGTGAGGTTCCCAAGCAGTCTTCAAGGGCAGCCCCATAAGGGACATTGTAAACAATCAAATGCAGGCAAAAAGGATCTCTCTCTCTCTCTCTCTGTGTGTGTGTGTGTAACATCAGATCAATTGGCCGGTTCTTTGCCAGGTTGCAAAAAGAGGCCCGTGGGCTGCTGACTGACTGCCCTTCAAGGAGCAAATGTGCAAACGACTGTGTTTAGCGATGCCACGGCCGCCTCCGCTTGTCAGGAGATAATTGTAATTATCCTGCCAGGCCAGCCTCCCACCACTGGCAGCGCCGTGCGCAGCAGCCTCTGTGAAGTGACGGGAGGCGGCGAGGAGAGGAGAGCCTGTCCTCTCAATTGGCAGGGCTTAATTTGCAGCGAGGCAGCCTACAGATCAGCTTCTAGTTGCCGTGCTCATGAGCACAAACGCGGAGCCTGTTAGAGTAGACCAAAGGCCCATCTAGCCCAGCATCCTGTTCTCACAAGTCATTGCCACTAGTCCATAGCTGTCAACCCTCCCTTTTTTGGCGGGAAACTCCCTTATTCCAATGCCATTTCCCGCTGCTATCCCGGATTGTTGATATCCCTTAAATTTCCTGGATTTCAAAGGAAGCAGCTCCTCTCCCTCCCTGCCGGCCAGGGAGGCTCCTCAGCTGCGTTGCTCGGCTGCCAATAAGGAGTCTGAGACCGACTGGGGGCGGAGCTTGCATGCCTTGTGCAGCCAGACCCTCACACACCCAACCAGACAGACAGCCTGCCTGCCGTCTACGCACTCGCTCTTTCGCTCACCCGTTCGCGTGCAGCCTCTGGAGCGCAGGGTGGCGAGGCTACTTGGTGCCATTGCACCGCCCTCGCGGCATCCCTTATTTTCAAATCCGAAAGTTGACAGCTATACACTAGTTCTCTGTGCAATAAAGCACATCCCTTGGCACTCAAGGCATTCCTCTCTCTCTCTCTCTCTCTCTCTCTCTCTCTCTCTCTCAGTTTCTCCTTTCCTCCTTTCCAAAGGTTGCTGCTCTACCCAGAAATCTCAAACCAAAAGTCATCTTGGTGCAAAATATCGACTCTTGAGAGCGGGGCCTTCTTGCAGGCAGATATTTCGGGGCCTCCTCGTTTTCCCACTTTCCCTCTTTTCATTAGAACCTCAGGAGCATGTCTCTCTCTATCCCTCTCTATTCCCTTCCTCATTTCTCCATTTGACATTCACTTGGAAGAAAATCTTCCCTACAGGTTTAAAACACACACACACACACACACACACACACACACACACACACACACACGGGAGGGGTGTGAATATATCCAGGAGAGTGAGTTTGGCAATGCTTGCTAAGGCCTACCCCCCCCCCTCCACCTGCCTAGAGATGCTGTCTGGTTCGTGAGAATTTCTTCTTGAAAACTCACTAGACGGAGGCCTTGCTTACACACCGTTGCCAAACCCCACGGCGTTCCAGGGGGCAGCGGCTGCCAGCTCCTGGCCTTGCTGCTGTCCTTCCCTCTTTACCTGCCCCCCTCGGAGCACTGCAAGAACTCAGCCTCAGTTTCCCTTACAGTCTCCTTTCTGGGCACTTAGGCAGCTCAGGGGCAGAGGGCGAGGAGGTGGCAGTGCCTTGGAACGAACCCCTGGTGGGGCAGGAACACCCACAAAGAGCCTGTCGGAAGATGCGATGCGATAAGAGAAGAGAAGCTTCTGAGCATGTGCAGAGTGCCTACCTCGCCAAAGGGTAAGAATGAGTTGCTAGGTCATCCTGCACCACAATACCTTGCTCACTCTTTCTGTCTCGTTTCGTTTTCCTTAATTAACCAATGCTGATATCCTGTTCAATTTTCGTGCCCTTGGTGGGGGGGGGGGAGAGAACTTTGGAAGGTTGGTTTTAACCTCCCTCCCCCCATCAAACAATTTTGCTTCAAGTTTCTCTTCTCGTCTTGCCCCCCCCCCCCCGCCTTGGCCCTTTTCAAGGGAGGACTTGCGGTCGCTCGGAGAAAAATAAATAAATCTATTTATACAACCGCACAGCGAAACGAAAGAGGCTTCCGATAGGACTGGGAGGCTGCCAAGGCCCTGAGGCTGGGGAGGCTTAAGATAAACTCACGGGTCAAAACACTAACTGCCAGTGCCTGCCCAACACCCAGCAGGGCTCACGTGCCTTTCTCAGCTGCGCATTCAGGCAGGAATCCAACTGGTGAAGTTCTCCCCCCCCCATGCACCTGTATGTGTGGTGAGGAAGACTTCCCCTGAAGAATTCCTGCCTGCTCTGCAGACCGCGCTTAGTTCTTCACCTCCTTTATTTGTTGACTTTCTTACCACACCCTTCGCCATCTCACAGGGTTGTTGTGCGAGTGCAGAGTGGGCAAGGAAGTGGGAGAGAGCCAGGTATGGCACACCTTGAGCTCCTTGGAAGAAAGGTGGGATATAAATGAAATAAATATTACTAAATAAAGAATAACTTCCCCTGTCTGCAATCAATTGGTGGTTAAGAAGCCCAGGAAATCTGGGGTCTAGGATTTTTCTCTCCCTAGAGAAAAATATGTATTCTCCCATATAGAGTATTCTCCCATATAGAGAGGGTATATTATTGAAACCGCATTTACTGCCTGAGGTATAAACAGCACGTACCCTGAAGGGAGGACTTGCTTCTTCCTGACCAAACAAGCAAGCAATATGAGCCTGGCAGGGACAGACTATGTGTGTGTGTATGGGAGAATGCAAAGGCATATTTGTAAGGCTTCGTAGAAGAATGCACCCCTTGCTTTTTCCTGTAAGACCACTTGCAGTAGTTAACAGTCGTCAACAGGTTTAACACAGCTATCAGCCTATCACCCATTCCCACCACCCTTCTGAGTAATACCCCTCCCCACCCTCTCTCTATATATAAGGGTCTGGTGACTTCTGTTTCAGTGTATCTGAAGAAGTGTGCATGCACACGAAAGCTCATACCAAGAACGAACTTAGTTGGTCTCTAAGGTGCGATGGGGTGAGCTCCCATTGCTTGGTCCCTGCTCCTGCCCACCTAGCAGTTCGAAAGCATGTCAAAGTGCAAGTAGATAAATAGGTCCCGCTCTGGCGGGAGGGTAAATGGCGTTTCCGTGCGCTGCTCTGGTTCGCCAGAAGCGGCTTAGTCATGCTGGCCACATGACCCGGAAGCTGTACGCCGGCTCCCTCGGCCAATAAAGCGAGATGAGCGCACAACCCCAGAGTTGGACACGACTGGACCTAATGGTCAGGGGTCCCTTTACCCTTTAAGGTGCTACTGGAAGGATTTTTTATTATTATTATTTTGTTTTAACTAGGGATATGTGGGGGGGAAATTAGTTCAGTTTGCATTTAAAGGACAACTTACCTAATTTGCATTTTTTTGAAATGTGATGGAAACGGAAACACATCCATCCTTCGAAATCCACACTTCTCCTCCGAATCTTGCAACGTAGTTCTCCAAGCCACGTGTGGGGAAATGTGTGTGCGCTAGGAGAAAGCCTGCATGAAAACAACGTGCTTCAAAATGCATTATTTCAGGTGAAATTTGCTTGGCAGAACTGCGTTTTTACTGGGCAGAATGGCAGGCAAAAAATGCTTCTGTTTGAAGAAAAGTGCGCTAAAATGCTGGTGAATATTCACAAAGAGATTTTACACCTACACACCCACTGTGGCAAAGAATGGGTAAGAAAAATATGAAAAATAGCAATACAGTGGACCCTCTGGTTACGAATGTAATTTGTCCCAGGGGTCCGTACATACCCTGAAAAATCTGCACGTAGAGGCGCCGCTTCTGCGCATGCGCGCATGGCAAAACCCGGAAGAACACACTTCTGGGTTGGCCGTGTTTGCAACCTGAAAGTTACGTTACCTGAGGGTCTACTGTAGTAGTAGTAGTAGTAGTAGTAATAATAATAATAATAACAATAATATATTTATTATTTATACCCTGCCCATCTGGCTGGGTTTCCCCAGACATTCTGTTGGCTTCCAACAGAATATTAAAATACAATAGTGTATTAATAATAATAATAATAATAATAATGCCACACAAGTAAAATGGGCCAAAAGATAAGCATGTGTACTGCTACTAATTTTTTAAGAAATGACAATAATGCCACCTAAGGGAAGGGGGTCGAAAGGGGAGCCTGCATTATTTATTATTATTATTATTATTATTATTATTATTATTATTATTATTAAAGCCACATGAACAAAGTGGGCTGAAAGGAGACTGCGTCTAATAGTAATGATAAAAGCAATTTTAAAAATGACAGTGTTTCCCACATGAGCAAAGCAGGAGCCCCACAAGGGGAGCAACTCCTGGTTCTGCAAACATCGCTCCCGAAAGAGGGCCCAGCTCATGGTGTCTCCCCAGGAGGAGGGTGTCTTTATGGGGGTTGTTGTGGGGCATTTTCTTTTTTCTGAACGAGAGAGAGAGGGAGAGGGAGAGAGAGAGAGAGAGAGAGAGAGAGAGAGAGAGAGAGAGAGAGAGGGAGGGAGAGCGCCTGCTTCCCGAGCATCTTGGCCTGAGTCTCTGTGTGTCTCTGTCCCCATGGCAACGCCAGCCGCCTGCCTGCCTGCCTGAGCATGGCGTCCCGTGACATGGTCGACTTGGTCTCAGGCCTTCACGGCCAGGATTGGGGCTCTCTCAGCCCAGAGCAGCAGCTCAAGCTCTCCCACTTCAAGGTGGGTCAAGGGGAGGCGAGGAGGAAGGGGGGGCTCCGCTTTCCCTAGGCATGCTGGGAGTCTGGTTCACCCTCCCCGCAAAGGGGCTTCTCTCTCGTGGCTCGGGAGAAGCAGAGGGAGAGACAAAGCGGGTTTGGGGAGGGGGCCCTAAGGCGGCTGGGGTGTGCAAAAGTCACAGCCCCCTGGAGAAGTTGCTTAGCATAATCACATTGTGATTAGGATTAGGATTACTATTATTAAACCTGTTTCTTTCAGAACAAAGTTTTAAATAACTGCCTGCTTCGGGTTGGCTTCTTTTTGTTGGTCTCTCTCTCTCTCTGTCTAATCTCTATCTATCTATCTATCTATCTATCTATCTATCTATCTATCATCTCTCTCACTCTCTGTCTGTCTAATCTATTTATCATCTCTCTGTCTGTCTGTCTGTCTGTCATCTCTCTCTCTCTGTCTAATCTATCATCTGTCTATCTATCATCTGTCTGTCTATCATCTATCTATCTATCTATCTATCTATCTTTCATCTTTCATCTTTTTTTATGTGATGGCATAACTTGGAGCGGGATTGACTTTATTTTTCCATTGCAAAAGCTTCAGGTATTTGTCCATTTTGGGTGAGCCTCTGGAGCTGGCATTAGCGATGACTGAAAACTCAAATGGCTTTTAAAGAGGACTATAGGCACACTCCCAGAGGATACAGCTCTCAGGGGCTGGCTGCAAGTACTCATCAGCACTCTACACATGTTCAGGGATACTTATTTTGCACTCAAAACACTTGCCTGCAATTAGTGGTGATCTTTAGTGGCTGTGCTGCTGCATGGCCGCTGCTGAGATACGACAGGCAGCCGTTACCTGTACTTTCCGGAAACAATCGAATACATTTTTATTTTATTTCCAAACTGGATAAAAAGAACTCTGCTTTGGCTTTTCTTTGTGTACCATCTTCAAAACTCTCTTTCTCGCTCTCTCTTTTTTAACGATACGACGGCAAATCGCCTTGAGACATTAATGTAAAAGCAGATTCGTAAATTAATAAATCATCGCCATCCTTTTAAGTAGACGCCGTCCCCCCCCCCCCCAGTTTGCATCTGCATCGGGATTGTTTTGAGATATTTTAATTGCTTTCTCGTTTGTGCAGTTGCTGCCCTGGGCTCCTCTGGGAGGAAGGGTGGGATATAAATTTAATAAAATAAAACAAAACAACCACAACCACCATAAAAGCTAACCGAGGCCGTATTTTAACTGTGACACGTTCCGGAGAGGGTAGCCTGGAGTTACGTCTCGATACAGCCAACACGGGGGGGAGAGGAGCGCCGTGGCACCATCAAGACAAAACAGATTTATTGTGGCAGACGGTTTCATGGACTGGAGCCCAGCACATCAGGCGCATCCAGTCCACGGACATTTATGCCACAATAAATCTGCTAGTCTTTAAAGGTGCCACATGGATCTTTGTTGTACATTTTAATGGGCCTCTCTGCAAGCGAAAGGTGTCTATATTATTATCGGAGTGGGGGCGGGGATCGCTGCCCTCTGCCTTCCTCTGCTTTTCTGGGTAGTCTATCCCCTACCCATATTTTCCCCTTTGAGGAATGTCTTACTAAAATGGCTCACGCGGACTACAAGCACCATCATCCCTGACCATTGGCTGTGCTGGCTGGGGCTGATGGGCATCGGAGCCAGAGAACATTGCTGAACTATAATTCCCACCCCCTTGGCTGCTGGCCTTGCTTGGGGCTGATGGGGCTGCTACATACTCATAAGGCTACCCAGTACGTTTCCGAGCACAATTCAAAGTGTTGGTGCTGACCTTGAAAGCCCTAAACGGCCTCAGTCCTGTATACCTGAAGGAGCGTCTCCACCCCCACCGTTCAGCCCAGACACTGAGATCCAGCGCCGAGGGCCTTCTGGCGGTTCCCTCACTGCGAGAAGCAAAGCTACAGGGAACCAGGCAGAGGGCCTTCTCGGTAGTGGCGCCCGCCCTGTGGAACGCCCTCACAGCAGAGGTTAAGGAGATGAACAACTATCTGACATTCAGAAGATACCTCAAGGCAGCCCTGTTTAGGGAAGTTTTTAACCTGTGATATTTTAATGTATTTTAATATCTGTTGGAGGCCGCCCAGAGTGGCTGGGGGGACCCGGCCAGATGGGCGGGGTACAAATAATAAATTATTATTATTATTAGTTACCTCCCACTACAACGGTGGGCGCTTATGGAACCAAAACGGCACCACCGGTGCTAAGGAGGAGAAGGTATCAGTGGGGGGGGGGGCGTTCTCAATGTTATCAGAAGTGCACAAAATCTCCATCGCAGTGAGGGTCGAGGGAGCATCATACACAAACAGAAAACTCTGCCTAGGTAACTCAAAAAAGCGAGCCAATGCACATCCTTTAAAATTTTGTTTTAGCGACGTCCCCTTCCAACTGTCTGGTGTAACCGCGGTGTCCCCCCTCTTCCTCAAATCCTTTCAGGCTACCAGAAACTGTGTCACAGTGTGGTATAGTAGTTAGAATATGGGCCTTAAGACCTGGGAGACAAAGGTTCAAATCTCCACTCAGCCATGAAGCTCTCACTGGGTGATCTTGGGCCAGTCACCACTCTCTGTCACAGCTTAACCTACCTCACAGGGTTGTGGTGAGGGGGGGGGGAGGGAAAATGTTATTGCCAGGAGCTAGATAATATGGGCTAGATGAGCCTTTGGCCATATCCAGTATGAAAATAGTTTGGCGACTCCTTTCCTCCCCACAATGTGCCTTTTCCCCATCGCTAGACCTTGTTTAGTATTTTTCCTCCCCAGCCAAAATGACCTTTCACTTCCCTCAAAGACCGGGCGCTGCTTGTTCACATTCTATTGCTGGCAGTCCTTCCTTCCCACCAAGCTGTTAAGAAATGGGTTGTGAAAAGTCTCCTTCAACAGCTACCAGGCTTTTAGCCATAGCCTAACACCAAAAGAACCAAGATTACGTACAACTATGTACCAACCACACAACAAACGTAACCGGCTGATAAATTGGTCTCAATATAACATGATGTAATATTTACATGTGACACACACTAAACATATATATAACTACAAATTACAAATATGCAAGGATATAGGAGCATTCTACCGAAAAACTCCGATCCCAAAGGTCAAGTTCAACAAGTCCCTTGCCTTCTCAGTACTGGCCCCGACTTGGTGGAACGGTCTGTCACAAGAGACCAGGACCCTGCGGGATTTGGCATCTTTCCGCAGGGCCTGCAAGACAGAGCTGTTCCGCCTGGCCTTTGGGTTGGTTTTAGTTTAACCCTGTTTCATTCCTTTATGCTTTGATTGGTGGGCTACTTAAAAATGAGGCTGAATTTTAAACTTTCAATCGTATTTTAACTTGCATTTTAACTGATTGTTTTGTATATTTTGTTGTGATTTTATGGGTGTTAGCCGCTCTGAGCCCGGTCTTGGCTGGGAAGGACGGGGTATAAATAAAAATTTATTATTATTATTATTATTATTATTATTATTATTATTATCATCATCATCATTATTATTTGGAACCTCCAACAGAATCATGTGGGTTGCAAGGGACTTGTTGAACTTGACCTTTGGCATCGCAGTTTTTCAGTAGAATGTTCCTATATCCTTGCATATTTGTAATTTGTAGTTATGTATATGTTTACAGGCATAACTATAGCATAACTACATAATTTGTAGTTACTGTATATACTCGAGTATAAGCCGACCCGAATATAAGCCGAGGCACCCAATTTTGCCACAAAAAACCTGGGAAAGCTTCATAGGAGCCACTGCCTGCCTCACTCGAGTACAGTGGTACCTCGCCTAACGAATAACTTGCCTAACGTCTTTTTCGCCTAACGAATGACTTCCGGCAAAACAAAATGGCCGCCGGAAACGAATTTCTTCGACTAAAGAAAAGACGTCGCGGCCGCTTTTAATAGGATTTTTTCGACTTACGAATTTTTGACCCGATTTTTTCGACTTACGAATTTTTCCCCAATGCATTCCTATGGGGATTCGCCGAATGCATTTTTTCGCCTAACGACGATCGCGTCGGAACACATTATCGTCGTTAGTCGAGGTACCACTGTATAAGCCGAGGGCGACTTTTTCAGCACAAAAAATGTGCTGAAAAACTAGGCTTATACTCGAGTATATAGGGTATGCTATATGCCATAGCTTGCAATAAGATTTGGAGCTGGGAAAAACCTCACCTCCAAGTCAGCACAAACTTGCTTAGATGGCCAGATCTCAGCCTCTTCTCGACCCTTTTCTCCCCCAGATAAACACCAGGATCACTAATGAGACATACCTTCGGGGACACAAGGAGGTAGAAATGCTGCTGTCGGGATTTCTCAGGTAAGTTTTTCAACTTTTATGATTGGCAGGGGGGGGATCAGCCTTGGAAGAATCAGCTGGCGACCCTCCCACTCTACTGAAAAAGTTCTTTTAATTTACAAGGTGCCCAGGGTATTTCTTGCGAGGCTGCAGTTCACCCTTACGGAAAGAAGTTTGGCAATCCCCCCCCCCCCAATCCAGCTCGCTTTCCTAGCTGCCTTGCTAATTGCTTTATCGATTCCCAATGAAGGAACCGCTGCAATTACGAAGAGGTCTTCTTAATTGTTATAAATATTTCCTCGGCTCTGTGACGGTTGTACATTCCTTGTTCCTTGTTTTTAATATAAAACTCCATCGCACCCCCCCCCCAAAGGTGAATGCAGATGTAAATTAAACGTTTCTCCCTGGTTGCTAATTGGCTTATCGATTCCCAATAAGGAAAGAGTGATTTACCAATTTGTCTTGCGTACCTTTGACAAGGACTTACAAAATCAACAGTGAGGAGAAAGGAAAAAAACACACAATCAACTGCTTTAAAAACTCCCTTTTAAAAGTCTTTTTTCCCTCCTATCCACCTCTCTCCCCCTCCTCCCTGCTCCACATTTCCAGGGAAGTACTGCTGCAAAGACCAAATAATATACGGGAGTTTGCTGCTGGTAAGAGTTTCATTTGCTAGCCTTACATATTGAGAGATTTTACTTTTTCACATACCAGTTGTTGGAAGGAGGTGAAGGGGAGTATTCTCTTCTGCTCGAATCACGCAGGTTTCCGGCAGGCGTCTGGTTGTGAGAACAGGATGTTCGACTGGAAGGGCCCGTGGCCTGATCCAGCAAGTGCTTCCCATGCTATTAGAGCAGGTAGCACAGCAGCGTCTGGCGATGGGGTACCTGCAGCTCCCTGGAGGCTGTTGGGACTCCCAGCATCCCCTCACCCTTGGGCACCCATAGGTCTCCTCCCCCCATCCCTGGCCTCATGCGTGCAACACCCGTGCAAAAGATTGTGGAGTCCGTCCCTGGCCATTACCTCCACAGCTGGCAGGACCAGCTTCTGCGAGATGGCACTGGGTGTCACGGAATAATAATAATAATAATAATAATAATAATAATAATAATAATTTACTTATACCCCGCCCATCTGGCTGGGTTTCCCCAGCCACTCTGGGCGGCTTCCAACATAATATTAAAATGCAATAGTCTATTAAACATTAAAAGCTTCCCTAAACAGGGCTGCCTTCAGATGTCTTCTAAAAGTCTGGTAGTTCTTTTTCTCTTTGACATCTGATTTGAGGGCGTTCCACAGGGCGGGTGCCACCACCGAGAAGGCCCTCTGCCTGGTTCCCTGCAACTTGGCTTCTCGCAGGGAGGGAACCGCCAGAAGGCCCTCGGAGCTGGACCTCAGTGTCCGGGCTGAACGATGGGGGTGGAGATGCTCCTTCAGGTCTACTGGACCGAGGCCGTTTAGGGCTTTCAAGGTCAGCACCAACACTTTGACTTGTGCTCTGAAACGTATTGTGGAATGCCCACAGACATTTCAACTGTGCAGGGGAGAGAACCAAGCACACCTGAATGAACCGCACACCGGTTTCTGCGCGGAGACGGCGTGCGCTTGAGCTTCCGCCATGTACTAAGGAGGGGTCCCACCCTCCCAATTCCTGCCCCTTGTAAATCAGCGTTCCCGTTTCCCCCTTTCGAGAATGTCCGGTCAAAATTTAGCCAAGAGTGACTAGCACTGTTCTCCTTCAGGGAACCCAACCCGTGGCCTTCTGAAGGCTGCTGGATTCCAGTGCCCATCAGCCCCAACCAGAGGAATGATGGGAACTGTAGTCCCAACAACAGGTCGGGGGCCACAGCTTCCCCTGGAGGGCCTTTCCCTCACGATGCCGCAGGACCCACCTGAAAAATTTAGTTTTTAAAAAGAAGAAGGGGGCTCTCAAAGCACAAGGCGCGCCCAAATAATAACCCAGCCCCGTCAGAAATCAAAGATCAGGAGAGAGACACTGATCGCAGAAGGAATAAACCGAAGTCATTCCAACCAGGGCTGATGCTCTGGCACTGGGAGAGGAGCTCAGGAATGGCCAGTGTGTGTAGTATTCTTTGCTGCCGGGTCTGTGACAAAGAACACCCTGTACAGATGGGGCCATTCAATCATGGCCGGGGTGGGTGAGGAGAGAGCAGGAAGCCAAGGCCTTGCAATCCCTTTCTATTCTGTGCCCTGGAGCTTTTATTGAGGAGAATGAATGGATGAGGCAGGCAGATCAGCACCAGGTGTGCCTGGGGGCTCCATGCGGCCCCCATAGCACTCTCCCTGGCCCTCGGGGAGCTCTCGCCAGGCCACGTCCCCCAGCAGCCCTGCCCCACAGCTTCCTTGCATGTTTTTCCTCTGGCTGCGATGTGCCCTCTAGGGCTAAGGGTGGGAAACGTCCAGCCAGGAGCCAGATGCGGCCCTCCAGACCTCTCCGTCTGGCCCCCGAGAGTCTCCCCAGGCAACGCTTCCCTTCCACAGCCGCACACGCCGGTAGTCCTTGAATTCTTGAGGACGCCTTGAAGGTCCTCGGTGCACCTCGGAGATGCAATAAATCCTTTCCTCTTCCTTCGCCCTCTCCTCCCAGACTACTTCACCAACCCGGAACTCCCCAAGAAGATCCAGCAGCTGATGATGGAGAAACTCAACGAGGCTGTCTAAGCCACGCCTCGCACTCGGGCCCCTCTCGGAGAACGCAAACGCTTTGCTTTTGGACTTCCCATCCCAAATGAACAGACCTTCTTCCCACCGCGACTCGCTTCTGCTCAAGAGGAGAACCTCTGAAACCAACGTCCACCAATTTCAGTGGGTCTCCTCAGAGCAGGAGCGGACAACCCAACTCTTTTGCTCTTTGGTGTTTTAATTTAACCTCTTCTCTTCCGGGTCCGGAGGAGAGAGAATAAAGCTGGACTTCCAAGCCAAGGGGTGATGCGGAATTCATTTGCCACGGCAACTGTTTGCTCGGGGATTAAAGGCATAAGGCAGAGAGTACCCACGAACGGTTAGAAGGTATACCTTTGTAAAAGAAAGTAGGCCACCCTACGTAGGCTTCCTCGGGAGTAAGGCCACATTCACTTTAAACAGCAATACCACTGTCATGGCTACTCCCCAAAAAATTCCGGGAGCTGCTTTTGCACCCTAGTCAGAGACCCCAGTTCACCCCACGGAGCTACAACTCCCAGAACTACTCTGGGAATTGTAGAACTAAGCCGCATGCCGGTTCCCTGCTCAGTTCACTCTCGCCCAGAGCAGCGTGGATCCGGAGCTAACCCCCCCCCCCACTTGTTTCCTCTTTCGTTCATCGAGCTGATGCCTAGATACTCAATTAAAGGTAAATGTAAAGGGACCCCTGACCATTAGGTCCAGTCGTGACCGACTCTGGGGTTGCGGCGCTCATCTCGCTTTATTGGGCGAGGGAGCCGGCGTACAGCTTCCGTGTCATGTGGCCAGCATGACTAAGCCGCTTCTGGCAAACCAGAGCAGTGCACGGAAACGCCGTTTACCTTCCCGCCAGAGTGGTTCCTATTTATCTACTTGCACTTTGACGTGCTTTGAACTGAATCCCCAAAGCGGGGATTCGAACCGCTGACCTTCTGATTGGCAAGCCCTAGGCTCTGTGGGTTAGACCACAGCGCCGCCCGCGTCCCTTGGATACTCAATTAACCCTCCGCTATTTGTGACGTATGTCCTTTGAGAGATGTGCTTTGATGGCGGGCTCAAGGGAGAGCCCAGAGATGGGCAGGGCCTCTAAGATACCTGCAGGATAACTGCACCACAAGGACGTTAGTTATGAAAACAAGGTAGTTTGGGGAAATGGGTGGCGAGAGGCAGAATCCGCTTAGCACTTCCAGGAGGAGTCAGGTGCAGGATGAGGGCAGACGGACTGGGGAACGCCCTCGTAAATCACCCAGAGGTGTGATTCTGCTGCCACCTGGTGGTGCCAAACAGGAGAGGGTCGTGGTGACAGGCAGGAGAGGAAGAGGGGAAACATTTACTTTGTCACGGCTGTAATATGAATATAAATAGCAGCCAAAGTGTAGGAAGGCAGACACCAACAAAAAGGGGGAGGTGAATCTCTGCTTCGTTAGTGCAGATTGCTCTTCCCCTCTGCTCACAGCTCCCCAAGACTCCTAAAAGAATTATTATTATTATTATTATTATTATTATTATTATTATTATTATTTTATTTTATTACTTATACCCCCTTTGGCTGGGTTGCTCCAGCCACTCTTGTGTCCAGGCCCTGAGCATTCTCTAGGGTCCCAGATGGCATTTTGTTTTATTATTTATATCCTGCTTTCCTGTTGGAACAAAGCTGCTCAGAATTTAAGAAAGGGGAGAGGGCAATGATGACTGAGAACTGGTGCCCATCCCTCTGGTTCCACTGGTCAACCTCTGGAGGAGCCGGTGTGGCTGTGTAGCAACGCCAGGCCAGGACTCTGGAGTGACAAGGCTTCAAATCTGCACTTGGCCACGAAGTTCACTGGGTGCAATCCTATCGCTGCCTCTCGGCCTACCTTGCAGGGTTGTTGGGGGCACTACAGAGAAGGGAGGGAGCCCTGTATATGCCGCCTCGAGCTCCGTGGGGAGAAATTCAATAAATAAATGCTAAACGGCTGGGGAGTATCTACAGGGAAGAGGCAGTAGGCAGATTAATACCGAAAGCCCACACAATGGCCGGAGAACACAGCAGGGATAGCTAGCCTGGCTTCTTCCAGATATTGTTGCCAGTGGCCAGGGATGCTGCTAGCCACAACGGCTGTGCCCTTTCTCCACAGTCGGAGGCAGCAACGCTTCTGAAAATTGGTTGCTGGAAACCACAGGAGGGGAGACAGTGCTCTTGGGCTCGCGTCCCGTTTACAGGCAGGCTTCCCTTTGGTTGGCCACTGTGAGAACAGGAGGCTGGAGCTGTTGGGCCACTGGCCTGATCCAGGAAGGCTCCTCCTGTGTTCCTATGCTGATGGGAGTCTGGCAAGATCTGGAGGACCAAGAGTTAAGAAACCCCTGAGCTAGCTGATCATAGAATCATAAGAGTTGGAAGAGACCCCAAGGGCCATCCAGTCCAACCCCCTGCCAAGCAGGAAACACCATCAAAGCATTCTTGACAGGTGGCTGTCAAGCCTCTGCTTAAAGACCTCCAAAGAAGGAGACTCCACCACACTCCTTGGCAGCAAATTCCACTGTCGAACAGCTCTTACTGTCAAGAAATTCTTCCTAATGTTTAGGTGGAATCTTCTTTCTTGTAGTTTGAATCCATTGCTCCGTGTCCGCTTCTCTGGAGCAGCAGAAAACAACCTTTCTCCCTCCTCTATATGACATCCTTTTATATATTTGAACATGGCTATCATATTACCCCTTAACCTTCTCTTCTCCAGGCTAAACATACCCAGCTCCCTAATGACGGGTGTCTAGACTGTGGAACGGACTGACTCTCCTTCGCTGGAGGTTTTCCAGCAAAGGCTGGATGGCCGTCTGTCAAGGATCCTTGGGCTGCGAGGGGGTTGGAATGGATGACCCCTGGGGGTCCCTCCCAACTCTACTGTTCTATGACCTTCCAGGTGCTTTTGGGATTCCCAACTCCCAGCAAGAGTGACGGAGCTGGGGGTCCAACCACATCTGGATGGCACCACGCAGCAAAACTGGTGTGTGTGTCTTTGTGGACTCGCTAGCAGGTGGCCAGATATTTGCATCGCAGCTGGGAGATCAACGTCCCACATCCGTCCCATTAAAGGCAGAGACGGGGGTCTGCGCCACACCCTCTCCCTCCATCAGCCCCCACGTCCTCTGAGCCGCCTTCCCCTCCCTCGCTTGGCAGGATCATATCCTCTGACATTATCTTGGGAGTCACCTTGACGTGGCGGGACGTCAGCCTCGCCATAACTGATGGGCCTTCTGCGGCAAAGGGCCGAGCGCGCCCGTGAATATTCATGGCCGTGTTCCGTCTCCCACCGGCAGAGAGAGCCCCTCCGCCCGGCCCACGTAAGGGGCTTAATGACACTTTTGGCAGCTTCCCCTGCTTTGCTTTTAAAAGGGAGGAGGGGAGAGCGAAATAAAAAGCTTTCCCGGCTATCTTCCCCGCGGGGAGGAGGACGCAGCACGCCTACACTTCCTTCCCTCCCGGGCCTCTCCGAGCGCTTCGCAGCTAAAGCGAGCGAAAGATCGTGCTTCCCCTCTTGGGAGGGAGGGTGGTTTTTTAAAAAAAGGAGGAGGCAGAAGGCCCCATCCATCATCTGAAGGGCTGGCTCCGAAGGCACACCGCCCGAGGCGTGAATTATTCCAGGGCGCGCTTCAAATGCCATTGTTCATGCTGAAGGTGCGCACCGCCAAAATTAATGGCTGTGGAGGAGGAGAGACGCAGACCCGGACGGGCCAAAGTCCACAGGCTGGGCCGCCGGGTGTCGTCCAGAATGGAGCCATCGGTGGGTGCTGTCTCCTTTTGCACGACCCGGGGAAGGGGTCGCCACAGCAGCAAAGTCTCCTTGGTGGCGGGACACACCGCAGAGGGACATGGGTCACTGCCGCAACTCCTTCCAAGAGTTCTGTTCTCGAAAGGTTCGAAACTTCCAGCTGGGGCGCAGCTCAACCCACGCCGACTGCCGGCAGCTCTCCAGGGCCTCAGACCGGGGTCCCAGCCCTATCGGGAGGTATCATTACACAATGACCCTAGCACCTTCTGTATGCACTGAGCGACGGTGCTTCCTTTAAAAATAGAGCAAGATCCCTGTGCTCACAACTCTGGGAAACCGGATTCTGATGGTGCATGGGTCTCCCCGACCCACAAACGCCTCTCCTCTAACCTGGTTTTCCGCCCTCGCAACTCCTCCTCCTCCTGACCGTCTCCCTGTTTTCCCTGGGACCTCTCCCTCTTCAAACCTTCCCATTCAAGGCTTCTTCCACCTCTTTGCTGGGATATTCTGCCTGCCCTGCCACTCTAGAGGAAACCGGGGGCGACTCAGCCAATTGCAATTGACAACTGCCGCAGCGTCAGGGCAAGCTTGGCCAATGGCAAATCCGTAACCTTTAGGGTCAGAGCAAGGCTCGGCCAATGGCAGATCAGCGGCCCCCTTGTCTCCGCATCCTGCAACTGAGGCAATCAACTCCTCCATCGCCATCACAGAACCCTTTCAGTGCTTTACTATCCAGATGCCCTCGGACATTAAGAGAGGAGAGACACAGAGTGCCTCAGGGGCTGATCTCCCTCCGACTCTCCTTCCCGGTCCACAGAACAGGGATCTTGACCGAGCTTACTCACTGCAACCAGGAAGAGTTTCTGATTTTGAAACGTTTTTATTCGTAAGAGGCTCGACATTCCGTTGCTCCTCGGGAGAGGAGAGAAATCATAGAACACTAGTTGGCGTTATCCTCTTTCTCGAGAGAAACTTGTCCGTCAGAGATGCCTTTGAACGTTTAGGACAGGAGTACACCCCCCAAAAAAACCCTCCACCAATCTGACGAAGATCTTGTCCAAACCCGATCGGACGAAGGTCCCCGGATCTCCTGAGTCATGAAGGCAGCTGGGTGCCCCCCAGTTTCTCCTCCTGGGGCGGGGCGGAGTTCGGTGTTTATTGCTGAGGGGCGTCTTCCGGCTGAGCCAGCCAGACCCTGTAGCTTTCGGGCTTGGGTTCTGCAAACCGCACCACGGAGAGAGGGACCCGGACGGTGTCGAGGTTGTTCACCTGCAAAAGGAGGGCAGAAGTGGGACAGGGGGCCCAGGGGGCGGGTGTGTCCCCCGGAGCCAAGACGGCAGTGGTCAATCGAAAGAGGAGATGGGGAGGATGTTTAAGCTCCCCTGCTGAGACTAGTAAGGCCTTTCCCCATCCCTGGCAAGCTGGCCAGCTACGGTCCCTTTCAGGCAGACGTCCAGGCTGGATTATTGCCCCGCAGGAGGCAGTGATGGCCTGATCCAGCAGGCTCTTCTGAAGCTTTCATTATTACTGCCATGCGCTCTACGTGGGGCTGCCCTTGGAGATAATTCAGAAACTTCAACAGGTCCCAAACACAGTGCCCGCATCACTGGCTGGGGTTCTATTTTGATCTTATATGACGCCACCGTTTTAAAACAGCTGCATGGGCTGCCAGTTTGTATCCAGGCCCAAATCAAGGTGCTCACTTCAGAGTTTCAAAGCCCTAAATCAGGCACATCCAACAGGTAGATCATGATCACTGGACGTCTGCGGTAGATCGCTGGTAGATCATTGGTTCCCCCCAAAGAAGCTGAACAACTGTGGCCCCCTTAAAAAAAGCCCAACATTTTACTTCCTCCCTGAAAAAACTCAACAACTTTGACCTGAACCCCCAAAAAGGGGGTAGATCACTGCCAGTTTTTAACTCTATGAGTAGATCGCAGTCTCTTGGGAGTTGGCCACCCCTGCCTTAAATGACTTGGGCCCCAAGTATTTGAAATATCATCTCCCTGTACCCCGCAGACACTCTTGGGTGCTAGGATCAGTCAAGGGATCCCTGTCTTGGCAGTTCTAACACCCTCAGAAATTTTGGGGCGTGTGCCTCAGCCTGGGAAGGGGGGGTCTCCTCTGTGGCAACCCCCTAACCTGTGAAATTTCCTCTCCTGACACCTTCATTATAGAGCTTCTGTTGTATGCAAAAGACACGCCTCTTTCCTCTGATACCTGAGAGAGATATTTTTAAGACCCGCCCTAATCTTGCTTTGAACTGGCTTTCATATTGTACTTCTTAAATTGCTGGGACCTTGCGGTGAAGAGTGGGCAACCCCCCCCCCCCCGAATAAATAAGCAAACCAAGAAACAAACGTATTTGACACAATACATGCATCATCCACCTTGGCATTTTGGTTTGGAGGAAAAAGAGGGCACAATTTTCCTATTATAAACACCCCATACATTGACCCGCGTCAACGTACAGGAGGCGAACGTACCGTAACTTCGCACCAATATTCCCCCAATTCCCTGATGGGCTCGTCCGGAAGCTTCAAGGTATGCGGCAGAACCACGACCCCGAGCTGGAAGGACCAGGGCAAAGCGTTATCAGAGCAACCCACTTCAAGCGGGGCAGGGGGACGTTGTCTTGAGACCTCCACATCCCCTATGAAAACACCTCCTCTCCCCTCAACCCCCCCCCAAGGATATATGCCGCCGAGAGCCGAGAACCCTAATCAGGAAGAGATCAACTCAGGCTTCCTCAAACTTGGCCCTCCAGATGTTTTGAGACTACAATTCCCATCATCCCTGACCACTAGTCCTGCTAGCTAGGGATCATGGGACTTGTAGGCCAAAACATCTGGAGGGCTGCAGTTTGGGGATGCCTGGACTAGGCAGTTATATAAATAAAATCATTATTATTATCAATTATCATCACCATCATTATTCCCGGGTGGGAAGTCAATCAATGAAACAATGTTACTGTTTGTTTGTTTTTAAAATACAGTATTTTCCTGCGTATAAGACTACTTTTTAACCCAGGAAAATCTTCTCAAAAGTCGGGGGTCGTCTTATACGCCGGGTCGTATTTCTTATACGGCGAGTATATCCCAAACTCTGTATTTTAACTGGAAAAGTTGGGGGGTCGTCTTATACGCCCAGTCGTCTTATATGCCGGAAAATACGGTAAATGTATTTGGTTTTTCAGATTAAAATTTGACAGTCACAGGTTGAGGAAGCCTGGATCAACTCAACGAAATGTTCTTAAAACCCTCCGTTGCCATACCCCACCACCCCGTAACTCATTAGGGCTCTCACCCAAACATCCTAGCCTCTTTCTTTTGCAAATGGAAAAACGCTGTCAGAAATCTAATGGGCAGCATGGCCATTTTGGCCTACGATTCCCATCAGCCCCTGGCAGGACAGCCTTTCCCCCCCCTATGGCTCCCATTAGCCAGCCCAGGACTGTGTAGGCTGGGACTGAGAGGAGCCGGCCAGATCCCCTCCCCTCCCCTCCCTGCCAGGAAGGCAGGACACCAACGGCCACACAGGCAGGTCTCACGTTTCTCAGGAAGTGCCGCGCCACGATCTCGTGGGTCAGCTCAAACTGCTCGCAGTCGTTCACTCCGACTTCCAGGGTGCACTTGCGCAGAAAGCGGATGGTCTGAAAACCAGGGTGGGGGTGGGGGGAGAGAGGAACAACGAAAAGCCTTAAAAAAACAAGCCCTCCAAAAAACTACACTTAGACCCACCCGGAAGATCTTCTTTCGCCCATGGCAGAACATCTGCTTTGCATACAGAAGGTCCCAGGTTCAATGCCAGCATCTGGGGCTGGGGGAGGACCCCCCCCCAAATAAAACCCCTGGAGAGCTTCTGCCCATCAGTGTAAATGCTGAGCAAGATAGGCCACTAATCTGGTTCATGTAAGGCAACTTCCTCTGTTCCTATTTATCAGCTCTTCATTCAGAATAATGAGGACCAGTTAAGCAATGATATGAAGTATGTTAATTACGTTAAATGTGAAATGTATATTGTCTTTCCCAGTGAGAGAGGGGAATGGAAATTTGCTTCCCCCAGTGAGAGGGGAGGGTAAGGATGAAAATTTAACGGTAATGTAAAGTGCTTAAAAGTGTTAAAATCAATAAATTAAAAAAAAAACAGAATAATGAGGACTAGAGTCTTGCTTTTCTTTCAGGGGAAAGGCTTAGCTCAGCGGACAGAGCAGAAGGCGCCAGGTTCAATCCCCAGCAACTCCAGGAGGGCTAGGGGAGACTCCCCACTGTCTGAACCCCTGGGAGAGCCACTGCGTGACACTGTAGACAATGCTGAACTCGGTGCACAGGCCGTCTGACTCTGTAATAAGCCGCTTTCCCTGTTCCTCATAACGCTGGGTCCTCCTGCTTGGAGCTGAAGGTGCCATTTGACGGGGCTTTTGCATATTTAAATGTGAGGTGGGGTTTCCTGGCCAGGGAGGGGAGAGGGAGAGACGGCATGCTGCTGCCCCCCGCCTTCCCCAGCCAAAGAGAGAGCTGCAAGGGAGAATATACAACGCTACAAACGGCCTCGGTCCTCTATACCTGAAGGAGCGTCTCCACCCCCATCGTTCAGCCCGGACACTAAGGTCCAGTGCCGAGGGCCTTCTGGCGGTTCCCTCACTGTAGGAAGCCAAGTTACAGGGAACCAGGCAGAGGGCCTTCTCGGTAGTGGCACCCGCCCTGTGGAATGTCCTCCCACCAGATGTCAAGGGGATAAACAACTGCCAGACTTTTAGAAGACATCTGAAGGCAGCCCTGTATAGGGAAGCTTTTAATGTTTAATAGATTAGTGTATTTTAATATTCTGTTGGAAGCTGCCCAGAGTGGCTGGGGAAACCCAGTCAGATGGGCGGGGTATAAATAATAAATTATTATTATTATTATACCTAAATATTGAGTTATGAGAGTTCCTAAATCACCTCTGCTCAGCATCCCATGCCCCCCTTCCCTGTCCTCCATCTGGGCATGTTCAGAGTCCAAGGACACAACCCACCCTGGCTGAAAAACACCCAGGGAGCTCCTGATTGCAAGCCCCACAGGCATGGACCACACTAACAAGCAGTTGCTGTTATTATTATTATTATTATTATTATTATTATTATTATTATTATTATTAGATGTATTGTTCACCCTATGCCACAAGGCCTCGGGGTGGTTCACAACAGTGTACAAACGCAGCACAAATTCACTGTTGTATTCAATGTACAAAATGTATTCAATGTACAAGGGGAGGTTAAGGGGAGGCTCAAGCCCGGACACTGAGATCCAGCGCTGAGGGCCTTCTGGCGGTTCCCTCATTGCAAGAAGTGAGGTTACAGGGAACCAGACAGAGGGCCTTCTCGGTAGTGGCACCCGCCCTGTGGAATGCCCTTCCAGCGGATGTCAAGGAAATAAGCAGCTATCCTATTTTTAAAAGACATCTGAAGGCAGCCCTGTTTAGGGAAGTTTTTAATATTTAATGCTGTATTGTTTTAATATTTGACTGGAAGCCGCCCAGAGTGGCTGAGGAAACTCGGCCAGATGGGCGGGGTAAAAATAATAAATTTATTATTATTATTATTATTATTATTATTATTATTATTAAGGATCCAGCCTGCTGGCTATCTCCAGCTTCCCCGCCCCCCACCCCCGCCCGGGAATCCACGATTTAGGAACTCTCACAAGATTTGCAACGTTCACGAAAGCGGCAAGCACTCGGCCGTGTTGTCACTGATCTGGTACGTGGCCTGCCAGGTTCTCCCTGTTGTGTCAGTCAGCGAACTTAAAGAGTTTTAATAAACTTCACTTCCCAGAATTAGATTTTTGTGCTCAAGCCCTGCTTTCAGGTTTCCCATTGGGGCATTGTCCCACCGGAAAACTGCATTTACACACACGCCGTAGATCTGCATCAGTTTACCTTTTCGCCGGTGTGGGTCTGCAGCCTCGGCAGTTTCCCTTCCTGACGTAACTAAGGGGCGGAAAAACAGGAGAGAGGTCAGGGACGAGCGAGACAGCTGCCATATTGTCCCACTCAGCCCAGCAGCACAGGTGGACCGAGGCTACAGGCATATCAATATTGAGGAGGGGTGTATAAAAAATCATGCGCTTTCAGGAGAAAGCGGATAATCTTTTCTCCCTCGCATATAATACGAGAGAACGGGGACATGCAATGAAGCCAGATATCGGAAGATTCAGGACAGAACAAAGCACTTTTTCATACAGCAAATAATTAAACGATGCTGCCACAGAAAGTATGTTGCTGTCCACCGATTTTGGTATATTTGCAGGCATGCATCATCCTCAAATCCACCTTTTTGTACACAATTCTGGCCAATATGCATTTTTTTTTTTTGCAAGCTGTAGAGCAGGGGTCAGCAACCTTTTTCAGCCGTGGGCTGGTCCACCGTCCCTCAGACCATGTGGTGGGCCGGACTATATTTTTTTTTGGGGGGGGGGATGAATGAATTCCTATGCCCCACAAATAACCCAGAGTATACCTGAAGGAGTGTCTCCACCCCCATCGTTCTGCCCGGACACTGAGGTCCAGCGCCGAGGGCCTTCTGGCGGTTCCCTCCCTGCGAGAAGTGAGGTTACAGGGAACCAAGCAGAGGGCCTTCTCGGTGGTGGCGCCTGCCTTGTGGAACGCCCTCCCATCAGATGTTAAGGAAATAAACAACTATCTGACTTTTAGAAGACATCTGAAGGCAGCCCTATTTAGGGAGGGTTTTAATGTTTAATAGATTACTGCATTTTAATGTTCTGTTGGAAGCCGCCCAGAGTGGCTGGGGAAACCCAGCCAGATGGGCGGAGTATAAATAATAAATTATTATTATTTTAAATAAAAGCACACATTCTGCTCATGTAAAAACACCAGGCAGGCCCCACAAAAAACCCAGAGATGCATTTTAAATAAAAGCACACATTCTACTCATGTAAAAACACGCTGATTCCCAGACCGTCCGTGGGCCGGATTGAGAAGGCGATTGGGCCGCATCTGGCCCATGGGCCTTAGGTTGCCAACCCCTGCTGTAGAGACATAGAGGTTTCTCTCACTCTCTCATCATACTAGAAGTCGGGGACATCCATGAAGCTGGAGCTTGAGAGATTCAGTCCAGGCAAAGGGAAAGCTATCTTCACACAGCGCACAGTTAAATTGTGACACTCAGTCCCACGAGAGGCATCGAAGGCCCCCAACTTGGAAGGCTTCAGGAGAGAATTGGACAACTCCATGGAGGTGAAGCCTAGCAATGGCTACTGGCCGCAATGGCTCTGCTCTGCTGTCACTGTCAGAAACTGTAGAAGATGCTGCTGTTGGTCCAGTATACCTGAAGGAGCGTCTCCACCCCACCGTTCAGCCCGGACACTGAGGTCCAGCGCCGAGGGCCTTCTGGCAGTTCCCTCGCTGCATGAAGCCAAGTTACAGGGAACTAGGCAGAGGGCCTTCTCGGTAGTGGCACCCGCCCTGTGGAACGCCCTCCCTTCAGATGTCAAAGAGAACAACAATTACCAGACTTTTAGAAGACATCTGAAGGCAGCCCTGTTTAGGGAGGCTTTTAATGTTTTATAGATTATTGTATTTTAATGCTCTGTTGAAAGCCGCCCAGAGTGGCTGGGGAAACCCAGCCAGATGGGCGGGGTATAAATAATAATTTATTATTATTATTATTATTATTATTATTATTATTATTATGCTCAGGTCCTGCTTGTGGGGCACCTGATTGGCTGATGTGAGAACAGGAGGCTGGACTAAATGAGCCCCCTTTGGCCTGATCCAGCAACCAGGCTCTTCTGAGGTTCTTATGGAACCTCCAAGTCCAGAGGCAGTCTATCTAGATTTCTAGGTCATATGGGGCATTTGGCTGCTGTGAGAACAGGAGGCTGGACTATGATGAGCCCCCTTTGGCCTGATCCAGCAGCCAAGGTCTTCCAGTGTTCTTGTGGCACTCACCCGGTTTTCCTCCTCAAATATCTTCTTGTTCTCGGGAGAGGCGTAAACGGCTTTGTTGTGGTTGAGGAGACGGCTGCGGCCGAAGGACTTGGGCACCAGGACCGTGTCGCCTCGGCTTCCCACATCTGCGAAACGAGAAACGTGGAATGTTTTCACCTGCAAAGCGGGGTAGGAACTAAAGCTCTCTCCCAGAACACAGAGCCTAGGGCTTGCCGATCAGAAGGTCGGCTGTTCGAATCCCCGCGACGGGGTGAGCTCCCGTTGCTCGGTCCCTGCTCCTGCCAACCTAGCAGTTCGAAAGCACGTCAAAGTGCAAGTAGAGAAATAGGTACCGCTCCGGCGGGAAGGTAAACGGCGTTTCCGTGCGCTGCTCTGGTTCGCCAGAAGCGGCTTATTCCTGCTGGCCACATGACCCGGAAGCTGTACGCCGGCTCTCGGCCAATAAAGCGAGATGAGTGCCGCAACCCCAGAGTCGGTCACAACTGGACCTAATAGTCAGGGGTCCCTTTACCTTTACCTTTATTGTCACTTGTACAACTTGTATACAGTGAGATTATGCCATATTCCCCCAAAACAGCCATTTTGTGACTGGCGCCTCCAGCCACCCTCTCTCCAACTTCAGCACGTTCCCACTGGTGCAAAAAAGGGCTGGCCACCCCTGCATTAATTCCTTACTCCTTAAAAAGGAACCAGGGGCAAAGGCACACGATAATCCGATTTAAGCGTTCACACAGAAGGAGGCCTGGCCCGAGCTTAATTCGGATTAGCATAGAATCATAGAATCCTAGAGTTGGAAGAGACCACAAGGGCCATCCAGTCCAACCCCCTGCCAAGCAGGAAACACCATCAAAGCATTCTTGACAGGTGGCTGTCAAGCCTCTGCTTAAAGACCTCCAAAGAAGGAGACTCCACCACCTTCCTTGGCAGCAAATTCCACTGTCGAACAGCTCTTACTGTCAGGAAGTTCTTCCTAATGTTTAGGTGGAATCTTCTTTCTTGTAGTTGGAATCCATTGCTCCGTGTCCGCTTCTCTGGAGCAGCAGAAAACAACCTTTCTCCCTCCTCTATATGACATCCTTTTATATATTTGAACATGGCTATCATATCACCCCTCAACCTTCTCTTCTCCAGGCTAAACATACCCAGCTCCCTAAGCCGTTCCTCATAAGGCATCGTTTCCAGGCCTTTGACCATTTTGGTTGCCCTCCTCTGGACACGTTCCAGCTTGTCAGTATCCTTCTTGAACTGTGGTGCCCAGAACTGGACACAGTATTCTAGGTGGGGTCTGACCAGAGTGGAATACAGTGGTACTATTACTTCCCTTGATCTAGATGCTATACTCCTATTGATGCAGCATGTGCTTCTGCATCTTCCGCAGAACGGCACCAGATGCAGGAGAAAGATGGGGAGCAACGTACCGTCTACGGTTTGGGTGAGGATGAGCTCCAGAGGCTCTTTGGGCTTGTGTTTCGTGTCCTCCAACAAACGGTAGACCTTATACCGGCGGTGCTTAATCCGGGGCTCCCGGCCCACCTTGCTCAAAGGCACCTTCCACCAACGCTCCACGATGCACGTTTCCTGAGCAGCGGAGACAGAGAACTTGGGGAAAGCCACCACCACCACCTCCGCCCTGACACAGCCGCTCGGCTTGGCTCCTCGCCACTCCCTGTTAGGAGGCCCCCCGTCTCTAAAAACAAAGGTTCTAGTCCTCATGGTTCAAAGACAAGCATAGGAAGCTGCCTTCGGCCAAAAGCCAGTTCCTTTTTTAAAAAAATTGCTATATACTTATTACATACAAAAAAGGAATACAATTACATAAATTATAAAATTAAAATTCCAAAAATACAAAAGAAAAAAAACATACAAAGGTTCCAAAAATACAAAGCGGAAAAATAAAATAAAAAGAATAAGGATATACAAGAAAAAAAGAAAGGAAAGGAAAAAGGCTGACTTCCTTCGACCGCTATACAGGTTCTCTAGTCTAGTCTAATCTCATATTTTGGTTGTCTGTAATCATTTTTTACTTTGTGAAGAGGCAATTTGTTTACCTGTGAAATTTTTAGTCTTGGCTAAGCCAATCATAATTTTGGGAACCAACTTTCTTCATATAATTTGTAGATACACTGACTAAGGCTCAGAGGAAGTATATGGCAGCTTCCCACGTTCCTCTTTGAACCAGCCCTGGACCCAGAACGATGAGGACTGGGAAACCTGCTTTCTTTTCAAAGGGCCGTAGTTCTATTCTTAAAGGTAGCATGGACATACTGTACACTGTATTTAAATACATACAGTGCTTTTTTTGTGAACCTTTGTACTTTTGTCCCGTTTACTGTATTTATTTCCCCCCGATTTGAACTATAAAATGGTGATTTTCTTGAGTCAAAATGAGAGGTCGCCCCACTCCAGAGCAACCCCAGAGCCCCCCCCCCCATCTGCATTTTGTCTCAACTGCATCTCCTTACAGGAAAAAAGAGTCTACTCTTAAGAGGCAGCATACACCTAGATTTAAATAGATAGCAAAACACAGCCAAGTGCTTATCCCCCTTACAGTCTCTCTGAGCTTCTTGTGCTCCAAAAGCAACCCCAGAGCCCCCCTCTCCCCCCCAAAAAAATATTTGCTCTCCCCAATCTCCTTTGTCTAAACTTACACCCCCTGGGGAATCGGAAAGCAGCAAAGACCTAAATGCACAGAGTCCACTGAATACCTCCTTTTACAGTCTCTCTGAGCTCCCACCCCCCAAAAAAGAAATCCCAGGGGCCCCCATCTGCACTGCCCCCTATGCACTGCCCCCCAAGAAGCCTATTCATATAGGCAGCAAAGGCATAGATTTAAATGCAATAATTTAAATGTAGATTAATGCGACCACACACACATGCCCGTGGATGCGCCCCGAGACTCCCCTCCCCAAAAAGCAACCCCAGAGACACCCCCTGCCCTGTAACTTCTCTGAAATGACCCCCAACCTCCCTCCCCCCCAAAAAAGACCCTCCTCTAATAAATATTATTTAAAAAAAAAAAAAACTAAAAAGACCCTCCTCTTAAAGGCCTCCATTTAGATATGCATCAAACACACTCCTGCCCCCCCCAAGCGACCCCACCTGCACCCCCACCCCCTATATTCCTCCCAAAATCTAATATTTTAAAATATCACTCTCTTTCGGATGGGCCCCCCCACCTCCCTCTCTCCCCATGCATTTTCCTCACCAGGGGGGCCGAGAGGCGGAGCCCCCTGCGCACGAGCGGGACCCCCAGGGAGGCCCCGGTCAGGATCAGGCCCCTCGCCGCCGCCAGCATCGCCCTTCAAGCCGCACGCGCCTCGCCTCGCGCAGGCCCCGGAGAAGCCTCGGCCTCGCCTGGCTCCGCCCGCCGGGGTGGGTCGGCCGCGGGGCGGGCAGCGCGGAAGGGAGGAGCCGGCGGCGGGGACACCCAGCACGCTTTCTTCCCCCAGGAGTTATTTGCTCCTCCTTTCTCTCTTTCTCTCGCCTACCGGGACACGGTAGCAAAAACCGCCCCCCAAAAAATAAAAGCATGTCAAGAGTGCCACTGAGCATATGCAGAGTGCAATTTTTAAAAAAAATTTTTGCAGTCCTTTGCTGTAACCCGCCTAGGGTGAGGGCTGGGTGATCCGTTTATAGCAGGCATAGGCAACCTTCAGCCCTCCTGATGTTTTGGGACTACAACTCCCATGATCCCTAGCTAACAGGACCAGTGGTCAGGGATGATGGGAGTTGTAGTCCTAAACATCTGGAGGCTCGAAGGTTGCCTATGCCTGGTTTATATCCACTGGTTATCATTTATATTCAATACATGTTAATGTATTGTTTTTTAATATTTGTTGGAAGCCGCCCAGAGTGGCTGGGGAGACCCAGCCAGATGGGCGGGGTACAAATAATAAATAATAATAATAATAATAATTATTATTATTATTATTATCATTATCATCATTATTATTATTATCATATTACTATTGCCACCATGATCATCATTGAAATTATTTACTGACGCCTGAGCGGTGCCCACAGGATGGGCAAAGGGGGCAGCAACTGGGGCCCAGCACAGAAGCCTGGTGTGTAATGGGGTCGGTTCATCTGCCCTCCCTTGGTTTGAATAGGCTGGACCAGTGGCTCTGGGCTGTAGGCCGGCTCCAAATGCTTGGAAACAAGATCCTAGTCCTCATGATTGCAGCCGAAAGCTTTGCTGTTGGACTCCGGGCTCCAGGCAGGCTACCAAGTGATAAGACCTCAAGATTGTAGTCTTTAGGATAGCAGCTGAAACTCTTGCTTGAAACGGGGAGTAGGGTGGGGGGCAGAATGTTTGGGGGGGTGCAGTTTGCTGCATCCCAAAGTCTTGGCTGCATCCATCGTAAGGACAAAGAAGAAGCACGGTGTGTCTTTCTCTCAACAACAACCCCAACAGAACTGAGGCTCTTCAAAAAGGGCAACATGCCTCTGAGCGTGTGCAGAGTGCGCCCCGAAGATAATTCAGTGGGTTTTTTTTAAGACGTGCAGAAGGTCCCAGGCTCAGTCTCCAGCATCTCTTAGACCCCTGCCTGAAACCCTGGAGAGCAGCTGCCAGTCAGTGTGGACAATACCGAGGGCAGAACCGAACCATAGATTTGAAGCACACTCATGCACATTTCAAACACATGACTTCCCCCAAGGAATGCTGGGAATGGTAGTTTGTTCCGGACTCTGCGAGGGAGGGAAACTACAGCTCCCTTGATCCTCCTGGGGAAGCTGTGTGCTGGATATCTGTGTGTTGGATGTGCTTTAAATGCATCTCATATGGTACAGCCCTAGAGCCAGGTGTCCTTATGAGGGAGAGGATGCCGTGGTACCCAGGAGTAGGAGGAGCCAGGAGGGGGCGTGGCCTCTCACAATGATGCTTGTGACACAGCCAAGTTGCCATGGGGCAGAAACTCACACAGGTCACAATAGGGGTCCCTCGGGTACTTAAGGCAGGGGCCCTGCCACCTAGGACCCACTTTGCCTGGGGCCGGGAGGCACTGCCCAGCAAAACACGGTGGAACTGGGCACCCACAAACACCCTTCCTTGGACCAAGAAGGGAGGGATACGGAATTGCCTTTATCCGCTATCATTCTCCAGCCCCTCTTTCTGCTCCACCAGCAAGCGCCGCCTTAGATATTGGCGGAAAATGACGCCCAGTGGCAAGAGGTAAGAGGGGGGGCTACCTTGGGCGCATGGGTGCCATATAGGTACCTTGGAGGACGTCTCCCCCCCCATATATTGCTAGGCACATATAGCGAGCATGGCCAAGGGTCAGAGACTATGGGAGTGGCTGCATGTCCCCCATCCCTGTATTAGGACTGGGAATTTTTGGCCCTCCAGATTTTGTTGGGACACCTGCCTGGAGATGAAGAAGCACCATAGTTCAGGGGTGGCACAGCTGCTTGTCCTGCAGAAGACCCGGCATCTCCAGGCAGAGCTGTGTCAGAGACATGTTTTCAGAACGAGGAGGACTGGGATCTTGCTTCATTTTTTAAAAGGACAAATCTCAGTGGTAGAGCATCTGCCTTGCAAGCAGAAGGTCCCAGGTGTAGTGCCCCCCACCATTTCCAGGTAAGGCTGGAGGAGACCCCTCTCTGAAATCCTGTTATGCTGCTGCCGGCCTATGTAGACAATATTGAGCAAGATGGACCAATGGTCTGACTTCGCTTAAATCCGCTCGCTTCCTATTTCCCTGTTTAAGTCAGCCCATTATATTACAGATATTAATATTGCACAGCTTGAAGCAAGTGGAAGCATACAAACTGACTCGTTGCCCAGACCCATAGGTTTGATTTGAGCTTTACTTGCAGAACTTTCTTCAAAACAGAACAAAAACATCAGAGATACATCCAAATAATTCCATGCACTTATCTTGTGCATGTCTAGCACAGGCTCAGTATCTTCAAAATAACTGAACAGGATTGAGAGCAAAACTCTTCTCTGTCCCCCATTCCCGCCTGAGACTGTGTGCTCCTGGAGATCTTCCTTATCACATCTTGCTTCCACTCCGGCTGGGAACAAAAGACTAAAGACATCTCCCTTTCAAAATGAGGATTTGCAACCCAATACCTCCCGTGTGATCTAAAGTTAAACATAGCACATAACAGTAACCGTTGGTTTCTAACCCATGGAGGAGCTCAGAGGGAAATCTCCCATGTTAAAGCCTTCGGGCATTCTCCATTTCAGTGTGAATTAAGCCATTATACTTCACACATTATTATTCAGAACTATGGGGCCTAATGCCAAGTTTCCAGCCCCTTGTGTTCATGGCACCCATGCTGTCTCTTTTCTTGTTTCCGTTCTGCGGCACAGCTCAACCCTTACCCAATGTGAGAGCTTGAGTATCCGGCCGCGTTACTGCCCACAGTGCTCCTGAGTTCGTGGGCGGCTGCCCAGACAGGAGAAGGAGCCTTGAAGGAGACGAGGCAAACCTTAAAGAAGTATATAAGGTAGGTTTCTTCTGCCTCGGGCCTTTCCGGCCTTGCATCTGATTATTAATAATAATAATAATAATAACAACAACCATCTGCTTGCATGATGCTGTACAAAAGTGCACAGAAAGGGTCCCAGCCCCAATGAGCTTACAATCTGAAATTTGACAACAGGGCTTCCCCCCCTATTATATATCTACACCACCTTTTTTCTCCAAGGAGCTGAAGGTAGCACACGCAGTTCACCCCTACCCCCCAACCTCAGGGAAATATCCTGTGCCTGAAGTCCTGAAGAGCTGCTGCCAGTTCGTGTAGACAACACTAGGTTTGATGGATTCATGGTCTGACTCAATACAAGGCAGATTTCTCCGGGGAGAATATTCATTCAGCCTTTATTGACACAATTTAAACAATAAAAATCACAAAAAGAGGTGTGGGTGGGAACATAAAATATTTGCAATACAGACCTATTGAACACCATTAAGTAGTTTTAAATTAGACTTTGAAAAAATCTCAGCTAAATAGTCTGAAACCATCTCAGTAGTTAGGGGGGAATATCATCCCTCAGCGGATATTGGATTACAGATTCTTTGCAAATAGATACTTTAAAGTTTCAAAGGAGTCGCCAGCAGGTCTCGAGTGTCGATTTCACAAACTGAGTTATGGGGGGGAAAGGTTGCGGACTCTCACTCATTGTTTTGCTAGTTTCCTTCCTTCGACTGGTTTAAATATATTGCATATATTGCATGGGGTCCCCTTCCAAACGCTTCAATTTTCAAACGAAATGTTGCCATAACTCAGCACTTGTGCAAACCAGCTGACATCTCCCTCTTGCGCAGGGATGGAGGCATTTTAAAATCAATCAATCAATCAGTGGCACTCACCACCTGAAGGTTGGAAAGAAGGGGGATTTTGCTAAGGTGTTTCCTAACCAGTAGTTGCAAACTTTTCCCCCAATAATGCCACAGGCTGGGAATCTCACTGTTTTTGCCGGGGAGCGCCAACGTCCCGACCAGCCGGTTCAGTTGGACTTCCATTTTGCCCGCGGCGGCCAGGAGGTCATCCACTGGCACGGCCTCCTCCACGCGCGCACGGTTTTCCTCGACACGCCTCACCTTGCCCTGGACTGCAACAGCCGCGAGAGGTGAGAGCAATTCTCCGCTGCAACTGGGTGTCAGAAGTGGGTGGCTTTGTCATCCAACTAAGTTGCACGCGGAGTAGACCCACTGAATGTCCCTACATGAGCCATGCCCGTTCTTTTGAAGGCGTCCTCTCTGAGCAGGACTAACATTGGAAACAGCCCAGTGTTTTTCAGCAACTTAATTTAGAGACCACCACTCGGCCGGGTTCCAGCTCTCATGGGGGGGGGGGGGATATCAGAAACAAAGCCAGGGAGGCACTAGTTCAAAACCAATGGAACCCAAACCCAAGCGTTGAGGATTTATTTATGGGCAGAGATGCAGCTTGGTGCTGTCGCCTGCACCTCATCGTGGGAACCTAAGATCAGAAAGAAAAGTTGAAAGAAAACTTCAGGAAACAGCCCAGAGAGTTCTGAGCATGCTCATTGATAATGGGGTGCTAACTTTTGCATGTGTAATGGAAGAGCCAGAGGGAAGGAGGAATGGAATAGAGTATCTTTCATTTGGGACGTGGGTGGTGCTGTGGGCTAAACCACAGAGCCTGCTAACCTTGACATCCCAGATGTTTTGGAACTACAACTCCCATCATCCCTAGCTAACAGGATCAGTGGTCAGGGATGATGGGAGTTGTAGTCCCAAAACACCTGGATTGTCAAGGTTAGCCATCACTGTCCCTAGGGGTTGCCGATCAGAAGGTTGGCGGTTTGAATCCCCACGCCGGGGTGAGCTCCCATGGCTCGGTCCCTGCTCCTGCCAACCTAGCAGTTCGAAAGCACGTCAAAGTGCAAGTAGATAAATAGGTACCACTCCGGTGGGAAGGTAAACAGCATTTCCGTGCACTGCTCTGGTTTGCCAGAAGCAGCTTTGTCATGCTGGTCACATGACCCGGAAGCTGTACACCGGCTCCCTCGGCCAGTAAAGCGAGATGAGCGCTGCAACCCCAGAGTTGGTCACGACTGGACCTAATGGTCAGGGGTCCCTTTACCTTTATCTTGAACCAGAGCTCCTTGCACTGCAATTTTTTGCTGCAGCTAACACCAGGTTTTCCCCTACCAAAATGGTTGATTTGAACCGCTAGCAAACTTGGCACTATGCTTTGGCTCTGTAAATAATTGTGGGGTGTGTTCAAAGGGAGTGGGGTCAGACTGGGGCACTTATGACTGGACCTCTAATTTAAAATGGAAACAACAACACCTTTCTCTGTGTGTAGAAATCTAGCATGTCAGGGAGAAGAGTAGCCTTTTCTGTGACAGCCTGGTTTTCTAGGTCCAGGGAATTCTTTGGATGGATTCACTCATGAGAGCTCTCACCCACAATTCAGTGGTACCGGCCAGACACAACCTGAACACCTTACTGAGGACTAGTCCCTTTGCAAGCCTTGCTTGCAAGAGAAGAGCACCCTTAATAATAATAAGTGCTTAATACGGGCCCTGTGGCTGTTTCTGCTCCTAGCCTGACTGCAACGCTGGAATACGTGGAAGAAAACACAGAGGCGGACCAGGTGCTTGTTAACTTCCACAAATCTCGACAGGACACGGGTAAGGGAAAAAAAGATTCCCCTTGCTAATAGAATCTGGGTTTTGGGTCCTGAATTCCACATGCCAGAAATCTGGAAATGATATAGAAAAGGGCAAAGGGGCGGGGATCCCAATTCCAAATTTGGGCTTTTATTAGGCCAGAAAAACCATCATAAAAAAGCATGCAAGGGCCAGAGCATTTTGGTTGAGCGTCATCCCAAGTTCAGCTGCCAGGTCGGCCCAGGAGAGAACCTTGCCTGATGCTGCAGAGCTGCTGCCGGTCCGTGCACAGTCCTGACCTAGCTGGACTAATGCTCTGACTTGCTCTAAGGCAGCTTCCTATGTTCCGATTTAAAGCCACGCTTTTTTCAGAACCATGAGGACTGGAATCTTACTTTATTCCAAGGGGGTCTCAGGTTCAACGCCCAATGGCATCTCCAGGTAGGGCCGGAATCTACCTGTCTTTAGAGAGTGAGGTGGAAGGCAGAGTGAAAACCAGTTTGCTACTGGACCCGTCTCAAGACTCTCATGTCCATTCACAAAGCCCTGGAACAGCTTTGGTATCCAAATACGGCCTGATCCTTTACGCTCCACCACAATCCTCTGGCGGGATCAGATCTCTGGCCCTGCGGGACTCCTTGCCACTAGAGGTTGGGCAGGAACAATCCCTGCCTTGCTTTAGATGTCTCCCAGGAACTGTTAATCGGACAGCCTTCTGCCATGCGGTTTTCTTTTCACCAGCCAGCACTGATTGATGTCTCTACTGCTCTTAAGAGTTTATATACACTGCATTTTTTATGAAAGTGTGGCTTGACAAACATGTGAATAAATGGGATAAACCAGAGGAAAGGCTCTGGGGGTGCAGAGAAAGATCATCTTGCCCTTGGTTTCCTAATCCTCTTCCTTTTCTCCCCTTTCTTGAAGGAGACTTGCTACGAACCTTTGGCTTCTTGGGTTTCAAGCTCATGCAGCCGGATCACCCTTCCCTTCCTCCCTGGGAGGACGTCATCTTCATGGCTTACCCCATGGAACGAGAACTTAGCCAAGCGGAGAATGAGAAGCGGAGGTCCCTGAAACCAGGCACACTGGGGAGGCAGGATGGGGCTGTTCTTGGCAAACAGGCTCCCTGAATGAGCAGCTCACCGGTTCCCCCAGGGAGTGGCATTAAACTGGAACGACACCTCACAGCATCGTGTTTGTTTGTTTGTTTGTTTACAGGGCGATAAAAGGGACGGACGCGGGTGGCGCTGTGGGTTAAACCACAGAGCCTAGGGCTTGCCGATCAGGTCGGTGGTTCGAATCCTTGCAACGGATTGAGCTCCCGTTGCTTGGTCCCTGCTCCTGCCAACCTAGCAGTTCAAAAGCACGTCAAAGTGCAAGTAGATAAATAGGTACCGCTCCGGCGGAAAGGTAAACGGCATTTCCGTGCGTTGCTCTGGCTCGCCAGAAGCGGCTTAGTCATGCTGGCCATGACCCGGAAGCTATATGCCGGCTCCCTCGGCCAATAATGCGAGATGAACGCCGCAACCCCAGAGTCGGTCACGACTGGACCTAATAGTCAGGGGTCCCTTTACCTAAACGGCAGTTTCCGGGATGCAGGCAATCCTCCTGGTCCCTGGGCTAGATCTCAGCAGCCTTTTCATAATGACCTTTTGTGAAAACCCTGAGCTGCCTAGAACACTCTGAACATTATAATTATATATTCCCACCTGACCAAGGTCACAGGGTGGGTTACATTAAAACACATGTTTTTGAGCCATGCATGGTCCTAACGCGGGTGGCATTGTGGGTTAAACCACAGAGCCTAGGGCTTGCTGATCAGAAGGTCGGCAGTTCGAATCCCCGCGACGGGGTGAGCTCCCGTTGCTCGGTCCCTGCTCCTGCCCACCTAGCAGTTCGAAAACACATCAAGGTGCAAGGAGATCAATAGGTACCGCTCCAGCGGGAAGGTAAAACGGCGTTTCCGTGTGCTGCTCTGGTTCGCCAGAGTCCTGCTGGCCACATGGCCCGGAAGCTGTATGCCGGCTCTCGGCCAATAATGCGAGATGAGCGCCACAACCCCAGTTGTCTGCGACTGGACCTAATGGTCAGGGGTCCCTTTACATTTTTTTTATGGTCCTAAAAAATAGGTTTTTAAGCAGAGTTTGGATGCCCACCTGCCATGCATGCTTCAGGTGCGATTCCAGCATTGCAGGGGGTTGGACTGGATGACCCTCGGGGTCCCACCCAACTCTACAATTCTGCGATTCTTCAGAAGCTGTCTAATGAAGGCACCACAGAGGAGGATCTCTCCCAGCCCCGAGGGCGGGGGAACGTACCGAGGCGCCCTAACAAACTTTAGGGACGCCTTGTGAATTGGGGAAGGCCAAGTTGTTGCCCTCGCTCACCCTCTGTGCAACGATGGAGGCTTGCTTTCGTACTCCCCTTTGGCGCAAGGCTACCCTTCTCGCCACCTGACCCTCCTCATACAGATGTGATACCGTGACCAGAGGGACGCAGGACACCCGTTCCGCCTTAACTGCCCTCCGTCACCTAACTGGGATTTACAAGTGATGGGGAGGGGGAAAGAGGGAGACCCAAACCACGCTTGCCATCAGCTGACGTAGGAACCAGTCACTGGTTGGGGGCCCTGCGTTTTAGGGAGCGAGCAGAAAGATGGAGGCGCCCAGCAGTGATTGGGCCTGGGGTCAAGGAGGGGGCGGGAACGGCTTTTTAGCCAGCAATCCCAAAAGCAAGGGACGGTTCAGAGGTGAGCTGCTGTAGCCACTGCAGTGGAGCCCCTGCCCCCTCAAAGAACACAACTCCATGACCCATAACAAGGGTAGGCAACCTAAGGCCCGTGGGCCAGATGCGACCCAATTGCCTTCTCAATCCGGCCCGCGGATGGTCCAGGAATCAGCATGTTTTTACATGAAAAGAAGAGGAGTTTGGATTTGATCTCCCGCTTTATCACTCCCCGAAGGAGTCTCCAAGCGGCTCACATTCTCCTTTCCCTTCCTCCCCCACAACAAACACTCTGTGAGGTGAGTGGGGCTGAGAGACTTCAGAGAAGTGGGACTAGCCCAAGGTCACCCAGCAGTTGCATGTGGAGGAGCGGAGACGCGAACCTGGTTCACCAGATTACGAGTCTGCCGCTCTTTACCACTACACCACACTGGCTCACTGAGTAGAATGTGTGTTTTTATTTAAAATGCATCTCTGGGTTGTTTGTGGGGCACAGGAATTCATTCATTCCCCCCTCCCAAAAAAATATAGTCCGGCCCACCACATGGTCTGAGGGACGGTGGACCGGCCCATGGCGGAAAAAGGTTGCTGATCCCTGACCCATAATAACTTGTATTGCCCCCCCCCCCCAGCCAAGGATCGTAAGAGCCGTGCTGGATGAGGGCAAAGAGTCCAGCATCCTGACAGGGGGAAAATGCCCTTAAGAGCCCAGATAGACTGCCTCTGGACCTGGAGGCTCCACATGGACATCAGAAGAGCCCTGTGGCTGGATCAGGCCAAAGGGGTCCCATTTAGTCCAGCATCCTTGTTCTCAACTAGATGCCCCAATGGGGAGCCCCCAAGCAGGATCGGAGCAGCAGAGCAACTCTCCCTTGCTTGCCATTCCCAGTAACTGGCATTCAGAAACCTGCAACCGCGGAGGCAGAATGTTGTCCTATCCTCCACCCATTTGCCTAAACCTCTTTGAAAGCCATCCATGTGCCCTGCTCCTGAGGCAACCCCTTGGGTTTTACCTATGTGCTGTGCACAACACTGGTTTCTTCCCAACAAGAACTCGAGAACAATCCAAAAACGAGCCTTTATTTAAAGAGGAAAACAAGAATAAATGTAATAATGTATGTAACGCACATAGAGTTCAAACACCACATCTCGTTTGCGGAGGGACGAGGCGGACACAGCGCCAGAGGCGCTTCTAACTTTTACGTACGACGCCCAGTCTTGTCTGTCCCCCTCCTCTCCCCAGACGCAGACATGAGAACTCCCACCGTGTCCAAAACGAGGATGCTTTTTAAAAATAACAATTATGGGCAAACCACCCTCGCCTATTGGGAGCCAGAGGCAATGCGGTCTCTTTTGGACAACATAATCTGCTTGTTTCCGAGAAAGGGCCAACCTTTTTCAAGAACAAAAGAATGAATGGAGCTCAACCTAAGGTTTTTAAGACTTGTGTCACAGTGGGGCTAGGGGCTGCTGGGCCCCCTTGCTCTCACCACCCCTAGCCAAAATGGCCAGAGGCAGGTTGCCACCCTCTAGATCAGGCATGGGGAACCTCTGTGCCTCTAAAATGTTGCCGGACTACAACTCCCATCATCCACGCCAGTGGCCGTGGATGATGGGTGTTGTAGTCCGGCAACATCTGGCGGCACAAAGGTTCCCCCGCCCTGCTCTAAACTGGACTCAGCCTCCCTCCCTGACCCCTTTCCATATCAAGCTGCCCATCGCCACTGCCATTTACAACCACCTCACCCTTGTGAGAGGACGGCTGCCGTTCAACCCGTCATCTTAACGATGGTTTGCCTCCTTTGAGCTTGGCCTAATCGATGGCCTCGCAGCCCATCAACACATGCAACAATAATGTAATCCTGCCAGACTGTACTATTTAAGGATACGGCTGGGGGACAGGAGTGCCCTTTGGGGATAATCCCCTCCATTTCAAATGCACCAACAACGCTAGGATAGAGGACTCCTCTGCCCCCTCCCCACAGCTCCGCAATTTGATAAGGAGGCATTGAATTTGGACTGGGTGGGGTGGGAGCATTCACACCGTCCCCCCCCCCCCCCCGGCAAGCTGAAAAGTGGTACGGCCCTGGAAACACGTGACCCACAGAGACCGGATTAACGAAGGTCGCTGCAGTTGGTTCCCTGCCCACCCTGTGACAGAGGCAAGAGGCGCAGTTAGCGAAGCCAACAGAACGTAGAATAAGGTTTGCAACGTTCCTCTGCTGAGGCCGGCTGACCTGCACCTTCGGCAGCAGGAAAAAAAGACAATGACTTTAGTACCTGTGCCCTTCTCCCAGCTGCTAGTACCAGCAGAGGATCACAAGGACAGTCTCAACCCAGAGTTGGGCAAGATCTGTGCGTTGGGCAAGATCCCCAACGCAACGCATGACCCTTCCCCGCAACGGCGCTAACAAAACTTTGCAAATCAACAACAGCAGCACATGCGGATCCTTCTCGGAAATCCCTTTGGGAAAGCCGTGACCACAGCTCTGGGCTGCTGAAGTCTTACAATTTTGCAAGCTTTGAGAAGGAGCAAAAGTCTTTTTTAAAAAAAAGTAAGGCTCTTCGCGGCTACAGCCAACAGGCGCCCCTTCCCCTCGGACGTGGCGACACGCCGAAAGCGTCAGCTTCCCCCAGTCGGTGAAGAAGTCGGGGTGTTCCCGAGTCACTGAGCGAAGCTGGAGGAACAGGTGGATTCCCTGCTCGCTCAATTCCAGGCAGAAAATCTGGAAGCAAAAGTGGGGAGGAAAGAAGGAGTTCAAATTCCCAGTGATTTAATAATAATAATAATAATAATAATAATAATAATAATAATAATAATATTATACATTTTTATTTATACCCCGCCCTCCCCAGCCAGAACCGGGCTCAGGGCGGCTAACATCAACAAAAATTACAGTAGAATATAAAAACCATTAATTAAAATACAAGTTAAAAGCCAGTTTAAAATGCCGATTCATTTAGCGCCCATAAACAAAACCAAGGGGAGGAAACCATCAAACTGTGTCCAACCCGAAGGCCAGGTGGAACAACTCTGTCTTGCAGGCCCTGCGGAAAGATGTCAAATCCCGCAGGGTCCTGGTCTCTTGTGACAGAGCGTTCCACCAAGTTGGGGCCAGAGCTGAAAAAGCCCTGGCCCTGCTTGACACCAGTCTGGCAGCCTTGTGGCTCGGGATCTCCAGCAGGTTATTATTTGTAGACCTTAAGGTCCTTTGCGGGGCATACTGGGAGAGGCGGTCCTGTAGGTACGAGGGTCCTAGGCCTAAAAACAGCTGCTACCCGTTCCTTCTAATACCCAAATCGGCTGCCTCGTGGCCAAGCGTTTTCCCAGCACAGCAGCTGCCCATTTCTCCCCGAATGGTTTTTGCACGTTTGGGAGACTTGCCAGGTACGTAGAAATGTTAAATGTGCCAATTCAGAGCCTCTCAAAAGTGAGCAGGCAAGAGCTTGAGAAGAGCCTGCTGGATCAGGCCAATCGACTCGGCACCGAGGTTCTTGCTCGCTCACGATCCTTCCTCTCTCAGGAAGGCCCCCCTCCCCCGAGACTCAGCACCCCTAGGAACTCACCAGCTTCACAGCGGGGCTCCCCCACCTGCGCAGCTCAAGGGGTCAAGGAGCCGCTGTCCAACGGGAGGAGGTCACCACCCTCCGAGACGGAGGCAACTTCTGCAGAGGGGGTGGGGAAAAATGAGTGTTAGGACAAGGTTTGCTGGGGGAATCTCTGGCTACCGTTAACAGCGACAGTTTGCCACAGGGAGTGTAGATGTGCTCAGAAAGCACCCCAGGAGTGCAAGCCCCTTCGAGCGAGTGCGTTTAATCCCGCAGGAAGCACAGGATGGAACCCGGGATTTGAGTCTGACAACCACCGACTTGGAGACCCGTGCTGTTAAAGTCTTATTGCGCCCGGTGCTACCAGAGGGTGGGAGATCTTTCAGCGAAGCGGCCCCCAAAGGTCTGAGTGGGTGCTGCTGCAAAGGGCAACCGGGGCTGACATTTTCAGCTGATCACAGATAAAACGGGCGGCTTTTCCAAGATGCTGACAAGGACAAGGCAATAGCTTAGCAAGTCACGAGCGAAAGATGCAGCCTGCAGAAAGGTCCCTTTCATGGAGTACGGTAGATCCAGGAAAACCCGAAGGAGGTTGTGTGTCACCTTCGTCCTGATGGCTACAATTAAATCTTCATGGATCAATCAACCTAAATGAGAGTTGATTAATCTACCCATAAATAGCAGCGGCTTTCCAACATTGAGGAAAGCTGTTCCACGCTGCCCTGGGACGTAATTCAGGACTCCCGTGGTTCTGCTGCTGTGTGTGCGAAAGCTACTCTCTGCTTGCGCCCAACTCTCTCACAGCAAAGCAGGAAGCTGCCTTAAACCGAGTCAGGCCCCTGGGTCCATCTAGCTCAGTACTGTCCAGGGTGGATAAAAATCAATGATTTAAAAAAAAAAAAAAAATCGGATTTTTTTTTTATTTAAATCGGATTTTTTTTTATTTAAATTGGATTTTTCAAATAAAATGCTTTTGGAGGGAAAATCTTTCTAAATATAGTCTTCTATTTACCGGTAAGTTACATTGTAGTCCAAAGGTTATTCATCAGGAAATAAGGATTTGTTTTAAGTTTATCAAGTGTGCTAAAACTCAGTCTAAGTTTGTTTTTTTAAATGTTTAACCACATCAGTTAACAAACATGGATACATATGCTATCATGTTATTGTTTTAGCTAAATAAATTGTTTAAATGGTTATTAAGGAAATGATTATTTTTCTCCTTCCAATAAAGTACAGCAGAAAAGTTGTCCAAATATAAACAGTTAACTTATTAAACCTCGCCATAATTTCATAATTATCTGTCTATGTATTTCTAGTAGTATAACCAAATCAGTAATTTTTGATATAAGTGTAAAAACTACTCTGAAAATTTATTATTCCAAAAATGAAACCTTCATATGGTTGTAAATATTAAGATTATACCAGCAAGAATGAGTCTTTCTGTAAAAAAAAATATTTAAATCAAGCCTTACTGACTAGTGATTTAAATCGTGATTTAAATCATGATTTAAATCAACTTGATTTAAATCAAATCCACCCTGGTACTGTCTACAGTGACCGGTAGAGAAAGACCGGGAGGCCTTCCCATCGGGATTTGGAGATGCCGTCGGGATTGAACCCGGGGCCCTCTGCGTACAAAGCTACAGGTGTTTCTCTGAAAACAAAGCAAAATGCCCCCCAAAAACCTAAGGTCCCAGTCCTCATGGTTCTCAAAATAAAAGGGCTGACACGGAAAGTCTGGTGGGCCCCCCGCGGTCTCCTACCCAGGGATGTTTCCCCTGCACCCCCAGAGCTCTCCAGAACACAACCGCCGTCCCAAAGCAGAGGTGATCGAGGCAACCCAAGCTGGCGTCCCAGGTGTGGCAGGCAGCGTGCCCAGTGGCGTCCGGCTCAAGCGCAGTGCTCCCCCTTCGACACCTCCACGGAGAAGCAGAGAAGACCATACCTTCCCTCCCGCTGCCTTCAGAAACGGGGCTGCAGGACGCGCCGCCAGACCCGTCGCTGACAGAGGGGGACCCTTTGCAGAAGACCGAGGAATCGGAAGTGTCCCCGGACGAGGAGAGGTAGTAGAAGTAGCCCCGGGGAGAGTAGGTGCTGCTGTCCGCCTGGCTGAGGGACAGGTCCTCCTCGCCGGGGGAGCCTTCGCTCGAGAGCCAGGGGGACGAGGCCTCCTCTCCGGGTTGGCCAGGACTGCTGGGGGTGGACGCCTGTTCCGCTTTGGCCGCCCACAGCTCAATGTCCTGCAGAGCGGTCACCTCCATCGCCGCCTCTGCCTGAGCGGGCGTTTCGGGAGGCGGGTTCGAATCGGAGCGCCCACTACCGCCCCCCGTTTCACGGCGAGGTGCGGAGGGGAAACCCTCCGAGTGGGTGGCAAAGGGGAGGGAGTGCTGCAGGGACTCCAGCGAGGGTGGGAGACCTTCCACGGTGGACGCCAAGCAATAGGGGGGCTCCATCTCGTCCCGAGGTCGTTCAACAGGCTCATCTGATGCAAGTCTAAGGGCTGAGTTCATTTCACACAAAAAGACACACACTGCCTGGTTGCAAAAAACCTCAATGCGGTTTACATAAAAAACGATTACTGGTATGAAGCAATAATTTAAGAATTCCGAAAAGCTTTTTTTAAAAATAGACTTAAAGACAGATTAAAACTCATATCAGCTCCCCAAACTTCCCAGTATGCTTATTGTTTTTAATATTCCTAAAATAAGTATTAAAATATTGGGGGGGGGGCGCTATTGGTTCTATTTTTATTATGTATTTTGTGGTTTTATATCTTGATTTTATTCTGTGAACTGCCCGGGTACAGGGCGGTATATAAATTCAACAAATAATAATAATAATAAATAATAATAACTTGCATACTGCCCTACACCCATAGATCTCAGGGTGGTTCACAAAATAATGCAATATACAGTATTTTCCTGCGTATAAGACTACTTTTTAACCCAGGAAAATCTTCTCAAAAGTCGGGGGTCGTCTTATACGCCGGGTCGTATTTCTTATACGGTGAGTATATCCCAAACTCTGTATTTTAACTGAGAAAGTTGGGGGTCGTCTTATACGCCCAGTCGTCTTATATGCCGGAAAATACGGTAAAAAACCCCCACAAAATACATAGTAAAAACAAGAACTTGTCTAAACGCACGTGTTTTTAAGCAGGTACCAAAAGGAGTACAGCAAAGGCGCTTCGCTTCTCAATCGGCAGGGAGTTCCAAAGTGCAGCTGCTGCCATGCTAAAAAGTTGAGCTCTTACAAGGACGGAATGGGTGGTAGATGGCACTTGTAGAAGTGCCAGTTCTGCCAGGGCACCCATGGACTAAGGTTATCTTGTGGGTAAACTGGCCCCGAATTGTAAAGGGCTTTTATTCACTGGTAACTCCTTGAACCTGGCACCGTTAAACACGCACCGGAAGCAGCCGTCCTTTGCAAAGGGCTGCTAAGACTCAAAGCTGGAGACAGGACACTTTCTAAGGGAATCAGCAAGAGGCTGTCTCTTGCCTCAATTCCCTCTGTAAAAACAACAACACCAGACCCACTCCAGTTACACTGTGTCAGGAGTTATTCAAAGTGCAGGGTAGAAAGGGTTGTATTCCATGCAATTGTTCCGGATCTTCCTTCCCCTCTCCTAAACCAGTGTTTCTCAACCCTGTGCCTCCAGATGTTTTTGGCCTACAACTCCCATCATCCCTCGCTAGCAAGACCAGTGGTCAGGGATGATGGGAGTTGTAGGCCAAAAACATCTGGAGGCACAGGGTTGAGAAACACTGTCCTAAACGGTCCTGAGTTCCCTGGAGCAGATTTGGGGGCAGCAAGAGACACACATTGGGGTTTTTTGGGAGGGGGAGGGAAGAGGAGTCACACCGACCCCTGCGTTAGCGCAATTATTGAGCTGAATACTGAGCAAAATATGAATGACTCTCCCATAGCGCAGAAGATTTGATAGGAAAGCTACCGTCCAAAGATGTTCAACCTAAATGAACAAAAAAATGGTGGTGCGATTTATTTATATATAATGGAAGTGTGGCTTAACGGTTAGGGGGTTAGGCCAGGGCTCAAATCCCCACTAGGGATAGGAAGCTGGCTGGGTGTCACTGTCTCTCGGACAAACCTACCTCAAAGGGTTGTTGTGGGGATAAAAAGCATGGGGTGGTGGTAGAGGAACTTGTCATTTGAGAAACTTGGATTTAAGTGTCAGTAGCGAATACACCGGTTGCAGATTTGCTACCTGGCCAGGTTTTTAGTCAATTAAATCAATCAATCAATCCTTTATTACGGTCACCGACCAGCACAATAAATTGCATTACATCATCAATATTTAAATTTTTTAAAATAACTTATCTAAAAGGGATAAGCCATCCTTTGATCCTTCTTTTATATATTATTTACTATACGCTATAAATTAGAGCGGAGTCTGTCTAGCTCTGATCAGGAATTGATTTAAGTGCCTCCTGTATAGGCGCACCGAATTAAATAAAGCCCCCACTCTACGTTTGTAGGAATCCATCGTGGGAACTCCCTGCCAATTGAGGCCCCTTCGCTGTGCCCTTTCCCGCAACTGCTGAAAACGTTTTTGTTTGGAAACTGAGGAGGTTCGAGTGAGAAAGCAGGGAATGGCAGAGCTTGAAGACCCCCTCTCTATTTGGGGGCTGTGAGCTCTATGGGGCTCACAGGCCAAGCGCCCAGAAGTCAGCTTTAGGCGGCTTCCGGTGTCGTTGTGTTCCCGTTTTTGGAAGTGACCAGGGCACAAACCCACGTAGTGCGACAGAGGAGCTTACCGGAAAGGCTGAGGCAAGACAAAGTGAGGGGCATCTCGTCAGGGGTCTTCTGCGTGTCTGAGAGGAGGCTCTCCAGGGACACCCCCGTCGTGTCTCCCTAGGGGCCGAAACAAGGGCTGTCAAGGCACATGCAGAACGAGAGAACGTTTGGCCCTGGTGGCTTCTTCTCTCTCTCTCCTCCCACCCCCGGGAGATATGGCTGACAGAGTTTGGTGCTTCTTCCAGATTCATAAAGCCATACAGTGGTCCCTCAACTTACAAATGACCCCGACTTCCGTATTTTTCGAGTTACGAGTGAAGAAAGTGGCCACGCTTATGAATTTTTTCGACCTCCGAATGGCGATCGCGGCGGTTTTAGATGCGGTTTCCTCGACTTACGAAGTTTAGATGCGGTTTTTTTCGACGTACGAATTTTTCTCTCTCAATGCATTCCTATGGGGACTCGACTTACGATTTTTCGACCTACGGCGGTCTCTTCAGAACGCATTACCTTCGTAAGTCAAGGGACCACTGTATAGAACTGTAGAGTTGGAAGGGACCCAGACGGTCATCTAGCAATGCCAAAATGTCTCGTAAAAAGAGCCTGCAGGATGAGGCTCATAAGTCCGGCATCCTGTTCTCACAGTGGCCGATGAGACGCCTCTTTGCAAGCAGAACCAGAGCGCAAGAGCCCTCTGCCCCTCCACCAACCGGTATTCAGAAGAGGAGTTTGGATTTGATATCAAGCTTTATCACTCCCCGAAGGAGTCTCAAAGCGGCTAACATTCTCCTTTCCCTTCCTGCCCCCCAACAAACCCTCTGTGAGGTGAGTGGGGCTGAGAGACTTCAGAGAAGTGGGACTAGCCCAAGGTCACCCAGCAGCAGCATGTGGAGGAGCGGAGACACGAACCCGGTTCACCAGATTACGAGTCTGCTGCTCTTAACCACTACACCACACTGGCTCTCAGAAGCGTTTCTGCCTCTGAACATGGAAGCAGAGCACGGCCATCATGGATGGACACAGCCAAGACTTTGGGATGCAGCAAACGGCACCCCCCAGCATCCTGCCCCCCCCCCCCCGCTCTCCATTTCGAGCAAGTGTTTCAGCTGCTATCCCAAGGACTAGAACAGGGTCGGCAACCTAAGACCCATGGGCCACAAGCAGCCCACGGGGGTTGTTTAACCGGCCCATGAGCCACCCCCGAACCGAGCCACCCACTCGGTGAGTCACCGTGCGCTGCACTAAATCGGCACAGCGCAGCGACTCTGTGGCGCTGGAAATCGCGTCGGCCCAGGCGTAGGAAATTGCGGGCGGGCATGTTCACGCATGATCCGGCCTACTAAGGGATCTCTGCTGGAGTGAACCAGCCCAGGCAAGGTAAACCCTGCCGACCCCTGGACTACAATCTTAAGGTCTTATCGCTTGGTAGCCTGCCTGGAGCCCGGAGCCCAACAGCTAAGCTTTTGGCTGCTATCATGAGGACTAGGATCTTGTTTCCCAGCGTTTGGAGCCGGCCCACAGCCCAGAGCCACTGGTCCAGCCTATTCAAACCAAGGGAGGGCAGATGAACCGACCCCGTTACTCACCAGGCTTCTGTGCTGGGCACCTTTGTCCAACGGATCGGGCCCATCTCCAGCCCCGCCGTCTCCATCCTGCGGGCACTGCACCGCGTAGCCCAACCGCACCAGCTCTGCACCGACGTCGATGTCCTGAAATCGGAAGGGGGGCTCGTGGTTGGTGTGAAGGACCCAGTGCCCCACCCCTGAACAAATTTCATCCTCCTTGCCCGTTAAATAGGGTGCTAGCGAACCTGGGCTGTACATCCATATTGGGCCGAGATTTTTAGTTGTTATTGTTGTAAGATTTTAACGCTCAAACCACAGAACGGCGCCACACAAACTGTGCCCTACCTGCCCGCTGGTGGTATTGTACAATCTGACGTGAGGCCAGGTGCTGCTCCCAGCAGGCAGGTAGCTGGAGATCTTCGCCAGCACCGGCTTCCACTTGGCGCAGTGTGTGAGGCGGTCAAACTCGTCCAACGCAGCTTCGGACCAAGACTCTCCTGTTCAAGACACAGAAGCAAAAAGACATTAAGGTCAAGCAGCCCGATCCTAAGTGCGTCTCCCCTGGGAGGTGGATCCCTGCCAGATTAAACTGTGTGCCCCCAAACCAAGCGGTGCGTGGAGGGTGGCAACATGAGAATGGGACACTATTGGTGGTGGACCCTTGCGCCCTAGGAATGCTCTCCTCGGGGAGATGTGCATGGCACCATCCTTGCCAGTCTGCGGCCTTTTAACTCAGACCTTTGGCAATCAAGTTTCCTTCTCCGATGCTGCTCAGGTTTTAGTGTTTTTATTGATTTTAAAAAGTGTATAGCCGGAGGCCTTTACAATGAACGGCAGAGGGCAAGAGCAAGGCTTTCCTCTGAAATCACACAGCGCAGCCTATGAAATTTTACAGCATTAAAAATTCACAGCATAAAGTTTTAAAATTAGAAAGCATCAACAGAATGGTTAAAACAGGGGTAGGCAACCTAAGGTCTGTGGGCCGGATCCGGCCCAATCGCCTTCTCAATCCGGCCTGCGGATGGTCCAGGAATCAGTGTGTTTTTACATGAGTAGAATGTGTCCTTTTATTATTTGTGGGGCATAGGAATTCGTTCATTTCCCCCCCTAAAATATAGTCCGGCCCACCACATGCTCTGAGGGACGGTGGACCGGCCCCCTGCGGAAAACGTTTGCTGACCCCTGGGTTAAAAGCATCAGCATAGCTGGAACAGAGCTTCTTAGCTGCCAGAGCAAATCTAACTACCAGGCGTGTAATTTGCAGATCTTTATCAGCTAAAAGTTCGACTGTCACTTCCTAGGGGGAGCGACACCTTTTAGTCGGGTGGGCTGCACTTGTCTTTATCAACAGCATGTCGCTAGAGGAGTGCTTCATTCATTTTTACTGTTTCAAAGCACTTTCATGGGGTTGTATTTTATCTTGCCAAATGGCTTTGAGAAGGTCTCTTTTGCATAAAACGGCCCCTAAATGCCACCATAATTAATAGTAACGAACAGGGCTTGCTCCAAAGCGACCACCCCCAGAACTATATCCTGATTCCACGGCCTGCTCTGCAGGGCGACTTGGTCAAGAACATAATATTATTGGTCATCCTCTCCCATCTCTGGAAGAACTATACAGTTCCCGTTGCCTTAAAAAGGTTAACAATATTTTAAAGGATCCATCTCATCCAGGACATAGCCTCTTTGCACCACTGCCTTCGGGTAGAAGATATAGAACAATTAGATCAAGAACAAATAGATTGAAGAACAGTTTCTACCCAAGAACTATAACCATCTTAAATGCTGTAACCAGATAATATGACCTTGGAGAGCTGTGATGGGTGTATGTGTGTGTATGTGTGGCTTTCTTTGGTGTGTGTTTGTTTTGTGCTGATTTTGTTTTTTCTTTCTTTCTGTTTTTATGGGGGGGCATGCAATTTCGTTGCACTTGTATAGCGTTGTGCTTGTACTTGTGCAATGACAATAAATTATCTTATCTTATCTTATAAGAGCATCTGAGCTGGATCAGGCCCACCCGATCCAGCACCCTGTTCTTACAGCAGCCAAACAGATGCCTCTTCTGGGACCCAAGCGTGGCAGCAACGCTCCCCACTTGCGGTTCCCAGGACCTGGTTTTCAGAAGCGATTCGCCTCTGAGAGTGGAGAGAGAACATTGCGGTTGTGGCTAGTAACTGGCTTTGGTGGCCTTTATCCTCTGTGGATGTGTCTGAGTCTACGAAGAATCGAGCTGGTGGTTCCTGAGCATGCAACTCACCCACTGCAGCGATGCCGGCAAGGCCACACTCTATCGCTTGGAAGGGGAGGCTGAGGAAGTCACTCCTAGGAGAAAAGAAGAGGGGAGATAGGCCTTAACCACCATGGTCTTAAGCAGGGGATGCAGATTTCAAAAGACAGCCAACAGCAGCGGGGAAAGAACTTAACCTTCAGAAGGGGACCAGTTTCTCTTGCTTTGGGGGTGCCAAGGGGGGGGGGGCTAAACGCACAGCCTGCCGAAGGACTGGCCGCTGCCACAAACCTCCCATTGCTCTAGGTGGGTGCAGAATGCCGCGGCGAAGCTCCTTACGGGGTCCTTGCCGCGGGACCACATTCATCCAGTGTTTTACCAGCTGCACTGGCTCCCGGTGGAGTACAGGATCAGGTTTAAGGTGCTGGTTTTGACCTTTAAAGCCCTATGCTGCCTAGGAACCTCGTACTTAAGGGACCGCTCTCCTGGTATGCCCTGTGTAGGACCTTAAGGTCCACAAATAACAACTTTTTGGAGGTCCCGAGCCACAAGGTTGTTAGACTGGTCTCAACTAGGGCCAGGGCCTTTTCAGTACTGGTCCCAACTTGGTGGAACGCTCTGTCACAAGAGACCAGGGCCCTGCGGGATTTGACATCTTTCCGCAGGGCCTGCAAGACAGAGCTGTTCCGCCTGGCTTTCGGGTTGGACTCAGTCTGATGTTTCCTCCCCTTATGGTTTTGATTATGGGCGATAAATGAAGCTGCATTTAAATTTTAAATTTTAAACTGTATTTTAATTAATGGTTTTTCTTTTCTTTTATATTTTATTGTAATTTTTATTGGTGTTAGCCGCCCTGAGCCCGGTTTCGGCTGGGAAGGGCGAGGTATAAATAATAATAATAATAATAATTATTATTATAGGCGCATTTTGCGACAGGGAATTCCATTAGCGCGAGCAGTTTCTGAGCTCCGGGTGCAGTACTGCGGCCAAGATTTCAGATTAAAATTGCCACTGCTGGCAATTCCTCCCCGCTCAACTCCCAAGAGATGCCAATCTGGCTTTCGACACAGAAAGACCGGTCGCCTCGCAGCAGCCGTTCCATCAGGCTACCTGGAATTCTTTCCCCTTAAGAACCGGGGTCTGAGCTTGTCTTCCCTCCCCTTCCGTTCCTCCTCCTTTTCAGACTACAGATGTCTGACCCCAGATGCATCCACACCAGACATTTAAAGCGCTCTCCGGACTGTCCTGGTCCCTCCCGGGAACTGCAGTTTGCAAAGGGTGCCCAGTGTTGTTAGGGGGACCCCAACACAGAACAGCACCTTCAACAAGCTACAGTCCCCGGGGTCCTTAGGGAGAAAGGCACCGTTCTTAAAAGTGGCGCAAGGGTGCACTAAATGCGCGGGGCGGACGTCTCTTGCCGTCGGGTTTTCACAACCCGCTCTGGGGAGCCTAACAGCAGGATAATAATGCTGTACACAGAAATGAATGCGCTTAAAAAACAGAACAAAACAGATGATATCCAACAGGTCAGTTGATTAAATCATCTGAACACCCAGGAATCGGGACGCAGGCTAGAGGTGGCAGCTCTCACCGTAACGCCTGCAGCTTCTCCAAAGGAGCCTCTCCATTGTCACCAAAGTCCACATAGTAGAGGTCCATGTTCCCATTGCCCAAAGTGCCGAGGACTCTGGCTCTGTACCAGGCGCGGTCTTCGGGGTACGGGGCGGCCACGATGTCCCCCACGTTCACCTCCAGGGGTTCCGGCTGGGGAGCCTGAGGAACAGAGTCACTAGAAGGGGAACCTCGCACGCCCACACACTAGCACTGCAAAAGTGCCCAGAGTTCAGACCAGGTACGCAAGGGAACGAAGCGGGTGCCCTCCTTCCCGCCGCGCCAGGGGCCTCCCCCACCCCACAAAGCCTCACCGAAAGGCCGCTGTCGTAGTACTGCGTCATTTCCCGGGTGAGCTTGTCCAGCTGGAAGGTGCGCGAGCCAATAATCTGGATCCAGAAGTGGTTGGGGCTCTCGGATGCCGAGACGTAGACCTCCAGGTGCTCATTGGCATGGAAGCTGAAGTCCGGGCTGGGGACTGGAGACCCGGGAGGCGGAAAGTGAGGAGCAGAGGCCGGCCCTCTGCCTAAACCCTCCGGGACGGACAGGGTCTGACTCGTAGTTTCCCTCCCCCCCATCTCTTCCTCCCTAGACAACACCCCAACAATGGCGCCTCCTCAGGAGCCCCAGCACCAGGTAAGATTGCAGCTGTGGGAAATATATTTCTAACTATAAAAAAAAAGGCACTAGTCCTCATGATTACCTCCTGGAAGAGGGTGAGCACACGGCAGACAGTCAACTATTTATTGTCAAAGGTAACAGTCGCTTCTACAGCTCTAGATATCTAAGCGCACCAATCTAACGACTAGGCCAGGCATAGGCAAACTCGGCCCTCCAGATGTTTTGGGACTACAGTTTCCATCATCCCTGACCACTGGTCCTGTTAGCTAGGGATGATGGGAGTTGTAGTCCCAAAACATCTGGAGGGATGAGTTTGCCTATGCGTGGACTAGGCAGTTATATAAATAAAATCATCATCATTATTAATTATCATCACCATCATTATTCCCGGGTGGGAAGTCAATACATGAAACAATGCAACTGTTTTGTTTTTAAAATATTTGGTTTTTCAGATTAAAATTTGACAGTCACATGTCCAGCATACAACATAAAAACAAGATCACAAGGAATCTCCTGGACTTCCCTCCTCCCCTTTGTGGGTCCTATTGTTAACCATTTCCTCCTGCATATTTTATAATACAGTTCTACTTCGGAAGTCATTCAAATGCCTTGCGACTCGAACGTTTTGGCTTCCGAACGCCGAAAACACAGAAGTGAATGTTCCGGTTTGTGAATGTTCTTTTGGAAGTCAAACGTCCGACGCAACTTCCGCGGCTTCCTGCAGCCAATCGGAAGCTGCACCTTGGGTTTCTGAATGTTTTGGAAGTCGAACGGACTTCTGGAACGGATTCCATTCAACTTCCGAGGTACGACTGCAATCCAAATCTTTTGTCTCTCCATTGTATCCAAAATTCACCATTAAACTACAAGCGATATTCCAATCCTACTAACAATTTCAACTGTTTACAACAGTGTTTCCCAACCTAATCTAGGCAACGGCACACTTGTTTCATTAAAAAAATCTCACGGCACACCGCTCCTCCCCCACCCGGCTGCGCCAGGTCTCCTGACCCAGAGTTACCTCTGGGATCAGCTGTAGCACGGCGTCCTTTCTCCCGCCCATCAGCTGGGGCACCAGGTCGGGATTCTCCCGCGAGGCTTCTGTTGCTGCTGCTGCTGCAGCAGCCAAGGGAGCAGCGCCGCCCTGGCTTCCGCTTCGCCGCTGGGCTCCAGCAGCGCCGCCGCCACGGTCCTGTGCAGCCCTGGGCTGCAGGTCCCTTTTTCCACGGCACATCAGCCGGTGTCTCGCGGCACACCAGTGTGCCGCGGCACACCGGTTGGGAAACGCTGGTTTACAATGGTCTCTGAGATCAAGTTATAAATTTCCCCCATTCCTTATTAAAATTTAGGTCTTCCTGATTCCTGATTCTTTAATTTGAAGCCGATTTGTAAAAAATTGTAAATGCAATAAAAATTATATTGTGCGTAGGGGCGTGGGGAAAGTTTCTAGTCCACACAACTGAATTTAACTCAGCGCCACTAGGTATGGGGCTGGCCATCTTAAGACAGCTTCTAAAGCGTCGAGGAAGAGATCAGACAAGCTGACAGAGAAGCCGACCAACAGTTGATAGTTAAATGGAACCTCCAGCTCCAGAGGCAGCCTACCTCTGAATGTGCTTGCTGGACAACAGAGCGGGAGGGGTGTGTGTTTATTTTTATTTTTAAAAAAGAGAGATATAAAGGCTGCCTCGTTCCACTTACCTTCAAAAGCACAGCTCAGGCAAGAGGTTTCCGATAAGGACTCCTCGGAGGAGCCTTCTTCGCTCCTCAGCTCCTGCGGCTCCTCGGGGGGATATTCTGGGATCTTCCCAGCGGCTCCTTCCAGGCGTGGGGTCCCCAGCGGCTGACGGGAAGCTTCTCCGGTGCAAGGAGGACCCCCCCTCCAGTCGCCGCTGCCGCCAGCGTCCTCCTTCCTTGTGCCCAGAGGCTGCTTCCGCTGGGACCGGGCCAGAGCCGCGTGCGAGAGTTTCTTGTGGAAGGCCTCGTCCTCCAAAACCTTCTCCGCGATCAGTTTCTGCGGGAGATTTGGGGGAGGAGCAAAGGGTGCAGATGGGCCGGGTGGCCAAGGAATTGCACCCCTGGCTTGGACCGTAGTATCTCCTTCAGAGCTCCTTCCCCAGGTCTCGCCCACCTAGAATGATGGCCACCAGGGAGGGGTGGATTTGATTTAAATCAGGGGTACATTTCCGACCACAATTCAAAGTGTTGGTGCTGACCTTTAAAGCCCTAAATGGCTTCGGTCCAGTATACCTGAAGGAGCGTCTCCACCCCCATCGTTCTGCCCGGACACTGAGGTCCAGCTCCGAGGGCCTTCTGGTGGTTCCCTCCCTGTGAGAAGCCAAGTGACAGGGAACCAGGCAGAGGGCCTTCTCGGTGGTGGCACCCGCCCTGTGGAACGCCCTCCCACCAGATGTCAAGGAAATAAGCAACTATCTGACTTTTAGAAGACATCTGAAGACAGCCCTGTTTAGGGAGGCTTTTAATGTTTAATAGATCATTGCATTTTAATGTTCTGTTGGAAGCTGCCCAGAGTGGCTGGGAAAACCCAGCCAGATGGGCGGGGTATAAATAAAAAATTATTATTATTATTATTAGTGAAAGAGAATGAGAGACGGGGGTAGGGAGGGAATGAATGAAACTTCCTCACCTCTGCCGTATAAGGAACCAAAAATCTTAAAAATACAGGAACAAGGAGCCCAGTATAGTAGCAGCCAGGCTTAACAATAAAACCCAGCCTTGGAAATAAGTTGCACTTGATTACAATTACAATTGAAAAACTAATAAAATTGAAAACTAATAAAAATAATTTTAAAAGTTTCACAATTTAATTTCACTGCACACAGGTGTTGTAGTGATGATAAAGGTTTATTATTAGTATTATTATTATGACAGAGAAGCTTCTGGCCCCCCCAATAAAAAATAAAAACCCAACAGCGCCACTTTCTGAAACAGAACTGGCATAGACACCACATATTTACTTCCTCTAGAATCCCGAAACTGTAGTTGAACCCTCACGGAACTACAACTCCCGGCACCCTTAAACTGCACTTCCCAGGATTCTTTGGAAGGGGTTTGGGCGCCCTGCTTAGAAAGGAGGTTATGCCTGCAGCTTCAGAGTGTAAGGCAGGCCTCCTTGGGGACAGGTTCCCAGTACATGGCGAGATTTAACTGGGGTCACCCAACACGACCTCACAGCTGGGGAGCAGGGCAGGGGTCTCACCTTAGCTGCTAGCACCTCCTTGCGAGTCCCAGAGAGCGTGATCTGGCGGGTGAGCGAAAAACTCCCTTCGCGGTCGCAATCGATCTTGGCCCCCGTGCTCTGGTGGATGGCTCGCACCGTCTCCCCGCCCCTGCCTGGGGGACGAGAAAAGGCTAGCAGAAACCGCAAGGATCGTGTCCGGTCCCTCCACTGTCCCCTGAGGGCACCTGCATTGCAGCACTGGGAGAGATTGGAAGAGGAAAGCTCCCTCCATCAGCTTCGCCGGAGGCCCATTTGGTCATTTGAGCAGCTGTTTAGAAAACAGTGCCTGCGTGTTGGCTTTTGTTTTCCTCTACCCTCCCAGTTCCTCTTCCCTTGTGTGCTGTTCTTTGTTTTTTTGTTAAAGAAAGATCGCAAGCTCGGAGCTAGGGATTGTCTTCTTTTGACCGTATGTAAACCACTCCTGGAGCCTTTATGCCTGAAGAGGAGGGCACCAGATGCTCCAAATAAATAATAACTATATAGGCCCAAAGAGGCTAGTCTACAGGTTGCAAAGTATTTGCCCTGTTAACTTTCTGCTCATTTCCTCCAAGGGTGATGAGTCTGCAAACCCTGACATGGGGGGGCAAAGGAAGAGCCCAGCAAGATGCCAAGTGGCTGATCACAGTTTGCAGAGCCTGGGGCTTTGCGGACACCGCTGACCTGTGCAGGTGATAAAATTTGAAAGTAAAATTTAAATATCTAAAGGGCTGTCATGTGGAGCAAGCTTGTTTCCTGCTGCCCCAGACGGCAGGACCTGAAGCAATGGATTCAAGAGACAAGAAAGGAGACTCCGGCTAAAGAATCTCCAGTATACCTGAAGGAGCGTCTCCACCCCCATCATTCAGCCCAGAAACTGAGGTCCAGCTCCGAGGGCCTTCTGGCGGTTCCCTCCTTGCAAGAAGCCAGGTTACAGGGAACCAGGCAGAGGGCCTTCTTGGTGGTGGCGCCCGCCCTGTGGAACGCCCTCCCAACAGATGTCAAACAGAAAAACAACTACCAGACTTTTAGAAGACATCTGAAGGCAGCCCTGTTTAGGGAAGCTTTTAATGTTTGAAGTTTTATTCTGTTTTTAATGTTCTGTTGAAAGCTGCCTAGAGTGGCTGGGGAAACCCGGACAGATGGACGGGGTATAATTAATAAATAATAAGAGTAATTATTATTATCAGGAATAACTTTCTGGCAGCAAGAGCCATTCAATAGGGATAGAGATGGCTTTGGAAGGTAGAAGACTCTCCTCTCAGGGAGGTTGCTAAACAGAGTCGGGTGCCCACCTGTCGGGGATACTTAAGCCGTGCTTCCTGCTTTGCAGGGGGTTGGACTAGATGGCCCCTGGGATCCCTTTCCAACTCTACAATTCTATGTTTCTATGAAATAATCATATAGATGGTCCTCACCCTCATTTTACCTTTGCAACGCAGCAAGGCACATTAGGATGAAGGACTGTGACTGGATCAGTGTCACCCCAGCGAGCTTCATGGCTAAGTGGGGACTTGAACCCTTGTCTCCCAGGTCCGAGTCCAAGACTCTAACCACTAGGCCACACCGACTCCCAGCAGTAATGGCACCTGAAGTTCCCTTGCTGTTGGTTTAGAAGCCCAGGACAGGCGCCAAGCAGGGTGGATAAAAATCAATGATTTTTTTAAAAAAATCAAAAAAATCGGATTTTTTTGATTTAAATCGGATTTTTTTGATTTAAATCGGATTTTTTTGATTTAAATTGGATTTTTAAAATAAAATGCTTTTGGAGGGAAAATCTTTCTAAATATAGTCTTCTATTTAAGTTACATTGTAGTCCAAAGGCTATTCATCAGGAAATAAGGATTTGTTTTAAGTTTATCAAGTGTGCTAAAACTCAGTCTAAGTTTTTTAAAAACAATGTTTAACCACATCAGTTACAAACATGAGATACATATGCTATCATGTTATTGTTTTAGTTAAATAAATTGTTTAAATGGTTATTAAGGAAATGATTATTTTTCTCCTTCCAATATAGTACAGCAGAAAAGTTGTCCAAATATAAACAGTTAACAGTTAACTTATTAACTTATTAAACCTCACCATAATTTCATAATTATCTGTCTATGTATTTCTAGTAGTATAACCAAATCAGTAATTTTTGATATAACTGTAAAAACTACTCTGAAAATTTATTATTCCAAAAATGAAACCTTCATATGGTTGTTAATATTAAGATTATACCAGCAAGAATGAGTCTTTCTGTAAAAAAAATATTTAAATCAAGTCTTACTGACTAGTGATTTAAATCAAGCCTTACTGACTAGTGATTTAAATCATGATTTAAATCATGATTTAAATCAATTTGATTTAAATCAAATCCACCCTGGCGCCAAGTGCGCAGGCTACCCACCATCCAATCAAAACAAAGCGCAAGAAATTTAGGGGGAATTTAGAGGACGCGGAACAGGGGTTACCAATGATGCGCCCCACGGCACGCTGGGGCACGAGGATCCTTTCCGTCACGGCAAAGTTCTCCTCCAGGATCTGGTGGATGGCGGCTTTGGCCTTGCACACCTGGACGGCCGAGCCGCAGATGCGGATCAGGCGCTCCTCGCCAGAATCCTCCACGTCGACATCAATGCGGGCCTGGGTGTCCTTCCGCAGCTGCGGAGAGGGAGGACAGGGGCTCTTCAGCCTCAGCAATCTCCAAAACAGCGACGGCCAGGCCGGGTCGGAGTGCGCCCAGTTCCCAGCAGCCTCTACGGTGGGGGCCTCATCCAATTTTATACACGGCGGCAGAGGCCCCATTCACACCAGTGTGGTGATTAAACGGTCACTGTTTACCTCAAAGGATTCTGGGAGCTGTTGGTTGTTCAGAGTGATATGAGTTGTTAGGGGACACTCTCCCTCCCCCCTTTCCCTCCCAGAGCTACGATTCCCAGAAGACTGACTGACAAGCTGGAACGTGTCCAGAGGAGGGCAACCAAAATGGTCAAAGGCCTGGAAACGATGCCTTCTGAGGAACGGCTTAGGGAGCTGGGTATGTTTAGCCTGGAGAAGAGAAGGTTCAGGGGTGATAGGATAGCCATGTTCAAATATATCAAAGGATGTCATATAGAGGAGGGAGAAAGGTTGTTTTCTGCTGATCCAGAGAAGCGGACACGGAGCAATGGATTCAAACTACAAGAAAGAAGATTCCACCTCAACATTAGGAAGAACTTCCTGACAGTAAGAGCTGTTCGACAGTGGAATTTGCTGCCAAGGAGTGTGGTGGAGTCTCCTTCTTTGGAGGTCTTTAAGCAGAGGCTTGACAGCCGTCTGTCAGGAATGCTTTGATGGCGTTTCCTGCTTGGCAGGGGGTTGGACTAGATGGCCCTTGGGGTCTCTTCCAACTCTATGATTCTATGATGGACGGGTTGTTAAAGCACTCTGGGAACTGCGGCTCTGTGAAGGTGTAAGAGGTGCCTACCCTCAGCACCCTGAAACTACAGCTCCCAGAATTCTTTGGGTAACTAATTCTAGCCTTAATCAATAATTCTAGCCTGATCCTCTTCCCTGATTTGTGCAAGGCGATGCAGAGACGAAGGCTGCATTCACACCAAACATTTAAAGCACCACGCTACCAATTTAAGCAGTCGTGCCTTCCCTCAAAAGAATCCTGGGGGCCGCAGTTAGTTAAGCGAGCAGTTAGGAGACCCCCGCTGCTCCCCTCATAGAGCTCCCCTTTCCTGCCACTACAGATCCCCTCTTTGTGCAGAATCATAACTCTGTGAGGGCCTTAACCAGGAGTCGGCAAGGCTTACCAGGCATGGGCTGGATCACTCCCACGAAGATCTTCCGTGGGCCAGACCAGCGCAGTGCGATGCCGGAAATCACGTCTGTACATGTCTGCAGTGCCGGAAATCGCTTCTGCACATGCCCAGATGCCGAAAATCGCGCCCACAGGCGCGATTTTCGGCATCTGGGCATGTGCAGAGCGATTTCCGAAGCCGCAGACACAATTTCCAGTGTCTGGGCATGTGCAGAGCGATTTCCGAAGCCGCAGACACAATTTCCAGTGTCTGGGCATGTGCAGAAGCGATTTCCGAAGCCGCAGACACAATTTCCAGAGTCTGGGCATGTGCAGAAGCGATTTCCGAAGCCGCGGAAGAGCACAGCACGTGGGGACTCGGCGATTGGGCGGCTCAGTTTGGTTCGGGGGTGGCTCATGGGCCAGTTAAACAGCCTCCGTGGGCCGTGGGTTGGGGACCCCTGGCCTTAACCCAGAGGTGTGGAGGCCAGGCCCGAGGCGCCGTCTTCTCCCTCCCCCTTCAAGCGTTGGGCCAAGGGCAGCGCTGAATTCCCACGGCTCCAGGAACCAGCAACCCTACCTGCTTGACGTTGGCCCCGTGGCGCCCGATGAGCAGCTTCACGGCATCCCTCGGGATCTTCATCTCTACCTGCAGCTCCTCCTCGCCCACAAACGCCATCCGCTCCTCTGGAAGCCCCAGCCAGAGAGAAAGACACACGCAGACACACACACAGAGAGAGCGATTAGGACCCAAAACTTCCCCCCACTTTTCAGGCAGCTCTCTCTCCTCGGCAGTCGTGAGCCCACCACCCCAGGGAAGAGATGGTGGCCGGCCTCCCTGCCCGCCTCTGAGCTCGGGGATCTGCCCATCTACTAGCCACAAAGGCTTTGTGCCACCTCCGCTGTGTGGGGCAGGTGCCACTGAATGCCCATTGCCGGGAGCAGCGAGCGGGGAGATGTGCTGGGGGGTCCTGTTTGTGGGTTTTCCTTGGGGTCATCTGGCTGGCTGAGAACAGGATGCGTAGCTAGAAGGGCCCCCTTTGGCCTGATCTTCTTAAGATCTTACAGAATTAGAGGAATTCTCGATCAATGGCTGCTGGCCATGACTGTTATGCTCTGTTCTCCATGGTTGGAGGCAGCAACGCTCCTGAATACCGACGGACATAAACCACGGCGGGGTGGGGGGGCTGCTCTTGCTTTTGAGGGCCTGCTTATGGGTTGGACCCTGTGATGTGGGCTGGATGGGCCTGATCCAGCTTCAGGGCTCCTGTAATGCTCTTGACCGACAGTGCTACCCCCGCAGAGCAGGCTAGGAAATAAGAATGGGGAACAGTGAACTGAGCCTATTTTTATTAGTGCAGTTAATAATTCACATGGCGGCTGCGCTTTCCCTCTGCTGTTGCAAGTCTAGACTCCTTCATGACAACGTCTCCTGGAAACAGCATGGTGTTTTTCGAGAGGGGAAAACGAACTTCCGCATTGCAAGGGGCTGGACTAGATGACACTATGGGTTCCTTCCAGCTCCCCAATTCTGTATGAACCTGTCTATAGAGCACTATCCTTGCTGGGGTGAGGGAGGAGGAGATCAGTAAGTCGGAAGAGCAGAGAGCAAGCCCCAAAGCAGTCCGCGCTCTCGCCGGGATTTCAAAAGGGCCCCTTGAATTCCTGGTTCTGACCCAACACGTGCCATGTGGGGAGTGGGGAGGCTCCACCGAACACAGCTGGGCTCAACCTCCAAGCAAGAAGGGGTTGAAAGCACTTAAAAGAAGATAGATATAAGGTTTATGATTGTTGGAATTAATGATATTGATCTTAGATAAGAAGAGATGTTGAGGTTAATTAAAAATATTTTCAATGATGTCAAGAAATTACTAAAGACAGGGTGGATTTGATTTAAATCAATTTGATTTAAATCATGATTTAAATCACTAGTCAGTAAGGCTTGATTTAAATCACTAGTCAGTAAGACTTGATTTAAATATTTTTTTACAGAAAGACTCATTCTTGCTAGTATAATCTTAATATTTACAACCATATGAAGGTTTCATTTTTGGAATAATAAATTTTCAGAGTAGTTTTTACAGTTATATCAAAAATTACTAATTTGGTTATACTACTAGAAATACATAGACAGATAATTATGAAATTATGGTGAGGTTTAATAAGTTAACTGTTTATATTTGGACTACTTTTCTGCTGTACTTTATTGGAAGGAGAAAAATAATCATTTCCTTAACCATTTAAACAATTTATTTAACTAAAACAACAACATGATAGCATATGTATCCATGTTTGTTAACTGATGTGGTTAAACATTTTTTAAAAAAACTTAGACTGAGTTTTAGCACACTTGATAAACTTAAAACAAATCCTTATTTCCTGATGAATAACCTTTGGACTACAATGTAACTTAAATAGAAGACTATATTTAGAAAGATTTTTCCTCCAGAAGCATTTTATTTTAAAAATCCAATTTAAATAAAAAAAATCCGATTTAAATCAAAAAAATCATTGATTTTTATCCACCCTGACTAAAGATGATATACAAGGAATGCAGGAAGGGAGGAAGTCAACCCACAATGATATAAAGGATTGATAGGTTAAAAGGAATTATGTATGTTTTTATGTGCATTATTGTTTCTGTTTTCTTTTCTGTTTGTTTATTGTTGTTTGTATTTTAATTGTATTACTTTGTTAAAACCAATAAAAAAAATTTGAAAAAAGAAAGCACTTAAAAGCTCCGTTTGCCACCCACCGGGTTCCACCAACGACCCTGCCCTCCTCCTGAGCCCAAGGGTGGAAAGATGTCAATATGGGATGTGCGTACGAAATGACAGCAAGTGCCAAGCGAACGCTCGAGGGCAGGAAGCATTCCCAGAACGAGCAGCACACACAGACAGGAGAGGAGTACAGCAGGCAGGCAGACAGGCGCGATCGATGGTTCATCACAGCCCAGTTCCACCCACGCAGCAGATGCCAGCCGCACAGCCGCGCTGCCCCCCTCCCTCCCCCCTCCCCAGGGCGCACACCCACCTTGGCTCTCCCGGTAACGGCGGTACAGGATGTACAGAATCGCCCCGCTGGCGGGGATGCCGAGCGCCAGGGCCACCTTCTGCAGCGTTGTCAGGCCGCCCCAGGAGCTCTTCTCAGTTGTCATGGCCCCTGCCGGAGGCGCCCTAAACGGGAAGGGGAAGAATTTCCTCAGCTGCATCTCCCCGCGGGAGACGCCGACCAAGTACATCGCCCCGCAGGGAAGCAGCAGCAGCAGCAGCAGGCGGGATCCACCGGACAGGGAATGCAGCTCCACGGTGGAAGCAACCCGGCGGATGCCTGAGAAATGACTTTGCTTCTCAAGGGTTTGGACGGCTGCCTGGAGCCGCCTGCAGCCAACCTTGCTGTCCCAGGCGGAGGTTTCCCCTCCCCACCCCCCCTCCGAAGGTGCCAGGTTTTGGGTTTCAAAGAGGATGGATGAGCCAAGCCAGGGTGTCTGCAAATCAATGTGGTTTCAGAAATGCACTTTCAGGGCTGAGTCCCACCACCCACTCCTGGCAGAACAGGCCAAGAGTCCATTTAAACCAGGCGTGGGGAACTCAATGCGGCCCTCTAGACCCCTGCATCAGGCCCCCAGATTTCCCCAAGCCACACCCTTCTATGGCCCTGTTTTGCACCCAGGGTTTTCTGCTTTTTGCCTGGCTGGAAAGTTCCCTTGAACTCTTGAGCACACCTCTGGATGAAGGATAGGGGCATCTTGAGTGCAGAAACCAGTTACATCAGCTCCTGTACCCAGTTCTGCCCACCACTGGCATGCGGACCTTGGAAGGTTTCCGAAGGGGGAATGTGGCCCTCAGGGTGAAACACAGGTTTTCCCTGCCCACAGCTGCAGCAGCATGTTCCCATGAAGCTTCACACACACACGGGTTGAGGATTGCCTGCCTTCCTATGTCCCCAGCATCTAACACTCAGAGGTATACTGCCTTAGTATCTGGAGGTTCCACTCCTAACTAGCATAAAGACCAAGAGAGCCCTGCAGGGTTGGAATGAAGGTCTACCTAGGGCTGCATTCTGTCTCCCACCATGGCCAGGCCACATAACCCTGGGAACGGCAAAAGCAATGCTTGAAGTACCGTCTTTCCCCCTTTTTAAGACACCGTCTTATAATTTTTTCCCCTCAAAAAAGCACAGGGTGGCTTCTTTTCAGGGGGTGTCTGATTTTTATTACGTCAGTATGGTACGGTACAGCCTCCCCCTGTGACGGGAACAATGGCGGCACCATGGCTTACTTTTGGGGTATGTCTTACTTCTCACAAACGTAAAAAAACCCTGCCATGGCTTACTTTATGACTACGTATTAAAAAAGGGGAAACAGGGTACAGCCCTGTTTTAGCCCCTCATTCCAGCAAGTGGAATTCACGTATCGAGCACTGTGAATGTGGACATTCTGCCTAGCCTTCGTGACCAATGTCTTGATTGTTATTTCCCCTCCTCGGTGAATTGGTTTGATGGCCTTTTAAAGCCATTCAAGTCTGTGGCACTAGCCACACCTGGTGGCGGAGAGTTCCACAGCTCAGGACACACCCTGCAAAGCAGCCCGTTCTCTTCTGTATGCTCCGAACCGTCTGCCCACCAGTGTCCCTGAGTCACTACCAACACCCTGAAATGTTTTAGAAAGGCAAGGAATATTATTATTATTATTATTAATTATTATTTTGCCACGCAAGGCCCTGCATCACAGATGGGGGGCCTTTGGGACCTCCAAATGCTGCTGACACAACTCGCATCAGTTGCAGATGAGAGTTGCAACCCCGCAACATCTGGTCGCAGCTGCCTCACCATTGCTCTGAACCTCTGTGCAAATAGCGGCCATTAACCCAAATGCCTGTTGTTGCTTTTCTATTTAAACGACCCCAGAGCTGAGGGACTGAAAACAACGCAAAAGCCGTGGTCCAACATTTGGAACGTTGGTTGAAACCACAAGATACATAACATACATCTCCATCCTTTTGAAATTTGCTCTTTGCTCAGCAACACACAACTTTCTCCCCAGCCCCACACAGAGCCCTTCTCAGCCACACCCTGGGAGGGCTTTGGCACTCTCCCCCCTCAATGTAGCTATCTGGGGGGCTTCTTGGAAATGGGTGTTCTGTTGGAGCAGAAAACTGTAGGTTCAAGTAATTATTAAAATGTAGGGATTTAAAGAAAAATGGTGCAATCTTTTTCATAGATTAGAAAATATTTGCGTCCCACTTTATTCAAAATGTCTGATACGTTGCTTGCATCCGGAAACACTTAAAAAATTTATAGCACCTATTAATTACACTCAGCCTAGAGAGAGTCATCTCCCAGCATTGAACAGTGACTTTCTGTAAAGCCTATGGAATAGGCTCTCTTCAGAGAACCAATAGGTATCTGCTGTAAAACATATTAACTTGGCAATAAAATTAATTAAAATTATAAACATGCACACAGAATCTTAGCCTCCCCACATGTAGGGATATTGACACTATACAAAGCACCTGAGTTTCAGCAAGGACTGCTGGGAACCTTAGCTTGTTAAGAGCGGTTTACTACCTCAAGAGAAAACTACGGTTCCCAGGATTCTTTGGAAGAAGTCATGTGCTTTAAATATATGGTGTGTTCCTCTGCTATTCTTAGTGTGATAGGCAATGAAGGAAATACTCAGAGTAGACACACTGAAAGTACATGTAAACAAGGCCTTGGTTCTCTCAAATTCTCTCAGTTTAAATTTATCAACCTGGTAATAAATTGAATTAAAAATACAAGTAACACCCACACAGAATCCTGGCCTATCGTTTTTATCTGAGAAAAGCCTATAAACCTCATAATAAATGAATGAAAAGTAAATAAAAGCCCACAGAGAACCCTGTCATCCTTATTTCTCTCAGTTAAGACATATAAACCTGACAATAAAATAAAATTACTATAAATATTCCCATACAGAATCCTGCTCTCCGGTTTTAATCTGAGATAATAATCTAAACCTGGTAATAAAATGGTTAACGTAAATGAAATTCGAGCAGAATCCTGGTTCGTTCCCATTTCTCCCAGTTGACCTAGTAAGCAAAGTAAATAAAGAATAAGATATATATGGAGAACCTTGCCCTTTTGAATTTCTCCAAGCAAAACCTATTAGCTTGCTATAAAAAAAAAATCACATCTGCACAGAATCCTAATCTCCCGTTGCTATCTCAGTGGGTAATAAAATATATAAAGCCCACGCAGAAGCCTGTGCTCTGAGACCATCATAGAAGCCTGGTAAGAAAAATGAATGAAAATGTAAATTAAAAGCTATACATGTAGATAATGCAATGCAAGTCCTTGCCCTCCCCATTGCCTTTAGTTAAAATACATTAAACCCGGCAGTGAAATGAGCATAAACAGAAGCCCTGGCCTTCCCCCTTCCTCCCAACGACGACACCCCCCTAGAGACCTTCCAGAGCGCCTCCCAGGAGCTCTCCGCTCTCCTCCGCGCCGGAATACAAATGAGAATGACGACGCCCAGCGCAGGCTGCTCCTCCCTCCCGCTTACGTAGCAGCTGCTTAGCCGCGCCCCTTGTCCCTCATTGGCCAAGGGGAGCGGCCACAGCAGAAGGGAGGAACAGCTGTCATTGGGCGAGAGAGGCAGGACGGACGAACAATTCTAATTCGACGCTACCCTCAGAGAGGCAGGGGGTAAAGAGAGGAGTCCATTCTAATTGGGCGCTGCTAGCAGCATACGGAAGAGAGGAGATTTTCATTGGGCACCAGGGGCCGGAGGGCGTGTCGGCTCGTCAGAATGCCTCTTCTCCCTCCGCTGCGAGAAGCCCCGCCCACAAGCTTACCGACGAGCCCTCGACCAATAGGCAGAGCGGTGCTGAGTTTCTGAGGCAACTGGAGGCGGGGTCGTAGTTACTACGAGGGCGGAGGGAGAAAGATCGCAGCAGCCAATTAGGAAGAAGCAAAGCGCCCGAGGGGTAGGGGTGTGAGCGAGGGTGGGGATAAGGTGCCTGAGGAGGGGGCGGGATATAAAAAACGACCAATAGGCAAGGAAGAAGCCCAGACGGCAACCAATCCCGTGGGGGGGGGGAAGAGGGGCGGGAAGAGAGCCTTAACCGTCGTCCTCTCGCGCAGGTGTAACTGTTTAGCTTCACAGGTGGCTCAGAAGTGGTCCCGTGATGCGCTGCGCCCATAGGAGGCTGCCGTTGCTGGCTTCCCAGAATGCACTGCGGGGAAAAATTGGGCCTTCGGGGTTGCTATGGTTACACACAAAGTAAATGAAATTAAAAATAAAAATTGTCCAGTAGCACCTTCGAGACCAACTAAGATGCTACTGGACAATTATTATTATTTATTTCGACTACGTCAGACCAACATGGCTACCTACCTGAATCTACAAAGCAAATGGTTCTGGAATTAGGGCGTGTGGGAGAGTGAGCAGGAAATGAGCTCATCAGTATAATTAGGATTGTGCTAATCGCCCAACACATAAAATTCCCCTTGCAATTAAAGGTCCCGTTCATTTCAATAGGTCTATCCTGAGTATATAGTGTGGCTGGATGCCCAGTGCAGAATAAAAAGAAAGTTAAAACCACAGCAAGCGTTCATTCAATTTATTTACTCATCACAGCTAGCCCCCTTTTCCCCCTCCCAAGGTGGCGTTTGTGGTTCTCTCACCCTTGCAACGACCCTGTGAGGTGGGCACCCCATGTCACGCCCAGTGAACTTCATTGGCCGAAGGGGGGTTCAAACTTCGGGTCTTTCCTGGCAATCTATCCACTGCACAACCCTGGGAACATTTGTTTGTTGTGTTCAAAAAAAGTTTTCAAACTTTGCACTTTATTGACAATTTTAAACGTTTTATTTTTTTCTGCAAACCGCTTAAGAGGTTCTATTTACAATCAAGCGGCAAATACATTTTGCTAAATAAAATAAATAGCATCCCTGGCGTCTGTCCTAACACCATTGTCCATGCCGTTTTCCCACAGTGAACCGACCAGATGCCTCTGGGGAGCCCCAAAACAGGACTCTCCTTGCTCATCTCTCCCAGCAACTGGCATTCTGAGGCATGGCGACTCTCAACCTAAAATATGAACCCCGCCATAGGAATTGCCCAGAAATTGCTGAATCATTTGTTAAAAGCCAATTTCCCCAGTAACTTGTGGGCAGAGCAGAGGCGTAACATGGAGGGTCCGTGGGGTCTGCCACCCTGGTTGCAATTTTGTGAGGGAGCGGACCCCATGCACCCGGGCATCACGGGCGTACGCTTTGCCACTGGGGCAGAGGCGCAATTATTTTAGAAGCTTCCTGGCTCCTCTCTTTCAATTCCCAAGTTTTTTTGGGGAAAGAGCATGCCGTGATCAACACCACTCAAATGCAGGCTTCGTCCCTCTTGTTTTGTGTTTGGTTCACAGTTCATTATGCATTATGAAACCCAAAAACCCTTCTCCACTTTCAGCTGGTCATCAGCCTACAGTTGCATTCCTTCATAACTGGATCCTCCCTCTCCTTCCTTTACAGAACCTTCCCGCTGATTTATATATATATATAAAATGCACTAACTGCATGCACTGTTAGGATTGTAAACATTATATAGGCTGGGCCTTGCACACTGACAAACTGGAAAAAGAAGCTAGGAATCATTGGCGTGAGGGTACAATGGCAAAAAGCGTCCAACTTTGATCTTTTTGAGATAATCCGCTTCCGGGTGAATTCAAACACACAGGCAGTTGAGTTCTGGCAGATGTTGACAGCTGTTTTGGCATCCAGCTTATGAAGTAAGGCAGACGTTTGGCCAACATTTGCTCCAAAATGGCAGTCCAGGCCCAGAAGCTGTTTCGCTACATATAAATCCCAATTCTTAAGAGTTGGGCAGGCACCAAAATCAATCCCATGCCTTCTAGCAGTAAAGATTTCACAGACTGTGTAGCTCATGCAACAAGACAAAGCCTTGGGTTATTATGTCCAGAATCTAGAATAGAAATGTAACAATAAAGTGTGGAGTGCATTTCTTTTCATTACTGGAAAATGGTTTGCTTAAAAAAGGAAATAAACTCTGGGTAAACTCTACCCAAGTTGGGAAGGGCCACTGGGAAAACAAAATGGTTTGCGGGGTTGGATTGAGCCAGAGTTTAGTCCAGGATGGCTCAAGAAACATTCTTTCATTGGTAATCGTACTGGAATGGACAAATCAAACAATCAATGACAAGTCTTGCCTTCCTTGATTCTCCTGTGACTCGCAGCATTTCCTAGTGAAAGGCTATTCTGGAACTGGGAGCCGGGAAATTAATTATTTTTCTTTCTTTCTTTCTTTCTTTCTTTCTTTTTTGTGGGATGAAATGTTGGGCTTTGAGAAAGTTGATGGATGATGGATCCATGTTTGCTGAATTGGGTGCGGTTTGCCCAATGCTCAAGCATGGGCAGGTGGGTCAGGATAATTTGGCGCCCCTTGTTTCGTTTTCAAAGACAGACAGACAATTAGTTGGCAGTGTGTGAAGAGATCTGCAGCCTGGTCTATAGCAAGAGAATCGTTATGGTGAGGAACAAGATGCCCATAGCCATGACAGCCACGGAGACCTCTGGGATCCGGCCGCTGTTGAGGGTGACTTTGAAGGCTGTGATTTCCTCTTGGTAACCTTCTTCTCTGGAGGTGCACTTAAAGACCCCCTGGTCCATCGGGGTGCTCTCCCCGAAGCGGAGGGTGCAGGACTGCTCGTCCATGGAGCATGGGTACGTCTTGTCATCTTTGACCCAGGTGTAGATGGCGTGGTGAGACCGCAGAGGGCACGGCAGGTAGATGTAGCCAGTAGGATCTACACTCACTTTCTTGAGAGCCTCCTGGGCTAACTTTTCTTCAAAGGTCAACATTTAAAGAGAGAGAAAGAGAGAAAACAGAGGAGAAACAATTTTAAAGTTTGTTTGCAGGTTCAACTAAGGCTCCTCTTCCAGAAGGCCCTCAGAAAGTTGCTCTGAAAGGAAGGCAGTCTTCAGTTTGATAAAGGTTCCCAACCCCTGATCTAGAGAATTGGCGCCCATGTTGAACTTCACTTACCATCAAGACATTTAACAGAAACCATGCCTCGCATCACTTAAGGCCAGTGGGACTGCATTGAAACAGCAGTTTATTCCATTTCCCCATTATATTTGAGCTTTCATGTGATGTAAAAGCCACTTAATGCAAACCTAATGGAATATAGCACGTGCTCTGCATTCATTTCCTTGTTTTCTAATTCCAGAAAAAGCTCATTTTGCAGCCCACTGAACCCAGAAGATTGCAGGAGTAAAGTGACCAAATGTGGGGCAGTGTGCTAGCACTCAGTTCTTTCCTGAGGTTTCCATGGAGGAACAGAAGCAAACATGTGCAGAAAGAGTGCAAGAGAAGTGGCGTTGCTCGTTGTATCACATCACGCCCACTGGTGTGAATGCAATTTAGCATAAAATGCTGGTATATTGGTCAATAAGCCACAGTTCCATAACACAACAGGTACTGTGTAGAATCACAGAACTGCAGAGTTGAAAGACAGCCCAAGGGTCATTTAGTCCCAACACCTTGCATTGAATGCACTGTGAAAGGAACATTAGAAAGCAGGACACAAGCACTAGCATTATAATCAGGAAAACTAATGCAATATTTCCCCCCTCTGAATACAGCCTAGGTTTAGTCCTGCCCTTTGGCATCAGCAGCAGAGAAGAAATCTTTGGTAGTTAATTGTTTCAGTCCTTGGGCCAATCAAACCTGTGTTGGAATTATCTGAGGGTTCAGGGAAAAGAGGGTTGGAAGAAGCCTCAAGTAAACAGAAACCCAGGCTTTTCGTTTTCCCATAATCTGTGACCCTTAAAGACAACCCAACCCAGCCGCATCCACAGGCCTAAAAGGTTTCTATGCTGCATCGTCTTACCTTCAGCGTTTTCACACATGGAAGCGGTGCTCGATGAATCTAGGTTCTGAAGCAAGCTGTTGAAGGAAACATGAAGGTGTAAGAAGAGCCCAGCTGGAACAGACCAATGGGTTGGACTGGGTCCCAAGGACTCAGCTACGTTAGTCAGAAAACAACGCTTTGGATGCATGATAAACATGCAACACCAGGGGCTCAGCTACATTGGCAAAGAAAAAATGCTTTATATGTTTTGTTTATGCATTCTAACACTGCGGCACCAGATGGCGCTGTGGGGTACTGTTTTTGCCAACCCAATTTCTCATACAAAGTTTGCAATGCATTTAACTGAAACCGTTCTTTGATGTGTTTAGATCTAGCCCTGATGGTGCTGGAGAGCAAAAATGAATTCTAAGCAATTTTTACATAGCGTCCCCCCACTTTTGTTATAATGATTTAATTTCTGACGTGTTTATAGGGTTTTTTCCCCTGTGTGTAGATCCACCCCAATTCTACAATTCTATGATTTCTATTATCCTGTTCCCCACAGTGGCCAAAGAGATGTTTCTAAGAAGTGTTAAAAGCATCGCATGAAGGCGACAGCTCCACCCTTGTGTTTGGGGGTTTATTTAGTCCCAAGCATCAGATACTCAGAGGTGCAAATGGACCAGCAGTTAGAATAGATAAATATGTCAATTTTGTTTTCATATCTCCCTTTTCCACACTGAAGTTCAGCTCTCCACATTTCCATATCAGTTTGTGTTTTTCTTAAAACAAGCTGAAATTCATGAAAATTTAGCAGGGTTTCAGTGCAAATTCTTCCGAATGTACACGGTTTTGGATGCAATTTTGCCAGACACCCTTGCAAACACCCTCCCCACCTCCCACTAGTCTGGAGGGGCCATCCGTTTCAATAGATCAACTTTGAGTATCATTTAATTGGATACAACGTCACAGGAAAATGCAGCAATTAGACTGAAGCAACATGTGGACTATGGGGAGGAGGTGCTTTGGAAAGTCGATTTATCAGGATCAGCCACCCCGAAATTCCTTTCACTTTTGATTCTGGGCCAGACCTGCCAGTGGAGTTACTGTCTTGGGAGACAGCGGAGCAGGTCTTCTGTTCCCCGTCCCACCCACAATATGGGTCACGGGCCAGGATACACTTCCAGCAGTTTTCCTTGTACTGGTCGCAGTCCGCCAGCAGCAGGCGCACCACCTCGAACTCGGTGCTGGCGTACAGGTGGCCCTGCCAGAGAGAAGATGGATTAGAGCCAAGCGCTGGAGAAAGAAAGGAAAAAGAGCTGCCTGCAGGGGACCTAAGATGCTCCCCTAGTTTGGGAAACTAAGATGGATCACTGAGAAAGGGATTTTTTTAATTTTCTTTTTTTGAAAAAAGCAACCCTGCCAGGCTGTTCTTTTAGTTTCGGGGAGTAAGGCGGGGAGAAAACATTATTGCACTTGCCCAGCTGTCAGGGATCTGCCCACCCCTGCCAGTCCAGCTCTGAGTGCATACAGGGACCCGCAGCCTGTGTTAACGACAGATTCATCTTTGAGTGAATCTGGCAGCCCCTCTTTGGGGGAGGAGCAGTTAGTGGCTGGGAGCCAGGGAGTGCCAGGTGTCCAGGGAGTTGCTGAGAGACCTGGCACCACCCAGCAGACTCGCTCAGAGGGGAAGGCGTCAGTTCCGGCGCATATCTCACGTAGGAGGGGAAGGCGGTAATTCCGGATGCCGAGGCTTTGGTGTTGGCGCCAAAACAGAAGGGAGGCACTTCCGGATTCTGCTAGTGACTGAGCAGACATGATGAACTGAACTCTGCACTGTAAATAGCTTTTGCACAAAATAAAGAGACTTAAAGTCAAGATGGCTTGGTCTTACTGTTGAACAACCGATAAGAGAATCTGACACCAGCTGTGCCGTTTGTCTGCACTCCTCTTACCGAATCGTCATCCAGGATCATAGAAGAGACCGGGGCTTCCTTCTTGAAGGGACTCAGCTCAGCAACAATCACCGTCTGCTCTTTGCTTCTCAGCACCTTGTGGATCTTCCCTTTTGCTGCAGCACCGAGAGAAGGAGAGGCGGAAGTTGTGTTCATAGGAAGCTGCCTTATACTGAGTCAGACCATTGTTCCACCTACCTCAGTCCTGTCTACATTGACCAGCAGTGGCCCTCTGGGGTTTCCAGGCAGGTATTTCTCCCAGCCTGACTTCCGGTCGGAATGCCGGAGCGATCGGTCGGGGGAAATCTCGCTCTGAGATTCCCCGGCCCGGCAGGGGGGAAGGGGAGACTGCAACAGCGCTGCGGCCCCTGCTAATCCCAGGAAGAGCGTCCCGGGACCCTGACGATCCGGCGGGGCTCTTAACGCCTCTCCTGCTCCCCGGTAAACCCTAGTAAGGGTTGCCGAGAGAGAGCGGGATGGAGGCGGAGCCCATCGGGTCCACCACTACTCCTGTCGGGCGAAGCTGCATGACCGGCCGCTTCGAGCAATTCGATTTCTCCAGCAAAAAAAGATTTGGAATATCGAAATAGTAAGTAAAAAGACATTTGGACTTAATTATCAAGCTGCTTGGGACTCTAAAAACGGAGGTCGGTCCCTCATCGTTGTAACAAAAGCAACAGGGAACTTTATTACCGAGGCTAATTGACTGAGGAAGTTAAAAGGAAAACTTATGCAACAGTGTTTAAAGTTCCCTTTCTTCCCGTGGTTTTGGGGGAATTTGGTGAAGAAAATGCATTAAAAACTGCTGGATTATAAAATAGGACTGTTGTGACAGAGTACCCTATATACTTGAGTATAAGCCTAGTTTTTCAGCACATTATTTGTGCTGAAAAAGCCGCCCTTGGCTTATACTCGAGTGAGGCAGGCAGTGGCTCCTATGAAGCTTTCCCAGGTTTTCTGTGGTAAAATTGGGTGCCTCGGCTTATATTCGGGTCGGCTTATACTCGAGTATATACGGTATGCTGTTTTCTGACCTTGAATTGGCTAAAAAACTCTGAGTGACACAGGCATGGGAAAAATACTAGCTGCATTGCAGGAATGGAAAAGTGAACTCAGAGCAACCAATCAGAGGAGGAACAGCTGTCAAAACAAGAATGACATCATGCCAGCTGGGTCCCTCAAATATAAAATAAATGTCCATAAATGTACGAGGCAAACACATACATAAGTATATAAACCACGTTGCTCTCCTGTACTGAAATAGTACAGGAGAGCAACCCTGAAGCCATTTTGACTCTCCCAAATTGGGCTTGCACACCATTGTTCAGGGTTCTCCTCCCTCCTGCGTGTGGGGAGTGGGGACCCTGTTGCAACAGTTTATTTCCTTTAAAATAGATCAGGCTTACTATCCGCTTTGCTTCTCAATATAGTCTGGTTGGCCTCTGTTATTTTTTTCCTACCAGTAGGGAACCCACTTAAGGACTCTATAGGCGCTCTGGAATACCCCATAAGGGAAAGGGAGCAGTTTTTTCTTATAACACGATGATCCCTACGGACAAGCAGTTCCACAAAGTGAGAGTGTGATGCTGGAAGAGTAGCCTCCCTTCTTTGGCCGCCAGCCATGCCAAGCTCACCTGTTCCCAGGAAGAGGACATCGTGGGAGATGCCAGCAGCATCCTGCACACTGTCCACCACCACCTGAGTGTACGTGTCATTGTTCTGGAGGATGTAGAGGGGGTGCTCTTCATCCGGGTAGATGACCGACTCTATTTCGGGGTGGTCCTTAATGAAGGTCAGGGTAGCTTTGGGCAGAGGAGGGTGACCATCTGGTGGCACACACTGAGCAGGAGAATAATAATAATTATTATTTATTATTTATACCCCGCCCATCTAGCTGGGTTTCCCCAGCCACTCTGGGCGGCTTCCAACAGAACATTAAAATGCAATAATCTATTAAACATTAAAAGCCTCCCTAAACAGGGCTGCCTTCAGATGTCTCCTAAAAGTCTGGTAGTTGTTGTTCTCTTTGACATCTGGTGGGAGGGTGTTCCACAGGGCAGGTGCCACTACCGAGAAGGCCCTCTGCCTGGTTCCCTGTAACTTGGCTTCTCGTAGTGAGGGAACCGCCAGAAGGCCCTCGGAGCTGGACCTCAGTATCAGGGCAGAACGATGGGGGTGGAGACGCTCCTTCAGGTATACTGGACCGAGGCCGAAGAAGAGTTTGGATTTGATATCCTGCTTTATCCCTACCCAAAGGAGTCTCAAAGCGGCTCACATTCTCCTTTCCCTTCCTCCCCCACAACAAACCCTCTGTGAGGTGAGTGGGGCTGAGAGACTTCAGAGAAGTGGGACTAGCCCAAGGTCACCCAGCAGCTGCATGTGGAGGAGCGGGGAATCGAACCCGGTTCCCCAGATTACGAGTCCACTGCTCTTAACCACTACACCACACTGGCTCTCAGGTAGACGGGGATAAGTCAGTGCGTGTGTGAGTGTATAGGAGAAATGAATATTTTGTACAAAAAATAAAAATAAAGATTCCTGCTTTTTTAAAAAAACCCAGAGGCTCGGGAGTGACCTTACCATGCCGGGTCTGGGCACAGGGATGGGGCCGGTGACCCCTTTGAACTTCGAAGTCTTGAAAACGGAGCTGATCCGGTTCATCGAGTACGAACAGACAGCAGATGAACCCCTAAGGGGGGGGGCCAAAAACACCGGTGTGATGTCAGTATTGCAGCCGACTGACCATTCTAGGAAGCGCAAAATAATAAATGCAAAATCACAGCCTCAGCTTTTCTCCTCAGTGAATACACCTGCCATGTTTGTGAGCAGATACCGCGAAGACATTTTGTCAAAAGCAACTTCTGACATAGACGCTGCCAGCTGTCAGGGTCTCTGAAGCGCAACAGTGGAAATGGAATTAAAAAAACAGACTAAAGTCTTATGGCATTAAAAGAAATCTGGAATTTATTTATTTCAGGAAAGACTAACACATGAATTGTAGACCTCTAAAGCAGTGTTTCCCAACCAGTGTGCCTCCAGATGTTTTGGGACTACAATTCCCATCATCCCTGACCACTGGTATTGCTAGCGAGGGATGATGGGAGTTGTAGTCCCAAAACATCTGGAGGCACACTGGTTGGGAAACACTGCTCTAAAGGACAGGAAGATTCAGGCCATTTTTACTCAGTTGTGGTGGTATTTTATCCTATATAATAAAGTGCCTGTGTACCTGCGTCCAACTTTCTGTGTGTCACGGAAGTGCGGGACTGCGCATGTCCCACAGGGACGCAGGGATTGGACAGCTCTACTGTCCCCCCCAACAGGGGGCGTGTCCGGAAGGCAGCGGCGGCGCACGCGCGGTGTCACTTGGGGCAGTGCCACCGCCTTGCACGGAGCCTCCTCCACCTCCTCCTCCGGCCGCCGCCGCCACGCTCCTTCTCTCCCCCGGCCGCACCGATCACGCGAGCCCCCGGCTTCACCCGAGGCCTACCCGCCCGAAGCCGCCGCCGGGGCCGCGGGGCCTCCTGAACCGGGCGGCCAAGAGGAGCGCAGCCTGGCCACCCTGAGGTTTCTGCTGGGCGGGGGGTGGCGTCGGGGCCGGAGAGCGGGGCGCGGAGGGTGCGCCCGGCGGAAGCTACCATGGCCTCCTTCGCCTCCTTGCGACACGGGATGAGGGAGAGAGAGAGGCGGCCGGCGGGATCGAGGGGAAGGAGGGCGGCGGGGTTAAAAAGCAAAAGGAGGGTGGCCGCCGCTCCCCCCATATAATTTCTAGCGCCCGTTTTTGTAACGGGCTTAATTTACTAGTTCCATATAGTTTAGTTTCAGTTTTACAGGTGTATCACCCGTGCTGTCGAGAGAAATATGGATGTCATGATTTTAGATTGGGTGTTATCATTTAATATGTTTGGGTTTTGCATGCCCTTGCCTTTAGTTAGATGTATTATTGAATTTTCATTACCTGTCTTCGTGGCTCTATAATAATTTGAAAACTATTGTTTTTTAAAAAAAGAAGAACAAAGGGTGGCAAGTTAGGAACAATCGTAGCAGGTCTAAGAGTTATTACCACGAACATGTAAATATTGCCACCTCTTCACTCCTCAAGATACTTGAAAGGGCTTCTAAGAATTGATCAAGATTGATCAGAATTGTCTCACAATAAGGGGATAAATCATGTGTTCTTTAGCCCCCTGATAAAATCTGCAGGGGAGCCTGTTTCAAGCTCTGTATCATTGGCTCCCAAACTTTTTGGGGGCCCCCTTGGTTCGATAGACTCATCCCCAGTGCTCTTTACTCTATAGAAAGCATTATTCAGAACTGCAGTTTGCACAACCCACTAAGGAAGACAACACAGTAATATTTGAAACAGTAACAGTTAAATGCACATTTATTCAAAACCAAGTCAAAACTATTTAGTTTAATCAATTCAACAAAATCGATGAACTTGATCTGGTGCTGTCAGCTTTTCAAAGCCTGATAGTCACTTGCACCCCCAGCTACCCCTAGCGGCTGCCCCTTGCCCCCCCCCTGGTAAATCCACCCCACACACAGGGGGCGCTATCACCAATTTTGGGAACCACTGCTCTAAATGATGGAGAGTACCTCTCCAGGGCTGTCTTAAGCATATGTGGCGCTGGGGTAGAAAGATCCTCCCGGCGCCCCCCCCCAGGTTGCTCAGTCCCAGGCGCGCAGGAGGGCGGAGCCGGCCACCCGCCTCAGCGTCTCGCTGGCTCAGTCGCCCCCGAACTCGCGGCGCAGAGCTGCCCGCAGCAGAAGAGCCCGCCGTGGTGCTCTGACCAACGGTGGGCTCTTCCCCGGACTCAACTCTCGGGCCCCGGACTCTCGGCCTGGTGCCCCTGAGAGCCCGGGTGCCCCACACCCCTAGCGCCTAAGGGTAAGACGGCCCTGTAACTCTCCATGAAGGGAACTTCGCCAAATCTGTTGCACAGGACCTCGGAGGATAGAAACCTTATAGCACGCTTAATGCGACTTAGGTAGGCTCGCCTTGATATTGGAGCTGGGTTGAATCCTGCCCTGCCCTTAACTCACCACGCACTGGAGAAGACACCGTACAGCACCGTCTCGCCCTTGCTGCCCTCCTTCCTGGAGACGAAGGCGTCCTGGAGGCGGTGGAAGCGCATGGGCTCGGTGGGGTGTCCACACACCAGCCTCGCCTTGAGGAAGGTGCTCCAGGAATCCGTCATGACAGGCCTGCCGCCTTGGTCCACCTGGAAGGGCAGAAGACCTGATGTCATGGGTGGGCTGGATCTGTGCAGAGGAGAGGAGGGAGGCACCAGCTGGAGAAAAAGACTCAGAGCTCGGGGAGCGGTGGTGGGACGACAATGGGTGGTCACAGGGAGCAGACTGGGAGGAGGGGGACGAGGTAACAGGGTTTGGTGAGCAGGAGGAGGCTGTGGCAGAGAGAAGCTCAGACTCCGAGGCAGAAGCGGAGGCTGGAGGGGAGTGGGGCCAGGAGACAGAGAGGAGCCCAGCTGGTGAAGAAGCGAGGACAGACCCTCCAAGTGTCTCTATTTTCCAGGGACAGAATTCTGGTTTCTGATTTGATCCTGGAATGTCCTGTTTTTCCTTAGGGTGTCCCTATTTTGATCAGAGAAATATTGGAGCGTATAGAATAGGAAGTCCCTATTTTCATCAGAGAAATGTTGGAGGGTATGGAATAGGACGTCCCTATTTTCATCAGAGAAATGCTGGAGGGTATGGAATAGAATGTCCCTATTTTCATCAGAGAAATGCTGGAGGGTATGGAATAGGACGTCCCTATTTTCACCAGAGAAATGTTGGAGGGTGTGGAATAGGACATCCCTATTTTCATCAGAGAAATGTTGGAGGGTATGGAATAGAATGTCCCTATTTTCATCAGAGAAATGCTGGAGGGTGTGGAATAGGACGTCCCTATTTTCATCAGAGAAATGTTTGGAGGGTATGGAATAGAATGTCCCTATTTTCATCAGAGAAATGCTGGAGGGTATGCCAAGGACTCTCTCCCTCCAGCTGTGACCAGGTCTCTCAGAAGAGGGATGAAGAGGGTAGAGCAGAGAGAGACAATGCAAGGGAGTCTCAGATTGCTTGGGAAGGACCCACGGGGAGGAACAGACCTAGGCAAGTTCTACTGGGATGAGTTGCTCTGCTCACTAGGCCTGGCCTCCTGAGCTGTCTTGTCTCTTTGAATAAAAAGTTAGCTTCACTGGCACCGTGTGAGTTATTACTGACCTGCTCCCGGCACTTGTCTATGGGGCCTTCCAGGGGCTGATGGGACTACAACTCCCCCCGGCCTCCTCCCTCCAGGTGGAAACCTCTCCCCAGACGTCGCTGCCTCGCTCTAACCTTGCAGACACGCCCGAGCCCTGCTTTGTACGGCTCCTCGTCCAGCCCGGCCGACTGGTTGACCTCATTGTAGAAGAAGAAGATTTCGTCTTTGCTCCGGTCCTTCTCCGCCAGCAGGGCGGCGCCGACAAACTCCGCTCCTGCTGGGGCGGGAGAGAATTGAAATGGTACGACTGGTATTTAGGACCTGGGCTCGGAAAAACACACACAAGAGGAGCCCTTCTCAAGGGATAGACTGGATCTACATATGGAGGCCCCATTACTGCAGCCAACAGCTGATGGGCAGCCATGTATTGCGAGGGATTAGTCCTGTTGACCATGTATCTAACCAGATTCCAAAAGTCCTCTGCAAGCTCTCCGTTCATAAGCGAGAGCAATCACTACCGTGGTACCTTGGTTTGCAAACGGTCTGGTTTGCATATGTTTTGGATTACAAACATGTCATATCCAGAAGTGTGTGTCCCGGTTTGCAAACTTTTTTTTGGATTACAACCCATTTTTTTTGGATTACGAACAAATTTTTTTGGGAGGCCCCATTGGCAAAAGCGCGCCTTGGGTTACAACCTGTTTTGGTTTTAGGGAAGCTTTTAATGTATTTTAATATTCTGTTGGAAGCCGCCCAGAGTAGCTGGGGAAGCCCAGCCAGATGGACAGGGTATAAATAATAAATAATAATAATAATAATAATAATAATAATTAATTATTATTATTTATTGGTTTACAAAAGGACCTCCGGAACAGATTATGGTTGTAAACCAAGGTACCACCGTACTTCCCCTAAGAGCCGGTGGGACAGGAAGGAACAGACGAGCAAAAAGGGGGTGTTAGGAAGAGAGACAGTGGGCTCTCAAAATGGCGGGGGAAGAAGCATTTCAGAGGAGAGCTGCAAAGACATTATCTTTATGAGCAATCACGGCCGGTGGCTGATGTAGGTGCCTTTCCCCCTGTTATGTACTGAGCTGAATCCTAGAACAATAGGATCCAGAATGCAGCAGTCTGATTGGTCCTAGAACAATAGGATCCAGAATGCAGCAGTCTGATTGGTCCTAGAACAATAGGATCCAGAATGCAGCAGTCTGATTGGTCCGCAGGAGCCACCCAATCCAGCTCCAGGTGGAATTGAATCAGCGACCTGATTGGCCTGCAAGAGCAGCCAATCAGGCTCCTGGATTAAGTGAATCCGCAACCTGATTGGCCTACAGGAGTAGCCCAGAATTAGCCAATCACGTGGGGCCCATTGTGTAAATCCTATATAATAAACTTGCTGTGTCCCTGCGTCCGTTCTGTGTGTCACAGAAGTGCGCTACTGCGCATGTCCGGGACCCACACGGACGCAGGGATTGGAGCGGGCGGAGAGGGGGGCATGTCCGCGAGGCAGCGGCGGCGCACGCGCGTTCTCAGTTGCGCCAGCGCCGCTGCCTCGCACGGACGCAGAGGCAGAGCCCAATCCCCGCGGCTCGCCGTCGCTACCGCCGTCGCTACCGCCGCCCCCGGGGGAAAAGAAGAAGGGGGAGGGAGCCCCTCTCCACCCCCCAGCGGCCGCTGTTCTGCCTCCTCCTGCCTCCTCCTCCTCTAGCGCCCATTATGTAATGGGCTAACTTCAACTAGTAATGTATATATAGCAGACGTTTTAGGGAAATATTCATTCCTTGCTACTATGAGCTGAATAAAGACCATGAAATTCACACTTGACTCCAAGTATATTTCACCCCCATTGATGGGGCAGCTGATGGGTGCCATTTTGTGGCCCTGCCCATTTCCTGCCCTCTTAAACAGGGCAGCCGTTTTGTGCAACGCCAAGCCTCCACGGCAACCATTTTGTGTTTTGCACAGACCCTCGCAGCACTTCCTCAGAGACCCCAAGGGGGTTATCGTTATCCACTCCCAGCCTTGCAGATGATGTTCTATTTATTTTTATGTATTTATTTCCCAGGGTTTCCATACCGCCTAATGACCCAAAACCTCCGAGCTGTTTATCTAAAATATTCCTAGAAATGCCAATAAAAGCAAATGTTCAAAAACAAGCCATTTGACGCACATGGCTTCTTCCCTGCAGAAGAGTCGTGAGAACTGTAGTTTGCCCTTCACAGAGCTATGCTTCCCAGCACCCTTAACATACTACAGTTCCCAGAATTGGTCACATTCTTTAAATGCATGGTCTGTAAGCTACCCCTGGTTAATCGAAAATTAAACAAAATATAAATAAAAACCAGGAGTTTTAAGACATATACAAAGGGATGGGAGAGAGAGTGAGTTTCTTACGGGGCAGCCAGCTGTTTTCTGTCTTCAGTCCCCTTTTCTTCCCATAGCTTCTCTGGATACTGCTCTTTTCCCCAGACAATGCAGAATAAAGGGTGTCTTCTGAAATTGGAACATGCCGGGGAAGAAAAAAATTTGAGTCGCCCATTGCAAACTTCAAAATTATGAGAACCGAAACATACACTGCCTTCTTCCTGACTCCTGATGCTTGTGATCACACTTATAAACTTACATATTTCTTCCACCATGAGGACTAGAATTTTATATCAGTGCAATTGACTCCGGGAAGAATTAGTGGGACAGACAAGAGCCCTTTGTACAGTGCCGGATTTACGCATAAGCTAAACAAACTATACCTTAGGGCCCCACTCTCTTGGGGCCCCCCAAAAAAATTAAAGGGAAAAACCACCTGGATGTACATTTCCAAAATATATGATTAAAAACAAATAAAATAAAACCTACATATAGTAACAAATAGTGTTTTGTGTTTTGTAAACCACAGAGCCTAGGGCTTGCCGATCAGAAGGTCGGTGGTTCGAATCCCCACGACGGGGTGAGCTCCCGTTGCTCAGTCCCAGCTCCTGCCAACCTAGCAGTTCGAAAGCACGTCAAAGTGCAAGTAGATAAATAGGTACCGCTCCGGCGGGAAGGTAAACGGCGTTTCCGTGCGCTGCTCTGGTTCGCCAGAAGCGGCTTAGTCATGCTGGCCACATGACCTGGAAGCTGTACGCCGGCTCCCTCGGCCAATAAAGCGAGATGAGCGCCGCAACCCCAGAGTCGTCCGCGACTGGACCTAATGGTCAGGGGTCCCTTTACCTTTTTATGATGTAAGTCATGGGCCCTGCCTGCTAGCCTGCTAAAATATCACTGGTTTGCTCATTTCTGTATATAGCATGGGTAGGCAAACTAAGGCCCGGGGGCCGGATCCATCCTAATCGCCTTCTCAATCCGGCCTGCAGATGGTCCGGGAATCGGTGTATTTTTACACGAGTGGAATGTGTCCTTTTATTTAAAATGCATCTCTGGGTTATTTGTGGGGCACAGGAATTTGTTCACCCCCCCCAAAAAATAGTCCGGCCCCCCACAAGGTCTGAGGGACAGTGGACCGGCCCCCTGCTGAAAAAGTTTGCTGACCCTGGTATATAGGGTGCCTACATTCTGCATGGATTGGTTGCAAGGCAACATGTGCAAACGGCTTGAGATACCTATAAGTCCAGCAATTACCATAGAGCATATATTCAACACAAAAAACAGCGACAATTTGTTGTTGACAAAGGACAGCTGGACATATAAAGAGCCCCGTTACCTTCAGTAGTTCAGGGCCTCATCAAACCTAAATCCGGCCCTGCCTTTGTGAACCAGGGCTGCCCAAGACATTTTGCCACTCGAGGCAAAGCAGAACATTCGAAACCCAAAATCTGAGCGGAACAAAACCAGCCAGGGAGATCCCTCTGCGCCTTTCCTTACTCCGTACCCAGGGGCGTAGGAAGTGGGGGGGCGGTCCGCCCCAGGTTCCATCATGGAGGGGGTGACAAATTATCAAGGAACAATTACTGCCCTACTAGGGTGGTTCATAACAAACTTTTTCTTTTTTGAAAATGCCTGCTCCAAAGGTCTTATCTTACCACACTAGGGATTATATAGTTATATATGAAATTTCATGCATATCAGTTAATATCTTGACCCTCCTCCACGAAAATAGCTGTTTACTTGCCTGTTTTCCTATGTCGTGAAGGCTGGAATTTCAATTCAGTGGAGCACTTACTGTTCCCAACCCTAACTCTGCGGAAAGCCATCTAATTAGACTTTAATTTGATTTTGACATGTTTTTAGGAGGTAATTTAATTATTGTTTGATTTTATATCAATGTTATGTATCTGATGTTAGCCGCCCTGAGCCCAACTTCGGCCGGGGAGGGCGGGATATAAATAAAAGTTTATATTTACTTATTATTATTCCTTTGTAAGAAAATATGAAATAACGTAAAACCATTTTTGCAGCCAAAAAAAAAGTCAATGTGTGTGTGTGTGGGGGGGGTGTGACAAGAAATTTTCCGCACCGGGTACCACCTGACCTTCCTACGCCTCTGTCCGTACCTACAGTGATGACTACGGCGTTTTGGGATGGTGATGCCGGGGAGATATTTTCCCCTGAGGCGGTGATATTCCGGCCTTGCCTGTCCGTTTGGAAGGTCGTGGTGTTGACCTTGGAGTAAAGAGACAAGAAATAAAAATGAATGCTTTGTGATATATCAACTGAACTCGCGGCCTCTCGATTCTCACATGACTTCCTGCCACGTTTTTTAAAAATTGTTTTTACAGATAATTTCATTGCTTTATTATTTTGTAAACTGCTCTGAGGGTAGATTTCCCCACCCGCAATCAAACAATATATAATTTCTATGAAACGAAAATAGGTAAAAACACCTGTAGATTCCATCCACCACTCTGACATTTAAAAATTTATTATTATTATTTATTATTCTCAAGCTCACCAGAAACCAGCACTTGGGAGAAGCAGCGTTGGTTCCGCAGACCATCATTTTGTTGTCCAGCTTCTCAACCACTTGGATGAAATTATCGCAGTCCTCCTATGAGGAAAGGTGAAGGGGAGGGGAGAGGAAAAACACAGAAGCATATTTATTTATTTTAAAAATTTATGACCTACACTTCCGTGGCATCCTTCAAGATGGTTTCAATAAAACCGATCCATCAATATTTGTAAAACATAAAACATCAAGAAAGCAGCAATGTATATTTGTTAGAGCAGGGGACAGATCCACTCTGTTAAAAAGTGATCTGTGCTCCACTGTGAATTTAAAAATTGCCGCTGTTTCTCTTGGAGGGAAGTCAGAGGGAAATACCTTTGATCCTCAAGCTGCCCCCCCTTGCCATTGATAACCTCATGCTGCTGGAAAACATGAGTTTACACACACACACACACACACACACACACACACACACACACACACACACTTGAAATATTTACATTTAATATTTTCAGTGCAATAAATGCATTTTTTAAAAAACAACAACACCACAAAAACTTTCTACTAGGAAATAGGGGAGGGGGATACAGAAAACAGAGAAGAAAGAAAGGTATATTGTATATATATATGGGGGGTAAAATAATATATTACTACTGAACATGAGTTGATTAACCATGCCCTCCTTGCCACTAGGGGGCACCAACTATTTAATTTAATGCAGCCTTTCTAGCCCTAAGAGGTGGGTGGGTTATACAGCAAAATGCATATGCATACACCCATTGCAAAACAGGCGCCCAGAGTGGCTGTGGAGGTGCTGATCCCAGGAGATTTATACAACGGTCTGTGCCTGCTGTTGCCTTAACATCTGTGAAGGGTCCTCAACAAAGCTGGAGGCCGGAAGCTCTGCCAGGGTGGCACCTAAAAGATGCGTCAGCGGTAGCTTGATAGGGCCAGCTGGGACCCTACTGGCTCCTTGCGTCGTCACGTGATCCCTGCTGGCGCTGCAGTACCCCCTCCAGCCACTGATGGCGCTGCAGCACAAGTGGGGCAGGAAGTCAAGAACCCCCAACATAGTCCCGCCCCACTTAGGAAACATTTTGTAGACCACTGATCCAGGTCCCCACAACTCCCTCCTTCCTCCTTACCCACGCTGCTCTGGGCTTGCTTTTACAGTCCTTTTCCGCCTTCTCATCAGCCTTCATGGGGACCTGGAGCAAGGAGAGAGACCCTGGTGAGGAAACTGGGGGACACCAACCCTATGCCCCCACAAAAACTAGGAGGCTATTCTGCCCCGTGCTGATCTCGGGATGCAGCTCACAAGAAAGAGGACATCAGGATAGGAACCCAGGAATTTGCCTTCCACTGAGTCGGACATTTTGTTTACAATGACTGGGAGCATCTCTCCAGGGTTTCGGAATAGGGAGATTCCCAGCCCTGCCTGGGGAAGCCAGGGATTGAACCTGCGGCGTTCTGCAACCAAAGCAAGAGCTCTACAGCTGAGCTACATCCCTTCCCTGGTTGTTCGTTCCAGCACCACGGACACCTCCTAGGGAAACACTTGCTCCAGCAATGGTTGAAAGTAACCCAAGCTGTTCTGAGCCTTTACCTCAGAACGTAAGAGCTCTGCTGGGTCAGGCCAGTGGCCCATCTAGTCCAGCATCCTGTTCTCACAGTGGCCAGCTACCTGCCCCCAAGGGAAACCCGCAAGCAGGAATCGATCGCAAGAGCAACTCTTCCCTAGCTGCAGTATCCGGGAACTGGCGTTCAGAAGCATCACTGCTTCCATCTGCGGAGGCAGAGCATAGCGATCAGGCCTAAATGTAAAGGGACCCCTGACCATTAGGTCTAGTCGCGGACGACTCTGGGGTTGCTGCGCTCATCTCGCTTTACTGGCCGAGGGAGCCGGCGTACAGCTTCCAGGTCATGTGGCCAGCAGGACTAAGCCGCTTCTGGCGAACCAGAGCAGTGCACGGAAACACCGTTTACCTTCACGCCGGAGCGGTACCTATTTAGCTACTTGCACTTTGACATGCTTTTGAACTGCTGGGTTGGCAGGAGAAGGAACGAGCAACGGGAGCTCACCCCGTCACGGGGATTCGAACCGCTGACCTTCTGATCGGCAAGCCCTAGGCTCTGTGGTTTAACCCACAGCGCCAGCCGCGATCAGGCCTAGTAGCCACCAATGGGGCCTCTCCTCCATGAATTTGCGTAGCCCTCTTTTAAAACCATTCAGATTGCTGGCAATCAGTTCCTCCTGTGGAGGCAAGTTCCACAGATTAACTGTGCCGCCTGAAGCTCCGTACCTCTTTCGGAGTGACTTCAGTGTCCGTAAATGTCAAGAGCAACAGCCTCCCCCGGCCTCCGACGAGGACCTGGTTGGAGCCGGGCTCATGGAACATGGCCGCAGGTCTCTCATGTTCACTGAAATTGAACCTCTGGGCATCTGAAAGGAGAAGGGATCAGATTGGTCATTGTCACCCACCCACCATCCATTTCACTTTTCAGATATTTGTATCTCGCTTTTCAAAACCACAGCTTTCTCAAGGCAGCTCACAATGAACGTGGAACCATTTCAAAATACCAAACCTCCATATCTAAAATATTCAAAATTAAAACTAGCAAATCAACATTAGCATTCATTCATCATGCTATTCTCAGCTACAGCAACAGTAGACAAGCATTCGGATCAAGGGATATCATAGTAATGCTCTGTTCTGCCTTGGTTAGACCCCACCTGGAACACGGTATTCAGTTCTGGTCGCCCCAATTTAAGAAGGATATCGACAAGGTGGGACCTGTGCAGAGGAGGGTTTGAAAACCAAGCCTTATGAGGAACGGTTAAAGGAGCTGGGTATGCTTACTCTGGATAAGAGAAGACTGACAGGAGATACTGTATGATAGCCACCTTCAAATATCTCAAAAGCTGTCCCATGGAGGTTGGAGCCAGTTTGTTTTCTTCTGCTCCAGATTTTAGGACCTAAACCAATGGCTTCAAGTTACAAGAAAGGTGATTCCAACTAAAAATCTGTCAATAAGAGCTGTTTGACAGTGGAACAGACTCCCTCGAGAGGTGGTGGACTCTCCTTCCTTGGAGGTTTTTTAAGCAGAGGTAGGATGGTCACCTGTCAGGGATGCTTTAGCTGAGATTCCTGCATTGGAGGGGGTTGGACTAGATGACCCTTGGGATCCCTTCCAATTCTACAATTCAATGATAACCATTGACTTTAAAATTGCCTTCTAAACCACCGTCCCAAGGTGATTTGCGCAAATGGTAACTTGTTGTTGTTGTTGTTTAGTCGTTTAGTCGTGTCCGACTCTTCGTGACCCTCTGGACCAGAACACGCCAGGCACTCCTGTCTTCCACTGTCTCCCGCAGTTTGGTCAGACTCATGTTGGTAGCTTCGAGAACACTGTCCAACCATCTCATCCTCTGTCGCCCCCTTCTCCTTGTGCCCTCCATCTTTCCCAACATCAGGGTCTTTTCCAGGGAGTCTCCTCTTCTCATGAGGTGGCCAAAGTCTTGGAGCCTCAGCTTCAGGATCTGTCCTTCCAGTGAGCACTCAGGGCTGATTTCCTTCAGAATGGAGAGGTTTGATCTTCTTGCAGTCCATGGGACTCTCAAGAGTCTCCTCCAGCACCATAATTCAAAAGCATCAATTCTTCGGCGAACAGCCTTCTTTGTGGTCCAGCTCTCACTAAAACTAAAAACAGTTAAAAAACAACCAATACATTTGGAACAGGGCTAAAACCCTAACATGACCCATTTGTCCAGCTAGGAAAGTCTGTTGGAACCAAATTGCCTTCAGATGTTTCCGGAAAGTGCAGATCTAGTGGGCCGCTGTCCTGTCCCGGCAGGAATGCTATTCCGCAGAACAGGGGCAGCTCCAATGAAGGCCCTGCTCAGAGTTCCTACAGAGCAGGCTTCGGAGTTCTTTGCGACTTGCAGGAGAGACTCTCCCACGAACCTTCGCGATCTGCTGTGTGGGAATTATTAGGAATTATGCTGTATTGGCACATTGGCATACCATGCCAATCCTGTCTAAGTAAAACACTGTGTTGGCATACCACGGTAGTTCTGCCCAGGTTGAAAGTGTTGCCCTGGCATACCACACTGCGCTGAACGTCAGGATGGCAGACACGAGTCAAAGGCATACAATGGAACAATGGAGGGTGGTGGAAAGTTACTGGAAGTCGCAAGATGAGCAAGGGGAGGGGTGCATGAGGAGAGAATGTGCTTGGAGAATGCAAGAAGCATGGGGGGAGTTGGGGGGAGTCACATTTTAGAAAACAACTCCTTGCATGGTGCTATGTGTCACAGCTAAGGCAGATATTTCCTTATTTGGTTCCTTGAGTTGTACCTATGTGGTTAACCATTAACTAAGGTGTGAGATTCTTAATAAAAGGGACCCTTGCGAAAGAGTTGAGGTCGCCTTCCCACACATTCATCCTGTCTCCGTGTCATGTTGTGTTGACGATGCAACACTGCTGGGCGTGCGAGGGATAAAGTGGTCTTTCGAAATGTTAACGTCCTGTCCGCACCAGCATGGGGGTTTGGATCCCGAATGGATCGGGTCTCCTTGGAGGAAGAGGGTGTTTGTGTAGAGGAGCTGTCTGCTTGCATAGAGGGAATATTTGCATTTGTTCCTCCGCCCCCTCTGTGCTGACACCCGGCACGTGGCCCCCAGACAGGCTGCCCAGAAGGGAACGCGGCCCTCAGACTGGAAATATGATTCTGCTTTCTCTCTTCAGAGAGAGAAAACGGGAACTGGCTTCCACTTAAGCGCACGTACAATGGAACAAGCTCCATTCTGCTGCCTCATCCGTCCAGGGACCTCCTCTTCCACGGCGGCGATATTAATACAGTGAATGCATAATACATGGGCTTAAAAAGTAAAATCAGGCGGAGAAAGAGCAGAGGAGAACACTGAACAGAAGGTGGCGGCACAGAAACCAAGAGCGGCAGTGGGCTCCTTACAAAAATATACAATTAAAAATAAACCCGTCCTGTTTCAATGACACCCCATGAGCAGGGCTGGAGCAGGGGACCTGGGGGGGGCACCCTTGGCCCTGTGCCTGAGATTCCCCATCACGGATTGATCTGATATCTTATCCATCCATCAATGGAGACTGGTGCCCATTGGGGCAGGTTGGGCGGAAGGAAAGGAGCCCGGCAGTAGGTGGCGCCGGAGAGCCAATGGCAGGCAGGAACCCACCAATTCTAGTTACAGGTGGATAGCCGTGTTGGTCTGTCAGTCAAAACAAAATAAAAAAATTCCTTCCAGTAGCACCTTAGAGAAAGCTCATACCAAGAACAAACTTAGTTGGTCTCTAAGGTGCTACTGGAAGGAATTTTTTTATTTTGTTTCCACCAATTCTAGTTTTGCTTCTCTCGTCCTCCTCCTGAAAAGTGCAAAGCTGGGGGGGGGGAGGAGGAAGTCCCCACCCCCACTAGTTGTGAGCAGGCCGGCCATTGGGAGCTGCCTGAGGGCAGAGTGAGGCCGGTGGGGCCCTGCGCCATTCACCCTGATGAACCACCAGCCTCTCCACTGTCATACCCAGAACATCCTTTCCAAGCCCCTAGCAAACTGCCCTGCTCAACGTTTAAACCAGGGGTTCCCAAATTGAGTGGCAGCGTCCCCTGGAGGGTGGTGAAATTACCGGGGGGGGGGCTAAGTGGCAAGGGGGAGGCACTGGGGATGTAAATGACCACCAGACTCCGGAGCAGCACCGGAGCGCGTTTGTTGAATTAATTAATCTGAACAGTTTTATTACATTTGCATTTAATCGTTACTGTTTCGAATGTGATCGTGTTATTATCGTGCAAACTGCTATTCTGAATAGTGCTTTTTTTAAATAGGGGAAGCGACATTAGGGGTGGGTTTATGGAGCAAAGGTTTGGGGACCACTGATTCTTGCAATGCCGTGGGTTGGACTAGATCCCTGTGGATCCCTTCCAGCTCTGTGGTTCTATAATCCTATGCTTCAAACCTCCTTAGCTCCTTTGCCCTGTGCTAACATTGCAGCGGGGGTGAGGAGAGGGGATTGCATTTATGGGGAAATTCCCCCAAGGTCACTCTTGGCTGGGAACTGCCTGTCATCCACACATGGAGGTGTTGAACTTGGAAGCTGGAATGGGCATCCAAAGGGCAGGAAACCAGCCTGTCCTCTCTGGGGGCTTTTCTAACAAATGTGTCGTGATGAGGAGGAGCGTGCAATTTGGGTCTGTGAGGGCGAGCCCTGCGGGTGGTGAACGCATATCGGAGAGTGAATCTGGGGCGTTGTTCTGTGTTCCCTGCTTCCCCTCCTCTCGGAGCTCGCCTCTCTGTTTTTATCCGCACTGCAGAGAGTGCCAAGTCTAGCCTGACCCAGTCTATAAAATCTCCTCCTCCTCCTCCTCCTTTGTTTCTCTGCAAAAGAAGCCTCCTGTTTTTGGAAGAGAGCCGCTGTCTTTGCTGGCACCGGGCCTGACCCTGCAATCTCAGGTGTGGCACTGCCTCTGGTGCCAAGGGGGGGGGGAGGAGATGCCCAGGTCTCAGGTATGCCTGAAAGCAGCACTATCTGATCTGGGAAACCTCGGAGTGTGCAGGGATCCTCTGAGGAGGTGCAGAGTGCCTTTTCTACCTTCTTCAAAGCATTGATCTAGAAAAACCTGATGTGGGGAGATTCTCTGAGGACGTGCAGAGTGTATCCTTCTGCTGTAAATGGGACAGACATCTGCTTGTCCTCCTCAAAGGCCATTTATTCCTACTTACTAGACATTGCTCAGATTCCAGGGGGCAGGATAGGGGTGGGTCTAGACCCCAGTTGTGCCAGTTCCTAGATGGCTATGGAATTTGGAGGCATGATTCGGCAAAAGCCAGAAAGCCAGGAAAGCTGGGGGGAGAGGGGTAGCATCGGGGGTTTTAATGGCTGTCAGCCATGAAGACTCCACGGAGCCTCCAGATGCAGAGGCAGTCTACCTGTAGCAGTGTGGCAGGAGAAGGCTGTTGCCATTGTGGGCTACCGGACGGCTTCACAGGAGGGTCTGAATGGCCATCGTGGGGAACTGGTCCAGGCCAGGCCCCCTCAGATGGACCCCCAAGAGGGTTCTTCCTGCTAGCCATGGGCGTTCAGAATGGAACCCCCATTTACAAAGGCAGTCTACCCCTCTTCATTAGGGGACAGGGAGAGCCTCACCGTGCATCATAAAGGAAGAGAGCTGGTGGTTTCAGGCCTGATGTGTGGGCTTCCCTTAGGGTTCAAATCCCTGCTCGTCCATGAAGCCCACTGGGAGTGACCTTGGGGGCCAGTCGCTGCCTCTCGGCCTACCCTCCCTCGCAGGGCTGTTGTGGGGATTGAACGAGGAGGGGAACCACGTGCGCCACTTTGAGCTCCGTAGAGAAAAAGGTGGAACATAAATGCAATAGCAAGAAATAAATAAAAGCCAAAGCATTCGACCACTGTTCGTGCATTCGAGGCCTTAGCCCCAGAGCAAAACAGAAAAACCCCAACCCAGCCTGAGTGAAAATGAGAAAGAGCCCAACGTCCAGCCTCCTGTTCTCACAGCAGCCAAATGCCCCCGGTTACTTAGAAGTCCAGATAGACTGCCTCCGGACCTGGAGGTTCCACAAGAACCTCAGAAGAGCCTGGGTGCTGGATCAGGCCCAGAGGGGCCCATCTAGTTCAGCATCCTGTTCTCACAGCAGCAGCCAACCAGGTGCCCCAATGAGAAGCCCCCGAGCAGGACCCGGGAACAAGAATCCCTCTGTCCGTTTGTGATTCTCAACGCCTGGCCTCCAGAGTCCAACAGAGGACGGCAAACATAGCCATTGTGGCTAGTAGCGAACGATAGGCTTCTCCTCCATGAATTTGCCTCTATTAAAGGCCCCCAGGGTTGGGTGGCTGCCACCCTTGTGCTAAGCTGCCGAAATGGCCTATTTAGTGGCATGAGGCCCTCAGGAAGCTTGCCTTATGCCCTTGGTCTAGCTAGCTCAGTATTGTCCACACTGACTGGCAGTGCCTCTCCGGGGTTTCAGACGGAGGGTCTCTCCCGGGGATTGAACCCGGGACCGTCTGCAAGCGAAGCAGATCGCTCTAGCTGCTGAGCTGGGCTGCTTCCTTCCCCTAAAACAACAACCAAGGCTCCAGTCCTCATGCTTGTTTAAAGAGGAATGCAGAAAGCCGTCTTATGCAAGCCAGGCTCCATCCTGCTCAGTATTGCCTGCACTGACTGGCAGCAGCTCTTTGGGTTTTCAGAGGGAGAGGGGCGTTGATTGAAAGTGGGGCCAGGGAGATGTTCTGCCCCAGAGCCGCTGCTCTGCCCAAACAACATGATTTGATCTACTGCTGGAAGATTCTTGTGCCTCTCCAAATCACGCACCTGGGAATCACAAGGGTGAGATAAGCCAAGAGGCCTTTTGCCATCCGCCCCAGATGTCTATGGGTCCAGGAAAAATTGTGGGGGTCTTGGATTAGGGATGTAGGAAACTCAGCTCCTATCAGATCAGACTATTTGTCTGTCTGGAGAAGGTTTGTCGGCTCGGAGTGATGCCATCTTTCCAGGATCTGAGGCTGGTGGAAAACAAAATCCACTTTCATCTGCTAACCTGGTTTATTTATTTTTTAACTGGAGATGCCGGGGGAGTGAACCTGAACTACGGTTCACCCAGCAAGTTCTGCTGAAATCATTCAACAGAAGTGGAAGTCAGTCTCACGATGACACAGCCCTCTCTCCTGCCTCGGAAGTTTACATGATTTTAATTGCGAATATGGATGTTCCAATAATTACAAAATGCACAGTACATTAGGAAGGTATATGTATCTTGAAAGGCGACAGCGGCATTTCATAAACAAACAATTAGGCTTCGGACACACCCTATATTTAGAGCCCAATGCTGGGAGCTGTAGTTTAAGGGTGCAGGGAATTGCAGTTTGGTGAGCGGTCAACTACAGTTCCCAGGATTCTCGAGTGGTGGGAAGTCATGTGGTTTAAATTTAGGGCGTGGAAAGAGACTTCATCCCTGCTGTACGCAATGGTGATGCTTAATCCTAGGAGAAGCTCTCAAACCAGTTTGGTCCCTAATTGTTTGTACTGCAGCATCCCTGATTGTCTATCACAGGCATAGGCCACCTCGGCCCTCCAGATGTTTTGGGACTACAACTCCCATGATCCCTAGCTAACGGGACCAGTGGTCAGGGATGATGGGAATTGTAGTCTCAAAACATCTGGAGGGCTGAGGTTGCCTATGCCTGGTCTATCACCGCCAATTTACAGAGTTCAAAGCACTCATCACTATAATGTCTCATGTTTAGACTTTGCCACTGAGTTAATGGCTCAATAGAGGATCAGAGGAAGCTGCTTCCACCCAGAGCATTACTTCATCTAGCTCAGTATCACCTACACTGACTGGCAGCAGCTCTCCAAGGTTTCAGGTGGGGGTGGGGGTGGAATCTTTCTGAGCCCTACCTAGAGATGCCAGGGCTTGAACCTGGGACCTTCTGCAAGCCAGGCAGATGCCCTACCACTGAGTGATGTGCCTTCCCTGCTCCAGACTAGTAAGGACCACACCTGAAAGCTGGAAAAGTGAGTTAAGGAAGGCTTTCATTCCAAATCTTCCAACCAACCCTAGATATGTTTTTTTTAAAAAACCAAAAACCTGTCGTTATCTTATGTAACATTCAAAGCCTGTTGGGCCTCCCTCTCCGTGCTGCTTTGGAAACCCAGGATTCTAGCTGCTCAGATAGACTGCGCCTGCTCAGGAAGCTCAGGTGCAAATCGATAAAAGAAACCCCGCCCGTCACTGCTGTCTAGTGACACACGCACATCGCCCGCCTTTCATCTCTGCTCTGGCAGCAGGATTATCTGCCTGGGTGTCAGATCTGTCCCCCTCCCCAGACAGCGGCATCACACGGCAAGCAAGATTTGGTTCCAGCAAGGAAGATGTGCTCCACCCGGTCTGGCAAAACAAAACGTCTTGACCCAAGGAACGGGCAGATGGCATTATTATAATTGCCTTGGGTGGGGTGCACTTGGAATGCACTTTGCTGTGTCAGGCTGTAGCCACCAAAGGGAGGTTAATAATAATAATAATAATAATAATAATAATAATAATAATAATAGCCTTTGCTGCCCCATCCTGCAACCTGACTGCTTTCCTTGGAAGCTGCAGACTGGCTTCATCCAAAACAGGCTTTTGTCTGGAGTGATCTGGCAACGGGGCGGGCGGGGTATGGAAGTTCTGAGTTGGCTCATTGGCAGAACACCTGCCTTGCATGCAGAAGGTCCTGGTTTCAATCCCCAGAGGCATCATCCCCAGGCAGGCAGGGCTGGGAAAGACTTCTGGAGAGCAGCTGCCAGTCAGTGTTGGCAACGCTGAGCTCGAGAGACCAATGAGCCTGACTCTCATGGGTTGCCTCCGGCGCTAGGCGTCCTCAGAGTGGACCCAACGAAACCAATCCTTTCAATGGGTCTACTCTGGGTAGACGGGGCTGCCCACCCTGCCCACGAGTGAAATCCCTCACTGTCAGACTTGAGATCAAGAGATGAAAACAAGCAGGAGTGACTGAGCCACACCCGGCCCTCCCTGATCCTCTCCAAAATGTGCTTAATGATAAACAGGTTTCCGTGGCAACCGCCTCCTCCTCCTCCTCCAGCATCCCTCTGTGCAAAATGAATGCATAACATCTTAGGTTATATATATATCTGTTTTTCTACCGAGTATCTCAAAGCTGGGTTGGGGGGGGGGACGACGACCCACAAATGGACCCTGACCATGAAAGGATCAGCAGACCCCCAATTTTCAGGCTGGTGGGGGGAGCCCCTGCAGAGTGACCACCTAGGATGTCCTGGACCCCTCTCTGCAAATCTGCAAATAGTTTCTCATGCAGAAAGCTGAACAGTAGCAATTATCCCGCAACTACCATGCATTCAATAAATTTAAAAGCTATCATATATACACCCCCCTTTTTGGGGGGGGTGTTTCTGGTTAGATCATCTAAGATGCATGCAAGATTGGCTTTTAAAAAGAAAGAAATTACAAGCACTATTGGAATAAAAAAAAATAGTCCTCTCACAACCAGCTCACCTTGCAGATTCAGCTTCAGCCTGGGCACCTTTTGGGAGGCAGCGGCGAGGCAGAGGATGGAGAGCAGGTAAAAACGGAGGCCTCTCATCTTTTATGGGGGGGTGTCTGTGTGGGGAGGAAGAGAGGATGTCTGCTTCCCAAGGATGGCTGTCTGCAGCGAGGAAAACTCCACAGGCGCTGTTTTCCCCTCCAGCTTCCGTCCAGAGCCAAGTGCTCTCCTCCAAGCTCTCGCTATCCTAATTTATAGCCCCTTCAAAATAAATAAATAACTACATCCCCACCAACCCGGCAGAGGAGAAACAAACGTCAGCATAGCTTCCTCGAGGAGAGGGGGGAAAAAACCATGACCAACCATCACTGTATGCCCCCCCCCCTTGTTTCAAGTCGCAGGCGAAAGAGAACTGCAAGGCAAAGAGATTTGCAAGGGGGTGGGTGGGGGAAGGAAAACGGGGAGAAATCCAATTTTGTCCCTGCGGGGAAGTGGCCAGCCTAGAAAGGGGTGGGATGCTTTCAGAGCCGGCTCTGTTGTTGAGGGATGGGCAGAGGTGGCCCTTAGCACCTGGCTTGCGATGGACACATTGTGAGGTTTCGGCTTCTCGCTGGGAGACCCACCGCCAACATCTTTGGGGTCCATCTTATCTCCTCTGCACGGGCCCCGAATGGATTTTTGCAAAGGGGTTCTGCCCAACGGAATGTGGCTTTGTGCATGTAGTTTGCCCGGTATCAGGTTTGCGGGATGAGGCCCTGTAGTTCAGCACCCTGATAGCCCTCTTCTCCTCCACAAATCGGTCCAATCCTCTTTTAAAGCCATCCCAGTTGGTGACCGTTGCTGCCTCCAGCAGCAGGGAGTTCCAGAGTTTAACTAGGTGCTTTTGCTTGGAGAAGAGATTTCTTTTCTCTGTCGTGAATCTTCCAAACATTTGACTCTTTCAGGAGAGGCTAGCTTCCTCTGGTCCCCTCTCCCCACAGCTGTCACCAGGCTGCAGCCCTATCCCCCCAGGCAGTGCCAGATTTATGTATAAGCTAAACAAGCCAGAGCTTAGGACCCCAAAATTTTTAAAGGAAAAACAACAACTGGATGTACATTTCCAAAATATGAGATAAAAAGCAAATAAAATAAAACCTACTTACAGCAACAGTGTTGTGTAGGCTCCTATGACGTAAGCCTGCTCCCTAAAATATCCCTGGTTTGCTCCTTTCTATATATAGGGACCCAGGTGGCGCTGTGGGTTAAACCACAGAGCCTAGGGCTTGCCGATCGGAAGGTCGGCGCTTCGAATCCCCGCGACGGGGTGAGCTCCCGTTGCTCAGTCCCTGCTCCTGCCCACCTAGCAGTTCGAAAGCACGTCAAAGTGCAAGTAGATAAATAGGAACCGCTCTGGCAGGAAGGTAAACGGCGTTTCCGTGCGCTGCTCTGGTTCGCCAGAAGCGGCTTAGTCCTGCTGGCCACATGACCCGGAAGCTGTATGCCAGCTCCCTCAGCCAGTAAAGCGAGATGAGCGCCGCAACCCCAGAGTCGGACACGACTGGACCTAATGGTCAGGGGTCCCTTTACCTTTACCTTTATATATAGGTTGCCTGGTTGCATGGTAACATGCGCAAATGGCTTTAGATACCTATTAGGGCCATCAATTACCATATAGCATATATTCAACACAAAAAACAGTGACAGTTTGATATTGACTAAACGACAATTTGATATTGACTAAACGACAATTTGATATTGACTAAGGACAGCTGGAGGGACGCGGGTGGCCCTGTGGTCTACTCTAAACCACAGAGCCTAGGGCTTGCTGATCGGAAGGTCGGCGGTTCGAATCCCCGCGACGGGGTGAGCTCCTGTTGCTCAGTCCCTGCTCCTGCCAACCTAGCAGTTTGAAAGCACGTCAAAGTGCAAGTAGATAAATAGGAACCGCTCTGGCGGGAAGGTAAACGGCGTTTCCGTGCGCTGCTCTGGTTCGCCAGAAGCGGCTTAGTCATGCTGGCCACATGACCCGGAAGCTGTCTGCGGACAAACGCTGGTTCCCTCGGCCTTTGGAGCAAGATGAGCGCCATAACCCCAAAGTCCTCTGCGACTGGACCTAATGGTCAGGGGTACCTTTACCTTCATGCTAGTAATAGCACCTCGAATTGGACCCAGTTGCTCACTGGCAGCCAGTTCAGCACTTTCAGGACCGATATCCCAGCGCCTGCTCACTTAACAGCCTAGCAGCCGAGTCCCATTTTGCTTCAGCCTCCGGACAGTCTTCAAGGGCAGCCCCACGTACAGCACATTACAGTAGTCCAAGCGGGAGCTCATCAGAGCATGGGCAACTGAATCCAGGGAGATTTGCTTACCCAGACATTTAGAAAGTTGATGCAGGTCTTCATCTGCTTTTAAATCTGTTGTTATTTCCTAAGGGCTTCAACTGCTGCTGTTAATTTTCCCTAGCGGCAATCTTATTGCTTTGTCTTTTTTTTCTTTTTTTTTGCAAACTGCATTGAGGTTTATATATATATATGTATATATGTATGTATATATAAACAACCCAGCGGCGTATAAACTTTATGAAATAAATAAATAAAACATGGACACTCTGTTCCGTTAGCACAGGTATAAGTGCTCCCAGGAGACCAATGATTGGCATGTACTGGCTCAGAACAAGAATAATAAAAATTTCCCACGCAGGGCAAGTAGGGAGCTTTCTACAGTAATTGCATAAGTGAACACAGTGCTTTTTTTCTTTAAAAAAAAAATGTATAGGGGTACTCCCACTTTCCTTGTTGTTGTTGTTCAGTCATTCAGTCGTGTCCGACTCTTCATGACCCCCTGGACCAGAGCACGCCAGGCACGCCTATCCTTCACTGCCTCTCGCAGTTTGGCCAAACTCATGTTGGTCGCTTCGAGAACACTGTCCAACCATCTCGTCCTCTGTCGTCCCCTTCTCCTTGTGCCCTCCATCTTTCCCAACATCAGGGTCTTTTCTAGGGAGTCTTCTCTTCTCATGAGGTGGCCAAAGTACTGGAGCCTTAACCTCAGGATCTGTCCTTCTAGTGAGCACTCAGGGCTGATTTCTTTAAGAATGGATAGGTTTGATCTTCTTGCAGTCCATGGGACTCTCAAGAGTCTCCTCCAGCACCATGATTCAAAAGCATCAATTCTTCGGCGGTCAGCCTTCTTCCGTACATCACTTACTGGGAAAACCATAGCTTTAACTATACGGACCTTTGTCGGCAAGGTGATGTCTTTGCTTTTTAAGATGCTGTCTAGATTTGTCACTTTGTCACTTTCCTACTCATATTGAAATACTGCCCTTCAAGGAGGCCAAACTTAGATTCGCAAAATGTTTAGGGGTATGCGTCCCCCTGCATCCTCCCAGAAAAAAAAGCACTGAGTGAACATAAGAAGAGTCCGGCCGTTGGGTCAGATCCAAGACAGGCTCCTAGAGTGCAGCGTTCTCTTCTCAAAACAGATTCCTCAAAGGGAAGACTGCAAGCAGCACCTGAACACAAGATCTCTCTCTCCCCTCCTGTGATTTCCAGCAGCTAATATTCAGAAGCAGCTGTCTGCAGCTGCGGAGGCTGAACAGCCATCATGCCATCAAAAGCCCTCTTCTCCAATAACCCTCTTTTAAAGCCATCTGAGCCGGCGGCCATCACCGCCTCATGTGTCAGGGAGTTCCATAGTCCAACCGTGAAGGACTGCGCTGGATCTTCGCTTCGCTGAATGTCCACATTCTCTAGTCTTACGAGAGAGGAGGAAGAGCTTTCCTCCGCCCGCTTCCTCCAGGTCAAGCATCATTTCGTAAACTCCCATGATGCTTTTTTTTTAAAATCGCTTTCCCTCTCCAAACTAAAAAAAAATAAAATCCCAGAAGCTTTTCCTCACAGGGGAGACGCTCCACCACCCACTTCATCCTGTGGGTCGAATTCCCAGCCAGAGGCGAAATCAAGCCTTTGGTGAGCTCTCCTTCCAAAGGAATCACAAGGGCTGGAAGGGACCCCACGGGGTCATCTAGCCCAACCCCGCCCCTGCAATGCGGGAAGCCGGACCTGATCTCTCTCTCTCTCTCTCTCTCTCTGCCCGCTGGAATCTCGCCAGAGGAGAGGGAGCATCATCGCACCAGTGGGGGAACGAAGATGCTCTTCTGGCACAGCTTGAACTAAAAGGGGAAAAACACTTTAGGATCAATTGGGGAGGGCGTGGGAAACAGGAGGCAGCGCTGGCGAGGAGGGATCAGGTGGACATCCATCCATTTATTATTGCCCATCTCAAGCAGAAAGCCTCCGGCCTCTTCCTCCTCCTCCTCCTCCTCCCAAAGCTTCTCTATTGCTGGTGCCGCCCTGAAACCTTAATCGGTTCTGGGAACAGCAGGGCGCGTCCCATCAGCACCTCCGTCTCTGATGGGGCGCCCTCCTCTGGTCACGCCGGGGCGCTGCAGCCGCCTGGCTCACCCGAAAGGAAGAAATAAAACCCCACGTTGCTGTGTCACGCATCACCAAAGGGGGCCGGAGGGGAAGAAGCGCTTCTTTTATTTATTTTCCTAACGTGTGCGTAAAACAGGGTTTTGTATCCGAAATCAAACTGCCCATCTTCACCCCCCCCCTCCCCGGCAATAAGGTGGGCAGCGTCCAGGTAAGCGCTGCTACTCAGAGTAGACCCATTGAAATGAATGGATCTAAGTCATGTCCGGGTTTATTTTTGGATACTGTATGTGTGTGTATGTGACTATGCAAAAATATGCACGTTGTAGTCAGAATGAAACGGCCCCTCTCTCCTCCCTAAGCAGCGTGGGCTGTGTTCAGGGCAAAAGCTACTCAGAGGAGACCCATTGAAATGGATGGACCAGAGTTAGTTTGCTCTGAGTGGAATTAATGTCGGATAACACAACCCCATAATTTTGCAAAGCGTTTGCTGGAGTGATTTACAGAGATGTCTGAAAATTATTAGCAATGTTACATCAGCACCGCTGTCAGTCAACAGGGACCTGCCATTTTTGGCACCCACAGTTCGTTTGATTTCTTCGTCGCTATGGGTACTCGGAATAAATTCTCCCACAAAATGACAGAGGGCAAGGCAGATCTGTTGCTGAGCTTCGTTGCTTCAGCCCAGATGGGTGTTCTTTCTTTGGGAGAACAGCCCAATCACTCCGGGCTTAAGGTGTCCCAAATAGGTGTTTCCTATGACCCATTTTTGGGGGGACCCAGGTGGTGCTGTGGGTTAATCCACAGAACCTAGGGCTTGCTGATCAGAAGGTCGGCGGTTCGAATCCCTGCGATGGGGTGAGCTCCCGTTGCTCGGTCCCAGCTCCTGCCCACCTAGCAGTTCGAAAGCACGTCAAAGTGCAAGTACCTTTCCAGCGGAAAGGTAAACGGCATTTCCGTGCGCTGCTCTGGTTCGCCAGAAGCGGCTTAGTCCTGGTGGCCACATGACCTGGAAGCTGTACACCGGCTCCCTCGGCCAGTAAAGCGAGATGAGCACTGCAACACCAGAGTCGTCCGTGACTGGGCCTAATGGTGAGGGGTCCCTTTACCTTTATGACCCATTTTAGTATGTCCCCAAGGAAGTCCTAAAAAGGGACAAATCCACATATACTAATTTATTGCAGCTAAGAGCCTTGTGCTTGAGTTTGCTTTCCTTCTCTTCCCTCCCAATCCATTTTCCTTCTGTGCTGTGCCTTTTTTAAAAAAATAAATAAATCAGGGGTGGGGAACTTCTTTTAACCTGAGGGCCTGATCCAAAACCAGTCCACCCACTGTGAGTCTTTTTTTTTAAAAAAAACAACAGATGGGCAGGGCCCCTATGACACCTGGTGACTCAAAGTTCACGCTGGGGGACAGGCAAAGGGTTATACCTGATCTTAGCGCTTGAGCAGCCTCTCTCCTCTCTCCAAAGGAAGCTTGTGGAAATCCGCTTTATTCCATCACTGCGAAAAGGCGCCGGGGGTCCCAGCACTTTCTGCATTTCGCCATCCTACACACAAGGTCTCTGGTGTTGGAGATTCATTCTCCGTGTGCAGTCATGGGATTGTAGTCTATCACATGACGGTGTGTGTTTTGATTCCACAGGAATGGGATGTGCCGAAGACAGGATGTTTGTATTACTGTGTTTCCTGAAGTGGGACTATTGTCCTTTGTTTTTTCTCTTTGCTGCCTGATGATAGAGACTGAGGGAGCCATGTTGCAGTGCTCCGTGTGTATTTATATGTAAATAAAGTAGATTAGCCAAAACGCTGAGTTGCTGAGTCCTGTTACGCAGCTGCGCAAACCTCTGCGGATCCCTAAGTGTGCTGATGTCTTCTGGCATCAGTCGCAGTGATGTTCGGGCTGAGGAATGCTTTTGAAGCTCCCGAACGATCGCCCAGGAGGGAGGGAACATGCCAGTCGGGTATGTGTCTCTGCCAAGGTTCTACTCGTGTGTAGGACATATCCTGACAGCTAGGGAATCCTAGTTCAAGTTCAACCTGCCCCAAAAGGAACTGATCCCAGTTCATGTCTGAGTCTTTTACAAAATTAAGTTCCTAGTTCAATTTGAGCTCATCTCAAATGCCTCTCGGCTAAATTTCTTTCCAGCATTCAGAGCATTGGAAGCTGCTCTGCTGAACTATGAAATAGACTTAAGAAGGCTAAGAAAACATCAAAACACACACAACATAGGAATGTAAATGACTCAATTTATTTCCTTCCTACACTTATGATCTTAAAGGCCTGGAGTCCAGAAAATTCAAAGGTGACTGTTATAAGTTCGTGGGGCGGGTGGGTGGATCCCCCTAAATTCTTTAATTAGTAAATGTTATAATTTAGCTAATATTTGGAGTATTAAGGGAAGATGCCAGGCACAGGCAGGTTGTACTAACTAAGGCTTCACAGTTGGGACGTTCAGGGGATGGCAACTGTGAGATGCTTTTAGTAATGCTTTTCCATAAAAGCAGGTCTAAAGACCTCAATCCATAGTTCTGCCATTTTAAGGGATGTTTTTAAGCAACAGGGATGTTCTTAAGCAATTGTCTGTAGGACAATAGTGTGTGTGTAGAATTTGACAGCAGTCTCAAAATCCACTCCCCTTCCCGGGTGTGTGTGTGTGTGTGTGTGTTGCAGACCGGCATCTGGGACCCCCAGTGCCTCGGATTGGGGGCGGAGGACTGCTGCCCACGTCACTGAGACTCCCGGCTGCATCAGGACCCTAGCCGACCAATTGGGGTGGCTGGAGGGGGGAGCGTGGCTGCAGGATGTTTAAACTGTGGCGCAGTCGGGAGGGGGGGGGAGGCCTCCTTTCGCCTCCTCACCAGCTCTCCCAGCCCACCCGCCCTCTTTTTAAGCTTTGGTATGACTTGACCTTGCTATGGACATATGTCGGCCGCCATATTGATGGGGCCAGGTAGGATTTTTCCCCACTTGGCAAATTGGCACCAGCCATTTGGTTTTCGCCTTTGTTGTTGTTGTTTAGTCATTTAGTCGTGTCCGCCTCTTCATGACCCCATGGACCAGAGCACGCCAGGCACTCCTGTCTTCCACTGCCTCCCGCAGTTTGGTCAGACTCATGTTGGTAGCTTCGAGAACACTGTCCAACCATCTCGTCCTCTGTCGCCTCCTTCTCCTTGTGCCCTCCATCTTTCCCAACATCAGGGTCTTTTCCAGGGAGTCTTCTCTTCTCATGAGGTGGCCAAAGTATTGGAGCCTCAGCTTCAGGATCTGTCCTTCCAGTGAGCACTCAGGGCTGATTTCCTTCAGAATGGAGAGGTTTGATCTTCTTGCAGTCCATGGGACTCTCAAGAGTCTCCCCCAGCAATTCAATAGCATCAATTCTTCGGCGATCAGCCTCCTTTATCATCACAACTTTGTGTGGTTAGGTAAGCCTTTGTGGTGGGAGGGGAGGTGGTAGCCTCCACCTGCCCCTCCTCGATAAGGGCAACCTGTTAAGGGGATCCGGGGTGTGTGGATCCTGTCCGAAGCCTGGTCATGGGCTAGGGCCATGCCACGATTCATCGGGGACCCGGGGGGCGCCCCGGTTTGATGTGCATCATAGGGCTCCCCCTGCCGGTGGTTTACCCTTAGGAGTCTCCCTGCAGACTGGCAGGAGTCAGGATATACAGTGGTACCTTGGTTCTCAAACGCCTTGGTTCCCAAACGCTGAAAACCCGGAAGTAAGTGTTCCAGTTTTTGAACGTTTTTCGGAAGCCGAATGTCCGATCCTGCTGTCGGCTATTGTTTCCAGGGCGCCTGCATCAATCAGAAGCTGCGCCTTGGTTTTTGAACATTTCGGAAGTCAAACGCACTTCCGGAACGGATCAAGTTTGGCGCTTTTGTTTTTGCTATTTATTTTGTGTTTTTGAGGCTTTTTCGGTTAATTTGTTTTTGTGACTGTGTGGAACCCAGTTCAGCTACTGATTGATTGATTGTGTGACTGTGGAAATGGATAAAAGCCCCCCATCCAAACAATGACCATCATCAGTGCAGGTGAGAAAAAATAATAATTTTAATTTTTATCATCTACAATACCGTCTTATTTATTTTATAGTACAGTACATTGATTATTGCTTTCATTTTATGGATCAATGTTCTCGTTAGAGAGTAAAATTCATGTTAAATTCTGTTTTGGGGGTTGTTTTTAAAAGTCGGGAACGAATTAATCCGTTTTGCATTACTTTCTATGGGAAAACGCGCCTTGGTTTTGGAACGCTTTGGTTTTGGAACGGACTTCCGGAACGGATTAAGTTTGAGAACCAAGGTAGGATCTGTTAAGAGTTGCAAATGCTGAGAATGTATAACTGATAGGTGACCACACCTATGGTTTGGTTTTGGAACGGACTTCCGGAACGGATTAAGTTTGAGAACCAAGGTAGGATCTGTTAAGAGTTGCAAATGCTGAGAATGTATAACTGATAGGTGACCACACCTATGGTTTGGTTTTGGAACGGACTTCCGGAACGGATTAAGTTTGAGAACCAAGGTAGGATCTGTTAAGAGTTGCAAATGCTGAGAATGTATAACTGATAGGTGACCACAAGCTGAGAACATATATATCTGATAGTTAACCACAGTTTCAAGGTGACAGATATACACATTTAGCAGAATTCGTGGTTACAATGCATGTAAGACACACAGTTTGTGGTCAGAGACCCAGACATGGAGCCCTTTTGCACCCGGGACTGGGTCATTTGGTAGGCAAATTGTGGTTTGCCTTTTAGCTTTATCAGATGTGAAACTAGCTTGTGCCTGCATATGTGGTTAACGCATGTAACTAGGGCAAATTGCGGTATATTGCTTACGTCAAATAGAAGGGGTCCCGGGGGCTTGGACCGTATTTGCGCAATGATTAACAGGGGAAGTGGGATGGTCATATGTCAATCAGGCGGACGCGATACGCTGTAAACTTTGCACGCCCCTTCCTGGTGGGCGTGTAGAGGAGGGACTTTTGCACTCAGAGAAAGGATATAAAGTTTGTGACTTCCTGGACCAGGTGTGCCTGCGCTGGTCACCCATCTTGCAATGATGTTTTTCTTCCAATAAACTTTTGCTGCTTCGCCAATTTTGCCCAGAACTTATTTAAAGGACCCCGGGACTTTTAAGTCTTAGGAACCAGTGTTTTGCTTTTTAATCTCTTACAACAACCCAGCAGGGATCATTTCTGTCCGGAGAGAAAAGGCACCAGAGATGGATAGGTATTTTACAGTATATAAATAAGAGTTAAGGAAATATAGGATAAGATTAAGATAAGTTAAGTTAGTTGGAAAAGTTAAGAAAATAGTAAACGACATAATAAGTAGGAGACCTAAGTAAAACAATGATTGTATAGTGATGAGAAGAAATTGCTAAATATGTTATAAAAATGAAACGTGAAAGGAGAGATGGGGGAAGTCCAACCAACAAGATAAGGAAAGAAGAAAGGGGGGGGAAAAGGATAAATAGTTTGTATTGTATTGTATTGTATTGTTTGCAATGTTTTGTATTTTGTGGTGTTTTATAGAATAAGACAATGTAGAGGAAAGGATATTATATGTTTTTGGAACCCAATAAAAATCATTTAAAAAAAAAGAAAGAAAATGCACCAGAGACGGAGGGTTCCATGTGCAAAAAGAAGAAAAAAATCATATTTATTTATAAATGTACAGGCTGATTCGAAATCATTGAGCACCAAGCGTAGGCAGAGGGGGTCTCAAGGCAGGGTTCAGATCCAAACAACATCATCATCATTATTATTACTATTATTATTATTATTATTATTATTATGCCTCTTCTTCCCCGGCACCTGTCACTGCAGGGAGTTCAGCCTCCAGAATTCGAACCCAGCGCTGTTGAGATCTTTGCTGCTGACATTCATCTGTGAGAAGCGCTCTAAGAAACGTGCTTATGGAATTGAAGGCAACCCCGTTGCCGTGTACAGTACTGAAGTCGTTTTCCTTGTGGATCCTGTTCCTCGGCACACAGCTCCCAAATCTGACGTCGTCCGTTTACGGCATCCCGCCTCGCTTCCAGGGAGCAGAAGGCACCGTGTGTGGCAATGACCGAAGATGATCCCTCAACAAGAAACCCACAAACAGGGCCTGAGAGCAACAGCAACTGGGATTCAGAGACATCTCGCCTCCGACAGCTGATAACCTCTCCGTTGTGGCTAGAAGCCATTGATGGTCTTCTCATCTGCGAATTTTGTCCATTCCTCTTATCAGGCCACCCGGGTTGGTGGCAGTAGCTGCCTCCTGCGGGAGAGAGTTCCACAGTTTAACGCTTCACTCTGGGAAGAAGTCCTTCCTTTTCTCCGCCCCGGATCTTCCAACGTTCAGATTCCAGTATTACGAGAGAGGAACAGAAAACTCTCTCTGTTTTGCCTCCGGACGACTCTTCTACAGAGCATTCGCCCTGGATTGTTTGCAGTGAGGTTAGATGCTGCTATCGAGCGCTTATTCTGAATTTTTGGGTAGGGAGGGCCGAAGCCGTTCTGTCAAGCAAGTATCACCTCAGGGCATTTCACCGCCACTTTCCCCCTTAAAGCAAAAAATGGCTATGTTCGTGGTGAAACCAGCATTAATCGCGCAACCCTGAATTTGCTGCCACGGAATCGAATCCCACCAGAAAACAGCTCCCTCCACTAGGGTTGCCGTAAGTCCGGAATTTACCGGACATACCCAGAATATTGTGGTCGAAGCAGTAAATTGGCAAGATGTCCGCATTTTCACTTTTTAAAAATATGGCAACCCTCCACCCGCTTTGCCCACAGTCGTTGGGGCCCTGCTCCGTTGCTCCTAATAGGCCGGCTTCCAGTGGATGTGACTAAAGAGTCCATATAGTCCGCCATCTTGCTTCTCCCAGCAGCCAACCAGACGCTTGTGAGGTGGGGGATGAAGGCGGCGGTCCCCCAGCCACTAGCTTTCACCTCTGAAACAGCCTCTGGGAACATGGCGGGACTTACTCCCAAGGAAACATGCATAGTAGTGCAGAATTTCATCCCGCCCAGGCACTCAGGTCCTGGAAGCGACAGAGGACGAGCCCTTTTCTGGTTGTCCATTTGCAACCTGGTACTGTATAACTCTGCATCTCTGGGGAGACACCTGAGCCTGGAGAAAACATGGCCTTGTTCGGGGTGGCTCCATTTCACTTAGAAAAATGAAAGGCACTCTGCCACCTGCGTTTGGCATTAGAAGTGAGATCACTGGTAGATAACTGGCTCCCCCCAAAGAAGCTGAACAACTGTGGCTCCCCTAAAAAAAGCTCAACATCTCACCTCCTCCCTGAAAAAACTCAACAACTTTGACCTGAACCCCCCCCAAAGGGGGTAGATCACTGCCAGTTTTTAACTCTGTGAGTAGATCACCGTCTCTCGGGAGTTGGCCACCCCTGTGCTAGACGACTTAGGCCCCAGATACCTGAAAGACCACTGCCTTCTCTACAAAGCCTCATGGATGCCAGCCTGTCAGAGGAGGCCCTCTTCGTTCTTACTCCCCCCTCAGAGGTTCAGGGGTAGCAGCCTGGGAGAGGGTCTTCTCTGTGGTGGCCCCTCAGCTATGAAACTCCGTCCCCACAGAGATTGGCCTGGCACCTTCACTAGACAGTTTCCGCCGGATGCGGAAAGCCCACCCTCCTTACCTTTGACACCTGATACACCTGTAGATAATATTACGACTCACGCTAGCCTTGTGGTTGCACTTTGTTTTAATTTGTTTCTAATATCGCAGTTCAAATTGTCGCGACCCGCCCTGGGTTCTTATGGTCATAGGTGGTTAAGAAAAGTAATAATAATTCTCATACCGAGAATACGGTGACAGGGGCGTGGTTTTCCCAGATCAGACTCGCTGGCCAAATTCAGATGCCTGGTAGGGTCAGAGGTTTCCCATCAGAAAGAGTGGTTGTTTTTTTGCTTAATTTTGTGTGGCTGTACTTTGCTTAATTAAAAAAAGGGACAATTATCTTTAATTTTAGGGTTTTCTAAGGGTAGATGATAATATAATAAGAGCCTGCTGGATTAGGCCAATTGCCCGTCTAGTCCAGCAGCCTATTCTCCCAGGGGCCAACCAGATACCCGGATTCAAACACAGGACCAAATTCTCCCTTCCTGTGGCTTCCAGCAACTGAGATTCAGAATTATCACGGCCTCTGACTAAAAAGCATCCATCTTGGTTCTAAAATTATCGGGGAGCAGGGGCAGGGAATCTACACCTTTCTTTGGCAAGCTTGACACCGTCTGGGGCCAAAGAAGCAAGAGAAATTCCGTGTAAACTATGAAAATCAAAATGGCTTCCTTTGGTTCGTAAAGCACTGGCATTCCAAGAGAACCAACATGGCGTCCTCCAGAAGTTGAGCTGGTCCCTCATCTGGGTTTCTTGGCCACCCTTTTGTGCCTGTTCGTTACGGCCTTGTACCCCCGGGGATATCGGGGTACGGCGTTGATGATGTGGTGCTTGGCGTTCCCCCTGCCCTTGTTCCAGAGGGAGATGAAGACGAAGCAGATGGCAACCGAGCACAGGAAGGGCACGATCCCGATGGCCAGGATCCCCGCCAAGGTGCCGACGTCAAGGAGGAACGGGAGGGCGGCGCTCGAGGCGTTGAGGGAGCTGGCGTTGACCCTGACAGAGAAGTTGCTGAAGACGCGGAGGTGGGCCCACATGGTGTCGTTTCCGGCGGCGTTGCGGGCCACGCAGAGGTAGGCCCCGCCATCTTGAGGGAAGGCATGGTGGATCCTCAGTGTGCCGTCGGGAAGGACCGTGAGCCGGCCTTTGCGGCTGGCGTCCAGGGAGACGTTGTGAGGAGACACCCAGGAGATGGTGGGGGGCGGGTCGCCGTCGCCTTTGCAGCTCAGCATCGCTCGGCCGCCCTCTTCCACGCTCAGTCTCTGAGGAGGAGTCTCCTTGTCGATCACGGGCTTCCTACAGGTGAAGTGCCCCGGAAGCATGTCGGAGAATTTGCGAAACACCTTCCCCTCGCTCGTCGAGTTGGTGGCGCAGACGGGCTGCCGGGCCTCGAAGTCCAGCCTCCGCTGCCTGCGAATGATCCACAGGAGGCGGCAGTCGCAAGCCAGAGGGTTCCCGTCCAGCCGCAGGACCTCTAGGTTCCCCACCGAGTGGAAGGCGCCCTCCTCGAGCGTCCGTAAGCCGTTGCCCGAGAGGTTGAGGACGCGGAAGTGGACGAGGCCATGGAAGGCGTGGGCCTGCACGGTGGCCAGCCGCCCGCCGGTGAGGTGGAACTCCTGGAGGCGGGACAGCTCGGCCAGCTTCCTCCCGCGGAGGACCGAGATCGGGTTGTGCGAGAGGTCGAGGAACCGGAGGTGGGCCAAGCGGTGGATGGCTTTGTACGGCACCTCGCGGAGGCCACACCTGGTGACGGACAAGGCGGTGAGGTTCAGGCCCGAGAGGCTGTGAGGCCTCAGCGCCGTCAGGGAAGGCCAGCGGTGGATCTCGAGGACCTTCAGGCGATGCAGCTTTTGGAAGGCGTGGTCGGGGACGGAGCTGATGCTCAGGGCCTTGAGCCGCAGCTCCACAAGATGGCGGAGGTGCGAGAGGGCTTCCGTCGGGATGCCGGTCAAGTTGCACTTCTCCAGAGTCAGCTGCCGCAAGCTCTGGAGACCGCTGAAGGCTTGGGACGAGACGAAGATCAAGTGGTTGTCTCCGGCCTCCAGCGTCCGGAGGCTGGAGAGGTCCTTGAAGCTGTGGTCTTGGAAGAGGACGATCTCGTTCTCGCTGATGTCCAGGACGGCCAGGCTGGGAAGCCCCGTGAAGACGCCGGAGGGGACCATCTTCAGCTTGTTGCCCGTCAGCCGGAGGGTCATCAGCCTCTTCAGGCTGTTGAAAGCGCCCGGCTCGATGTTGGAGAGGGCGTTGTAGCTGAGGTCCAGCTCTTTCAGAGCCTGCAGGCGGGAGAACATGCCTTGCTGGAGGGTGCGGAGGACGTTCTGGCTCAGGTCCAGGAGCTCAGAATCCGGAGGGATCCGGCCCGGCACCGCCGTCAGGTTGCGGCCGTTGCAGAAGACAACCTTGTCCTGGGACAAGCACTTGCACCGCGAAGGGCAGGTGTGCCTGGATCCCGTCAGGAAGGCGGCTGGGATGACGGCCAGCAGCAGCAGCAACAACGGGGGCCGCCATTTTGTCCCAGGGGAAGCCACCATCTTGCTTGTTTTCCTGAAGATAGTAATGACAGCAAGAAAGCCTTGTGGTTAGAGGGAGGGGGTTGGAAAGAGGGAAAGCACAGCTCCCTTATCGTGTGGAGACATGTCCTCCTTCGAGGGCCTTCTGGCCGTTCCCTCACTGCGAGAGGCAAAGTTACAGGGAACCAGGCAGAGGGCCTTCTCAGTGGTCAAGGAAATAAAGAACTACACAAGTTTTAGAAGCATCTAAAGGCAGCCCTGTATCAGGAAGATTTTCTTTTTAAAAAAAGAGTTTAATGTAATGCTATGTACTTATATATGTTGGAAGCCGCCCAAAGTGGCTTGGGCAACCCAGCCAGATGGATGAGGCATTATTATTATTATTATTTGAGGTGTCTGTGTGAAACACGGAGAGAAAGAGAGCATGTGAGAGATAAAATGTATGTTTATGTGAATGAGGGAAGAGCTCTCTGTTATGTGTGACAGAGAGAGAAAAAGAGAGGGGGAAGGTGTGTGTGTGTGTGTGTGTGTGTGTGTGTGTGTGTGTGTGTGTGATTTTCCTGCATTGGAGGGGGCTGGACTAGATGACTTGGGGTCCTTTGGAGAATTCTATGATTCTCTGAGAGAGAGGGAGAGAAGAAAGAAGAAGAAGAAGAAGAAGAAGAAGAAGAAGAAGAAGAAGAGGAGGAGGAGGAGGAAGAGTTTGGATTTGATCTCCCGCTTTATCACTACCCGAAGGAGTCTCCAAGCGGCTCACATTCTCCTTTCCCTTCCTCTGTGAGGTGAGTGGGGCTGAGAGACTTCAGAGAAGTGTGACTAGCCCAAGGTCACCCAGCAGCTGCATGTGGAGGAGAGGGGAAGCGAACCCAGTTCCCCAGATTACATGCCTACCTCTCTTAACCACTACACCATACTGGCTCTCAGAGAGAGAGAGAGAGAATACACTGACCACAAAACCCAAAAAACTCCCTCTTGGAGAGCCCGTGGTGGTGCCAGGATTACAAAGTCAGACTTCAGATTAGGGAAATTTGATTTAAAATCTCCTCTTGGCCTCAAAACTCTCCCTGGGTGACTTTGGTCTCTCAGCCTTACTTTCCTCGCAGGGTTGCTGTGAAAACGAGACCAGGACGGGGCAGAGAAGGAGCACTGCCTTGTGCCACTCCCGGAGCTTTGCACAAAGAGCAGGATGCAAATGTTACCGGTACTTTCAAGTACATCTTGGGTCTCGCGACCGAAGAAAAATATTACATGAATGTAGGAAAATAAATGAAATGGTTTGGTGCCTGGAGCCCTTGGAGGGAAACAGGGGCAAGGGCCTCCGCCCTCTCGGCTGGGGCACTCTCACCCTGAGCTGGCAGAGGGAGGGTCCACCACCCTTCAGACCAGGGGTGGGCTTCTCATTTCCCCCTGTCTTGACCTCCATTCACCACATTTCCACGTCAGTTTGTTGTGCTTAAAACGAACAACTTAAACAGCGGCCCATCTAGTCCACCATCCTGTTCTCACAGTGGCCAACTGTGACCCACAAACAGAAGAGCCCACCCATTTGTTCCTGTGGCAACAGAGCGACTTCTTTGGACGTGCTAAACTGTGGCACTTAACTAGCCAGAGAAAGCCGCTATGTTGCCAAAGGAACTACTTCAGCCAGCTTCCTCTTACAGGATCCTACCTGACACACATAGGAACACAGGTTTGGAAGGGGAACCAGGGGTTCATCCAAACGGACCCCCAAATGCTTAACTCTCTCTCTCTCTATATCTATATCTATATATATATATAGGTAAAGGGACCCCTGACCTTTAGGTCCAGTCGCGGACGACTCTGGGGTTGCGCCGCTCATCTGACTTTATTGGCCGAGGGAGCCGGTGTTTGTCCGCAGAAGCTTCCGGGTCATGTGGCCAGCAGGACTAAGCCGCTTCTGGCGAACCAGAGCAGTGCATGGAAACACCGTTTACCTTCCCGCAAGAGAGGGACCTATTTATCTACTTGCACTTTGACGTGCTTTCGAACTGCTAGGTGGGCAGGAGCAGGGACCGAGCAACAGGAGCTCACCCCGTTGCGGGGATTCGAACCGCCGACCTTCTGATCAGCAAGCCCTAGGCTCTGTGGTTTAACCCACAGTGCCACCCGTGTCCCATATATATATATGCATTTTAATGCACACTAACCCTTAAAATGTGGATTGTTGCACATCTATTTTCACTGAAGAACTGCCCTGGTGTGAGTTTCAAAGGATATCGGTTTGCGGATTATCTCAGGAACGGAGTACGAGGGAAGGTTTGCGTTAAAACGCAAACTGCATAGAATTTCCTTCTCTCCCCCCCCCCAACCCTAAACCAGACTCATGCCCACTTTGCAATTTCTTTTCATAAAGAATCTATGCTGGGACCGACACGAGGGCAGGGGATGGATGTGATTTTACTTACGTCTCGTTGTGCGAAGAAGAACCGTCCTCAAAAAGCGCCCGACTCCTTTCTTAAGTTCCTCCAAACGCACCCGATTTCCGTTTATACAGTTTTTATCTGCGTCCGCCCCTTTTGGAAACAAAAAACAAAAAAAGTACTGTACTGCAGGCGGAACCTAATTTGAGGTGAATCATCATTTCATATAGTTAGATCCTCATTAAACGTGGCATTTAGCTCAAAGGACTCGCATAACCCGCCGAGGGAGGCCCAGGCCGGAATTAGCCACGGCCCGCAGTTGCAAATTCCCCTGTGCCTTTAGAAAAAGACAACAGATCTTTGAAGCTGGCGATGAGGAACATGTGCCGCTACAGATGTGGAGAAAATGGATAGGGATGAGATCCCTGCCCCCATCTCTTGCTGTAACACTTGAACTCACATATAGCTGCCTCTGGTGCAGAATTCGGGCGGCTGGGTTAATCACCAGGGCAAGACAGTTTGAGCATATTACACCGATCCTGGCCGGTCTGCACCGGCTGCCAATTACCGTATTTTTCGCTCTATAAGGCGCACCTGACCATAGGACGCACCTAGTTTTTAGAGGGGAAAAGCCCCAATTTTTTGAGGATCAGCTCAAATTTCTGTAGCTTCTTTTGCAAAGGAGAAAAGCCCCATTTTTGGAGGATCAGCTCAAAGTTGTTGAGCTTACTTTGCAAAGGGAAAAAACCCTGTTTTATGGGGTTTAACTCACAGTTCTGCAGCTTCAGGAAGCCATTTCTACAGTTTCCAGACAGATAATCTAATCAGCCAGTCACATGTTGCTGGGGAAACAGCCTCCCTCTGCAAGGGGGCAGGGCTGGAATTTCTCTCCCTTATCTCTCCCCCCCCCCCCGATCGTTTGCTGAGCAGCTGCTCAGGGGGCTTCCTTTCAACACCCCCTTCTCTCTCTCTCTCTTTTTTAAAAAGCACGATCTGCTTTTTCCCCTGGGCAGTTCAGCTCCAGGGACCACACATTCGCTCCATAAGACGCACAGACATTTCCCCTTACTTTTTAGGAGGAAAAAAGTGTGTCTTATGGAGTGAACAATACGGTAGTTTCCGGGCCCAATTCAAAGTGCTGGTTTTGAAGCCTTAAACGGCCCAGGACCGCAACACCTCAAGGACAACCTCTCTCCATATGAACCTCACCCGGACCTTGAGATCATCATCTAAGTCCCTTTTTCATGTGCCTCCTCCAAGAGAGGTTCAGAGGGTGGCAACACGAGAGCAGGGCCTTTTCTGCGGTGGCTCCCCGTTTGTGCGGTGCTCTCCCCAGGGAGGCTCACCTGGCCCCTTCCTTGCATATCTTCAGGCAAAAACATTCCTCTCTAATAACTATCTGTGGGCTTTTAGATGTGGGTGGGATGTTTTTAACATATTCCCCCCCTGGTTTCAATGTATCTACTGGGGTGTGTGTGTGTGTGTGTGTGTGTGTGTGTGTGTGTGTGTGTGTGTGTGTTTGTTTGTTGCTTTGGGTTGCCTTGGGAAAGATAAAGCAACTAACCAATTTAATAAATAATAATAATAGTAACCACAATATCTTGGGACCCTAGCGAGCTTCATGGCTGAGTGAAGATTTGAACTCTGCTCTCCCAGGTCCTATCCTGACACACTAATTGCAATGCACATACTGCCTCTCCCCGCCCATTGCATTTCAACCACAATTAATGCATTTGCCTTCATATAGCCTGACCTGTAACAGCTGCAGCAGAGAGTCACCAAATTCTTGCTTTTTCTCGGACCCAAAGGGTGGCGACACAGTTTCCTTTGTCCAGACCTGGGCAGCAAGAGGGGAGAAAACATTCACTCTGTTGAGGAAGCTGAAAGGTGAACGCGAGCATCTTGGCAGGGAGGTTATTCCTTTAATAGGGAGCCACCACCAACAAGGCCCTGTCATGGGTAAGTGCCAATCTAGTGCCACCAAGCCCTCCCATGTCATTTGTAGGGTCAAAGGTGGTTGATATTGGGGGAAGGCTCTCATTTGCAAAGGCATGAGGGGGCCTGTAAGACCCCCGACGAAGGACTACTCAGAGCCATGGGGGGAATTGACGTCTTATTGAGAGGGCCTTCTTGGCGGCTGCTCCCAGACATTGGAACTATTTTCCTAGAGAGGCCAGACTGGCTCCTTCCTTTTTGTCTTTCTGCCAGCAGGGGAGGCTGTTTTACTCTGACAGGTTTTCGAGAACCAACTGCTTTTAAGGAAAGCTGTTCAGAAGTGGAACGGACTCCCTTGGAAGGTGGTTAAACAGAGTTTGGACGGCCGCCTGTCAGGGATTGTTTAGCTGAGATTCCTGCATTGCAGGGGGTTGGACTGGATGACCCTCAGAGGTCCCAGCTCTACGATTCTCCGAAAAGGCTTTTAACAATGCTGCACTGCTTTTGCCATCTGCAATTTAATTTTATTTCCGTTACGATTTAATTACTTTTAAAATATTATCTTCTATATGTTTTGAACTATCTGTGTTGGCTCTGTGTTTCAGCTTTTCAAATGCCTGAGGAAAACTTCTCTAGTCCTCCCGGCCTATGCAGGCAATTAAGAATAATAATTTATAATAATTTATTATTTGTACCCCGCCCATCTGGCTGGGTCTTCCACAATGCTTAATGGATGCCCATTTTAAACTTTTTTAGAAAATGGATTTTATTGTATGGTTTTGTGTTTTGGTTTTTTTTTGCTGTAAACTGCTTTGATTTTTTAACAGATAAATAAATGATCGAGTCCCCCACCTCCCCGCCCAATGCCAAGAACATGATCTCTTGGATCTAATTCCTGGGTGGGCAAAGCGCTGTTCACAAGCGTAGGAAGGGGAAACACCCCCTTTCTTCCTCGAAACGTGTCGTGCTGACCTCTGACCATGACAGATGCCATTGGAGAGAATCGGGGTGGAATCTCTCCCTCACAGCTCCCAGGCCTCAGCCCTCCGCTCTTCAAAAGGTCTCCTTCCTCAGTTTCTCCTCCGGAAGCATTGTATCTTGTTTGCTGCAGAAAGGGAAGGTGAGGTGGGAAATAGAATCACAACAGCATAATATATATATATATACACCCTATATACTCGAGTATAAGCCTAGTTTTTCAGCACATTTTTTGTGCTGAAAAAGCTGCCCTCGGCTTATACTCGAGTGAGGCAGGCAGTGGCTCCTATGAAGCTTTCCCAGGTTTTTTGTGGTAAAATTGGGTGCCTCGGCTTATATTCGGGTCGGCTTATACTTGAGTATATACGGTATACTAAAAATGATTTCCGTATCCAGAGGCGCCGCTTCTGCACACGTGCGCGATGCGATAGAGCGCTTCTGCGTATGCGTGGGCGGCGAAACCCGAAAAAATACTTCCAGGTTTGCTGCTCTTGCAACCCGAAGTTTTAAGAATTAAGTTTAAGAATTAAGAAGCATTTGGTAGATTTATACAGTAGACCCTCGGGTCTACTGTATAAATCTACCAAATGCTTCTTAATTCTTAAACTTAATTCTTAAACTTAATTCTTAAAACTTCGGGTTGCAAGAGCGATACCGACTATCAAGTAACGTAACCTGAGGGTCTACTGTATAAATCTACCAAAGGCTTCTTAATTCTTATCGGTGAGCCACCAGAAGGGAGAGGGGAACTCCCGTGCTTGACACCTGGGCAGGTTCGTAGGACAGAATGCGGTCTTTCAAACAGCTTGCATGAAATCTCGGAATGCTGCTGCCAGCCAGTGTAGATGATGCTGAGCTAGATGGACCAATGGTCTGGCTTGATCTAAGGCTGCTTCCCACGACGATCAAAACCCCTTTGCCTATCGGATACGGATGCAAAGCTTGGTGATCAGAAGTGGGGAGTGTGGCTGCAGCACTCGGGTCTTCCCCATTGACCACAGAGGATGGTCACAGTGGCCTGATCCAGCAAGGTCGCCTTAGGTTCTTAGGAGAGGGCTGCCGCTCCCAGAATGCCCTGGGGCACGGGCAAATCAGATCTAAATCTCTAGTGTTGATGGGATCCATAGACATAGCTGTCAACTATGAAAATAAGGGATTTTTCCAAACTTTCGGATTTGAAAATAAGGGATGCCGCGGTGCAATGGCACCAAGTAGCCTCGCCACCCTGCGCTCCAGAGGCTGCACGCGAACGGGTGAGCGAAAGAGCGAGCGCGTAGACGGCAGGCAGGCAGGCAGGCTGTCTGTCTGGTTGGGCGTGAGGGTCTGGCTGCACAAGGCATGCAAGCTCCACCCCCAGTCGGTCTCAGACTCCTTATTGGCAGCCGAGCAACGCAGCTGAGGAGCCTCCCTGGCCGGCAGGGAGGGAGAGGAGCTGCTTCCTTTGAAATCTGGGAAATTTAAGGGATATCAACAATCCGGGATAGCAGTGGGAAACGGCATTGGAATAAGGGAGTTTCCCGCAAAAAAAGGGAGGGTTGACAGCTATGTCCATAAAGCGCCTTGCAGGCATCGCTCCCTCGCTCTGGAAGGCCTTCCACGTCTCCGACCGGCCGCAGTGCAACACAGCCTCGCCGTCTCTGCCAGGCAACCAGAACTCAATTTATTCTAAGTGTCCCCTTGGCACGACGCCAGCAGATGCATTAAAAGGGACGGATCAAAGATGATTTATAAGCAAAAAAAGGCCGAGAGAGAGAGAGAGAGGCATGGGGTGCTGGCCGAGGTGGGTTTGGAAAAGGACGCAGACATTTTAGGACGGGTGATGGCACCTCCTGCAAAGGGATATTAAGGCTGCTCATAAGAAGGCTGTCCTTCCCCTCTGAGACCAGAGGATGGCGGAAGGCGAAATCATCTCCTGTTCTTTTCTTCCGCCTGTGGCTATAAAGTTATAAAGGACAAATTTACGGAGAAGGAGAGGGCTATTCGTGGCTACCATTCATGATGGCTCTGCCCTGCCTCCACAGCTTCGCATCCCGGTTGCTGTAAACTGCAGGAGGGGAGAGTGGCTCTTGAGTTTGAATCCTGCTTGCGGGTTTCCCGAGGGCATCTGGTTGGCCCCTGGGAGAACAGCAGGTTATTCTCACGTTTTTAGGAAAGAATGAGAAACCTCTGGGGCTTGAGAGCAGTACATGTGAAAAGGATCTAGGAGTCTTGGTAGACCATAAACTTGACATGAGTCAACAGTGTGATGCAGCAGCTAAAAAAGCCAATGCAATTCTGGGCTGCATCAATAGGAGTATAGCATCTAGATCAAGGGAAGTAATAGTACCACTGTATTCTGCTCTGGTCAGACCCCACCTGGAATACTGTGTCCAGTTCTGGGCACCACAGTTCAAGAAGGATACTGACAAGCTGGAACGTGTCCAGAGGAGGGCAACCAAAATGGTCAAAGGCTTGGAAACAATGCCTTATGAGGAACGGCTTAGGAAGCTGGGTATGTTTAGCCTGGAGAAGAGAAGGTTAAGGGGTGATATGATAGCCATGTTCAAATATATAAAAGGATGTCATATAGAGGAGGGAGAAAGGTTGTTTTCTGCTGCTCCTGAGAAGCAGACACGGAGCAATGGATTCAAACTACAAGAAAGAAGATTCCACCTAAACATTAGAAAGAACTTCCTGACAGTAAGAGCTGTTCGACAGTGGAATTTGCTGCCAAGGAGTGTGGTGGAGTCTCCTTCTTTGGAGGTCTTTAAGCAAAGGCTTGACAGCCACCTGTCAGGAATGCTTGGATGGTGTTTCCTGCTTGGTAGGGGGTTGGACTGGATGGCCCTTGTGGTCTCTTCCAACTCTAGGATTCCATGATTCAGATCCTGAACCCCAGAGGCACACGTCAGCCCCAGATAAGCCGCTTCCAGCGCCTCTCCTTGTCTCTGCTGAAAATGTAGGAAAAGCTCTGCCGGATCAGGCCAAAGGGGGGCCCATCTAGGACAGCGTCCGACTCTCCCAGTGGCCAACCAGATGGCTGTGGAAATTCCCCAACACGGGACCTGAGTTCACCAGGACTCCTCTCCCCACTTGGGTTTCCCAGCAGTTGGTATCCAGAGCCTTCTTGCCCCTGATCCTGAAGGCAGGAGGCAGCCATGGACAGCCACCCACTCCACGAATTTCTCTAACCCTTTCTAAGGTCATTCAGGCTGCTGACCATCAATTTTGGTAGTGAATCCCATGGTTTAACTCAGGCATAGGCAAACTCGGCCCTCCAGATGTTTTGGGACTACAACTCCCATCATCCCTAGCTAACAGGACCAGTGGTCGGGGATGATGGGAGTTGTAGTCTCAAAACATCTGGAGGGCCGAGGTTGCCTATGCCTGGCTTAACTGGTCCCCCGGTACTTCATTTTGCCTGTCCCAAATCTCCCAAACATTTCGCTTCATTAGATTTGCAAAAACGATACTTTGCAGCAGCGGTTGTCAAACTTTTTTTCTGGTTCAGAACAAAAGTTTGCTGTCGCCAAACTGATTATTATTATTATTGATAAGAAACACAATGGAAAACAAAAAGAAACAACTCCCAACATGGCTTGATTTATAACGCGGAACACAACAACTTAATAATATGATCATGGGGCATGCAGAAAGTATAAAACAGCACAGCGTGAATCATTTGCAAAACATAATTATAAACGGGCCTCTTAAGCATGTATTGCAAGCGCCATGAGAGGTGTGAGCTTGCTTTGGCCGGGTAATCTCATTTACACTAATTTGAGACAGAGAAACTCTCATCTCTTCATCAACACAAAGAAGCCGTTGTCTTTTCTGACCTTTTGTATTTGTCAGAGCTGGAAATCCATGGAGAACAAATAACCAATGCTTTTCAATACCCAGTGCTTTTGTTCCTGGGGGACGCAGGAGTACGCATACCCCTAAACATTTTGTGAATCTTTGTACTTTTGCCCATTTACTGTATTCATTTCCCCCAATTTGAACTATAAAATGGTGGTTTTCTTGAGTCAAAATGAGAGTACCCCTAAACATTTTTTTAAAGAAAAAAAGCACTGTGAAAATCTATCCATATTCTGCAGATAATTACACACACACACACACACACACACACACACACACACACACTATACTATTTTTAAATGTTTCTTTGATTGTCCTTGAATCTTCCTGCCACACTTAGCATCTTCTCCTGCCAGGAGCTCAGGGAGAGAGCATCTGCGTTGCATGCAGAAGGTCCCGGGTTCAGTTCCCGGTGGCATCTCTAGGTAAACGCTGGGAGGGACTCCTAGCCTGAAACCCTGGAGAGCTGCTGCCGTTCAGTGTAGACAGTACTGAGCTAGATGGAGCAGTGGTTTGACTGACTCAGTCTAAGTCTAAGACAGCTTCCGGTGTCCTGTGACAATAGCAACACATTCTCTCTCTCTCTCTCTTTTTTGCAGGGGGAAATGGGAAACCAGGCCTGCGGGGGGGAAAGGAACATCTCGAATCGAAGCACTTTGTGCTGCAACATTTTGTTGCAGCTCCCATGTTCATATGTGCCATGCTTTGAATGGAGGCAAGAGAGGAAAAGTGGTTGTGGAAAGGGCCTCGATCCCTGAATGGTGGTGGTGGTGGGGAATAACCTCTCTCTGATGCCGGAGAATAGAGAGAGGGATGCTGCTGCCAGCATGTGTCCTCAGCCTAGCGGAGAAACTTAATCAGGCTAATGCGATCACATCCAGGCCAGAGACTGAAGGAACAAGGTGTCTGGAGCATCGCGGGGGAAATAGGAGATGCTTTCTGCCAAAACTAATCTCCTGATGGCCCCGCTTTGGCTGGGGCCCTGCCCTCCGCCAGCAAAGCAGAGAGAGCCTGCAAAAGGTGCGAGTCTAAGAGATGCACAGGTCTGCGTTGAACCCGCAGAGGAAACAGGATGGCCTCTGAAATTCTCCTCATCTGAAGCTCTCTCCGGATTTGGGGCTTCCAAATTCCCTGGTCTCCTTTCCAAAACAGAACCTGGAATGCACTTCAGCGAGGGGATGGTTTGGATTCTAGGCTTCCAGGCCTCATTGAGGAAAGGGGATTTTAAAGCTGTCTCGAGTTTGGCAAGAGCTTGCAGGGTTCTAGACCTCATGGAGGAAAAAGTTTTCAACTGTGCTGAGCTGAGACCCAGCTTCTCAGAGCTAACTCTTCACCGGCCTTGCATCAGGCATGGGAATTTCCTCATGTTTCCAGTACCAAGGTTCCCTTTGGCTGCAAGTGTTTGCCATCGCTCCATTTCGTTTAAGAAATCCCCCTCAATTGGTGTTGCCCACTGCCCATAGCAGACCAGTAGCAGGGGTTTGTCATGATGACCCTGGAGTCTTCCTGGACTACAACTCCCATCACCTGTGACCCTTGGGCTATGCCTGGCCGCTGGGACTGCTGGGAGTCAACATAATCTGGAGGTCGGGGAAGGCTGGAGTATATACCAGTGTAGAGAGGCAGCGGTGGTGCAGTGGTTAGAGTGTCGCACTAAGACCTGGGAGACCAGGTTTCGAATCCCCACTCAGCTATGAAGCTTGCTGGGTGACCTTGGGCCAGTCTCTTGGCCTAACCTACCTGTTGTGGGGATTAGCTGAGGAGGCTCAGAACCACGTGCGCCACTTTGAGCTCCATGGAGCAATAAATAAACAGTAAATAGTCCAAAAGCACATGGGGATCTGAGGCTGAACAACATTGCTGTGGAGTTGGGTAGGCAAACTAAGGCCCGGAGGCTGGATTCGGCCCCATCGCCTTCTAAATCCAGCCCATGGACGGTCCGGGAATCAGCGTGATTTTACATGAGTAGAATGTGTGCTTTTATTTAAAATGCATCTCTGGGTTATTTGTGGGGCATAGGAATTCGTTCATTCCCCCCTTCAAAATATAGTCCGGCCCCCCACAAGGTCTGAGGGACAGTGGACCGGCCCCCTGCTGAAAAAGTTTGCTGACCCCTAGACGGAGATATGTATTTACTGATTACATGGGTCTTCCGTATTTTATCCTCAACGTTGTAGATTAGGCTGAGAGACGGCAGCCGGCCCAAGGTCCGTCCGTCCCCCACCAGTGTGCCTCCTGTGGCCAAGTGGGGATTTGAACCCGAGACTCCCAGGGCCTATAGTCCAACGCTCTAACCACTACACCACACTGCCTCTCAAGAAGGATGGATCCAGTTACAGGTAGATAGCCGTGTTGGTCTATCATAGTCATAACAAAATAAAAAAATTCCTTCCAGTAGCACCTTAGAGACCAACTAAGCATACCTGTCAACTTTTGGATTTGAAAATAAGGGATTTTTCCAGACTTTCGGATTTGAAAATAAGGGATGCCGCGAGGGCGGTGCAATGGCACCAAGTAGCCTCGCCATCCTGCGCTCCAGAGGCTGCGTGCCAACGGGTCAGCGAAAGAGCGAGCGCGTAGACGGCAGGCAGGCTGTCTGTCTGGTTGGGCGTGAGGGTCTGGCTGCACAAGGCATGCAAGCTCCGCCCCCAGTCGGTCTCAGACTCCTTATTGGCAGCCGAGCAACGCAGCTGAGGAGCCTCCCTGGCCGGCAGGGAGGGAGAGGAGCTGCTTCCTTTGAAATCCGGGAAATTTAAGGGATATCAACAATCCGGGATAGCAGCGGGAAACGGCATTGGAATAAGGGAGTTTCCTGCAAAAAAAGGGAGGGTTGACAGCTATGCGTTGTTTGTTCTTGGTATGAGCTTTCGTGTGCATGCGCACTTCTTCAGATACACCGAAACAGAAGTCACCAGACCCTTAGTGCCTCTTGCACGAATAGCCATTGCTACTTGAGTGTGGGGCCCAGGAGACGGCCGCTCCTGCCCAGGAGGCCCCAATGGGTGGGCTGCCAACGCTCAGCGATTTGAGACTGAGAAGCTGTGGGCGGCGACGGGTCAGGCATCCCTCCCCGCAGAGCTTTCCCATTCCAGATCCTCCTCTCCAAAGCTGCTTTTGCTACTCATTACGCATGTAACACCTCATCCCACCCGCTAAACTCAGCCTATTCCAAAGGGGGGGCGGCGGCGGAAGTATTCCCCCAATGTGTGCAAGCCTCCGTTTCTAAGTCATCGTTTATTTCTCAGATCTGGCAGGAAACATCCATGTAAGTATGCGGGTGTGCGGGAGTTTGTGCGGGGGATTTTGTGTGTGTGTGTCTGCAGGGAGGGTGGGGTGTTGGAGTCAGAGTTAACTTACCATTGTCTGCTCTGGATCTCTCCCCCAGCCCGTTAGCATTTGCAACTGAAGCGCAAACTCACCCCCTTCTCCCAAATGTCGCGAAAACCTTCCCACGAAGACTGGAAGCCACCTGGATCTTGGCAGAAGGAGCTGGCAGCATCATATTTGCCGTCCGCCTTTTAAAAATAAAAACGAATGAATGAACAACTGGGGAAACGGAGCAGAGCTGTGATGCTTTCAGGATGGAAAACCCCTGAAGGCATGCAGGTCTGGCAATGGGGGCTGGTCCATGGGGGCAAGCGGGGCACAAGACTCACTAGCCCCCCCTGGCCAGAGGCGTAGCAAGCCCAGGTGGTACCCGGGGCGGAATTTTTTTTGTCACCCCCCCCACTTTAATTTTTAAAAAATGTAAAAAAAATAAAAAGTGTCACCCCCCTCTGATGGTGCCACTTTGCGAGGTGTGGGGGGTTGTGTGTGGGTGTGGGTGTCTATTATCTCTTTTTTCCAATAAAGTTAAAATTAAAAATAATAAAAAATGATAAAAAATAAAAAATAAATAAAAAGTGTCACCCTCCTCTGATGGTGCCACTTTGTGAGGTGTGGGGGGTTGTGTGTGTGTCTATTATCTCTTTTTTTCAATGAAGTTAAAATTAAAATATTTTTTAAAAAAAATTTTTTTTAAGTGTCACCCCCCTCTGGGGTGGAACCCGGGGCGACCCGCCCCCGCCCCCCTTTGCTACGCCCCTGCCCCTGGCCAGCCCCCTTACTTACAATCAGTCCAAGTTGTGCCAGTTAACCCCCTCTTTCTCCTTAGTCCCAGTGTTGCCCCTTGCAGAACTCAGCAGGGAGGAGGAGGAGGATGGGAACGAAGCTAAAACCATTTGGCTCCGCCTCTCGTTGGCTCTGGCTCCGCCTACCATTTTGGCCCTCCCCGTCTTCCCCGTTGCCAGCCCCATTGGGCAACAGCCACAGCTGCACCGAAAGAGATTTAGTGGCTCTCTGCTGTTAAGCCAACAGCTGCAGGGATCAGGAGCCACAATTGTGATTAGAAGGGAAATGATCACTTCTAAATTCTGCTCAGAGCAGACCCAGCGAAATTCAGAAATCTAGGTGAGCCGTGCCCATTAACTTCAACAAGTCTACTCTGAGTAGGACCGGCACTGGGTACAACCCAAAGTATCCCGCCTCCTAATTTTCCAAAAAATCAAAAGCTATCAATCCAGCTAATCTTTATATCTGCAACTTTCTGATTGGAAGCTCTTAGCGGGCAGGGGACATTAAAGTTTGGGACACGATGGAGCAGCAGAGCTGATTTGTTTCAAACCACCCCCACCCCCAACGCGGCACATAGAAACGCAGAGCTGGAAAAGACCCCCAGAGTCATCTAGTCCAACCTCCTGCAGTGCAGGAATCATTAAATGCTTTCATCCTGAATTTAGGAACCTTTATACTGGAACAGACCATTGGTCCATCCAGCCCAAGATGCTCTACTCGGACTGGCAGCAGCAGCTGCTAGCCACGATGCCTTCCTTCCCCCGCCACTGACGGAGGCAGCAAGGGACTCGCCAGGGGAGGCGAGAGTCCTGCTGTTGAGGTCCTCCCACGGGGCATTTGAGAATAATAATAATAATTTATAATAATAATAATAATAATAATAATAATAATAATAATAATAATTTATTATTTGTACCCCGCCCATCTGGCTGGGTCTCCCCAGCCACTCTGGGGAAACCATGACTCTGGACCAGATGGATCCAGCAGGGCTCTTACGCCCAGGTCACCTCCTGCCTCCCAAATCCTCCTCCCTCTCCAAACCGGGAATCCCAGGACAGGATCGTGAGAGAGCTCTTCGCGCAAAGGAGATGCGCAAACCAGGTTATTGGTTTTGTAAACCTCTCTCATCCTCTTCCTTCCTCCTTGAGCTTTCCGAAAGGTCCAAAAAGCACATAACCCCCTTTCTCCCGTGGTAAAAAGGATCAAGCCACTTGCCGATACCCCCCCCCCCCCTTTTTAAATCTGCTCTGGTCTCTCCAAGGGAACGAGCCGGGCGGCTTACCTGCAGCGTGCTTCAGGGAGACACAACAAGGAGGTTTCTCTCTGCCCAATGATGTCTCATGTGTGTGTCTCTTTCCCTGCTTGTCTCTCTCTTCCCCCCCTCGCCACTTCCCTCCCTCCCTCCCTCTGTGCCAGCCACGTGGATGTCATTTTGCCAAGGGAATGTTCCATCCCAGAGTTTCTCTGTGCTGAACAACTCAGCGCAGACGGCGTTGAAACAGCAAAAGCCACCATCGTTCCAAGACAAGGTGGCCTGACAAAGAGGAGAAGCGAAAGAGAGTTAATTGCTGGCACCCATCTGTCTCGGGAGACAATGGAGAAGGGCGCCTTTGGGGGTGAAGTCAAGCTGTTGGGAGTGTTACAGCGCCTGCTGTGGCTGTAGAGAACAATAGGGGAGAGAGATGTTTTATTGCAGCTGGGGCAGATGAAGGCACCCAGTTTCGCTGCTACAGGAGCCCCACGGCAGTTCTTCTCTCTGCCCTCCTCCCAGCGGTCATTCCTCCTCTGGTCACAACCTGTCTCCAGGCACTGCGGTCGGTCGGTCAGCTGCAAGGGATTGCCACACGGTGGGGTTGATGTTGCCAGCCTTCGTGTCACGTCCACAGACATCTTTGTAGCGCAGATTTGGACCGACAACCAGTCTGGTGCCTGAAACCAGCTCCCCATAGTAGAACACATCTTTGGGGATCCTGCCGTCTTCCATTCTGTGCACATGGTCAAGCCAGCGTAGCATAGCTGTCAACTTTCGGATTTGAAAATAAGGGATGCCGCGAGGGCGGTGCAATGGCACCAAGTAGCCTCGCCACCCTGCGCTCCAGAGGCTGCGCACGAACGGGAGAGCGAAAGAGCGAGTGCGTAGACGGCAGGCAGGCTGTCTGTCTGGTTGGGCATGAGGGTCTGGCTGCACAAGGCATGCAAGCTCCGCCCCCAGTCGGTCTCAGACTCCTTATTGGCAGCCGAGCAACGTAGCTGAGGAGCCTCCCTGGCCGGCAGGGAGGGAGAGGAGCTGCTTCCTTTGAAATCCGGGAAATTTAAGGGATATCAACAATCCGGGATAGCAGCGGGAAACAGCATTGGAATAAGGGAGTTTCCCGCAAAAAAAGGGAGGGTTGACAGCTATGCAGCGTAGACGTTGCTGAGACAGCAGTGCGATCGTGCTGGGGATGTGGGCTTGGCAGAGTGCATCTTTCTTTGAGACTGTCCTGCCGTATGATGCCCAAAACCTTCCTGACACAGTGAATGTGGAAGCCGTTGAAGCGTTGCTCCTGGATGTCTCAACATGCAAGCCAGCTAGACCTTCTTCACCTTAGTTTTGGCTGCTAAGCATCACATACAGCGAGCCGTTGCTGTAGCTGCCTTGCCAATACAGTGGTACCTCGGGTTAAGAACTTAATTCGTTCTGGAGATCCATTCTTTTTTCTTTTTTTTATAATCATTTTTATTAGTTTTATAAGTACAATAATAAAATTCACACATTTATCTTTACATCTTATACCGTTTTGGCTTTTTATAGCCAGTGACTTCCGTCAAACCTTCCTCATGATATTCTAATATCTATTCCTTATAACTATATTTCCTTAATCAATCATTGTTTTATATTATTACTTTCTAAAAATTAATCACTATATCTTCATATTAACAACAATATTTCTCCTTACTCTACAAAGCTTCTTGCAGTCCTACCAACGTATTCAATTGAATACAATTATCCTTTAAATAGTCTGCAAATTTAGTCCAGTCTTTGATGAACTTCTGGTCCCGCTGTTCTCGGATTCTCCTCATCATCTTATCCAATTCTGCATACTCCGTTAGTTTCACAATCCTGTTCTGGAGGTCCGTGCTTAACCTGAAACTGTTCTTAACCTGAGGGACCACTTTAGCTAATGGGGCCTCCTGCTGCCGCCGTGCGATTTCTGTTATCATCCTGGGGCAAATTTCTTAACCCGAGGTACTATTTCTGGGTTAGCGGTTTAGCCACAACCCCACTTTAAACAGCCATGGTGTCCCCCAAAGAACCCTGGGGGGCTGTAGGTGTGTGTTTTTTTAAGGGCACTGAGAGTTGCTAGGAGACTCCCTTATTCCCCACAGAAAGGTACAATATCCATTTTACAGGGGACTCTGGGGAATGCAGCGCTAGCGCCTCTCGGAACCCCGGACAAACTACAGCTCCCAGAATTCTTTAGGGGAAGCCGCAAAGGTTTAAAGTGCCGTTGTGGTGCTTCAAATGCGTGGTGTAAATGTGGCGTTTCTCACTCTCTTGCACATATAAGTATGGAAATATACCCTTTTCAAAAACAAGCCTTGGCATCCCTGTGATGTTTGTCACCAGCAGAACTTTTTAAAAATAAAATTCAGAGAGGTTTTGGGACACACACACACCAAGAGTCCAACAACGTTCGGAGGGCCACAGATCAGATGAAGGGAACGCATCAAAGAAGAGAAGACATGGCCCAAAAAGGGAGGGTGGTGATTTTATTTTGCTTTTATTTTTGCTTTCTGACCTCTCATGTAATTCATAGGCAGATTTCATCTGCTGATCCAAACCCATACAACAAATTGACTAAGTGTACTTTAATTAAGAGACAGTCCTAACAAAAAGATACAAGAAAAAGGTATGTTTGCATCACCCAGTGGTAACAGTTCCCCCTTCTCAACCCTGACAAGGGATTTTCAACACACACACCCTTCCCTGTGCAAACTACAATTCCCAGAATCTGTTGAGGCAAATGTTAAACTGGTACAAGACTGATACAAGTTTTTAAGTGCAGGTGTGGTTTGGGACGAAGGAAAGATGTGAGGGCTGGTTAAGCATGACTGGAAGTTGCTGAGGGTGGAGGAAGCTAGAAAAATGTGACTTGGTTAATTCAAGTCAAGTCTGGCAGCTATTCCCCTCCTTCCTGGGCTAACCAGTCCCTCTCCAGCCTCAGTTTCCATTTATGTTGCTGTCCTACAAACATGGCAGCCCCTTCTGTGCTTAAGCCACACGGGAGGTTTCCCCCCAGCCAGCCTGACCTCCTCACTTCCCTCACAGAAACCGTACAACCTGTCGACATCCTTCCGTCGACTGTTTTGTGCCCAATCTTGTTTTAAGCATAGAAGGAGCATGGCAGAAGGTGGCATGGGCTTCGTGAGACGTTTGGCATGAGGTAACCCCAGGCAACTTCTCCGGCTCATCGGGAAACTGCTCGGGCAAAAGTTACCCAAATGCATTTGGGTTTTGTGCATTATGTGCCAATATTTCCCCCCCTCCCCTTTTTAAAGAAAGCAAAAGCAGCAGGATGTGAGGTTTGGGGGTTGTTGGTTTTTGGAAGTTGCTGGTGAGTTAGAATCTAAACCGAGAGGTCAGTCTGTGTGTGTGTGTGAGACACACACACACACACACACACACACACACACACACAGAATGAGAGGAAAAGACAAGAGACTCTTTCGTTATCAAATACAGAAGCGGACAGACACTGAAAAATAGAGATCTATCTTATAGAACCACATTTGTCCACAATATATATATTATATTATTTCTTAAAAACTTGGTTTCAAGAAAAAACAACAACAGAACAGCTTGCTTGAGTCTTGTGCCATTAGGCAGCAAAAATGAGGTATTTCTTGGCTACCTAAGTCGGCCATTTTGGCCACGGCGTTACAACGTGGGCAGCTAATTGGACTTTGCCCCTCCAGCGAGACTGCGTCATGGCAAGAGCTTCCTCACGCTAGGAGTGCTGTTTGTCCACAAGACCCTCCCGTTACGTAATACTTTTAAGCTTCCACAGCGGTAGACTTCCGAATGCTTTCCAAAGCGCTTCGCGCACACGTCGCCTAGTCCCTCAGCCCCGCGGTTTCCTGTGAGGGGGTAGTGCGGGCCCGCTCCGTGCATTATCCAGGGACGAATAGATGCAGTCAAGGTTGCGTACCAAAGCTGGTGTCAGAAGTGGGGATCTTTCAAACACAAAACCCAGGCATTCTGCTCCAGCTGCTCTGCGCAGCTTTGGGCAGGCATACATGGCAGCAGGATTGTTTTGGTCTTGATTACCATCACCTGCCCCTTCCCGCTCTGGCGTCGGTTGCAGAGGAGAAGCTGGAGAAAGGCCGAGAGAGAGAGGGTCCTCGCCCTGCTGGGAGCGGGGGGATTATTCCCCTGCTGTTCCCTGTAGAGGGTCGCAGTCTGAGCTGAAGAGCTCTTTGTACAGGGGCGGGAAGACGGCGTGGACAATGATAGGGTACATCTGGCGGAAGGATCGCAGCTTCTCCACATGCTGGCAGCAGAGGCTTCGAAGCTTCCCTTTGGGGGGCAACTGTCGGAAGCGAGAAGAGAGAGAGATTATATATCTTCCTATAGACATAAAAATGTAAGGCTGCCGTCATGCTGCAGTCTGTGTAGCTGCCAATAGGTGGCAGCATCAACTCCAGCATGATAATAGAACAGCCGGCAAGCAGTACAGGTAGCCAGTGATCTAGGCGAGGTGTTCAACGGAGGGAGGGGAGGTGCTTAAGACAGGGGGAGGCTCTCTCTCTCTCTCTCTCTCTTGCACCCAGCAAAGTCCCCAGCAGATACGCACCTTAGCCAGGATGCCTTCCCGGTGGTTTTTCCGTAACATGTGCCTGAAGGCCAACTCCAGATTGCTTTGCAGACGCTCCACCTTGCTCTTCTCTTGCAACCAGGGACGATCTACAAGGAAGGACAAAAACTTGTAGAGTCCATTGCAGCTGCTGGGAAAGCTGGCCGGCTTACAATTCGCCTGGGGTGAGCAGCGAACTGTCTGCAGGAAACCCGAGCGACACCTGACCTCTTTCGAACATGCAGATCAACTGGCTCTTCAAAGCAAACATCAACATTTGTGGTGAGGAGCCTCAGTCCTGGGGGCTGGATGAGGCCCTCCAGGACTCTTTATCCAGCCCTCAGGACTCTCCCAGACCACCCCCACCACTGGATTTTCTCAGTGCCCCTCTCCATGTACTTTGGCCTGGCTGGGATTTGTCCTGGAACCATCACAATGGGTAACCTTGGAAGGGTCTGGTGGCAAGTGAGCATCCAACACACATGTGGCGGGAGTGCCTTTGGATTTTCGAGACGAATCTTGCATCGTATTGCCGTAATTTAATGATAGGAGTAAACTTGAGACCCTCTCCATTGCGGATAAGTATAATCACCGGCTCCTTCATGGATCACTGCTATTGTCGTAGCGAAGGGGCATGAATAACTCAGAGAAGCTATGAGCAATGCCGTGCAGGCCCACCCAAGACGGACAGGTCATAGTGGAGAGTTTTGACTAAACGTGATCCACCTGGAGCGGGAACTGGCAAGCCACTCTAGTATCCCTGCCAAGATACTGGACGTCGCTACAGAACTTTATACACAAAAATGGCCAGGCACAGGAACAGTTTTTCTCCTTGTGCCATTAAATTGTTAAATTCGTAGTTGTGTAGCGGAAGGGGAGGCCAGTTATGGGTGGGGTTTCTTTGCTGTGTCATTGTATTGTGAGTGGAACAGTGTTTGTATAAGGTATGTTTACATTGCAATGTAGCCAAAGCAAAATTCCAGGTATGTTGGAAAATGTACTTGGCCAATAAATTATTCCTATTCCTATTCCTATCCCTGCCAAGAAAACTCCATGGACAAAGACAACAGGCATATAATTCTGGTGCTGGAGGAGACTCTGGAGAGTCGCATGGACTGCAAGAAGATCAAACCTCTCCATTCTTAAAGAAATCAGCCCTGAGTCCTCACTGGAAGGACAGATCCTGAAGCTGAGGCTCCAAGACTTGGGCCACATCGAGAAGAGAAGACTCCCTGGAAAAGACCCTGATGTTGGGAAAGATGGAGGGCACAAGGAGAAGGGGACGACAGAGGATGAGATGGTTGGACAGTGTTCTCGAAGCTACCAAGATGAGGGAGGCAGTGGAAGACAGGAGTGCCTGGCATGCTCTGGTCCATGGGGTCACGAAGAGGCGGACACGACTAAACAACTAAACAACAACAATATAATCACTGGGTTGAGATTAAACCACTTGGTCTGACCTCTCTAGAATATTTAAGAAAGCTACGTAGGGCAGTCTAGGAAGGATTGTAAGTAAACTACAACCCCCAGGATCCTTTGGGGGCAAAGTAGGGGAATGAAGTGCAGGTGCAGCAGGAGATTATAGCACAGACTTCTCCACCGGGGCATGATGGGAGCTGAAGTCAGGCGGCCCCTGCCTGCCACAAGTTCCCCACCCTCTGCCGCCTCCAGAGACTTCCTTAAACACGGTGCAGGATTAACCGGCAGCCTCTCTTACTTGAGTTAATAAGCACCAGCGCCGTGAAGAGGGCGATTTCGTTCTCGGTGAAGTGCAGAGTGCAGAGACTGTGAGCGAAGTCGAAGATGGAGTTGATCAGCTCATTGCATCCTGGAGGTGGAGGACGGGGAGACTCGGATCAGCGACAACAGCAGAAAGGTAATCAACCTATTTCGTGCGTTCATATCTCTTTTTATTTATTATTTAGGTTCCAAAGCTTTAATAAAGCAGAACTTTCTTCAAAACAGACTTACAACAATAGTGATATGTTCAAATAGTTGCCTAAAATCATGTATACCAGTATACCTGAAGGAGCGTCTCCACCCCATCATTCTGCCCTGACACAGAGGTCCAGCTCCGAGGGCCTTCTGGCGGTTCCCTCCCTGCGAGAAGCCAAGTTACAGGGAACCAGGCAGAGGGCCTTCTCGGTGGTGGCGCCCGCCCTGTGGAACGCCCTCCCTTCAGATGTCAAGGAAATAAACAACTATCTGACTTTTAGAAGACGTCTGAAGGCAGCCCTGTTTAGGGAGGCTTTTAATGTTTAATAGATTATTGTATTTTAATGTTCTGTTGGAAGCCGCCCAGAGTGGCTGGGGAAACCCAGCCAGGTGGGCAGGGTAAAAATAATAAGTTGTTGTTGTTGTTGTTATTATGTGCTTGTCCAAGCACAGGTACATCTTCTTAGAAATGTAAAATTACTCCAAACAGAACTGAAATCAAAGTTCTCTCTCCACGCAGCCTGCATCTCCAGGAGAGAAGAACCAGCACAAGGTGCCTTGAGAACAAAGACAACGCCCACAAAATGGAGATTTGCAACTCAATACCCCTCCCATGTAATCTTAAGTTAAACACTACATGAGAGAGTAGCAGAGATACAGTCTCAGTTTATTATCAGCCTGTTTGGTGCTCAGAGAACTACACTTAGCTTTAATGGAAATTTCCTTTTTTTTTAGTGTGTTCATATCTCACCTTTTCCTCCCTGGAGCTCAAGGTGGCAAATACATGGGTCTATCCACCCCCTCATTAAATCCCCACAACAAACCTGCGAGGTAGGCCAAGCTGAGAGGTCAAAGCACGGCCTGCTCCACCCTGGCAACCCCTGCCTCAAAAGACTTATCCCCCTTTCCTCAACTACTTTTCGATGGCCCAACTATCGGCCTTGGGACCCATCGCGGGTCTGTTCATGTTTTTTTTAGGCCACTGTCCTGAGATGACAGGTGTCGCCGTACCGAGGGATTTGAAGAGCTCTGGGCCGGCGTATTTCCCCTCAAAGAAGACCGTCCGGTTCTCGGAGTTGAAGGCACGGCACATCCTCACCAAAACCACTTCCATGGCACCTGGGGGGCGGAAGCAAAACAAAAATAAAGCTGACCGAAAAGATTTGAAAGGCAAGGAGGAGGCAAAAGTAGGAAGGTGCAGACTTCTCTCTCAAAACCTGCCTCACCTTTGGAAGGGGGCTGGAATGCGGGGGGGGGGGGGGAGCCAGCCAAGCTGGGCACCCCTTTCCGGGGTGGGTGGGGAGATAGCGGTGGCTCCAACACCTCATTCCCAGGACTAGAGTGGGAAGACCATCCCCCCGAAAGCAAGTAGCACCTAAGGGTGGCCCTAGTGGACACCCAGTTTTTCATTCCTCCAACCTTGTTCACCAGTTTGAGATTTGAAAAAATACAGGCCAGCATATTCATGTGTGCCTTTCCCCTTGCCCAACATAGTATGTTTTCAAGCAATTTAATACTACAACACACTGCAATGTTTTTGCAAATATACCCATTTTTAATTCAAACTTCCCCCTAATACATTGGGTTTGCATCCACCGCTTGTCCTCCTCAGAGTAGGCTCGTTGAACGTGCTTCCAATCATTTCAGTGGGTCTACTCTTGAGTCAAACTGTGTTGGAGACAACCAATTTTCAGGGCGTGCATGTGCACGTTGTTTAACTACACTGCAAAATTCAGAGAGCTGCGAATTTCCGAGAGCAGCTGTAAAGTGCTGTTTTCTTGGGAATTGGGTAGGGTTGTGTACAGAATGAATGGAATATCTCTGCCACCCTGGGTGCCAGCAGGAAAAGGGCAGATAAAGAGAGTTGGGGAAGCGGCGACGTGGAAGAAGCACAAACGCCGCCTCCTTGGCCCGCAGACGTGAGCTGGGATAGCTCAGAAAGTACAGCAGGAGACTCTTCATCCCAGGGTTGCGGGTTTGAGTCCCAGGTTGGGCAAAAGATTCCTGCATTGCACAGGGTTGGACTAGATGACCCTCGTGGTCCCTTCCAACTCTACAATTCTAGGATTCTATGACCGTTGGAACTCAAAACTCCTCTCCGACTTGGGCCTAAACCCTCTGCTCTCTCCCCAAACGAAAATTAAACTTCCTTGCATCTCGCTGCTTCCCCCTCAGTTTCTGTCAGGGGGCTGCCTCCCCCTTCCAGCCCGGCGTTGAGTGGCTATAGAGAGCAGCCCCCCATCTTGACGACCGATTCCTCCTCCCCCTCTGGCAAGAGCAGTGGAGAGGGGGAAGCGTTGGTAGGGCTCCAGCCAAGCAGGCAGAGACCTCGCTACGAACAGGGGGAAAGGAAGAAGAGAAGGACACGGTGCTTTCGTTTTCCCAGATGGGGCTCCTGGCGGGAAAATCGAAAAGGAGCACTTCCGGATTCTGAGAGTGATGGATGAGACATGTTTACGACATGCTCTGCATTGTAAAGTAATTAGCCTAGATTAAAGCATTTAAGCTTTATGGCTCGGATTCATTCTTCGAACGGCCAGCAAAGGGGGGCAACCCAGGCCCCCTGACAGCTTCCAAAGGTCTGTCTTCGGGTTTTAGCCAGAAGGGAGAAATATAACCAAGAGGGAGCCAGTCTAGATTCTCTTGGGAGAGGATTCCATCTGGGAGAAGCCACAGAAAAGGCTCTCTCTCCTGTGTCAGTCTGTGATGTTGATGGGACCATGAGACGAGGATTTTAGCTCCTGGGCAGATATGTACCAGGAGATACGACCTTGGGCCAAAGTCACATGGACTCTCCTCTCTTTATCAGCTGATTTCGCTCCATAAAATGTCTGGCGACTACAGAAGCCGAACTGCGACCTGCCCAAAGAAGCTCCGTTCCTCACCCGCTTTGAGGAGCACAATCTGGTCGTTTTGGCACAGGTCCATGAAGCTGTCCATCCTCTTGGCGAACTCCACCACGTACTGGATGGCCTCGGTGATGCGGCAAGCGCAGCGCTCCCACATCTCTTCCATGGACTGGAAGGAGAGAGAGAGAGATGAGGTGGGGTGGGAACTCAGTATAGTGACAGAACGAGCCAGCAGTAAATCACAGTGAGCAAGCTGGAGTTAGCTCCTCCTTAGCAAAACAGGATCGCCACCGGAGTGTCAGGCCTAAGGAGCACAGCATTGGGAGTTATTTCTCCAACTCATGTGCCATCTTACCTATCATCCCTTTCTATTGCCAGTCATCGTTTTGCCTTTAACAAAGCACATTTTAATGTTTTCCCTTCGAATTCCCTTTTTCATAGATTTTCTAGGGGCCAAGTCTCGGTTTTATGTTCCTGTGATAATAGATCGATCGAAACACTTCACCATATAGTATTTATATGTCCTTTATATTGTGTTGTCCGGAAGAACTTACTGTTACCATTAATCCACAAGTTGCCTGGGCACCCGGCAGATTTTCGCCTGGCCTTTTTATTGCAAGATACAGACCAGCATGTAACTTTACAAATGGCGAAATTTTTAACTTCCGTTTTGACATATAAATGTCGTAATGGACTGCTGTTTGGAAGCTGAAAATTCCTTATAGTATCTATTTCTAATTTGTACTCTTTTAAGTTTTACTGGTTCTAAATTTTTTAATCAAATTGTACTGTGTATTTGTTCTAGTTCTGTTGTTCTTATGAGCTTAAAGCTGAAATAAAGTGATTGGATGCAGGATTGAGCACAGCAACTCGTTTCCGGCAGGTCTTGCCCCCACGAAGCAGTTGCCGAGACTGAAGGTGCCCGCCTCGCCACAGCTGCCTAAGTCCCCTCCTCTCCAGGGTGTTTTCCAAAGCAATCTGAGACTACGCCGGCGTGTCTGCCTTTGCTCCTCTCGCTGCATGCCTCTCCTGGTCCTGGGAGACCAGGAGAGAGGGGAGCTTGTCACAGTCAGAGGGAGAGACACCCGTTACTCTTCACCAGACAGACTCATCTCTGCCTCTTGGCCTCCCTCCTCTGCTGCTTCTGGACTTCTCTCTGCCACAGACTCTCCCTGCTCACTAAGCCCTGTTGCCTCTTCAGCTTCCGACGCCCCCTCTTCCCCATCTTCTCCCTCTGACCTCTCATCGCCGGGCTCTGAGCTTTCTTCCCTTGGGGGTTCCCCAGCTGGTTCCTCCCACCGTTCCTCTGCATCCAACCAGCCCATGACATGAGCTCCTCTTGCTCCCTAGCTCAGTGTTATCACCATTAGCCAACTACCCCCTCAACAGGGGCGTCTTACCCATAGAGGCTAGTGGCGCTGGGCGCCAGGGCGCCAAGTTCTGGAGGGCGCCAGGGAAGAGGCGGAGGCTGGACGCAGCGCCCCCAGACATCAGCTTGCCGCCCTCGCCCGCCTCCGACATGCCACCTACGCCGAAGCAGCGCCACGCCTGGAGCCTCCGTCTGCCGTGGCCACCGCTGCACGAAGCGGCCAGCTGAGCTGGGAGGTGCCGCGTCCAGCCTCTGCCTCTTCCCTGCCAGAAGAGCCGCCCTCCAGCCACTGCCCGCCTCCTCCAGCCCCACCGGCAGCGCCGTCCTCCCTAAAAAAACCTAAGGGAAACGGGGGGGGGGGGGGGAGGCGCGCCGGAGGGAGCTTTGCACCACGGGGCCGGATATGCTTAAGACGGCTCTGCCCCTTAACATCATTTTCCAGGAACTCTAAAGGAAATGACCCAAATTTGCGCTTTGTGTTTCTGTTTAATTCTCATCCGAGAGTGTTGGGCTCTGGGAGACTGGGGTTCAAATCCCCGCTCTGTCGCATGAACAGTGTCGGATTTACATATAAGATAAACAAGCTATAGCTTAGGGCCCCACTCTTGGGGGCCCCAACATTTTTAAAGGGAAAAAACAACTGGATGTACATTTCCAAAATATAAGATAAAAACAAATAAAATAAAACCTACATACCTATTAGGTCCATAAATTACCATCTAGCATATATTCAACACAAAAAACAGCGACAATTTGGTCTTGACAAAGGGCAGCTGGTCATAGAATGGGCCCCATTACCTTCAGGAGCTGAGGGCCTCATCAAACCTAAATCTGGCCCTGTGCATGAAGCTAATCACTGCCTCTCTAAGCCTCACCTACCTCACAGGGTTGTTGTGGGGGTTGAACGAGGGGGGAGAACCATGTGCACCAACTTGAACCGCTTGGAGAAAAAAAGTGGCGTAGAAGTGCAATAACTAAATAAGAAATATTATTTCCCCTTTCTGTTTTATTTTATCTTTTGCTGGACAGTTATTTCAACTTCAGAATAAAGTTCTGAAAATTAAAAAAAATTAAATTAAATTAAAGAACATGAAAGGGAGCCGCCGCAAAGGCGATTTGCAGAGTGCTCTGCGAACCACACTGGGAGAACACCCCCCCCAAAAAGAGAGGGATTCATCCCCAGGCTCTCTGCGGCTGGCGCTGAGAGGTGACTTTCCCGCCCCCCTGGCCCATCTGCCAGGCTGAGTCACCGGTTCAGTCATTCCAGGCACACACAGAGCAAAGGATCACTCGTTACTTGGCGGGTTTTAATGAGCGGCTGAAATCAAAGGGAGCTTTCTCGCTCGCCCCAAACCGCCCCATTCCACACCGGCTTAGACATTCCACCAAATCAAGCGCATGCCAGCGGAATGCTTAAGCCCAGTGGCGTTGGCAGCGAGGGAGAGGAATGGGGTGTTACCATTAGTACCTATATACTCGAGTATAAGCCGACCCGAATATAAGCCGAGGCACCCAATTTTATCACAAAAAACCTGGGAAAGCTTCATAGGAGCCACTGCCTGCCTCACTCGAGTATAAGCCGAGGGCGGCTTTTTCAGCACAAAAAATGTGCTGAAAAACTAGGCTTATACTCGAGTATATAGGGTATATAAATAATAGCCCTGTTATGTACTGAGTTGAATAGGATCCAAAATGCAGCAGTCTGATTGGTCCTAGAACAATAGGATTCAGAATGCAGCAGTCTGATTGGTCCGCAGTAGCCACCCACTCCAGCTCCAGGTGGAAGTGAATCCGCAACCTGATTGGCCTACAGGAGTATCCTGGAATTAGCCAATCACGTGGGGCCCATTGTGTAAATAATGTATATAAAGCAGACGTTCTGGGGGAACTTCCATTCCTCGCTACTATGAGCTGAATAAAGAGCATGAAATCCACACTCGACTCTGAGTATATTTCAAGCCCTTAACTCAGACATCCCCAAACTGCGGCCCTCCAGATGTTTTGGCCTACAACTCCCATGATCCCTAGCTAACAGGACCAGTGGTCAGGGATGATGGGAATTGTAGTCCAAAACATCTGGAGGGCCGAAGTTTGGGGATGCCTGCCTTAACTACTTGGGACTAGTTCACCTGTGAGATCGCCCCCCCCCCCCCCCAGTTTGCCCACTCAACTGGTTCAATCTGCCGAACTGGCGCAGTCACAGAAGCCTTTGTAAGCAACCGGTCTTTCACCTGAACTTTGGAACTCTCTGCCTATTGACGCCACCTTCGCTGCCCTCCTTTTGCCGCCCGCTGAAAACATTTTGGTTTACGCCAAGGCTATCCAGACATGTGTTATGTGGATGTTTGTTCTAATCTGTGTTGTTGTTTTTTTTAAAGAAAAGCTTATGGTTGATTTAAAAAATGTTTCAAATAGTAGTTTTGGATTGGTTTTTTTTTAATGCTGATAATGATGCCCTTTTAAAATGTGTTTTTTTGGTGGGGGCGGAGCTATTGGGTTGCTGTTTTTATTTTGATTATGTATTTTGTGGTTTTATATCTTGATTTTATTCTGTGAACCACCCTGAGACTTGAATTCAATAAATAATAATAAGGCAGCTTACAGACAATACCCCACATGGTAAAGAGACGGAGCCTTTTGGCACTGAGGAGAGCCCCCTCACCTTTTTCTGGTAGCTCCCCACTTCCTCCCGGGTGAAGGTCTCCCACCTCAGCAGCTGGAGGTCCTCCAGGCACAGCTGACACGTCTCTCGGTAGGACTTGATGACGTTCTGCGTGAGGTGCTCTGGGGAACGGCGGGGAAGAGGCGAACAGGTCAGGATTTGCGCGGGCTCGGCTAGCCACTCCCCCTCCTCCTCTGGCTCCTCCCCCTGCCCCACCGGAAAAGAGGGGTGGGTGTGCTTCCGACCCAAATCACAGCCTGTGCATTCCCCATTCTTCCATCCGCCCACCGGGGCAAACACGGAACACAGGGCGGTATTCCAGAGACAGGCGGATATTTCGATTTCCGTTTCTCTCTGTTTCCCGTTTCCTTCTGTTCTCCACGGTTCGGTTTTTGAATTGTTGGAAGATTCAGGGCAGATAAAAGAGGGCGACTTATTTGCACAGTGCGCTGTGAACTCCCTCTCTCGTAGGAGGGCAGTGATGGTCCCTGAATTGGACGGCTCTCAAAAGAAGACTGGGCAAATTCGCCCAGGGCTTCTAGCCATGAGGATGGCGAGTTCCTAAACGCTGAGCTTCAGAGCATATGGGATCGTGGGATCTCCCCTGCCAGGTAAGTATTTTGGGAATAACAGGGGCAGAGGTCCCAAAGGAGTTGATTGAATTGAATAAAATAATTATTATTATTTTGGAATAGGAAGCCCCTATTTTCGTCAGAGAAATGTTGGAGGGTATGTAGATATAAGGATCTGAACAGAAAGGTTGTGGGAGGAATTTGTCAAATTGTACGGAAATAAAGATGTATGGTTGGGACGTGGGTGGCACTGTGGGTTAAACCACAGAGCCTAGGGCTTGCCGATCAGAAGGTCGGCGGTTCAAATCCCCGCGACGGGGTGAGCTCCTGTTGCTCGGTCCCTGCTCCTGCCCACCTACCAGTTCGAAAGCACGTCAAAGTGCAAGTAGATAAATAGGAACCGCTCCGGCGGGAACGTAAACAGCGTTTCCGTGTGCTGCTCCGGTTCGCCAGAAGCAGCTTAGTCATGCTGGCCACATGACCCGGAAGCTGTACGATGGCTCCCTTGGCCAGTAAAGTGAGATGAGCGCTGCAACCCCAGAGTTGGTCACGACTGGACCTAATGGTCAGGGGTCCCTTTACCTTTTAAGTTTGTTCTTGGTATGAGCTTTTGTGCATGCACACTTTTTCAGATACTTCTTCTTGGTATCTGAAGAAGTGTGCATGCACACGAAAGCTCATACCAAGAACAAACTTAGTTGGTCTCTAAGGTCCTACTGGAAGGATTTTTTAAATTTTGTTTCGACTACGGCAGAGCAACACGGCTACCTACCTGTAATGAGAAAATATTACCGTCAAATGAAATCGCGGGCACGATTCGAAATATAAGCAAGAGAATGAGAATGATAAAGGAATGTAATGTAGGATACTACTTATAGAAATAAGCATCCTATTCAAGGCAGTAGATACAGACCCTCCAAGTGCCCCTATTTTCCAGGGACAGTCCTGGATTTACAGAATCTGTCTCGGCTTCTGATTTGATCCCGGAATGTCCTGCTTTTCCTTAGGATGTCCCTATTTCCATAAGGGAAATGTTGGAAGGTATGGAGTTATGCAACCCCCAAGCCAAGGAGATAAGAAACTATACAACCTTTAGAAGACACCTGAAGGCAGCCCTGCATAGGGATGTTTTTTAATGTTAATTTTTTAAAAAAATGTTGTTATAAATGTTGGAATCCGCCCAGAGTCAAATTGTACGGCAATAAAGATGTATGGTTAGGACGCGGGTGGCGCTGTGCGTTAAACCACAGAGCCTAGGGCTTGCCGATCAGAAGGTCGGCAGTTTGAATCCCCGCGACGGGGTGAGCTCCCGTTGTTCAGTCACTGCTCCTGCCCACCTAGCAGTTCGAAAGCATGTCAAAGTGCAAGTAGATAAATAGGTACCGCTCTGGCGGGAAGGTAAACGGCATTTCCGTGTGCTGCTCTGGTTCGCCAGAAGCGGCTTAGTCATGCTGGCCACATGACCTGGAAGCTGTACGCCGGCTCCCTCGGCCAGTAATGCGAGATGAGCGCCACAACCCCAGAGTCGTCCGCGACTGGACCTAACCGTCAGGGGTCCCTTTACATTTACAGATGTATGAGATTTGGAGCATATGGAAGAACCCCTTCTTCTTCCTGCTCCAGAGGGACCCCAGGAGCCCATCCTCACTGACTCGCCTCCTTTCCCTCTGACTGGCACCGATCAGCCCCAAAGGGTGAGAAGGCTTCTTCTCGGTGGCTAAGAAGCCCCCCTTGCTTGCTCCAGGGCGTTGGAGAAAGGGACCTCATTGCAGAACCAGCCACAAGCCTGGCCACCACCACCCCATGCCACTGCACCTCTGGGTGCCGCGGTTCAAAAGTGCCAAGCTAGACAAGTCCGCCCCCTCTTCTCCACTCACCGATCTCCGTCAGGGACGAGTTGGGGGACTCCAAGAGGCTGGTGAAGCTGGGGGCGGTGTAGAAGTCGAGGCTCTCTCCCTTGACGCACGCCCCGTGGGTGTCCGGGTGCGAGAGCTCCGGCGATGCCTGCGTCCCCAGGGCGTAATAGACGCTGCCCCGGCTCTCCATCTTGATGCGCTCGGGGCTGTACTCCTTGGTGAAGGGGGCACGCAGGTCCTCTCCCAGGATGCTCTGGGCCTTGGCAAGTCCGTTGGAGTAGGCCAAGGCGGCCGTCTCGTCCGGGCACTGGCTGAGGCGCGCCTGCCCGTTCAGGAGGGCGGTGGTGGAGCAGGCCGAGGCCTCCCGGAGGTCCGGCGGGGGGGCCAGCTTGAGCTGCCCGTTGGCGACACCCAGGGAGTAAGGCGAAGCCTCTCCGTCCTGCTGCTGCTGCTGTTGCAGCTGCTTCTGGACTTCAGCGTGGAGGCTGTCCCGCTGCTTCTTGGACATCCGGCCAAATTTGACGGCTGGGGAGGAAAAATGAGATTTGTCATTCGTCCACCAGATGTTCCTACCTGAACCGGACTGAGGGCCTTCTCGGTGGTGGCGCCGCCCGCCCTGTGGAACACCCTCCCATCAGATGTCAAGGAAACAAAGAACTACAGTGGTACCTCGACTTACGAGCAACTCGACTTACGTATTTTTCGAGTTACGAATGACTTCCGGAAGAAAAAAAATGGCCGCCGCAACCGAATTTTTCGACTTCCGAAAGGAAGTCGCGGCCGCTTTGAATAGGATTTTTTCGACTTACGAATTTTTGAATAGGATTTTTTCGACTTACGAATTTTTGAATAGGATTTTTTCGACTTACGAATTTTTTTCGCTCAATGCATTCCTATGGGGATTCGACTTACGAATGTTTTCGACTTACGAAAATCGCGTCGGAACGCATTATCTTCGTAAGTCGAGGCACCACTGTATCTGAGTCGTAGTTACATCAAAAATTACTGATTTGGTTATACTATTAGAAATACATTGACAGATAATTATGAAATTATTGTGAGGTTTAGTAAGTTCGCTGTTTATATTTGGACAACTTTTCTGCTGTACTTTATTGGAAGGAGAAAAATAATAATTTCCTTAATAACAATTTAAACAATTTATTTAACTAAAGCAATAACATAATAGCATATGTATCCATATTTGTTAACTGATGTGGTTAAACGATTTAAAAAAACCCCCCACACACCTTAGACCAGTGATGGCTAACCTTGACACTCCAGATGTTTTGGGACTACAACTCCCATCATCCCTGACCACTGATCCTGTTAGCTAGGGATGATGGGAGTTGTAGTTCCAAAGCATTTGGGGTGTCAAGGTTAGCCATCACTGCCTTAGACTGAGTTTTAGCACACATGAAAAACTTAAATATTTCCTGATGAATAGCCTTTGGACTGTAACGTAACTTAAACAGAAAACTATCTTTAGAAACATTTTTCCCTCCAAAAGCATTTTATTTTAAAAATCCGATTTCAATTAAAAATAATAAAAAATCCGATTTTTTAATTTTTATTTTAAATAATGGATTTTTATCCCCCCCTGCCACCAACCCGTCTCTTACCATCCCGGGACATGCCGAGGCTGAGACATTTCTGCAGGCGGCAGTGCTGGCACCGGTTCCGGCTGGTGCGGTCGATTTGGCAGTTCTGCTGTCGGGTGCAGGAATAGGTCACGTTCCCTTGCTGGCTCCGCCGGAAGAAACCCTGAGAGCAAAAGGCCGTGAAAGAGAGAGGGAAAGAGAGAAAGAAAGAGAGAGATATATAATTTTTTTTGGACCCCCTCAGAATACCGGCATCATCCGCACAGTGCTGGATTTACGTATAAGCTAAACAAGCTATAGTTTAGGGGGGAAATTTAAAGGGGAAAAATGTTTTCCAAAATACATTTCCAAAATATAAGATTAAAAGCAAATAAAATAAAACCTACATACAGCAACAGAGTTTTGTGTTGTGTAGGCTCCTATGATGTAAGTAATGGGCCCCGCCTGCTCCCTCAAATATCCCTGGTTTGCTAATTTCTTTATATAGGGTGCCTACATTCTGCTGTTTATAATTATTAGTAGTTTGCATCATATGATGAGGCCCTGAGCTACTGAAGCTAATGGGGCCCTTTATATGTCCAGCTGTCCTTTGTCAACAACAAATTGTCGCTGTTTTTTGTGTGTTTAATATATGCTATATGGTCATTCATGGACCTAATAGGTATCTAAAGCCATTTGCACATAACAAAATATGTATTTTATCAAAGTAATTGTTGAAAAGTCCATTCAGAATATAGGCACCCTATATATAGAAAGGAGCAAACCAGGGATATTTTGGGGAGCAGGCTAGCAGGCGAGGCCCATGACTTACATCACTCTTGCTGTATGTAGGTTTTATTTTATTTGCTTTTCATCTTATATTTTGGAAATGTACATCCAGGTTCCCCCCCCCTTTAAACTTTTTTGGGGCCCCCAAGAGAGTGGGGCCCTAAGCTATAGCTTGTTTAGCTTATACGTAAATCCGGCACTGATATCAGTCAGGGTTTTCTTTCATAACCTATAACCAAAACAACACCCACAATTAAATCCACATTTCAGTTTTCATAATTTGCCCAAAGCTCCTGTTTTCCCTTAAGAAGACCAAAAACGTTTTATATGGAGCTGGAACGGATCTACCAGACTCCTTAGTTCATTTATAAAATCAGCTGTTTTGGGGCCACAATTCCCACTGAATTGTTGTAGTTCGGCCTTTGCAGGATGACACCCTTAGCTGATCTGGGTTTGGACGGCACTGATGAGCGCCGTGGACAGCAGGAACCCATAGCAGGATCGCGGCCGCCTTTTCCGACTCACTTTGCACCCTTCGCAAGTGATGACGCCGTAGTGGATCCCGGAGGACTTGTCTCCGCAGATCTTGCAGGGGATCACCTCGATCTGGGCTGTAGTAAGGGAGGGGGGGAGAAACAAAGAAGGCAAAAATCTGGTTAAAACAAAAGAGGACATTTTCATTTTAGGCTTGCGTTCATTAGGAGCGCACGGAAATTAGGGTTGTTTTTGTTATTGCAACTGATTTGTTAATCACTTTCCAAACCAGCACCTCAAGTGGATTCACACACAGTTTTAAAAACACAAAAGCAACATATAGGTTTAAAAGAAGACTAAAACTCTTAACAAGTTGCAAAGACCCATTTGGGCAGCTGCGAAAGCCTGTGGGAACAAAAAATGTCTTCAGTTGTTTCCAAAAAATCTCAAAGCGGTTTACAGTATATTAAATCAATAAAACATAAATAGAACAATCTGAAGAAAAGTCAGATATAGAGTATAACATGCATAACATGCTCTGGTCTTATATGGAAGGAGAACCGCTGCTTTTTCGGCTCACATGTGAGGATCTGAAAGCCAGTGATGTACAAAGAAACCCCAGATCTCGCAGGTTCTGATTTGAACTCCAAACTTCACTGCTGAGAGCACAAAGTACCCCGTTCTCCTTGAAAGATGCTACCCGGCTTTTGCTACTGCCAGGAAATAAGGCAAAAAAGTTATAGAGGAAACGGACGTCTTTGGAGCCCAACATCCCAGCGAGTGACATTATGGGGCTTGTCTGGAGAGAGTTATTCTTGTGTTGTTCTCCAGACTGTAGGTGCAGTTTGTCCCCTTTTGGCAAAAAGACCAGCTGCAATACAGATCTTGCTCCACTAGGGGGCACCCTTGCACTACATTCTTCCCCGCAGGCTTTCAGAACACCACCCGGCAAGAGAGCCTCTGAGCATATGAGAAGTGCCCGCCCCTTTCTGCTTCCAAAATCCTTACCAGCTCACATGTTCTCGGTAGGGGTTTGAGGTGGTAAGGGAAAGGACTTCCTGCTCACAGGGTTGGGTACTTTCAAGGAAGCAAAAGAAACCTCCCCACCTTTCACAGGGACCTGAGGTCGAATCCTGCCTGAACCAGTCACCTTGGAGAAGTCACTACCTCTCAGTTTTGCAGGAAGGTGGGCCTAGGTACCCAGGGTTGCTGTTAGGACCAATGAAATAGCGCAGTGCCTTTGCAATCTGAAAAGGATGGCGTGGAGACAGATTTTTAGCAGGGCCCTTAGTCTGGGGCTGCCTGCATTACGTAAGTTACACAATGCCGCTGCCTGGATCTTTCCCAATAAATCCCCTACACAGGTTTGGGGCAGAGCTAAAAGGATCTGTGTTTTGTGTGAGAGTACAAAAGGGACCCAGGTGGCGAAAAGGGACCCAGGTTAAACCACAGCGCCTAGGGCTTGCTGATCAGAAGGTCGGCAGTTCGAATCCCCGTGACGGGGTGAGCTCCCGTTGCTCGGTCCCTGCTCCTGCCCACCTAGCAGTTCGAAAGCACGTCAAAGTGCAAGTAGATAAATAGGTACCACTCCGGTGGGAAGGTAAACGGCATTTCTGTGCGCTGCTCTGGCTCGCCAGAAGCGGCTTAGTCATGCTGGCCACATGACCCGGAAGCTGTACGCCGGCTCCCTTGGCCAATAAAGCGAGATGAGCGCCGCAACCCCAGAGTCGGTCACGACTGGACCTAATGGTCAGGGGTCCCTTTACCTTTACCTTACAAATGGAATACACCCCAAGATCTGCAAAACTCACTCCCTGGGAATGAAGATGTCGGTTCCTCTCTTGATGCTTTCATGGCGGCAACCAAAGACACACCAGCCATTTTTAGTTGTGAATTTCTTCCCCTCGACCCCTTCTGGCTTTCTTCTGCCTGCATCATTTTGGTCTTTCGCCTGCAGTTGAGCTGGTTCTGCCGTTGCTCTGCTATCACGCTAACAGTCGCCGCAGGACTCCCGGGTCCTTTTCCAAGTCTCTAAACTGCAGAACCTTCTTTCGCAAAGCCACCGCGCAGCCCCGGGAACCCGAGCCACGAGTTGCAAATCATTGTCGACCAACGGTGCCCCAAGGCGCGTGCAGAGACCATTCCCCTGCTGACCCCGCTGAATAACCGCAGCTCAGCTGCGGTGAGCGATGGCAGGGGATGCAAAGAGACAGCTGCTTCGAGACCCCCTCGCTTCTCGCACTAGAAATGTTTAACCACCCGGGGGGGGGGGCTCGGGGGAGAACCCACCGTGCGGAGACAGGGGTGTCGGCGCAGCAAACCACATGAAAGGGACAGGGGTTGCATCCTATCTCTGCAGGTGGCTGTGGGAAGGGGAGATGAAAGACCCCCGAGACGTGAAACAGAAGCACGAGAAAAATCTATTTTCCCACCCTTTTGTCGTGGCATTAACATGACGTTAAGAAGAGCTTGGCTGCTGGATCGGACCCCAAAGACCCATCTGGTCCACTCTTTCACACGACCCCTTGTCCATGTGCAGAGAGGCAGCTTGTACCCATGTGTAGAGGAATGTGAGCGGAAGCATTGCCTCTTAGCTCAAGTGTGTGGGTACAAGTTAGATCTGGGGTGGGTGTGTTTGGCTGCAGGGTTAGGTCTTACGAGCTGCACCTCATCTCAGTCCTACTCAAAGTAGATCCACTGAAATTAATCAATCCACGTGGCACACGCCCAATAATTTCAGCGGGTCTACGCTGAGTAGGGAGTTATACTGCTGGCTACAAACCTAAGTCGTTTGCGCCTGACTCAAGTTGCCAGCCCCTGGAAGTTAGTTTTTTTAAAAAAATGAAGTCAATTTGGAAAAGTTGACATCTGTCTATTCCTGCCTTAGCCCACCTTGCAGGGCTGTCGCAAGGAGAAGCTCTCTGCTTTGTGGGTCTTTACAGGCAGGGAAAACGGCACTGTTTTTTTTGCATTGCATCACCTGCAGCTACCTAAGTGTAATGTCATATTAATAATGGAAAGGGGGGGGGGAATTAAACCACGAAGGCCAGTGGTTTCTTCCCCGAACCACAAGAAGCCGCGTGAGTCAGCGCCTAAATTAGTCAGCCAGTCCACCTTGAAGATTCTGCCAGTAAAGAACAACTCTCACTTTTATACAGAGATTGATGCCAGTAAATCCACCCTCCTGGCGTGAGGTCAACAGAGCTCTGGGTGCACACGATTGGGTCGATTGCAAAATGAAGAGGAGAGCAAAAACAGCATGAACACACACACACACCAAATAAGCAAAAAAAATCATTTATGCGTCTGTATTTTTTATATGCGCTGATGCAGTTCGGAAACGGGGAGTGTCACAAACCCCTTAATTCCCGTCTAGGCCCCGCGTCACAGCTTCCATTGCCTCATCGGAAACGGCGCTTGCGTCAGCAGAAAAAGGAAGGAGGGCGGACCCCGTTCGCTCCAGGCGAGGAGCTGTGCTAAAAATCCGCTCTTTCGAGACAAACAGAGCCCCCTCCCCAATTCTCTGTTGTCCTTCAGGGTGGGGAAGAGATTCGGTTCAGTTTGAAGTGAATGTCGATCTTTACTTAAGCTGTGTTCACACCATACATTTAAAGCACTATAATACCATTTTAAATTATCATGGCTCCCCCCAAAGGATTCTGGGAGCTGTGGTTTGTTAAGGGTGCGGAGAGCTGTTAGGTGGTGCCTCAATTTCTCCCACAGAGCTAAAACTCCCTGAGAAGAGGGATTGAATGTTAAACTACTCGGAGAATTGCAGATCTGTGGGGCTGCCCTAACTACTCTCAGCCCCCTTAACAAATTTAAGAATTCTGGGGGCAGCCACGACTGTTTAAAATGGTATAACAGGGCTTTAAAAAATATGGGGTGAATGTGGCCCTAATTTGCACTTTTAGAGAAATATCCTTCGAAATTTGCACTGCTCTGAATTTTGCAAGCTAATTCTCCAGTTGTGTGCACAAAAATACTATACAAGTGTAAAGTGTGGATTGAAATGCATGCTTTTCAGTGAAAATAACATACTTAAAATGTGCCGGGGAAAGTGTTTTGCAAAGAAATGTGTGCATTAAAAAACTGCATATGAAAATGTGTGCAACAGGAGAAATTTTGGACCAAAATGTTGATGAATTTTTACGAGGACTTTAAAAATACACATCACAAATTGATGAGGAAACACGGAGGACTGAACTCAAACTGAAAGAATGAGAAACCAAAGTGGGCCCATTCGCCCATCCCTAGTTGCCACCATCTTGAATGTAATGCCAGAGCAGGGTGGAGAGAAAACGATAAACAGATTTTTGGGTGCCAAATGGTGTTACAGAAATGAGAAAGGATGAAAAATGTCACTGGGTTGGACTCCAGGCTCAGAAATTACAGGAAAACTCCCTGCTGTCTTGTGAAACTGCCGACTTTCAAGAACGCAAGGCAAATTGGAGGGCCTGCCTGACAGAAGACGGCAACCCCAGGCTGCGTTACTATAGCAACCGGACAGGGCCCAACACCATCTTGCCTTCGTTTCTCAAGCACACCACTCTAGGGCTCCTTTGAAAGGCCCTACCCCGAACAAAAAGCATGGGCTCACTTGGGCATGAGTGAATTGTGTATGTGTTGGGTGTCATCCGAACCAACAAACACAACAAGTACACAATCTGGGCATGTTTGTGTGGCGTCCCCCCAGTGTGTTCATGCACTCTCGTGCATCAGGAAAAGCAAAGTATAGGAACAAACGATGCAACCTATGACTGCACTGAGATCATTCTCTCTCTCTCTTGGCCACATTTCTTATCCCTTTCCATGTGCAAATCCATGACCCGAGGGGTGAGTTGGAGAAGGACATGTTCATGGCCTGACGCATCAAAGCGTGCGGGACGCATAGCTCACTGTAGAAAATGGGGAAATCGAAATGAGGTTGGAGCGGAAGATTTCTATATCGGCGTCACTCCAGGAGCAACTCTCCTAGGAGGAAAGGCTGTCGTGTTTGGGACTTTTTAGTGCAGAGAAAAGGCGAGGAAAAGGTGACATGATAGAAGTCTGTAAGATTATGCCTGCCCTAGACAAAACGGGTAGAGAGAGGAAAATTCCTCCCTCTCATGACACTGGAACTTGTGGACATTCAGTGATGGAAGATTCAAAACAGAGAAAAGAAAGTCCTTCTTCGTGCAGCGCAGAAACTGTGGGCCTTGATCCCACAGGAGGCAGCATGACCACCAACTAGGTAAAGGTATAGGGACCCCTGACCATTAAGTCCAGTCGTGACCGACTGGGGTTGTGGCGCTCATCTCGCTTTACTGGTCGAGGGAGCCGGCGTACAGCTTCCGGGTCATGTGGCCAGCAGGACTAAGCCACTTCTGGTGAACCAGAGCAGCGCACAAAAATGCCGTTTACCTTCCCGCCAGAGTGATACCTATTTATCTACTTGCACTTTGATGTGCTTTTGAGCTGCTAGGTTGGCAGGAGCAGGGACTGAGCAATAGGAGCTCACCCCGTCGCAGGGATTCGAACCGCCGACCTTCTGATCAGCAAGCCCTAGGCTCTGTGGTTTAACCCACAGCGCCACCCGCGTCCTTGATCCTGTGCCTTGATCCCACAGGAGGCAGCATGACCACCAACTAGGACAACTTTAAAAAGAGAATTAGGCAAATTCATGGAGGAGAGAGTCATCAATGGCTACAACGCCTCTGAATACCAGTTGCAGGAGGGGAGAGATGCTCTTGAGCTCGGATCCTGTGTGCGAGTTTCCCGTAGGCATCTTGGTGTGAGAACAGGATGCTGGCCCAGGTGGGATCCTTTGGCCTGACCCAGCAGGCTCTCCTTTTGTTATTTAATGGGGAAAAGTAACCCTGGTTTGTCCAAATCCCGGAAGGGACCTGGATCTGGGAGGAAGCCAAATGAACCTTCCCGGCTGCACATGGGAGAAGAGGACGATTGTGGAGGAAAGCTGGCTAGCGCATGTGCCACAATGCTCTGCGCCAAGGAACGCAGCAGCAGCCACCATAAGGGCTTGGGAGGGGGGCTCAAAGCAAACCATCGCTTGCAACTCTCCCTGCACACAAGAGCAGCGTTTCCAAAGCCGGTCGAGATGACAACTTGTTTGATGCGGCAGTTTAACCCTCCGCCCTTCGAGGCCGAGAACTCTCCCACCCCGGGATCCCCCTCCCTGATTGGGGTCGTGGGGAAGAGGCGCCAAGGGGTACGTGAACTAGGCGAGGGGGGCGGCAGCGGATGAGTGGGGCAGAAAGCGCCTGTTGGATTTTCAGAGACCCAGGCCGGGGTGGGTGGGTTTGGTTTCCAGGAAACCCTAAACTTTTGTGTGTGTGTGTGTGTGTGTGTGTGTGCGCGCTTCTAAGGGTGGTTGAAGATGTCAGTAGACCCAGGAGTGGTATAGCTGTTTGCGCACTGCCAAGGGTCCCGATAACATCAGAGGATGCCGTGGTGAGGAGAACGTGATCGGTAAGGGGGCTCGTTTCTACTCCCAGCTGTGGTATTTGGGGTCACAAAGGCACAGGCATCAGCTGTGACAGACTGTGGGTAGGAGATTTAAAAAAACCGAAAACTCACCTAGCTCTTCTATACAAAACAGAGAGAGCTGAATAAACCATCAGGCACACAACACGCTACAGAGCGCCACTCTGGACCAATCTGAGCCCCCTGCTGCCCTCATTTCCCAAGGCACCCAGAACAGCCCTGAGCTTGGGGTCCCTGGGAAACCATCCCTTTCCTGACTTTCCCTTTGGGGGCAAGTTTTTTTTTTTTTTAATGTTCAAGTGTAGAGTTGAATAATAAGTGGCATTCTGATGTTCCACAACTCTAGCCTGGACTTTTGAGAATGTAATCACTGTAATCACTTGAATCTGTGACGGCCCATTTGCGTGTGCAAGATGTTCCTTGCAGGTTAGAACCATCCAGTGGCTGGCCTGAATGTGAGGATGTCAACGACACTTTCCGTTCTCTGATGCTCTGATCCTAAGGGTAAAGGTAAAGGGACCCCTGACCATTAGGTCCAGTCGTGTCCGACTCTGGGGTTGCGGCGCTCATCTCGCTTTACTGGCTGAGGGAGCTGGCATACAGCTTCCAGGTCATGTGGCCAGCATGACTAAGCCGCTTCTGGCGAACCAGAGCAGCGCACGGAAATGCCGTTTACCTTCCCGCCAGAACGGTACCTATTTATCTACTTGCACTTTGACGTGCTTTCGAACTGCTAGGTGGGCAGGAGCAGGGACCGAACAACAGGAGCTCACCCCGTCGCGGCGATTCGAACCACCGACCTTCTGATCGGCAAGCCCTAGGCTCTGTGGTTTAACCCACAGCGCCACCTGCGTCCCTCTGATCCTAGACACCTATAAATACATCCAAGCAGCCAAATGGCTCCTTTCGGGAGAAACAATGAACACATGGTTCCTGAACTACGACCCCATTACCCTTGACCACTGCTCGCATTTGTGGTGGCTGATGGGAGCTGGGAGTCCCCGTCCGTGTGTTAAACTCTTACTGATGTTGGGGTTGTGGTCATGGCTGAGTCACTGGCTCCCACTGGGTTCGCCCCCTTCCCGCTCAGAGCCCTCCCTTCCCCAGAGAGGGGATCCCACTGCTGACACCACTTCCTGGCCTCCTGGGAAGAGAAGAGCACACCTTTCTCCCTCATCGCTGAGCCCAACCACAGCCTGCCTTCCTGTCCCAGCTGCACCCCGTCGTATCTGGGAAGTCCATGATCACAACATGCCAGGAAAGGGTTCTGAACCTGGCCAACTCTAGATTTGAAGCACAGGTCTTCAAGGCTACCAGCGGCACGTCCGACGAGGCATCGAAATCTGCTCCCGCTAAAAAATTGCACCTGTTATCAAAGGGAGAGAACCAAACAAAACCCAACCGCAACGCAGGATGAAAGGCAAAGAGGCATTCGAGATGACTGTGTGTTTATTGCTGCCGATTCATGCCCCCCCTCCCCTTCCTTCCCCCTCTCGCAGCGTAGGGGCAGCCGCAGCAGCAGCAGAGCGGAGGAGGGCTTAGTCGTTGACACTCTCGCCACATGAATCAAAGCAGGAAAGACACACAACACATCAGGCGCCCCCGGGAGACATGGAAACCCAACTCCCACCCGCTCTGGCTGTCTTACTCAGTTCGCCCGGGCTCTCTGGCAAGAGTGAAGGGGCAAGGGAAACAACCCCAAACTCCCTTTGCCGTGGCCGAGAGCGGCGGGACCTGGGGAGTCCTGGGGCGCAGAGAGCCCTACGAGGCTTGGGGACGGAGAGCCTCAAGGGGAGACAGGGTGGCGCAGCGGTTCGAGTGCGGACCTCAGAGAGACTACGGTTCAAGTCCTTCCTCCCCCAGGAAGCGGATGATCCTGGGTCAATCCCTGCCTATCAGTCTAACATACCTCACAGGGTTGTTGCGGGGATTAAACAAGGGAGGGGGGACCATGTACAGCACCCTGAGAACATAAGAAGAGCCTGCTGCGTTAGATGGGAAACTAAAATGCAACTCTCCCCTCCTGTGGTTTCCAGCAACTAGCATTCAGAAGCATCGCTGTCTCGCAATTGCGGAGGCAGATCATAGCCATCTTGACTAATAGCCCTCTCCATGAATGCGTCTAATCTTCTTTTAAAGCCATCTAGGCTGGTAGCCATCGCTGCCTACTTGAGCTCCTCAGAGGGAAAGTTGGAATATATACAGTCATTGGGGGGGGGGGAAACATGCCCTCTTTGAATTTTGTGGTTTTTACATATCAGGGCATAATAGCAACCACCTGTTCCTTAAAGGTAAAGGGACCCCTGACTATTAGGTCCAGTCATGACGCTCATCTCGCTTTACTGGCCGAGGGAGCTGGTGTACAGCTTCCGGGTCATGTGGCCAGCAGGACTAAGCCGCTTCTGGCGAACCAGAACAGCGCATGGAAACGCCGTTTACCTTCCCGCCAGAGCGGTACCTATTTATCTACTTGCACTTTGACGTGCTTTCGAACTGCTAGGTTGGCAGGAGCTGGGACTGAACAATGGGAGCTCACCCCATCGCAGGGATTCGAACTGCCAACCTTCTGATCAGCAAGCCCTAGGCTCTGTGGTTTAGACCACAGCGCCACCCGTGTCCCTTTTATCAACCCAGTAAAGGTAAAGGGACCCCTGACCATTAGGCCCAGTCGTGTCCGACTCTGGGGTTGTGGCGCTCATCTTGCTTTACTGGCTGAGGGAGCCGGCGTACAGCTTCCGGGTCATGTGGCCAGCAGGACTAAGCCGCTACTGGCGAACCACAGCAGCACACGGAAACGCCGTTTACCTTCCCGCCGGAGCGGTACCTATTTATCTACTTGCACTTTGACGTGCTTTCAAGCTGGTCTTAAAATTAGGTAAATGCAACCTCAGATGAACGACGACACATGGCATATTACGCTGTGTCATGATTTATTTAACAGAAATAAAGCCAAGATGCAGAATCATGTGTGAATAACTAAGTACAACCTTACTGCTTCCATAGGAATTAAGAGGCTAGGTGGCAGGCGGGGGCTGCTGATCAAATGCCCTTGCTTAACTGATCATCAGCAAAGTTTGGGCAGTTTGAAGGTCTGGAGAATTCAGGTGAGTTTTAACACAATGCCAAGGAGGAAAGACCTCAGGAGCTGAATGGGTGAACAAGGAGACGAATGTTGGATAAAAAAAGGTTGTCACTTTTAGGGTTTTTTTGGGGGTGGAGGAGGAACAGACACACTAAAAAGCTAATAAGATTTTGAGTCGGGTGATGTGACGACAGGCAAACTTTTCAATTTCTCGCAATTTCTCCTGTTTTGAATACTGACGACCACATTTCCACCCGAGTTTGCAATTTTACCTTAAAATCCTCACAAAAATGTGGCAATATTTTACACACCATTTCCCCTAAAATGCGCTTTTTTTGAGGGGGGCGCAATTGTCGCATAAAACATTTTAAAAATATTATTTTTTATTAGATTTTTCAAATGTTTTTTTAACAAATTTACCTCACATCCTATATAATAAAGAGCCTGTGTCCGTACGTACTACTTTCCGTGTGTCACAGGAATTCGCAAGTGTGCGTGCGTTCCAGTGACACACGGATTGGAGCAGGGATTGGAGAGGGGGGCGTGTCAGGAAGGCAGCAGCGGCGCACGCGCGTTGTCAGTTGCGCCAGCGCCGCTGCCTCGCACGGACATGGGGAGGATGGCTTCCTGCCAGGGTGCCCCTGTCCACCTGCGCTCACCCGCTGCCACCGCCTCCAAGGCTGCCATCCCGCTGCTCGGCTCCTCCGGCCGCCGGGGCCTCCCGGAGACGCGGGCTATCGCGGGGCGGGAGGAGCGGATCCAGGCGGCGGGCGGCGAGGGAGGGAGGGGGCAGCGGCCGGGTCTCGGCTAGAAGCTGCCCAACGGCCGCGGCCGAGCGAGGAAGGGAAGGCGGCCAGGAGGCTGCTCGGCTGCACTCTCCCTCGGAGGAGGAAGGGGAAGCCATAGGCGGGCGGGCGGGCAGCCGAGCGCGCGCGCAAAGCTTTCCCAGCGCCGGCGGCTCCTGCTGCCTTGCCGCTGCGGCTCCTGAGAGAGCTTTCTAGCTCCTGTTTTTGTTAACAGGCTTAATTTACTAGTACAATATATCATTCTCTTACATTTTCCTTTCTGACTTTCAGACCCCTCCGGCCCTGGTGTTTTTATTCTTATTTTATCTTATCTTTATTCTTATCTTATTAATTGCTGCATTATACCTATTGCTAACCCCCCCCCAATACTCCATCTTGTCATTTTTTTAAAATGTGATTTTCACCAACATACTTGCACCCAACATTCCCCTCATAATAGAGGAAATGAAGAACAATGGAAGAACTGTGCTGGATGAGCCCAAAGTGGTCTTCATCTAGCCCAGCACCCTGTTCTCACAGTGGCCAAATGCCCTTAAGGATCTAAGGATCGAGATAGACTGCTTCTGGACCTGGAGGTTCCATAAGGACTGAAGAAGACCCCAGTTGAATCAGCCCAGCATCCTGTTCTCACAGTGGCCACCCAGATGCCTGTGGGAAGCCTGAAAACTGAAGATGAACCCGATTTGAACACAGGAGGATTATTTTGGAAAATATGTGTGTCTTTATATTTTCTTGCTTCTCACCCTGCAACCTGTCTCTGACCCGAGACTGTCTTCCCACAGCTCTATGATTCAGCTTCACTGCCTCGCCCCTTACGGACGACAATTTGCCCCCAAGCAAAAGTTCCTCTGCCGTCAGTCGCTTATCCCTTTGATCGTGACTCACAAAACAGGAACACGACTGCCGTGATCTCGGCACCCAAACAAAGTGGCCACGGTTGCAACAACCAAATCTAGATCTGCCTTCGCCCACCTGTGGAAGCCGAGCACAGCCAACATGGCGGCCAGATACGGAGAGCCTCTGAATTGATCTAATCCTCTTTTAAAGATGCCCACGCTGGTTTGAGGATGTAAGATTAATGTTTGTTTAGAGAAAGTTGCTTTGTGAGGTGTTATTTGTTGGATTGGACGAAGTGAATTTTGTTTCTGCACATCGGATGGAGGAAGAATCGGAAGTTCTTTAGTTTCTGAATCTTATTTTTCTACCTTTTTCTTTTAACTTTCTTTCTTTCTTTCCTTCCTTCCTTCCTTCCTTCCTTCCTTCCTTCCTTCCTTCCTTCCTTCCTTCCTTCCTTCCTTCCTTCCTTCCTTCCTTTTTTTTCTTTCCCCTTCTCTATTTCTTTCTCCCCATCCTGCCCCTTTTGTCTTTTTATTGTATCGAGATAAAAGTCCTGGTTCGGTTTTTTAAAAAGGCAAAAAGATTTTAAGTTTTGCATTTCCCCTCTATAGACCTTAATAAAATTTATTATAAAATAAATACAGTCGCTCAAGATGGCAGCCATCTCTTGCCTCCTGTGGGGGGGAGTTCTGCAGTTTAGCTGGACGAAGGACTTTCTTTCATCTGTCCTGAATCTCCCAACACTCAGCTTCCTTGGAAGTCCACAAGTTCTAGTGTTATGACAGGGAGGAAAACAGTTTCTCTATCCACTTTCATAGAATCGTAGAGTTGGAAGAGACCCCCAAGGGTCATCTAGTCCAACCCCCTGCAATGCAGGAAATTCAGCTAAAGCACCCATGACAGATGGCCATCCAACCTCTGCTTAAAAACTCCCAAGGAAGGAGAGTCCACTTCTAGCGGGTGTCTGTTCCACTGTCGAACAGCTCTTACCGTGTTTCCCCTATTTTAAGACACCGTCTTATATTTTTTTTCCCTCAAGAAAATGCACTATGGCTTATTTTGAGGGGATGTCTTCTTTTTATTACGTAAGCCCAGCCCAGCCTTTTCCTTGGCGCCCTCCAGAACTGCGCCTATCACTATGGCTTATTTTCGGGCAAATGCGAAAAAATCCTGCTATGGCTTATTTTATGACTACGTCTTAAAATAGGGGAAACAGGGTACTTTTCCCCGAATTGTTGGTGGGGATCTCCTTTCTTGTAACTTGAAGCCACAGCAGCATTTAATAAACTTCTATCAAGTTACTTCCTTCTTGACTTTTCTCTAAACCAGTGATGGCTAACCTTGACACTCCAGATGTTTTGGGACTACAACTCCCATCATCCCTGACCACTGATCCTGTTAGCTAGGGATGATGGGAGTTGTAGTTCCGAAACATCTGGGGTGTCAAGGTTAGCCATCACTGCTCTAAACCAAGAAGTCCCAAACGCTGCCCCCTTATCTTACAGGGGAGTTGCTCCACCCCATTGATCATTTTGGCTGCCCCCCCTTTTACACTAATGGGGTCTGAGCGGAAGGCCTTGGGGCCGTAGCACATAATACAAATGCTGACCCAGTGTGTGGCAGCTGTGGGAAACGAGATTCCCATCTTATGGACCATTAGGAAAGGGCTTGGAAGCAAAACTGCCAATAACTCAACACTGTTATTTAAACAACAACAACAAAACTTGGGATAAATAAAGAATGGAAGAAATTTAGAGAATATCTTAAAAAGCATTGTAAAATTTAGATATGAAATAATGTCGAAGAAATAGCAATTTACAGAATGAATTTAGAATGGGTAAAAGGAAATAGGATGTAGGAATGGGTAAGCCAAGGAGTTATTTTAAGAATAGAAATCAGACAAATCAGGCTAGATATGATACTGAGGAAGTATGGTAAGGAAATAAAATTAAAGAATAGTGAATAAGATTAGAATATAGATACAATATTAAATAAGGATAGGAAATTGCTAATGGAAATAAATATATTTAAATTGGAACGCAGAAGGAAAGACAGGAGGAAGTCAAACCAAAATGTAAAGGAAAAGAGAAGGGAATTTATTAATTGAGTGTGTGTGGGTGTAATTGTAGTATTGTCCTTTTATTTTATGTTATGTTTTGTTGGAGTTATATAATTTTGTGTGTAAAACCCAATAAATATTATTTTTAAAAAAATGTGAGGGGGAGGTTTCAAACCACAGGAGCAAACGGAGATGGGATAATTCCACTTTCTCCCAGTTTCCCATTTCTCCAACCTTAAGGCCGGCCACTGACCAGAACAATAAATATTTGATCTCCAATTTTAAGTTCCGTTCTCCACATTGGTTTGCAAATTCCTTTCCTTTCCTTTTCTTTAAGGCAGCCCTCACGAAAAACCATGTTGTGACAACTTCCCCCTTATACCTCTGTGTGCAATTTCCCCTATTTCTGCCGAACAATTCTTCCTCGCAGAACGGCATGCGTTTCTCGGCATACTCTACCCTGTCGTATGCCTTTTCTTGGGCACATTCCTTAGCTGGAGAGTTGCACAGCAAAAATTCACAGAAGTGCTCATTTTTAGACAGCGCAGTGGTTAGAGTGTAAGATTAGGACCTGGGAGGGACCAGGGCTGAAACCCCCACCCATTGGGTGTGACACTGGGCCACTTGTTCACTCTCAGCCTACTTTACATGGGTGCTGTGGGGGTTAAATGAGGGCAGGGAGAGCTTCGTCAGACTCCTTGGAGAAAAAGGCTGGGATGTAAAAGCAATAAAGTGAATGGATCTTTCAAACTCCATCCCAAAATAAATAAGAACACCAGAAGAGCTCAGTTTGTTAGAGGGCGGTACTGATAACGCCAAGGTTGCAGGTTCAATCTCTGTTTAGGACATCTGCATATTCCTGCATTGCAGGGGGTTGGACTAGATGATCCTCGGGGTCCCTTCCAATTCTATATTTCCATGGTTCTATAGCTCTGTAGCTGGATCAGGCCAAAGGGCCCCATCTAGCCCAGCATTCTGCTCTCACAGTGGCCACATGCCCTTAAGAACCTACAGATCCAGATAGACTGCCTCTGGACCTGGAGGTTCCATAAGAAGAGCTCTGTAGGTGGATCAGGCCCAACGCCCTTCGAAGTCCAGCATCCTGTTCTCACTGGGGCCAACCAGGTAAGATGATGACATCAAACTCCTGAACTCAATTAGATCAGCACTTTTGAATTGATTTGTTTCGGACTCAATCAAAAGCTCAGTCCTCTCCCACACAACTACAGGTATTAATTCAGCAGAGTAAAGTTAGGAAGTTTGCATCATTACCAAACACTAGAAAGGTCATGGTTTTTTGCGTGTGTGTGTATATCTGCAATATCTGCTTTCTTTATTTTTCTTGTTCTTCATCTGCTGTGTTTTGACGGTTGTCTTTTTAAAGGATCTATTTCCTCATATTTCAGCGCATTGTTTTTATTCTCTGTGTTTTTGAGCGGAGAAATCGCTTTGAGGTATTTCACCGGAGGCGATTCGTAAATGGAATCGAATCAAATAAAACTTCCCTAAACAGGGCTGTCTGTAAAATCTACAGAGGTGCTTGTGTCCACGATAAACCCACCGGACTTTAGAGATGCTGCAAAACTCTCCGCAGGCAGGTGTGCGCTTTAAAAGGGGGTGCCGATAGCAACTTGAGGGGGTCTCCGATGGGTGCTACGGAGGCCAAGTGGCAGCAGTGTGGTGGTGGTGGTGGGGGCAAAACTGCCGCCGAGGAACGGAGGAGAGTTTGCACGCGAACCTTAAGCCACAGAGCTGCTGACGCTTCAAAGAGGAGCTCGCTAGTTCCTTCAGCAAGCCTTGGAAACAAGCCTCCCCCCCTCAATTTCCTCCTGCTGCTTTAACATTTCGGTCTGCTAGCGCATCGCGCCAACCCACATCCGAGTTCCATCACCCCACTCAAAGCTTTCTCCCCCCACCCCCGCCCCACATCCCTTCTTCTGAGCCCCCTTCGAACGGGGAAAACCTTCTCCGAAAGGAGCCCGTGGGTGGCTGCCGGACCGGTTCCGGATGCATCCCCCACGGCCGTTTATTCCGTCTCCCCGACAATTCCACAACCAGTGATTTCTGCGTTATATTTGAGCTTCCGCACTGCACAGAAGCTAATGCTAGGACACTAGTGGACTCCAGCACATGCTTAAACACCAGGGAAAACTTTCTGACAGTAAGGGCTGTTCGATAGTGGAATAGTCTCCCTCAGGAGGTAGTAGCCTCTCCTTCCTTGGAGGTTTTTAAGCAGAGGTTGGATGGCCATTTGTCAGGGATGCTTCTGGTTGAGATGCCTGCATGGCCGGGGGTTGGACTGGATGACCCTCGGGGTCCCTTCCAACTCTATAATTATACGATTCAGCATTTTGGATAGCTGTGATGGGTGTATGTGTGGCTTTTTTTGGTGTGTGTGTGTTTTGTGCTGTTTTTGTTTTGTTTTGTTTGTTCTTTCTGTTTTTACAGGGGGGCATGCAATTTCGTTGCACTTGTATAGCGTTGTGCTTGTACTTGTGCAATGACAATAAATAAATTAAAATAAAAAAATTCCTTCTAGTAGCACCTTAGAGACCAACTAAGTTTGTTCTTGGTATGAGCTTTCGTGTGCATGCACACTTCTTCAGATACACAGCATGCACACGAAAGCTCATACCAAGAACAAACTTAGTTGGTCTCTAAGGTGCTACTGGAAGGAATTTTTTTATTTTATTTTGTTTTGACTATGACAGACCAACACGGCTATCTACCTTTAATAAATAAATTATTATTATTATATTATTATTATATTATTATTATTATTATTTTCCGATTTCATTTAAAAAATGTGTTTCCCTGTTTAATTCTGCATGATATTTGAGCTTTCACATGATGCAAAAGCCACTTCCAGAAACATAGTGGAATATAACATAGGTTTAGCACTTATTTCCATGTTGTTTGATTCCAGAAAAAAAGAGTTTGCATTCTCCAAACCTGGAAAATTGCAGGCATAAAGTGACAAACTTTGGGGGCGCTATATAACAGCAAAACATTCTCTCCTGCCATCTTTATGGGGGGATTGCAGGTGAACCAAAGGCAGCATGCGCAGAAAAGACGGGGGGAGGAGCCCCACAATGATGTCCGTTGTTGCCCCTCACCGCACCAACTGCCGCAAATGAAATTTAGTGTGACGTACGGATATACCGGCCAAAAAGCCACAGTTCCATAGCACAACAGGTGCTGCCGCCGTGCGAAAGGAATGTTTTGAAACGGGGCAGAAGCGCTGGCATTCTAATCGGGAAAACTAATACAATATAAACCCAGTGCCAGAATCCAGCCTCAGTTTGTCCTTGAGAGATACAGACAGACCAAGCAGCCGCCAAAACATTTATTCAACCAGGTGTGTCTTGTGGCCATCAATCTTGACCCAGAATCGTGGAGATTCCCAATTGAACCTGAAACTTTCTGTATGTGCTGCAAGCGCACTACTATCTGAAGCTATCTGCCCTTTCCCCCATTAAGATTAATAATAATAATAATAATAATAATAATAATAATAATAATAATAATAATTTATTATTTATACCCCGCCCATCTGCCTGGGTTTCCCCAGTCCTCATGGCTCAGAATGGAAGACAGATTTAAATAGGGGCATAAGAAAGCAGTAGTGATGTTTGGAAGTGAGAGCTGGACCATAAAGGAGGCTGATCGCCGAAGAATGGATGCTTTTGAATTCTGGTGCTGGAGGAGACTCTGGAGAGTCCCATGGACTGCAAGAAGATCAAACCTATCCAATCTGAAGGAAATCAGCCCTGAGTGCTCACTGGAAGGACAGATCCTGAAGCTGAGGCTCCAAGACTTTAGCCACCTCATGAGAAGAGAAGACTCCCTGGAAAAGACCCTGATGCTGAGAAAGATGGAGGGCACAAGGAGAAGGGGGCGACAGAGGACGAGATGGTTGGACAGTGTTCTCGAAGAGACCAACATGACTCTGACCAAACTGCGGGAGGCAGTGGAAGACAGGAGGGCCTGGCGTGCTCTGCTCCATGGGGTCACGAAAAGGCGGAGACGACTGAACAACAACAACAATAAGAAAGCAGCCCTACTGAATCGGAAGCATCCAGATTCCTATGCACCCATGGAAGACCTTCTCTCCCGCCCCGTCCAAATGCAAAGCCACCCGTTGCGAAGAACCTTTAGGCCACCAGGGGTCACTGTGCTCTCATCAGTCCCAGGTAGCAAGATCAGGGAGGATGAGAGATGCCGAAGAACATCATCTCACCTGGCTCCTTATCTTTGGGGTAACTAAAGTAGCCAGTGGTGGCATTAGATAATATCAGACCCTGGACTTCATGGTCTATGGGGAAGGGATTTTGTAATTATGTGAATTTTTTAATGTTGCAAGCTGCCCAGAGAATGGCTTTAGCGATGGAACGATAGCGTACAAATAAAACGATGCATGCCTTTAGATCAGGGGCAGCAACCTGCTGGGCCCTCCAGAGACTGCTGGGTTCCCAACTCCAGATCAGCCAAAGCCAGCATGACCAATGGTCACAGGCGACGGGAGTTGAGGGGCTCCAGCAGGATCTGTAGGGCTATCAGGTCATAAGAACATGAGAAGAGCCAAGGGCCCACCTAGTCCAGCCTCCTGTTCTCACAGGGGCCAACCGGATGCCTGTGGGAAACCAGCAAACAGGATTTTGAGCACAAGAGCAGCTCTCTTCCTTCCTGCGGTTTCCAGCATCTGGTATTCAGAAGCATTGCTGCCTCGGACTGTGGGGGCAAAGCGTAGCCCTCATGGATGGCAGCCCTCAATAGCCCTCTCCTCTTCCACAGATCCATCAAACCCTCTTTTAAAGTCATCTGGGTTGGAGGCCATCAGTGCCTCCTTTGGGAGCCAGTTCCATAAATAATAATAATAATAATAATAATAATAATAATAATAATAATTTATTTATATATATACTAGTTGAAGTTAGCCCATTCAATAACGGGCTCTAGAGGAGGAGAAGGCAGGAGGAGGCAGAACAGCGGCCGCTGGGGGGTGGAGAGGGGCTCCCTCCCCCTTCTTCTTTTTCCCCGGGGGCGGCTGTAGCGGCGGCGAGGATGGGGCGGCCCTCTGCGTCCGTGCGAGGCAGCGGTGCTGGCGCAACTGACAACGCGCGTGCGCCGCCGCTGCCTCTCGGACACGCCCCCCTCCGCCCGCTCCAATCCCTGTGTCCGTGTGGGACACGGACATGCGCAGTAGCGCAATTCCGTGACACACGGACTGGATGCAGGGACACAGCAACTTTATTATATAGGATATATATACCCCACCCATCTGGCTGGGCTTCCTCAGCCACTCTGGGCGGCTTCCAGCAAAATATTAAAATACAATAATCCATCAAACATTAAAAGCTTCCCTAAACAGGGCAAATGCCTTCAGATGCCTTCAGAATTTAACCCTGCGCTGCGCGATAAAGGACTTCCTTTTGTCTTTTCTGAATCATTCCGCTTCATTCGATGCCCACAGGTTCTAGTGTTATGAAAGAGGATGAAAAACGTTTCTCTATTCCACACATGGCTTTATAAACCTCCAACACGTTGCCCCTTACTCACTTTCCCTCTAAACTAAAAAGTCCTGAATGCTGCAACTGTTTTTCACAGGGGAGCCGCTCCACACCCCCCCCCCCCGATCATTTGCGTGGCCCTTTTCTGAACCTTTCCCAACTCTGCAACACCTTTTCTGAGATATTGTGACCAGGACCCTGGCCCCCGCCCCGCAGTTCCCTGCAACGAGCCAAGGAAGTAGTGGGGTTTTTTTTTGCAAAATGCTTGCTTAGGATATTGCACAGGTATTTGCTTTATCGTGTTGCCTGTGCGTGTCCTGTTCAATTTATTATAAATTGCGCAGGAAGGCAAAGGGAACGAAGGGAACAACTACGAGGAATTGGGGAGGGGGGGGGGAGAGAGAACAGCCAGCAATCAGCAATATAAAATTAAAACCACACACACTGAAATTAAATTTGCCCATGACCTTTTGCAAACCTTGGGATCCCCCACCTGCCATCAGATAGGCTGTGACAGATTAGCCTGGCAGATTTTATCTGACACAGACGAAAGGCATTTATTTCTCAGAACAGAGAGTGGGAAGGGAGGTGCGGGGCGTGTGTGTGTGTGTGTGTGTGTGTGAGAAGGGAAGGCCTTTCAAAAAACGGTGCCCATTTCACCACACGCAGAAAAACGGAAGGTGGCAACTAATTTTAAAGTCTTCACACCCTTTTCAAAACCCCGGAGAGAGGCGTTTTGCGCACGGAAAAGATTTGAGCAGCAGGGAGCCGTGATCTCCCTCTGGGGATCGGCGAGGACGGAGATCGCCAGAGGAACAACTTTCCTGGTTTCTGGGCGCCTGCCTAAAATTTAAGTTGTGGGGAGCGTGAAAGAAGACGTTAACTCGAGCGCAAAGTGTTTCCTCGACAAGTCACCTTGAGAGACCTCTGGGGGCAAGTCGAGCGCGGAAGGGACCCTCTTTGTTGCTTAAAAAGAGCATCAAACATGCGGAGAGCGTAAGAGAAAGAGCACACCACTGAGTCGAAGCGAAGGTCTTGGAAATCCCAGCTGGGTTCTGTCGGCAGAGATTTAAATGTGGGCTTAGACAAGTGGTGGTGGTGGAGACAGATGTTGTTGAAGTCCTATCAGTTTGTATAGCTAGCAGTCAGGGATTATGAAAGTCTAGCAATGTATAGAGACCCCTGACCATTAGGTCCAGTCGCGGATGACTCTGGGGTTGCGCACTCATCTTGCTCTATAGCAGTGATGGCTAACCTTGACACCCCAGATGTTTTGGAACTACAACTCCCATCATCCCTAGCTAACAGGATCAGTGGTCAGGGATGATGGGAGTTGTAGTCCCAAAACATCTAGAGTGTCAAGGTTAGCCATCACTGCTCTATAGGCCAAGGGAGACGGCGTACAGCTTCCGGGTCATGTGGCCAGCAGGACTAAGCCGCTTCTGGCAAACCAGAGCAGCGCATGGAAACGGCGTTTACCTTCCCGCCGGAGCGGTACCTATTTATCTACTTGCACTTTGACGTGCTTTCGAACTGCTGGGTTGGCAGGAGCAGGGACCGAGCAACGGGAGCTCACCCCGTCACAGGGATTCGAATCGCCGACTTTCTGATCAGCAAGCCCTAGGCTCTGTGGTTTAACCCACAGCGCCACCCGCATCCCTTAGCAATGTATAGAGACCCCCCTTCATTTCAGTGGGTGCAACTCTGAGTGGGACATCGCTGGATGAAACCATCGGTATTCTGCTGACATGTGGTTCCTGGGTGCTGTTGATTTTGGAAGATTCACAACGATGATTTGTGTGATTTCATCTTTTAAAACAACATTGCTAGTTTTTAAGACTGAAATAGGTGTTTTGAAGACTGAAATCATTTTTTTCTCTTGAGTTCAGTTCCCAACATTTATGAGTCAATTAGGGAATTGTTTTCTTTTCTTTTCTTTCCCAAAGTCCTCATGAAGATTCACCACCACTATATTGGTGTCTTGTTTTAACCAGTTGCATACTTTAATTGTGTATTCACTTCGGTCAGCGACCGCAACAAATAACCCATTCATTCAAGTTTATCAGAGCTCCTTACTAAGTGCTATTACTAAGTATGACAAAATGAAACCACACAGCTTTCTTCTGAATTTGTCACATCGCCATGAGGACTAGCAGCAACCAGCTTCAAGATTCGAGTTTCAGTTCCTGCCTGCAGATGCTTGCCTGGGCATTTGCTAAACACCACAAAATCATACAGACCGCTTTATATTGAATCTGAGCCCCTCCCCCAACTGCTAAAACACCTTGAGGACTAGCACCAGATATTTTAATTTTAGATTTTTAAAATCTAAGGTTTAAGGTGCTGGTTTTGACCTTTAAAGCCCTATGCGGCCTAGGACCCTCGTACCTACGGGACCGCCTCTCCTGGTATGCCCCACAGAGGACCTTAAGGTCCACAAATAACAACACACTAGAGGTCCCGAGCCACAAAGTTGTTAGACTGGTTTCAACCAGGGCCAGGGCCTTTTCAGTACTGGCCCCAACTTGGTGGAACACTCTGTCACAAGAGACTAGGGCCCTGCGGGATTTGACATCTTTCTGCAGGGCCTGCAAGAGTTATTCCGCCTAGCCTTTGGGTTGGACTCAGTCTGATGTTTCCTCCCCTTAGGGTTTTGATGATGGGCGATAAACGAAGCGCCTTTTTAAATTTTAAACTGTATTTTTAATCTGTATTTTAATCAACGTTTTTTTCTTTCTTTTATATTTTATTGTAATTTTATTGTTGTCAGCCGCCCTGAGCCTGGTTTTGGCTGGGAAGGGCGGGGTATAAATAAAAATTTATTATTATTATTATTATTATTATTATTAAAAGAAAAAAATTGCCTAAACATAGATCTGTTTCGTAAGAGCCCTTTTAAAGAGGCCAACAATAATAAAAATACTTTAAGAATGACTTTCAGAGTGCAGAGAAAAATGTTGAATTAGTAGTTAATTCAAACAATTAGCTTTAAAGATGACACATTTAAAACAAAACACAGAAATATTTGTGGTCCAGATGCAAGAAGATTAAAGCATGTGGGAGTGTGGCAGAGTTATGAAAATATGAATAGCTTCAGTTACATAAGACAGTGCTGGATATCAGAAATACAGCTTCTACTGAAATGCAGAAAAGGCTGGCTATAAATTAAGTGGATGGGCTCGATCCTGACCTCCTTTTGGAAAGAAGTTATATACTGATTTTAAGAGCACTGCAAGCTTTGCATGGATCCAACAACAATCTTGTAAGGTGGGGCAGTTCTTACTAAGACACACTCAAAACTGGCGATGGGCAAATCTGGTTTCTCAGTTTCTAATTTTTCCCAGTCCTAAGTACATTCCCCTGCATTTCCGTATCAGTTTGAGAATTTCTGAAAGAAGTCCTCAATTAAAGTCACCTGCAGATATCTCCTTGTTGCAATTCTGTCCCAATATGCAAATGCTTGCAAAGCGAATCCCCCTAATTCAATGCGGTTTTTGTACGCTACTGTCGCAAACGTGCATTTTTACACACCCATAACCCCAGTTATATGCATCTTTGGAGACATTACTTGGAGGGAAGGTTCCACTGCAAAATTCAGAGAAATGCAAATGGCAAAAGATGGCCAAATTTCAGTTTGCCTACTGTTTTCAAAAGTGCAAATTATAACGGCAGGCACCCTTCTATTGACCCTAACCTTGTTGTTGTTTGTTGTTTAGTCGTTTAGTCGTGTCCGGCTCTTCATGACCCCATGGACCAGAGCACGCCAGGCACGCCTGTCTTCCCCTAACCTTAAGTCCATGTTAATCAGACACAGAAGCTTGTTCTGTTCACCTTTGCCTCTTTCTGCCTTCTCCCTGGTATCCATTTTTTACTGGTCCTTGGGGGGGCAGAAGACCTGGTCTCTTCTTTCTACTCTGTCAAGTGCAGATCAATGGTAGTCCATTAATAGCATTAAACCATGATTCTACCCAACAAGAGTTTCACACCTGGTCAACTGGGGGTGCTCCATTTAACCCTGAAAAACTCAGGTTGTCTTTGCGAAAGGGGGAAATCTGGGGAGAGGCTGACTCAAGAGACATCTTGATGGCCAGGCCGTGGAGAAAGAAAAATGCTTTTGCCCCCAACCTGGGAAAATCAACATGTTGTAGCACGGCTCAGCAACCCCCTGCCCAGAAAGAACAGAATATGCATGAGCCTGGTTTGAATTAAATATACCTGGATTTTATGAGGGTGAGAATATTTTAACTGGGGTGTGTAGAGAAACAACCCGTGATTCATTACCAGAAGGAAACGGTTTTTAATTTCCCCTGTCATTTTCGACTGTGTCGAATGCCGAGTACCAGCAAGAAACAGGAAAACTCCTATTGCAAATCTTGACGCAGCACAGATACGTTAAGAGGATCGCGAATTAAACTACCGCTGTTTCCTTTCATCCGTAAAATGGAGCGAATAAGAGCAAACTTGCATCAACTTTCAGTGACTGTATGACCAAGATACAGCGGAAAGTATCCCGAAGACTAAAAAAAAGTGCTGATCACATTAGTATTTGCATTTGCTTTTTAAATAACGGCAGTGCCAGAGAAGGGGTCCTTGTAAAGCCATCTAGTCAAACCAACTGCTCAATGCCAGATATCGAGAGTTAGGTCCTCCCTGACTGATGGCTGCCCATCTGGAAGAGCTCTGGTGAGAGAGAGTGAGTTCAGCACAACCCCTTTTGGCAATTGCTGAATTGCTCTGAACTCCTGAGAATTTTCAGCCAAAATCTCCCCCCCCCCAATAAATTAAGCCCATTACAGTTGGAGTCTCACCTTCTTGCGAAGCCAATAAAAACCCTACGGCCCCATCCCTGCGATAGACGGGGATCTGAGGTGGCATTTTCTTCATTATTATTATTATTCATTAGAAGGATCTATAATCTGCACCCATAAATTTCAGAGCTAAAATTACTACCAAGGTGTTTAACCAAGGACCATGAAATCCATCAATCTGAGATTTAAAATAAAATGAAATGTCCTCGTGAAAATTCACTAGCCTTCTGGTGCAAATTTCTCCTAACAGACACACGGGCAAATATTTTCCCCAACCCACATTTTGGCAACGCCATTTACCCGTATTCCCTAACGTGACACTTTTTTGGGGGTGCATATCTCAATTTTACCAATGTGCATATGCCTTTTTTTTTTTTTAATGCGATGCTCGGCCGGAGAACTGGACTGCAAAATTCGCAGGTGTGCGAATTTCAAAGGACGGCGAAGTTTCGGCTAGGAAAGTACAAATTAGGACCGGATCACCTTTCAGCGTGAACCAGTTCGAATCTGAGCTGATTAGCAAGGCAACCAAACACAGGTTGTAGCTAAACAGGATCATACAAATGTAAAACATGCATACCGTTTATATATAAGCTATATGTACAATTCAAATTTCTCCCCTCATCCCGACTGTACAGCCTCCAGGAATGTAGGCAAGGCAAGAAATTCAGCATTGCACACCATTATCAGCTCACCAGCGATATTCGCGTTATTATTGTTTAGAAGGGGATGTCTTAAGCAACACAGCCCTTAAATTAGGAAAGCCACAACTTTGACCCTGCTCAGGGATTGGGCCTTTTGGGGTCCTGTCAAAAACACAATTGTTCCATGTGGTGGATATGTACACCACCAAAAAGTTTTGGGAGAAATTATATATAATATAATGAAGAACATGCTTAAATGGGCTATTTCCAAAAGACCAGACCTTTTCCTTATATGTATAATAGGGACAGATGTCCCAAAGAAGGTGGACCAGACTATTTATGTCCGTGACAACGGAAGCTAGAACATTATATGCACAGAAGAGAAAGTTCCAACAAAGGAAGAGTGGATTTTGAAAGCAATGGGCTATGCAGAAACAACGAAATTTAGAGATCAAAGTGACAAACTCTTCATAGAGGACTTTCGTGGACTATTTTCTATACAGTGGTACCTCGGGTGAAGAACTTAATTCGTTCTAGAGGTCCGTTCTTAGCCTGAAACTGTTCTTAACCTGAAGCACCACTTGAGCTCATGGGGTCTCCCGCTGCCGCTGCGCCACCAGAGCACAATTTCTGTTCTCATCCTGAAGCAAAGTTCTTAACCCGAGGTAATATTTATGGGTTAGCAGAGTCTCTAACCTGAAGCGTCTGTAACCTGAAGAGTCTGTAACCCGAGGTACCACTGTGTGTGTATGTATATGTATATGTATACACACACACACACACACACACACACACAGTCAAATTGCGGGCAGTTTTTGAGATAAAAGCAGGGGAAGAAAAATGATAAAATAACTGCAATAGAGAAGATATAATGCAGTAGAAAAGGTGTGAGGAAAAACATTGTGGAGGTGAAGGTGAGAAAGTCAACTTAGGAAACAACGCATTTGATTTGAAGGTTATCGTGAAAACGTTTGAAAAATTCAGTGCAAAATTATATATATATATATATATATATATATATCTCCTGATTGTTCTGGGCTCCGGAGCTGGCTTTAAAGCCACAGGTGGCATGTTGCAGCCCTGCCTCCGCTCAGTTATGGGTTTCTCGTGGCCCCATCAAACACCCCATTGCTCTGGCGCTGGCTGTAAGCCAACAGGTGGTCCCAAGCAGCCACTTTGCCTCCCCCAACCTCTCCCCCTCTCCCCACATACCTCGCATGGTGAAGACGGCTTGTGGGGAGGCGGACTGCCAGCGGTTTAATTCTGAAACACCTGCACGTCTCTGGGCATCAGCTGCAAAGAGCGAGAAGCGCTTTGGGGGAGTGTGTGTGTGTGTGTGTGTGTGTGTGTGTGGAGTCAGATTTCCTTTTTTAAAAAGGCAGCATCAGCAGCAGGCTGACAGGTGACGCAGCACCCCACAGACTGGTGCTCCCAACGGCCAATCAGAAACTCCCGTTGTAATTTTTTTGGGGGGGGGGATAAGAGAGAGAGACAGCAGTGAGTTGGAAAGTTCCGAACCCGCAAAAGGCCAAAGAGAAAGGCAGAGAGACGATGAAAAAGCCACAAGAAAAGTTTCCGCTGGGGGGGGAAGGTGGATGGATGAGAGGGTCTGAGGCGGTAGATGGAGAGCACAGAAAACTCTGAGGCTGGAATGTGGCTTTTCTGTTTGAAGGGGAAAGTCCCGTCAAGGGTTGGTCGCTATGGCAACGTCGTCCCTGGGATGGCCAAAGGTACCCAGGATGTTTAAGGGTTAAAAATCAACGCCCAGATTTCGGCCTGGAAACGAGTAAGGAACTGGCAAAAATCGGAGCCGAATCGGTGTAATATGGCCCAAAATGCCTGGTTGCAAAGGCTGGATCAGGCCGAAGATGCATTGTTCCAGCACCTCGTTCCCACAGTGACTTAACGCGGTGCCCCCCAAAGAGAAGCTTGCGAGGAGGACTCAAGCGCAACGGCAGCACTCTCCTCCCTCCTGCAGTTTTGAGCAAGAGGTCTTCAGACCTGGGACCCCTTCAGACACCACTGACTGCGTGCGCCCAGTTCACGCGGCTAAAAGCAAGACTTTCGGATGCGCAGCGTACAGCCGTTTCTGGAGTGTCAGGAAAGGACTCCGAATACGGAAGTAAATGTGAAGAAGAAGGAGAGGAGGAGGAGGAGGAGGAGGAGGAGGAGGAAGAAAGGTAGTGTGTGGCTGCCCATTTAGGGGGATTTCTCCCCACAAATAGCACCCCAACATAGCACCTGTCCAGCACTCAGATCAGAAAGGAAAACGTTACTGGTGGTGCCAGTTTTTCTCGATCACTCATGACGCTCAAACTCATGAACACGCAATGGATGTTGCGAGATTCAGGGATGCTGGACTAGATGGTTCCCCTTTGGCCTGCAGGCTCTTCTGAGGTTCTTATGGAACCTCCAGGTCCAGAGGCAGTCTATCTCATTTCCTTGGTTCTCTGGGGCCCCTGAACATATGAAGAACCCTGCTGGATCAAGCCGGTGGCCCATCTAGTCCAGCATCCTGTGCTCACAGTGGCCAACCAGATGCCCATTATGCCAAACCCGCACCGGGATTTGAGTACAAGAGGCCCTCTCCCCTCCTGCGGTTACCAGAAGCAAGACTGCCTCCAAAAGTGAAGGCAGAACATAGAAATCGTGCTTAATGGCCATTGATAGACCTCTCCTCCACAAATTTGTCCATCCGTCCAACATGGCAGCCCTGGCTACGTTTGGCCATGGTGAGAACAAGAGGCTAGACGAGGCGAACCCTTGTTTTGACATCGGCTATGCAAACATCTGACGTGGTCGCGGCCTGCCTCGCCCTCCCCGTTTATCGAGGTCAAACACCCCCTCCCACCGCAAAGCACGACGTCAGGCCAGGGCGCCCTGCGTTTCCCGAGACGGAGCCCCGTTCAGCGCTTGGGCGAGCCCGACCGCATCCCGCCGTGCAGAGAACCGTGGTGCTGATCTGCGTCCCACAGCGACAGGAAGGGGCCCACCACACAGAGACTGTTCCAGGCATCAAATAAGAGGGGGAAATACGCCAATGTCCCCATTTCTCTCCCCTACCTGCCCCAACCCACAGAGGCACCGGAGGTGGTAGAAAAGTAGGTCCTGGGCTGTCAACAGAAAAGCAACTGAGCACAAGGTGCCGCAACAGAACGAGGTACGACAAGGCCCCACCGGCACGACCTTGTTGAAGGTGGCTGGACTCTGGCTCCTGGCAACCAGCAGGACCAGTGGTCTGAGTAGACAGTTCCAAGCTAGACGAGCCAATGGACTCCAATTCCCATCATCCTTGACCTTTGGCTATGTTCATAGGTGCCAACTCCCTATGGCCCTGTGTGCCCGAGCATCCACAAAATTCCCCATGAAGGGTCCGGCACCCACAAATATTGGTGCCAGGTTCACGGTACCCCCGGCCCCGGGCACCCACAGTCGTGCGGCCAAGTTGGTACTCCTGGCCATTCTAGGGCCGATGGGAGCTGGAGTCCAAGAACACTGGTGGTCTGACCATCCCTGACTGTCAGCCATGTTTGTGGGGGCCGATGGGAGTTGTAGTCAAAGAACGCCATTGAACTACATCTCCCATCAGCTTCAGTCGGCGTGGCCAACAGGCAGGGATGATGGGCGTTGTAGCCCTATGATGTTCGTGGACTCCAACTCCCATCAGCCCCAGCCATCCTGGCCAACTCTCACGGATATTGGGAGCTGCAGCTCAGCAACAGCCAGAGGATCATAGGTTGGGGAAGGCTGCGCTCTAACCTAGTTGACAAATACACGGAGGAACGGGCCAAGCCACGATAGTGGAATGGAGCCTCCAGCTGCGGTGACACTTTACCTGCAAATGCCGGTTACTGAAGGCCGATCCCTGGCACTTCCAGGTAGGAGACACCCTGGTCTGAAATCCTGGAGAGCCTCCGCCCGTCAGTGTAGGGAGTCCTGATCTAGATGGGCCAATGGCCTTGACTTGGTGTGAGACATCTCACTGTGTCACTAATGGATTTCAAGGCCTGCTTGCGAGATCCCAGGGTGCTGTTCTTTTTAAAGCATTTGAGCGTTGCGTTTGCAGCTGCCGATCATTAACTCGCAAAGGAGCCCACCAGTTGTGGCAGGAAGATACAGGGGGCAACTTTCTAAGTGCTTACGTTCTCCACTGTGGTTAACCTGTTGTTGAGTAGCGGGGTAGTCTGCCCTCACTCAGAGATTGGGGTGAGCTGAGGGGCGAGGGGCAGGAAAAATCTGGTAATTTCATGGACTTCCCTTATTTTTAAAAAGCTACTGTCCTCCTAACAAACTCAACAAATAATGAAATCCTACTCACACGTATGCGTCTTCTTCATTGCTGCTGACCCTGCGAATCAAGAAGAGGGCGAGTTAACATAGGTTCATCCATTTTCAAGAAATAAATAAATGAGACCAAACACAAATCGAAGTTCCAAAGGAGTGTAAGCTGCCTGCCTGCTGCTTGGTGAAGCCCCGGCCTGCTATTGGCCAAGGTTCTGTGATGTCACGGAATGTTCGGCAAGCCATGAATGTTCGGCAAGCCATGAAAAGGATGGCTACGGAATTAAAGCAAACGCTCCACCTGCTCCGAGCGACTGGGAAAGTTTGGCTGGAAAGAACTTTGCCAAAGGGAAACGAGACGGGGTGGTGGAAAGGAGGGAGAGAGGGGCAGGCAGAGTGGGGCGTGGTATGGGGGGGTCCGGTGGCCAGATATTAAGGAGGAAGCAGAGCTAGGGGGTAGCAGCCCAGAGGCAAAGTGGCCGAGAAACCAAGGACAGAAAAGGGCAGAGGTCTGTGGAAGAGAGAAGTCAAGATTTGGTATCTGACATACCAAAACTGCTTTTTCGGGGAGCAGAAAATACTGGCTTTTTAGGCTCCATATTGCCACTAGTTTGCAAGATGGGAGCAGCCTCCACTGATCTAATATAAGGGCAGATGGGAAAGTTAGGATGGTCATATTCAGAGTGGATGAAGTTGTCTAAAATCCCTTTTAGGGTGTAGCCCCGAAGAGTGTGAGGTGGGAGACCGATGAACAGAAAGTTGGGATGGTAGGATTTGTCTATTTCAGTTGTTGCGGATTCTTAAATTCGCTTCTCCACATTCCCAAATCAGTTTGTGACTTCTTCTTTTTAAAAAAATCCTGATGAAAATTCTTCAACACACAGATTTTTTTACACACTGCCTTGACAAACGGACACATTTTTGTAAGCAGTTTCCCCTAGCACAATGCATTCCCCCGTTATTTCCACAGATGTATTTGTTTTATGCAGAAGCTACAGTTAGAACTGGATATGGAATAACTGATTGGTTCAAAATTGGGAAAGGAGTACGACAAGGCTGTATATTGTCTCCCTGCTTATTTAACTTATATGCAGAATTCATCATGCGAAAGGCTGGACTGGATGAAGCCCAAACCGGAATTAAGATTGCCGGAAGAAATATCAACAACCTCAGATATGCTGATGATACAACCTTGATGGCAGAAAATGAGAAGGATTTAAAGAACCTTTTAATGAGGGTGAAAGAGGAGAGCACAAAATATGATCTGAAGCTCAACATCAAAAAAACTAAGATCATGGCCACTGGTCCCATCACCTCCTGGCAAATAGAAGGGGAAGAAATGGAGGCAGTGAGAGATTTCACTTTCTTGGGTTCCATGATCACTGCAGATGGTGACAGCACTCACGAAATTAGAAGACGCCTGCTTCTTGGGAGAAAAGCAATGACAAACCTAGACAGCATCTTAAAAAGCAAAGACATCACCTTGCCAACAAAGGTCCGTATAGTTAAAGCTATGGTTTTCCCAGTAGTAATGTACGGAAGTGAGAGCTGGACCATAAAGAAGGCTGATCGCCGAAGAATTGATGCTTTTGAATTATGGTGCTGGAGGAGACTCTTGAGAGTCCCATGGACTGCAAGAAGATCAAACCTATCCATTCTTAAAGAAATCAGCCCTGAGTGCTCACTGGAAGGACAGATCCTGAAGTTGAGGCTCCAGTACTTTGGCCACCTCATGAGAAGAGAAGACTCCCTAGAAAAGACCCTGATGTTGGGAAAGATTGAGGGCACAAGGAGAAGGGGACGACAGAAGATGAGATGGTTGGACAGTGTTCTCGAAGCTACTAACATGAGTTTGGCCAAACTGCGAGAGGCAGTGAAGGATAGGCGTGCCTGGCGTGCTCTGGTCCATGGGGTCACGAAGAGTCGGACACGACTGAACGACTGAACAACAACAACAACAATTTGTTTTATGCACTTTCCCCTAATACAAGGCATTTTAAAAATCTGTTATTCTCACAGATATATTCATTTCACACACACAAACATATCCCTAATGCATACATTTTTGCAAACTCTGGCCGAAGCACTGCATCGCAAAATTCAGATTACCATGGGGCTATTTGTTTAGTTCCATTCTATTGTGGATTATATTTCCTTTTTTTTCAAAGTTCTTTCAGATGCTTTTAATTCTGTACAAATGTATTCTTCTGACTGGCGATCGAATAAAAGAATGATGATGATGATGATTAGCATGAATTTCAGCGGATGTCTGCTTCGAGATTCTCATACCGTTTCAGAAAGTTGCAAATTTCATAAATTTGATGTTAAATGCAAACTGAATCAATTTTTTCCTCCCGTCCCTAATGGGAAGCTATCTATCTAACACCCTTCAAGCAAATCAGGATGAATTCCCAGCAAACATCTGGATTTCTATTTGACAGTAAACATTCTCAAAAAGTGTTCCAGTTTTGCACTTTGGCCACAAGAGGGAGCGCCCAAACAACCTGGTGGCGAGGAAAGCTAAAATAACTTCTTCGATCGAGAGAATCAAACCGATCAATAGCTTTTCGATAAAACCCTGGAGTTTCGCTGCAGCACGCTCTGTCCTTCGCGTTGGAGCAACGGTTCCCAAATACTCGCCCACCCCGGCACAGACCAATTGAAAATTGTTGAGAGTTTTACTGGCTCAGTTAAAGAATTTTTCTTCCAGGTGCAGGAATTGTCATGCTCTGTGCTAGACGTGGCATGATTTTTCAATTGCATTCCTTATCGCTCCTTTAATTTATTTTATTGCAATACAATTTGAATTCCAGTTTTAATAAAATAAAAAAATTCCTTCCAGTAGCACCTTAGAGACCAACTAAGTTTGTTCTTGGTATGAGCTCACCCACAACAATACTACAACCAGACTTAACACGGACACTGGCACCAGAGCCTGCAATAAACCCAGATGCCAACTTTGCTGCCACATACACCCGGACAACACCATTACTGGCCCCAACAACATCAAACATACCATCTCAGGACTATTTAATTGCTCATCGTCTAACATTGTGTATGCCATCAAATGCCAACAGTGCCCTTCAGCTCTCTATATTGGACAAACAGGCCAAACCCTACGCCAAAGGATAAATGGACACAAATCTGACATCAGGAATCACAAGACAGAGAAACCAGTAGGAGAACGCTTCAATCTCCCAGGACACTCTATACAAGATCTCAAAGTAGCTGTCTTATTGCAAAGGAATTTCAGAAATAGACTGGAAAGAGAAGTTGCTGAATTGCAATTCATTACCAAGCTTAAAACCATGGAGAGACCTGGTCTGAACAAAGACATTGGATTCTTATCTCATTATACATGACAAAGCTTTTTTAACCTTCTCTCCCCTTGCTTTTTCCTGTAAGACTAATTGCAGCCGTTAACAGTCGTCAACAGGTTTACCACAGCTATCAACCTTTCACCCATTTCCACCACCCCTCTGAGTAATACCCCTCCCCACCCTCTCACTATATATAAGGGTCTGGTGACTTCTGTTTCAGTGTATCTGAAGAAGTGTGCATGCACACGAAAGCTCATACCAAGAACAAACTTAGTTGGTCTCTAAGGTGCTACTGGAAGGAATTTTTTTATTTTATTTTGATTTGACTATGACAGACCAACACGGCTATCTACCTTTATCCAGTTTTAATATTTACTATTCGCAGCATCACAGAATTGTAGAGCTGGAAGAGCATGGATTATTAATTATTTTTGCTAATTCCAAGACATTTTCACCCCAACCTTTCCTCCAAGGAGCTCAGGGTGGCGTACAGAGTTCTCCCACCATTCCCACTGCATCCTAACAACAACACTGTGAGGTAGGCAAGGCTGAGAGAGCGAGACCGGCCCGAGGTCATCCGCAGACTCCATACTGCAATGCAATAAACTATAATGTACGAAACGGGCACAGAACGACTCTCAGTCTCAAGGCTGTGGGTTCGAGACCCATTTTGGGCAAAATATTCCCCTGTGAACCCCTTCCAACTCTACGATGCTATGATTCTAAATATAAGAAGTGCCGTATTTTTCCGTGTATAGGACGCCCCCATGTATAAGACGCCCCCTACTTTTGGCAACCCCAAATTTAGAAAAGGGGCATATGCACTATCCGTGTATAAGACGCCCCCAGATTTCCAACCTTATTTTAAAGTAAAAAAAAACCCACAACCCTAGTCTTATACACGGAAAAGTATGGTAATTGAAATGGAATTGAAAAAACAATATATTTGACAGGCGCACGCTGCAGACCACCTGAAAGAAGCCTGATGAACCACAACTTGAGAACCTCTGAATTAAGGGCAACCCCACAAATCACAGGAACCATATTACAGACATGGTCAATGGGCAAAGATCCCGCTGGCTGGGCTTGCGATTGAACAATGTGTGTAGTAGAGGCAGCCACTTAAGAACAGAAGAAGAGCCGTAGCTGGACCAGGCGAAAAGCCCATGTAGTCCAGCCTCCCGGAATCCAGATAGACTGCCTCTGGACCTGGAGGTTCAGGAGAACTTCAGAAGAGCTCAAGGGAAGCCCGCCAGCAGAACCCGAGTGGAGCAGCAACGCTCCTTATTGAGACTCCCAAACAACTGGGAGTATTTTGAGTCGCACTGCTTCCGACCGTAGAGGGAGAACATAGCCGTTGTGGCTATTAGCCACTCTCCGCTTCTGACGAAGGGCGGTACATAAATCTAACAATTAAATAATCCTCTTTATCCTCCTGCAGCAGGGAGTTCCGCAGATTATCTGGATGCCCCGCTCTGAAAGAGTCTGTCCTTGCAATTCTTGCAATCGCTTTCCGTGATTTTGTACACCTCTGCCACATTAACTTACCTTTTCTCAACTCCACTGGTGGGGAACACCTGTGGACTTCCAGAGGCTGCTGGAATCCCAACTCCCATCAGGCCTGCAGATCACCACGGCCAACAAACAAGGACGATGGGAGTTGGGAGTCCTGCAGCAACCGGGGGCGAGGACAAAGGTGCCCCACTACTAAGCTGCCCCAAAGGTTGTTACTACTTCTCCCCGTAGGGGGCTGGCAGCAACCCCTCGATCATTTCGGCCGCCCTTTCCTGCAAAGCCGCGCTGCGTACGTGTGGCAGTGAAATCTCCGTACCGTTTATGAGCTAATTGGAAGATCCTCTGCAGTAGCTAAGCCACGTCTAAGCCGCTTTACCGTTTCTGTTCTTCATCTTCACTCCTTTATCTCTGGGTCTATTTATAATTGGGCCCAGGATGCACTCTGCACATTGCAAAACAAGAACACCACCCCCCTCCTCCGAGAAACTCAGCTCTCCCTCTTCATTTTATTTTTTTCAGCAAGTCGCTAGTCCTTAAGGGTGCAGAGCTATTCTACAAACAAACTGGGGGAGCAAGGAGTGGAGGGTATCCCACACCCACGATCTGGCACCGAACTAGCCTTCCTGAGAAACTTAGCCAGGTTTCATTTTCATGAAAGAAACAGAGACCTCCGTGGTTCTAGTCCTCATGACCGCTGTGCAAGGACAGCACCCGCCGAAGTCTCAGGGGCGTTTTGCAGTGGCAGCTGGGTAGGTGTGGAGAGAGAAGCAGGACTGACGGGGGGGGGGCAATGAGATTTCTGCACCCTTCTGACCTTTCTGTTTGTATTTATTTAGCCCACTTTTCTGCCTGTGGGGCAGCGGTTTAAAACAGCACAGTTGCACTAAAATCCAAACTGTTTAAAGACAACCCTTCCTCTCCTCTAGTCAAAAAAATCAATCAATCAATCCTTTAATTACGGTCAATAACCAATACAAGTCACAAGTCTAGAACGGATAGCGAGCCCAGTCCTCTGGCCATAACCATGAGAACCTCGCTTTCCAAGCCTTCGGGTCACAGCAAACTGGTGTTGGTCTTCTGCCGGTGTGTACTCTGCAAGATCTCATCGCCACAATCTCAGCGCATTAGTGGTACAGCCATACCTTGGTTTTCGAACAGCATACCGTATATACTCGAGTATAAGTCGACCCGAATATAAGCCGAGGCACCCAATTTTACCACAAAAACCTGGGAAAGCTTCATAGGAGCCACTGCCTGCCTCACTCGAGTATAAGCCGAGGGCGGTTTTTTCAGCACAAAAAATGTGCTGAAAAACTAGGCTTATACTTGAGTATATAGGGTATTCACCCAGTGCTTTACCAGCTTCACTGGCTCCCGGTGGAGTACTGGGTCAGGTCTAAGGTGCTGGTTCTGACCTTTAAAGCCCTATGCGGCTTAGGACCCTCGTAAGTACGGGACCGCCTCTCCTGGTATGTCCCGCAGAGGACCCTAAGGTCCATGAATAACAATAACTAGAGGGCCCTGGGCCCCAAAGAAGCCAGATTATCCTCCACCAGGGCCAGGGCCTTTTCAGTGATGGCTCCGACCTGGTGGAATGCTGTGTCCCACGAGACGAGGGCCCTGCAGGACTTGATCTCCTTCCGCAGGGCCTGTAAGACAGAGCTATTCCGCCTGGCCTTCAATTTAGCCTGATCCTCCATTCCTTTTCCCCGTCCCTCTTTCTATGAAGAAACCCTTCTGGGACCCCACATTTAAACTCTTCCCTGGTCTCCTTGCTGGCCCTAGCAGGAATAACTTGGCCAGCTAGCCCTGGCAATGCTACATTTATGTTGTACTTTATGCTGTTTTTAAGCAAGTCGTTTTTAATCAATGTTTTATATTTGTTGTTAGCTGCCCTGAGCCCGGTTTTTAAATCGGGAAGGGCGGGGTATAAATAAAAATTTATTATTATATTATTATTAGCTCCCAAACGTCTTGGCTCCCGAAGGCCACAAACCCGGAAGTGACTGTTCCGGTTTGCGAACTATTTTCAGAAGCCGAATGTCAGAAGCCGTGCATTGGTTTCCGAATGTTTTGGAAGCCAAACGGACTTCCAGAACGGATTCCGTTCGACTTCCAAGGTACGACGGTACACAGATAATGGACTGTCCACACATCTTTCTAATTTCTTAGTTGTTCTGAGGCGCTTTCCCAACAGCAACACATTTTTGCTGTCCGAAAGGGGCACTCTTGCGCTCTAATGCAAAATATTTAAACTGGAAGATTCGTGATATAAAGTTACAGGATTTCGGCAGGTTACAGGCCGGGAAACCATTGGAAATGAAGCAGGATTCGCCCCCCCCAAAAACTTTCTGCAGGTGCTAGATGTTGTTTCCTCCAAGGAGCTCAAGGCGGTGTACAGACTTATCCTCCTCCCCCTTTTATCCTCACGATAACCCTGCAAGGTAGGTTATGCTGAGTGTGAGTAGCCAGTTCAAGGTCACACGCCCAGCAGGATTTGAACCCGGGTCTCTCCCAGCGTTCTCTGAACACTACACCACCGCTGGCTGCTTTGAACTGGGGTTTCTTTTGCCAATACAGTCGTACCTCGGAAGCTGAACGGAATTCGTTCCGGAGGTCCATTCGACTTCCAAAACATTCGGAAAACCAAGGCACGGCTTCTGATTGGCTGCAACCGATTGGCGGATTTCGGGAGCCAAAATGTTCGACTCCCAAGGCGTTCAAGGTACAACTGTAATTTAACCATGTTGTTCTTTCCATCAACCGCTTTGAGGTTTTATCACCGCATTTCGTAAGAGAAATAAATTAAGCACATCTCGCGGCGTCCTAGCATTTTGTTTCTTTAAAAGGGAGAGGGGGAATGGACTCTCTTCCTACCCACTTTCTCCCCTTCTGAACTTTTTATTTTTCGTAAGAAAAACAGCAAAGGTTTGTTCGCCTTTCGTTTCTGTTTGCTTTCTTTGCCCCTGGACTTCGATTTCTCCGAAGAAACTGCAAAAACCATCAGTTTTTGGGCAGACGGGAGTTTCTCTTCTCCTAGCAGCCAGCTTTCATAATAACTCAAATGATGCCAGAACTTAGAAGGCCCTTCTCTGACAAACTGGTACCACGAAGTATAGCAAATACAGCACTTGTGGAAACATTTTTAAATAATAAAAAATGGACTGGCACAAGGCCGAAGCACGAAGACTCTTTTGCAACTGAATGGCAGAGCTTTATAAAGCACATGATTTAAAAAAGAAAAAATGAAAATAAAGGACAACCTCTCATGTTATAAAACGGCTAAAGATTTTATTGCCTTCTCCACAAATAAACAGTCTGCGATAAGAACTTGCTGTGTTATTTTGTACGTATCGCCTAAACTTCCAGGCTAGGGTGGGATATTCCATTATTTATACGTATGCTTTTTGTGATGCATTGAAATAATTTTATAAAAAGGGAGGGTGGGGAGCAAAATCAAACCAGAAGGAGACGGGAAGAAGAGGAGGAGGAGGAGGAGGAGGAGGAAAAAGGAACTCTACAGATCCGAGGGCGAAAATGGTTATTTCGCACGCACCGGCTAAACACCCAACTTCTGGGTTTGAGCATTTATCCGCACGGTGTTGTTGAAATAATTTAATATAAAGAAACGGAGGAAGGGAAATCAAAGCAGAAAGAGAGGAGGGGAGGGAGGGGAAAAGAGGAACCGCACAGATCCGAGGGCGAAAAGCGAGTCCCTGTTCGTCCCGTTCCCCCGTCCCCCCGGCCAAATCCCTCTCCCTCTTTCCACGGATGAGGTTTAAATAAGGAAGTGATCCGGTCGCTAGGGGAGCCTGCAGCCAGATGAGAGAGCTGTCCTCACACGAACCCCGCCGTTACATAACTCAGCTACCAAGCCTTGGCAAGCGGCCAGGCCCCAGCGGGTGGAAGCTTCTCCAGCAAGCCCAGCCGAGCCAACACCAGCTGGGGAGGGACTCCTCTCCCTCTCGGCTTTCTCCAGTCCTGCCCAGGCCCAGAAAAGAAGTGAGAGAGAGAGAAGGGGGAGGCTGTCGAGAAACGGCTGCAAAAAGAGGCGGCAAGAATAAAATCACACACAGGGGAAACAACAACGCAACCCTCTCCCTCCCGCCTCTCCAAATCTCTCTCTCCCCTCCCCAAAAGGCTCTCGCAGTTCAGCACTTCGGACACCCAGCTCTCAAGCGTGGCAACAGACGCCACTGACTCAGGCCCGCTTGCCCCGCTTGGGGCGGGTGGGGCGAACGGGAATCGATTGCCTGGCACGGGGATGCGGCTGGTTCTGGGGTGGAGCGTCCCCACCAGCCGGTTTCCATTTATACATTTGGAAGCAGGGAGGGAGGGGAGGGATAGGCACCTGTAAATCCGTGCTAAAGTTTCGGAAGAGACGACGAGTCGGCAGAGGGGAAGGGAGGAGGCGGCCCTTATGGGGTGGTTTGCTTTGGAAAAGAGGGGAAATATGATGCAGAGGGAGAGCAGACGCCCCCCCCCAAGTCTTTGGGAAAGGCTTTGGGGCTGTGTGCAGACTGCTCGTGGCCATGTGCAGAGTGCTGCCCCCACCGGGAGAAGACAGCATAATCTGGGGGCAAAAGCAGAACACATTAGAAGGAAAGTATGACACGCCTGGAAATTAACTAGATGGCTGAACTTCACCTTACAGGCAAAGAAAATCCTCTTCTAATGTTTTTTGGGGCGGGAGGGCAATTTGTAAGAGCAAAGTAGCAAGGGGGGGGGATAATAACAATGTTGTTATTATTTGTGCCCCATCCATCTGACTGAGTTGGAAGAGACCCCAAGGGCCACCCAGTCCAACCCCCTGCCAAAAAGGAAACACCATCAAAGCATTCTTGACAGGTGGCTGTCAAGCCTCTGCTTAAAGACCTCCAAAGAAGGAGACTCCACCACACTCCTTGGCAGCAAATCCCACTGTCGAACAGCTCTTACTGTCAGGAAGTTCTTCCTAATGTTTAGGTGGAATCTTCTTTCTTGTAGTTTGAATCCATTGCTCCGTGTCCGCTTCTCTGCAGCAGCAGAAAACAACCTTTCTCCCTCCTCTATATATTGTTGTTGTTGTTGTTCAGTCGTTCAGTCGTGTCCGACTCTTCGTGACCCCATGGACCAGAGCACGCCAGGCACGCCTATCCTTCACTGCCTCTCGCAGTTTGGCCAAACTCATGCTAGTAGCTTCGAGAACACTGTCCAACCATCTCATCTTCTGTCGTCCCCTTCTCCTTGTGCCCTCCATCTTTCCCAACATCAGGGTCTTTTCTAGGGAGTCTTCTCTTCTCATGAGGTGGCCAAAGTACTGGAGCCTCAACTTCAGGATCTGTCCTTCCAGTGAGCACTCAGGGCTGATTTCTTTAAGAATGGATAGGTTTGATCTTCTTGCAGTCCATGGGACTCTCAAGAGTCTCCTCCAGCACCATAATTCAAAAGCATCAATTCTTCGGCGATCAGCCTTCTTTATGGTCCAGCTCTCACTTCCGTACATTACTACTGGGAAAACCATAGCTTTAACTATACGGACCTTTGTTGGCAAGGTGATGTCTTTGCTTTTTAAGATGCTGTCTAGGTTTGTCATTGCTTTTCTCCCCAGAAGCAGGCGTCTTCTAATTTCGTGAGTGCTGTCACCATCTGCAGTGATCATGGAACCCAAGAAAGTGAAATCTCTCACTGCCTCCATTTCTTCCCCTTCTATTTGCCAGGAGGTGATGGGACCAGTGGCCATGATCTTAGTTTTTTTGATGTTGAGCTTCAGACCATATTTTGCGCTCTCCTCTTTCACCCTCATTAAAAGGTTCTTTAATTCCTCCTCACTTTCTGCCATCAAGGTTGTATCATCAGCATATCTGAGGTTGTTGATATTTCTTCCGGCAATCTTAATTCCGGTTTGGGCTTCATCCAGTCCAGCCTTTCGCATGATGAATTCCTCTATATATAGACATCCTTTTATATATTTGAACATGGCTATCCTATCACCCCTTAACCTTCTCTTCTCCAGGCTAAACATACCCAGCTCCCTAAGCCGTTCCTCATAAGGCATCGTTTCCAGGCCTTTGACCATTTTGGTTGCCCTCCTCTGGACACGTTCCAGCTTGTCAGTATCCTTCTTGAACTGTGGTGCCCAGAACTGGACACCGTATTCCAGGTGGGGTCTGACCAGAGCGGAATACAGTGGTACTATTACTTCCCTTGATCTAGATGCTATACTCCTATACTGCCTTCAGATGTCTTCTATAGGTGCTTAACCCTTCCCCTGCCAAGTGGTTTTCTGCTGCAAACTTGTCCCAGCCTCATTCGTATCTCCCTTCAGCTGGGACTCTCCAAGTGGCGAAGAGGGCTGAGGGGTTTCTGACGGGAAAGTCTGACCGGAGAGTGTCCCGCTCCCAGTTGTGTCCCGTCCCGCCCGTTTGCAACTCTACTCCCCAAGGTCCTTTCTTCCCTGCAGGCCGGGCTTGCGCCATGCGAGTCAACCCAGCCGGGCATCAGTCATGGGCCCACCCACCCCCCATCTCCCTGGACCTGCCCCTTCTCTCCAGCATGGCAACCCGCTTGCTACCTCACCCGCCTCTCGCTCCGGCCCAAACTGGGGGGAGAGGAAGACGGAGCAGTAGGTACCATGTTTATTTCCTCAGTGGCTCTCTGCCTGCCAAGCAAATGGGTACGTAGCCAGGAGGAGGAGCTGATGGTGGTGGCAGGAAGCAGGCACACTCACCTAGGGAAGGGGGCTTGGGGGTGGGGGTCTTGCTCAAGAGATTCCCAAACCTGGAACAGACCATGTCTAAAGGGCTCAAACAAGAGCGCGAAGAGGAGGAGTAGGGAAGGGGGAAAGCTCACAGAGTGGGAAAGCGGCGGGTGGGCAGAGGGTTAAGCAGGCCTCTCCCTGCTGCTTCTCTAGTCTAGGTCACCCCAAGCAGCTTTTCCACCTACAATTACAGTGGCCCCCCCGGATATGAATTAAATTCATTCCGGGGGTCCATACTTAACCTGAAAAGTCCGCAACTGGAGGTGCCACTTCTGTGCACACGCACGGAGCAATAGAGCACTTCTATACAACCTGAAAGTTACGTATCCAGAGCAGTACATAACTCAAGGGTCCACTGTATCAACTGTCCTTGGGGTAGGGATCAGTCTCACACAATATTTGTGTGTTAGCTTGCCGATCAGAAGGTCAGCGGTTCGAATCCCCGCGACGGGGTGATCTCCCGTTGCTCGGTCGCTGCTCCTGCCAACCTAGCAGTTCGAAAGCACGTCCAAGTGCAAGTAGATAAATAGGTACCGCTCCGGCGGGAAGGTAAACGGCGTTTCTGTGTGCTGCTCTGGTTCGCCAGAAGCGGCTTAGTCATGCTGGCCACATGATCCGGAAGCTGTATGCAGGCTCCCTCGGCCATTAATGCAAGATGAGTGCCACAACCCCAGAGTCGGACACGACTAGACCTAATGGTCAGGGGTCCCTTTACCTTTACCTATCTCTCCTGGCCCTCGACACGCTGTGCTCCCTCAACACCCCCCCTCCCAAATAACCATTTTGTAACTCTGAGAACCAAGTCTGAGAGTTCCTCAAACGGCAACAAAGCCTGATTTTAAAATCTCCCCTTCCCTCTGCTCTCTGGTCGGCCCCCCTAACCTCACCAGATGACTCTGTACAGTCGAGTCAGGGGCTGCCTGTCCCTTCACTACAACCTCCTGGGTCCTATGTGTCAGGGTGGGCGGGGCCAGAGGCAAAAGGGGCAGAGTAACGGGTGCGAATCGCATCTTCGTCCAGTAGACTAGCTTCTGCACACACACAAACATATATACCTCTCTGTCCTCCTTTCAGGAAGGAAGAGGAAAGTTCAGACACATCCCTCCCAGACTGGGGCCGCAGAGCATGGATCCGTGGCCCAGGTTAAGTCTCAAGGGCCACACAGAGGGGACTGGAGGTCCACATCCTGCCCCCGCCCCTGGGCTGAAGCTACCTGAATACTGCCGTACCGAATACGTAGAAATATGAAAGGCTTTGTAAAAGCGGAAATCCAATAATGCCAAACGTTGGAAGATTTTGGACCAATAAAAGGTGTCCCCCCCCCACAGAGCAGTTAAACTGTGGAACTCCCTTCCACAGGAGGCAGTGACAGACACTAACATGGGTGGGTTTAAAAGAGGATAATAATAATAATAATAATAATAATGATAATAATAATAATAATAATAGGACAGACTGATAAGGCTATCAATGGCTAGTAGCCGGGATGGCTCTGTTCTGCCTTCAAAGCAATGCTTCTGAATGCCAGTTGCTGGAGGCCACAAGCATCTGATTGGTCACTGTGTGGAAAGGATGCTGGACTAGATCCAACAATACCTTTCTTATGCTCTTGTAGAACCTCCAGCGCCAGAGGCAGTCTATCTGAATTTCAGGGTTCTTGCGGGTATTTGGCCACTGGGAGAAGAGAACGCTGGGCCAGGTGGGCCACTGGTCTGATCCAGCAGGCAGGCTCTTCTTATGTTCTGAATGCATTCAGAAACAAAGCAGGACATTTTGTGGATTTTATTGAGGCGAGGGCGGGCAGGAATCGGGAATATTCCTAGCATTCCCCCCGTCCCGTCCCGAAGCGATACAGAGAGATTCCCAAACAGATGCAACCACTCCACCCATCTCCCCGCCCCCGGGCTTGGAGAGAAGGTGTTTTCTGGAGTTGCCGCATCAGGATTTCGTTGGGACACAGAAATCATTCCATGGGGTTTTCCCCTTCCTCTCCCCCTAATTCCCGTTTTATTTCCCCTCTTCTTCTAAACGTTTCCACTTCCTTCAACGCTCCTTCCCTCGGGAGCCTTCATTCGCTGTTCTCCCTACACATAAAAATAAGGACAGTGGTGCCTTGGTTCTCAAACGTCTTGGGACTCAAACAACTTGGAGCCCAAACACTGCAAACCCGGAAGGAAGTGTTCTGGTTTGCAAACTTTGTTCGGAAGTCAAATGTGCTCCGTTTTAAGTGTTATGCTTCCGATTTGAGTGCACACTTCTGTTTTGAGTTTTACACTGAGGTCTGTCTGTTTTTGCTATTTATTTTATGTTTTTGTTTTTGCGGCTCTTTTCGTTTTGTTTTTGGGACTGTGTGGAACCCAGTTCAGCTACTGATTGATTGATTGTGTGACTGCAGTACATTGTTTATTGCTTTCCTTTTATGGATCAATGGTCTCGTTAGATAGTAAAATTCATGTGAAATTGCTGTTTTGGGGGTTGTCTTTAAAAGTCTGGAATGGATTACAGTGGAACCCCGGGTTACGCAAGCGATCCGTTCGGGGGTCGGGCTGCGTAACCCAGGCGTGCATAACATGAACGCATGAGAAAAGAACCAAAAAATCCTGGAAGTTCACTTTTTTTGCGCTTCTGCGCATGCGCAAACTGCGCAGAACACTTCTGCACAACCGCGCATCTCGTGCGCTCCGCGGAGGACTTCCGGGTTGCCGCCGTTCTTATCCTGAACATACGCAACATGGAGCATACGCAACACGAGGTATGACTCTAATCCATTTTGTATTAATTTCTTTGGGAAATCTGAAGAAGTGTGCATGCACACGAAAGCTCATACCAAAAACAAACTTAGTTGGTCTCTAAGGTGCTACTGTTGTCTTTGTCCATGGAGTTTTCTTGGCAGGGATACTGGAGTGGCTTGCCAGTTCCTTCTCCAGGTGGATCACGTTTGGTCCAAACTCTCCACTACGACCTGTCCATCTTGACCTGTCCATAGCTTCCCTGAGTAATTCAAGCCCCTTCGCCACGACAAGGCAGTGATCCATGAATGGTGCTGGAGGAGACTCTTGAGAGTCCCATGGACTGCAAGAAGATCAAACCTCTCCATTCTTAAAGAAATCAGCCCTGAGTGCTCAGTGGAAGGACAGATCCTGAAGTTGAGGCTCCAGTACTTTGGCCACCTCATGAGAAGAGAAGACTCCCTAGAAAAGACCCTGATGTTGGGAAAGATGGAGGGCACAAGGAGAAGGGGACGACAGAGGATGAGATGGTTGGGCAGTGTTCTCGAAGCTACTAACATGAGTTTGGCCAAACTGCGAGAGGCAGTGAAGGATAGGCGTGCCTGGCGTGCTCTGGTCCATGGGGTCACAAAGAGTCGGACATGACTGAACGACTGAACAACAACAAGGTGCTACTGGAAGGAATTTTTTTATTTTTTATTTTATTTATTTTTATTTTTTTCTTTGTGTTATTGGTTTTGGAACACTTCGGTTTTGGAATGGACTTCCGGAACGGATTAAGTTTGAGAACCAAGGTACCACTGTAAAAATCAGTGGGCCGGAGACCTATAGATGCTCCTTTGATAGGCAGAGAAACATCACCCCATTGACCTGGAAACTCTTCCAGCTAAGGACATCTGCCTTATACTCCATGTGCTGGAAGCTTCTGTCCCCCCCCCCCCGCCATTGGCCGAGCCGATGTGACCTCACGGAATGTTTCTCAAGCATTCTGACCAACCGGCAGTCAGTACAGAAGCGGGTGGTTAGACTCCAACTCCCATCAGGCCCTGCCAGCATGGCCAATGGTCAAGGATGATGGGAGTTGTAGTCCAGCAACACCGAACCTGAATCTTCCAACATCCAGATTTGCTGGATCTGGTGCAACTGAATATTTTCCCTTCTGTGGCTGGTGTGTGTGTTGCATTTATATATCACATTTCCTAGAAGAAAGGCGCTCGAGGGAGGGCCCATGGTTCCTCCAACTCCCCCTTTTAATCTTCACAACAGCCCTGTGAGGTAGGTTAGGCCAAGAGGCAGTGACTGGCCCAAGTCAACACCCACTGCGCTGCATGTGGCTGAGTGGGGATTCGAACCCTGAACTGTCAGGTTCCAGTCCAGTGCTCATACCTTATTTTTATACGGTAGTTTGGAGGAAGGGAAACCCCTCAAAGCTCTTTACAAGAGAGATAAAATTATCACCAAGAACAGATGTCGGAAAGGTGAAAGCAATAACAGACCGAACACAGATTTAAACTCTTGCCAATTTTCTACAGGTGAAACTCGAAAAATTAGAATATTGTGGAAAAGTCCATTTATGTAAGCAATTGTTATTATTAGCTACTGGAGTTTAATATACGAGATAGACTCATGACATGCCAAGCGAGATATGCCAAGCCTTTGTTTGTTATAATTGTGATGATTATGGCGTACAGCTGATGAAAACCCCAAAGTTGAAATTGTTAAGTTGGGGTTCTCATCAGCTGTACGCCATAATAATCACAATTATGACAAATAAAGGCTTGACATATCTCACATGGCATGTCCTGAGTCTATCTCATATATCAGTTTCACCTTTTAAGTTGAATTACTGAAAGAAATGACCCTTTCCACAATATTCTAATTTTTCGAGTTTCACCTGTAGACTTTCAAGGCACATATTACAATCCTTTAAAGCAGGCACCCGCAAACTCGGCCCTCCAGATGTTTTGGGACTACAACTCCCATCATCCCTAGCTAACAGGACCAGTGGTCAGGGATGATGGGAACTGTAGTCCCCAAACATCTGGAGGGCTGCGTTTGGGGATGCCTGCTTTAAAAAAATACAAAAAAAACAATATACTGCAGCAGATTAAAATTCCCACCAGCGTTTCTAAAGCCTCTGGGTAGGCTTGCCTAAACAAGGATGTTTTTAGCAGGTGGTGAAAGGAATACAACGAAAGCAAGTGCTTGGTATCCATCGGCAGGGAGTTCCAAAGGGCAGCCACATTAAGAGATCCATTTCCTTCAAATACGAAATGGGCATTAGGTGGCACCTGCGGGCATGCCGATTCCACCGATCGAAGCAGTCGAGTAGGCGTTTACGGGGTGAGGTGATCTCGTAAGCCCCAAGTTGTCGAGGGCTTTATAGTCTAATAGTACCTGGCCCAGTAACAAACTGGGAACCAGTGCAGACCTCGGAGCACAGGTGAGATACGCAAACCAGGCCTCACTCCCGCCTGCAACTGCGCTGCAGCATTCTGCACCGACTGCAGCTTCTCGGATCGGGCGCAGGGGAAGCCCCACGTAGAGAGCATTGCGGCAATCTATCGTCCCACCCGCAGCTCACAACAAGGGCATTACACACACACACACACACACACACACACACACACAAACACATTCCATCCGTGGAGACGGTTTGGGCTTTGGCAAGGACGCGCCCAGGTGTGCCAACGCCAGGCGGCACGCCCTCCCCTGTGCAAGAAGATTATGTAACGCCCCGGTGCGAGGCCTGCGCCCCCGCCCAAGTCACGCACCCTGCCAGTTCTGCTTACTTCATCCCGGCTCCGGCCCTGGGGCACACAGCAGGGCAGCAATTAGGTGAGCCGCCCTCGGGTGCTCGGCCAGCTGTTGTCGGAGCGGCCGTTGCCCAATAAGCACCCGGGCACGTGGCCCCGGTGGCGCTTCCAGGAAATTTCGGGGTGCACTTCTGTGCACAACACGGGGCAAGGAGTTTGAGAGGCTGTCAGCAGCTCAAGCCGGTCCTGAATGCGGACTCTGGGTTGGGAAGGCAACTCACAACGCCACGTTACCCTCAGAAGAGCCGGGTTGTTGGGCGAGGCCAAAGGAGGCCCGTCTAGGGCTGCCATACGCCTGGAATTGAAAACAATGTCCAGGGAAAATCCCCGCTTCAATGTCGGGGGAAATCCGGACATAGGGCAACTCATGTTGGAAGTGTAGATTTTGTCGGACTACCATATTTTTCGCTCCATAACGCGCGCCGGACCATAACACGCACCTCTAAAAGGCTGGGAGGGAAGAGAGAGAGAAGGAAGGAAGAGAGAGAGAGGAAGAGAGAGGGAAAGTAGGAGGGAGAGAGGAGGGAGGGAAGAGAGAGAAGGAAGGAAGGAAGGAAGGAAGGAAGAAGGAATGAAAGAAAGAAAGAAAGAAAGAAAGAAAGAAAGAAAGAAGGGGTGAGAGAGAGAGAAGGAAGGAAGGAAGGGGTGAGAGAGAGTGGAAGAAAGAGGGAGAAGGAAGGAAGGACGGATGGAAGGAGAGGGGGGGAAGCATGTCCCTCCCTCCCTCCCTCCCTCACTCCTTGTGCTCTCCAGGGGTGGGGGAGGAACAGACATCCTGAAAGGGCTGCTTTTGGGCTATCCGTTCCTCTCCCGCTCCCTTTGCCGCTGTGCGGGCGTCGGTGGAGGGGGGGAGATCCCTGCTCTGGCGAGCGTCAGAGGCGGGCAGCAGCAGAAGCGGCGCCCAGTGCCTTCGCGCCATAACGCGCACAGACTTTCCCCCTTCCTTTTTAGGAGGAAAAAAGTGTGCGTTATGGAGCGAAAAATACGGTACATAAAAAATGGCTCAAAAACTTCTCTTTTTGGGGGAGATTTTGGCCCCCCCCCCCCAATTTTAACAACTTTGCCAAAGCTCAACAACTTTTGTGTCCGGATTTTCAGTGTTTGAAATATGGCAATCCTAGGCCCATCTAGTTCAGCTTCTTCTTCTTTGGCAATCCCTCGTAGCCGAGTAAGATTGTCTTCCACAAACACGGTTTTAACAGTGAGTCCGTAAGTGACTGTGGAGGCCAGTTCTGGATCCACACGTCCTTCCACAGTGGGGACCTTGGTTTCCAGAAGAGAGCTGATCATGATGAGGGTTTGCCAAGCGTGCCTTCCTTTTAGCATGTTTCTCCCTTGTGTCCTGAGTTCGAGTGTCTTCAAAACCCACAACACCTTTGGTCAAGGCTGTTCTCCAACTGGAGCGCTCGCAGGCCAGTGTTTCCCAGTTGCTTTGGAAGACGAGAATCAGACATCCGCACACGTCCAACGATGTTGAAGAATCATTGCTTCGACACTGGTGATCTTTGCTTCTTCCAGGACACTGGCATTAGTTCGCCTGCTTTCGCTGTTTGAAATATGGCAACCCTAGGCCCATCTAGTCCAGCATCTCGTTCTCGCAGGGGCCCAATGACCCTAAGCTTATGGATAGACTGCCTTTGGAACTGGAGGCTCCATAAGGACATCAGAAGAGCCCTGTGGCTCTAGCACCCTGTCCTCGCATCCCAACTTTTTTTGCATAGCTCTGCCCCTCTTCCTCCTTTGTTTTGGCTACTTTAAGGAGCTGCTAGTTAAGCCCCACCCTCTTTGGAGGGGGTGTGGCTTCAGCTCAAGGGGCGGGGACTCTGCCTCTGAGGGGAGGGGCTTCTGCACAATACATTAACTCAGCCCCTGAAAAACCTAAACGCAGAAGCAGATCCCGGGAGCAAAACCCTGCAAGACGGCTTCATCCTTACTTAAAAACCCCAAACGAAAACCCTGCCTGACATACGTCAACAGAAAAGCTAAATCTCTCACCTGAGGGAACATTTCTGGGGAGTGCGTTTATCTCCTTTCTCTCTCTCCCCCCCCCCCCAAATCCGAGTAAACTCCTTTCTCTGAGCTAATTTCTTTCCCGCAAAGCCAGAGAGTCGAAAGTGGGGAAAGGGGCTCCGTTAAGACGGAGCAAATCGGCTCTCAGCTAATAATCCGCCTTTATAAATAGCTGTGCTTTCTCCACAGGCCTCAGGAAAGGCCAGCTAAGGGCGCTGGGAGGGGACCTTACAATGCCTAAATCCCTTGAAGAAACACCTTTGAATTCTGCGGTTATTTTCTTCTTTAAGCTCTGCATCAAGGAAAGCTCAATTCTAACTACAGTGGTACCTCTCCTAACGAATAACTCGCCCAATGTCGTTTTCGCCTAACGAAGGACTTCTGGTAAAACAAAATGGCCGCCGGAAACGAATTTCTTCGCCCAGCGAAAAGACGTCGCGGCCGCTTTAAATAGGATTTTTTCGACTTACGAATTTTTTTCCAATGCGTACCTATGGGGCTTCGTGGAACGCATTTTTTCACCTAGCGACGATCGCGTCGGAACGAATTATCGTCGTTAGGCGAGGTACCACTGTAGTTGGACATCTAAAACCCTAAGCCGCTCCACATCTGTAAGAACTCAAGTCTTTTAGTGTGGCAGCCCCTGGACTCTGGAACTCCCTGCCTCTTGAATATCCGGCAGGGGCCTTCTCTGAGCTCTTTCTGGAGCCTGCTGAAAGCATTCTTATTTAGGCATGCCTACCCAGATGTTTAGGGGACCCAGGTGGCGCTGTGGGTTAAACCACAGAGCCTAGGGCTTGCTGATCAGAAGGTCGGCGGTTCTAATCCCCGCGATGGGGTGAGCTCCCGTTGCTCGGTCCCTGCTCCTGCCAACCTAGCAGTTCGAAAGCACGTCAAAGTGCAAGTAGATCAATAGGTACCGCTCTGGCGGGAAGGTAAACGGCGTTTCCGTGCGCTGCTCTGGTTTGCCAGAAGTGGCTTAGTCCTGCTGGCCACATGACCTGGAAGCTGTACGCTGGCTCCCTCGGCCAGTAAAGCGAGATGAGCGCCGCAACCCCAGAGTCGGACACAACTGGAGTAGTCAGGGGTCCCTTTACCTTTACCCAGATGTTTAGAAAGTTGAAATGTGTTTTAATCGGTTTTTAGTCTCTTGATATTTTAACTTTTGAAAGTTTTTCATTATTGTTAGTCTTTCTTATGGATAATTTTATTGTTTCAACTTCCTTTGGAAGCTTCTTTGAAGTAGTTGTTTCTTTTCTTTTACAATCAAGCGGAGCATAAGTTTTATGAAATATAATAATAATAATGATTTATTTATACCCCGCTCATCTGACAAGACACAAGCAGTTCAGATCAAAGCAGGTGGCTGATACGCAAGACAGCTCAATGCTAGTAAAACAAGCATTGGGTCAGAACCACGCAGCTCCGAGTATAAATCCATTACGGTGAGGTTTATTAAATCTGGAAGTCGGCTCCCGCTTAAAAACCCAAAAGCAATCTACAAAGAAAGTTTTTAAAAATGCAGAATTAAACAACCACTGAGCTGCTTGGTTCCCCCCCCCCCCCAATTATGGTGGAAAATCACGTTCAAAGGAAGAATATTTCAGAATATATTGTCAAGGAGAGGTTTCTAAAACGCAACACAGATGGCTGCTTCAGAAACACTTCTAAGCGCACACACAGGACAGAACAAGCCCTCCCCAAACCCATCGCAATCACAGATCTTGAAGGGGCCCAAAGAGTCATCTAGTCCACCCCCTGCAAAATGTCTTCTTTGCAAACTCTCTCTCTGAAATGTCCCACGAGAGCGGATACTCGGGGGGGGGGGGAATTCTGGGTTTCCTGAATCCGCTTCTGAAATCTGGAAGATCAGATCCGAAAGGATGGAAAGGTGAGAGCAATAAACTCCTTCCTTTTCTCCCAACCTACGTCTCCCAGAAGTGGAAGGAAGATCCGGCTGTGTTTTGTTCTCCGCACAAAGGGAAACAGGACGGTCCCTGAAATCTGGGATGTTAGCAGGGACTTACTGTTCCAGGGTTCAGACACGCAGAGGACATTTGCCTCAGGGGAGATCAAGGTGTTTGGGGAGAGAAATTCCCCTTGAAAGCAGGGGAGGCAGAAGTGGGAAGAGCAACGCACAGATCGCTCAACACTTTGTACAGTAGTTGAGCTCCTGCAGGGGCTTCTCCTCCTCCCAGGAATGGAAGAGGCATTGCCTAAGTGCAGGGGCAAATTCCAGCCAGGCAAAAGCACCTGTGGGGGCCGCGTGGCCTGGAAGGTGGAGCCCCAAGGGCCAGGTGGGGAGTCCTGGGTGCTGCCTTCTTCCAGTGGCCAACCAGGCACCTCCCAAAAAAACAACAACCTGCAAGTGGGGCTCTCCCTTGGCATGGTTCCTGGCACCTGCCATTCAGAAGCATGGCTGTGTCTCGGTAGCTACAGAGCGCCTGCAAAATGGTCCCAGGTTCGAATCCCGGCCTCTGCAGGTAGGATCCCCGGCCTTAAGCCCTGGAGAGTAACTGCCTGTTAGAGTAGGCAACCGTAAGCTGGAGAGGCTGATGGGCGGACTGGGTATACAAGGCAGTTTTCTGAGTTCCTGTTTAAATCAGCTTTTCTATCTAGAACCATGAGGACTGCCTCCTTGGTTTATTTGGAAGGGAAGGGCTAGCCCTGGGTGGCAAGCCATGCAGCTTGGGTCAGCCTCCGACATTTCCAGGCAGACAGCTCCTGAGCCAGACGGACCAAGGGTCTGCTTCGGCCACTTCCTAGGCTCCTCCTGAAATCAGTCCCATGCAGAGCCATGAGGACTGGAAGCTTACTTTATTTTATGAGAGCAAAGGCCACACAGCTCAGCGAGCAGAGCACCGGCTTCGAATGCCGGAAGGCCTCGGATAGCTCAGATAATGGCAAGGTTGCAGGTTTGAGCTCCGTAAAAGACAGCTGCAGCTGAACTAGATCAGGGGTGCCCAAACTTATAATAATAATAATTTATTATTTGTACCCCGCCCATCTGGCTGGTTCCCCCCAGCCTTTCTGGGCAGCCTCCAACAGATATTAAAATACATTAAAATATCACAGGTTAAAAACTTCCCTAACAGGGCTGCCTTCAGGTATCTTCTGAATGTCAGATAGTTGTTTATCTCTTTGACCTCTGGTGGGAGGGCGTTCCACAGGGCGGGTGCCACTACCGAGAAGGCCCTCTGCCTGGTTCCCTGTAGCTTTGCTTCTCGCAGTGAGGGAACCGCCAGAAGGCCTTCGGCACTGGACCTCAGTGTCCGGGCTGAACGGTGGGTGTGGAGACGCTCCTTCAGGTATACAGGACCGAGGCCATTTAGGGCTTGAAAGGTCAGCACCAACACTTTGAATTTTTCAAAGACAACCAGATTTGATGAATTGAACATGCATGAGGGCCGACCAAAGGATTGAAGTTTACCCTTGAGTTGTTGAGCTTTTTAAAGGATTTTACCCCAAAGTTGCTGAGCTTCTCTTAGGATTTTACACCAGGACATATACTGCCACGGGGACCAGATTAAATCAATCGGCGGGCCGAATTATGCCCCCAAAGCGGACTTTGGACATGCCTGAACTAGATGACCCTCAAGGCCCCTTCTAGCTCTGCAAGTCACCTAAGAAACCCCGGCAACTCCATCTCAGGGCTGCAGGGGAAAGATCTCCCCTTTGGAGAGCTGCTGCCAGTCAGCACCGGAAACACTGAGCTAGGTGGACTGGGTGCAAAGGCAGCTGCCGATGTTTCTGCCTTCCAGCTGCCGCCTTCCGGAATAAGGGGAGCAGGGAGGAATGTCACCAAAGCTTTTCGCCCAGGCCTCCGGAAGCAAGAAAGGTTCGAAAGCCAAGATTTCCGTGGCACCTTCCTAGAATTCCTCAGCACTGAGCTGGCTGATCCGATCTCTCTCTCTCTCTCTCTCTCTCTCTCTCTCTCTCTCTCTCTCTGCAACGCACACATACGTGAGCACACACACATATAGCCTGTTCTCCCTGATCTGCTCCAAGAGCTTCGCCCCAAGAGACGCACCCCTCCCGAACCCTGCCCTCCTCCGGCTGTTGTTCCAGCTCCTTCTCAGCTTTCTCTCCCCAGTGCCTGAATTACCCATTGCTCCACCCCAGAAGCAGGCGCATTCCGCCGCTGGGAGAACCAGGCAGCTCCGAAAGGGAGCTGACTCCTGAGTTGTTGTTGTTTAGTCGTTTAGTCGTGTCCGACTCTTCGTGACCCCATGGACCAGAGCACGCCAGGCCCTCCTGTCGTCCACTGCCTATCATCTATCTATCTATCTATCTATCTATCTATCTATCTATCTATCTATCTATCTATCTATCTATCTGCCTGCCTGCCTGCCTGCCTGCCTGCCTGCCTGCCTGCCTGCCTGCCTGCCTGCCTATCTGCCTGTTGTTGTTGTTGTTGTTGTTGTTGTTTAGTTGTTTAGTCATGTCTGACTCTACGTGACCCCCTGGACCAGAGCACGCCAGGCACTCCTGTCTTCCTCTGCCTCTCGCAGTTTGGTCAGACTCATGTTAGTAGCCTTGAGAACACTGTCCCACCGTCTCGTCCTCTGTCGTCCTCTTCTCCTTGTGCCCTCCATCTTTCCCAACATCAGGGTCTTTCCCAGGGAGTCTTCTCTTCTCATGATGTGGCCAAAGTCTTGGAGCCTCAGCTTCAGGATCTGTCCTTCCAGTGAGCACTCAGGGCTGATTTCCTTCAGAATGGATAGGATTGATCTTCTTGCAGTCCATGGGACTCTCAAGAGTCTCCTCCAGCACCATAATTCAAAAGCATCCATTCTTTGGCGATCAGCCTTCTTTATGGTCCAGCTCTCACTTCCATACATCACTTACTGGGAAAACCATAGCTTTAACTACCGGTATACGGACCTTTGTTGGCAAGGTGGTGTCTCTGCTTTTTAAGATGCTGTCTAGGTTTGTCATTGCTTTTCTCCCAAGAAGCAGGCATCTTCAAATTTCATGACTGCTGTCACCATCTGCAGTGATCATGAAACCCAAGAAAGTAAAATCTCTCACTGCTAAATTTCTTCCCCTTCCATTTGCTAGGAGGTGATGGGACCAGTGGCCATGATCTTAGTTTTTTTGACGTTGAGCTTCAGACCCTATTTTGCGCTCTCCTCTTTCACCCTCATTAAAAGGTTCTTTAATTCCTCCTCACTTTCTGACATCAAGGTTGTGTCATCAGTATATCTGAGGTTGTTGATATTTCTTCCGGCAATCTTAATTCCGGCTTGGGATTCGTCCAGTCCAGCCTTTTGCATGATGAATTCGACTCCTGAGTACCAAAGTGCAAATGCAAGCATGCCAGTTTCTCTCCCTCTTTTTTTTTCTTCTAATTCGGTTCTCCAGATTGATGCTTCAAGTTGCCACTCCCCCCTCCCCCCAAAAAGTCCTCATAGCATGGCTTAATAATGTTCCTGCCTTGCAGGGGGTTCGACTAGATGGCGCCTGGGGTCCATAGAACTCTAAGGTTCTATGATTTAAAGTCGTGGATCAACTAGGCTGGAACTCCCAACCCTTTGCAATGCAGTAATAACATGGGGGCTCTCCATCCAATTTGAACCCATGCCGAACCCTGCTTTAAGCTCTGGGTTTCCCCCCCATCAGTTGCTATCCAACTGTCCCCTCCGCCTTATACATACAGAATACAGTACAAAGTGAAATTTAAAAATATATCTTTACCATCAAAAATATAAAAAAGGACAGCCGTCTGGTATAAAACCCTGCCTGAACTTCTTACAGAACACAGGCGGACGAGGTGAATCTAGCTGTTCTACTCAAACTGAATGGAATCTCCTTCCCCACTCTGAAGGACAATGGGGGCTCTAGGATTCAGGCCCAGATTTAGACCAAGATCACAGCACAGGTTGAAAGCATCCGACGTCAAGGAAATAAACAACTCTCTGACTTTTAGAAGACATCTGAAGGCAGCCCTGTTTAGGGAATTTTTTTAAAATGTTTGATTCTATTTTTAATATTCTGTTGGGAGCTGCCCAGAGTGGTTGGGGAAACCCAGACAGATGGGCGGAGGTATAAATAATAAATTTATTATTATTATTATTATTTTAAAGCACCATGAAAGCACTTTAAACACTCCTGGCTTTCCCCAAAGAATCCTGGGAGTTGCACTTTGTTATGAGAGTCGCTGGGAGATTCCCCTCCCAGAGCTATAATCTCCAGAGTGGTTTAGCAATCAATCCCTCTCCCCAGGGAACTACGAAAGCAGGATAAAGTGCGGACAGTCTGGTATCAACCAATCACTGGTGCATTAAAAGGTGAAGGGACCCCTGACCATTAGGTCCAGTTGTGTCCAACTCTGGGGTTGCGGCGCTCATCTCGCTTTATTGGCCGAGAGCCGGTGTACAGCTTCCGGGTCATGTGGCCAGCATGACAAAGCCGCTTCTGGCGAACCAGAGCAGCGCATGGAAACGCCGTTTACCTTCTAGCTGCAGTTGTACCTATTTATCTACTTGCACTTCGTGCTTTTGAACTGCTAGGTGGGCAGGAGCAGGGACCGAGCAACGGGAGTTCACCCTGTCACGGGGATTCGAACCGCCGACCTTCTGATCGGCAAGCCCTAGGCTCTGTGGTTTAGACCACAGTGCCACCCGCGTGCATTATTATTGTGCAAATCACATTTTGCAGAAGACAAAACCCCCACCAGTCTCTTCAGTATGACCAGCAATACAACCTTCTCCATGACAATGGCTGAACCCCCGGGCACCCTCCTGAGGAAGGCACCCGTTGCATTCTAGGAAATAATAACGATAACGATAATATTAACCCGCCTTCTTTCCTGACGGACACTCAAGGCAAGTTACAGATGAAATAGGTACAGCTAAAAACATGGGCGGGGGAAAGCAATAATTAAAACAACAACAAAACATTAAGAGAATTAAAACTACGCACACACGCAACATAAAAATCTATTAAAACCACACCAATAATTATAATTAAAAACATCACGGCATCAGCCCTTTCATTAAAAGCAGTCAGTTCCCAGAGGGCCTGTTGGAACAAGAAAGTTTCCGCCAGGAGGACAGCAAGGCAGGAGCCCGGCTGGCTTCTCCAGGGAGCGAGTTCAAGGGTCTGGGAGCAGAAAGGTTGAAAGAAAGCTGCCTTCTGCAGAGCCAGTAGTTTGGGATCGCCGGCACTGACTGGCAGCAGCAGTGGCGCTCCGCCCCTGAGCTACGACCCTCCCCACCGGCCTCGATCCGCCTTCTGGAAGTCACCTCACGCCTTCCCTCCCAAGAAGGGCTCTGCCTCACAGACAGCGGCCGCTCTCAACGGCCTTAACTTTCAAATCTGCCGAATTTCTGCTGTGGTTACGACGTTTCCTTTCGAAACTTCAATTTCAGTGTTTTCGTAATTGGTTATTTTGATAAGCCGCACCTCGAGTGGTTGTTGCTGCTGCTTTTTCAATAAAGAGAGGAGAGGTGAAGACGCTTTGAAGAAATAAAGCCCAAACGGCAACGTAATTCTATTACGTAGATTTGAGATTCTTAGTTGCTGGGCTCTTTATTTTGATCATCTTATTACAACCACCTATTTTTTTTTAAAGTGACCATTTGGGGCTCCTCTGAGGACCTGCAGAGTCAGGCCAATGGCTCATCTAGTCCTTACAGTAGCCAACCAGATGCCCCAACTGTAAACCCCCAAACAAGACCCAAACGCAAGAGCAATTCTCCCCCCTCCTGCGGTTTCCAGCAACTGGTATTCAGAAGAATTCCTGCCTCTGACTGCAGAAGAGGCAGAGCATAGTTATCCTGGCTAGCGGCCATCGATAGCCCTCTCCTCCTTCGTGAATTTGTCCAATCCTCTTTCAAAGTCATCTAAGATGGGGGCCGGGACACGGGTGGTGCTGTGGGTTAAACCACAGAGCCTAGGGCTTGTTGATCAGAAGGTCGGCGGTTCGAATCCCCGCGACGGGGTGAGCTCCCGTTGCTCGGTCCCAGCTCCTGCCAACCTAGCAGTTCGAAAGCACATCAAGTGCAAGTAGATAAATAGGTACCACTCCGGCGGGAAGGTAAACGGCGTTTCCGTGCGCTGCTCTGGTTCGCCAGAAGCGGCTTTGTCATGCTGGCCACATGACCCGGAAGCTGTACGCCGGCTCCCTCGGCCAGTAAAGCGAGATGAGCGCCGCAACCCCATACTCGTCCGCGACTGGACCTAATGGTCAGGGGTCCCTTTACCTTTAAAGAGTAACAATGATGTGATTATATACGTTTAAATGGAAGATTATATATATATATATAAACAAAAACAGAATGCTGAAGCAGTGTGTGGCAGCTGTAAAAATAAGGATGCCAGGGATTGTTAGGAAAAGGCTTGGAAGCAAAACTGCCAATATCCTAATGCCGTTATAAAAAATCTATGGTGCAGCCACACTTGGAATATAGATTTATAAACTTCTGTTGTGTCAGCTGTCAGTCAGGTCAAGAGAAAGCCGGATCAGTTTCACCTGTGACTCAGTTTCTTGTTGCTTTAATTGATGGGACGTTCCCCCATCCACACCTTTAGCTTTCTGGGAAACTGGCCACATCCCCACAACACTCATTTAAAGCACCTGAACTGTAGATTGTCGGAGGTGCTGGAAAGTGTAGCACGGCAAGGGGAGTATACTATGGTTCCCGGGATTCTTCGCGGGCATTAAACGGGGCATGTGGATGTGGCCGTCGGCACAACTCCTGCCATTTCAACGGACATGGCTTCCTTCCCCCTGAAGAATCTTGGGGACTGCAGTGTTAAAGGTGCCGGGAACTGTAGCACTCCTGCTCTTTCACCGGAGAACAGAGGATGCCCCTATCGGGCAGGTGCCACCCGAGTACCGGTATATTGCATAGAAAACCAGTCTAAAAGATGCCCTCTGTATTTCAAGCTCTCAAACACAGCATTCCAGAGCGGGAATGTCCCTCCTATGTTATAATTTTGCAAGCGTCACGTTGTAGTTTGCATGGCCGCCAACAGGGGGCGAGGCTAACTGCAGCCTGACAAGGGAAGAGCAGGGATGCGAGGGTGCGGCGCTTAAAGGAGGGTGGGCAGCCGCCACAGAGAGCGCTTGGGCAAATCGCATGGGCAAATCCACGCAGCTGCCATATGACACCCGCATTCATAAGAATGCCAGAGTTTACTGTGGCAGCACCTTTGGAACTCCCTGCCTATTGAGACCAAGGCAGGGGGGATTCCCTTTTTAGTGCCTGCTGCTAGGAGCAATCAGACCGGCCTACTCAGATGCTCAGAAATGCGATGGAGAGGTCTAATCTGTTTTAGCATTTTAACTTCCTGCGTGTGTTTTAACGTATCGTAAACGTTTTCCCCCTATTTTAACATTTTTGCAGACCGCTTTGCGGTTCTTTTAAACAGACAGACAGACAGACAAAATAAAAAAATTCCTTCCAGTAGCACCTTAGAGACCAACTAAGTTTGTTCTTGGTATGAGCTTTCGTGTGCATGCACACCTCTTCAGATACACTGAAACAGAAGTCACCAGACCCTTATAGAGAGAGAGAGGGTGGGGAGGGGTATTACTCAGAAGGGTGGTGGGAAAATGGGTGATTGGCTGGTAGGAGTGGTAAACCTGTTGACGACTGTTAACGACTGCAATTGTTAAAGACTGTAATTCTGAGTAATACCCCTCCCCACCCTCTCTCTCTTGTCAAAGTACAAGTAGATAAATAGGTACCACTCTGGCAGGAAGGTAAACGGCGTTTCCGTGCGCTGCTCTGGTTCACCAGAAGCGACTTAGTCATGCTGGCTCCCTCGGCCAATAATGCGAGATGAGCGCCGCAACCCCAGAGTGGTCCGTGACTGGACCTAATGGTCAGGGGTCCCTTTACCTTTGTCACTTCAAGCCATGCCCTCTGGAGCGGCCGAGAGCACTAGCAGAACCCAGCCAAGTCCTATTCAGAACAGACCCATGGAAATTCATGGCCCCTGTTAACCTCATGGAATCACAGAACTGCAGAGTTGGAAGGGGTAATAATCGCAGCTACAGAACCCCACTGATTCTTCGAGCCCATTGATTTCGCTGGGTCTGAGTAGGGATGGAGGAGGAGTCGACATTTAAAGACAAAGTCATTTCATTTGCCATTTCGGAAACGAGACACTGACTAACCAAAACGCAGCCTCCTTTGAAATGTGCGCTTCTCCAGATGTTGCAAAGCAAAATTCCCCAGCCCAGTAACGTGTCACCAAAAAATGCACATACCAGGGTATTTATCTGTTATATTTGCACAGGCCTCTTCCTCCCCAGAAGGAGCCCAGGACAGGAAAGACACAAAACATTTGAAACATTTAAAAAGAAGAGTTGCAAAGCGTTCTCACTATAGTGGAAAGGGTAAACATTTGAGTGAAAGTAGCGTTATATTTGGGGGAATCGCATTGCAAAAATGGGTGCCTTGGGCAAAAATGCATAGAGACATGGGTATACAGTTTTGGGAGAGATTTGCACTTAAACGCTGAAGGACTTAAAAAGAAGAAGAAGAAAGACAAGTTGATGTGGAAATGTGGAGAACGGAGCTTGAGACTGGAGATTTTCTTTTCTTTCTTTCTTTCTTTTTTCTTGGACTATGAATCTATTGTATATCTTTTTGAGTTATTTTAAAGTTAGGAGTATGAAAACTGTTAGAGAGGATAGATAATGAAATCAACAGAGAGGGACTTGAGGAAGTCAAAACCGAAATATGAAATTGAGAAAGAAGGAATGCCTGGCCCTATAATTGGGCAATGATGTTAAACACTATCAGTAAGGTTAAATGTACAATGATTATGACTACCCTTGTGACTACCCTTCCCACAGTGAGAGGGGGGAAGTATGGAAATTTAACCGTTATGTTATGTGCTTAAAAAATTGTAAAATATCAATACATTTTTTATTAAAAAAGAGAGAGAGAGAGAGACTGGAAAAACTGAAATTGGACGTATCTGCCCATCCCTAAGTCGGAAACGGACTTAGTTGAATGCATCAAATCTTTGACTTATTCTCATTTTACCGCCTGGAGCTGGAAGAGTTCATCCAGGAAGATGGAAAAGTGATTGTAAGGGCAGGTGTGGTTTTCTCTGTGGAATACCTTTAACCAACAAGGGGGGGAAAACCCATCCTCTTTCCTGACAAATCATCCCAGGACAAATGTCAGCTGGGTGAACGGATTCAGGAAATGCCGGTGCGTGGAAATGTGCAGAGGGCTCACAAAACAGGTGAACACAGGGGTCCCTATTGGTTCAAGGCTGACACCCCGACACAGATCGCTAGCTGATGATCCGAACTCTTTTTCCATGATGTGGTTTTTACTGTTTATAACAAGCACATGAGGGAAAACCCCCCTGCAAGGCCAGTCCAATGGTCTGTCACAGCCCAGCGTCCTGTTTGTACAGCGGTCAAATGCCCCCAGGGACCCAGAAATTCTAGATAGACTGCCTCTGGACCTGGAGGCTCCGTAAGAAGAGCCCCGTCGAGGAGGGTGCACCCTTTCGCCAACAGTGGAGGCACAAGCCATCCCGTCTAGCAGCCATCGCAGCGTACAGGGGTGCCTTGGTTCTCAAACGCTTTGGTACTCAAACAACTTGGAACCCAAACACTGAAAACCCAGAAGTAAGTGTTCCACTTTGCGAACCTTTTTCGGAAGTCAAATGTGCTCCGTTTTGAGTGCCACACTTCTCTTTTGAGTGTTACACTGAGTCTGTTTTTGCTATTTATTTTGTGTTTTTGTGGCGCTTTTTGTTTTGTTTTTGTGACTGTGTGGAACCCAGTTCAGCTACTGATTGATTGATTGATTGATTGATTGTGTGACTGCAGTACATCGTTTTACTGCTTTCCTTTTATGGATCAATGGTCTCGTTAGATAGTAAAATTCATGTTAAATTGCTATTTTAGGGAAATAAAATAAAAAAATTCCTTCCAGTAGCGCCTTAGAGACCAACTAAGTTTTTTCAAAAGCTCATACCAAGAACAAACTTAGTTGGTCTCTAAGGTGCTACTGGAAGGAATTTTTTTTATTTTATTTCGACTACGGCAGACCAACACGGCTACCTACCTGTAACTGCTATTTTAGGCGTTCTTTTTAAAAGTCTGGAACGGATTAATCCATTTTGCATTGCTTTCTATGGGAAAGCGCGCCTTGGTTTTGGAACGCTTTGGTTTTAGAACAGACCTCTGGAACGGATTAAGTTTGAGAACCAAGGTACCCCTGTTTCTCCTAAAATAAGACGTAGCCATAAAATAAGCCGTAGCAGGATTTCTACGCATTTGTGAAATATAAGCCATTCCCTGAAAATAAGCCATACCCAAAAATAAGACATAGTGACGCAGCGCCTCTCCCTTAAGACGGCCTGGATAGGCGTGACAATGCAGCCTACCGACACAGAGCGGTTAAAATAAGACATCCCCTGAAAATAAGCTATACTGTGTTTTTTTGAGGGGGGGAAATATAAGACACTGTCTTATTTTAGGAGAAACACGGTAGCACTGTACTTTATAAACAGGCAGATTGAGAGAAGGATTCCAAAGCCTTTACGTTCAATAGTCACTTTCCGAGCAGAGAGTTGTTGTTGTTCAGTCGTTCAGTCGTGTCCGACTCTTCGTGACCCCATGGACCAAGGCACGCCAGGCACACCTATCCTCCACTGCCTCTCGCAGTTTGGCCAAACTCATGTTGGTAGCTTCGAGAACACTGTCCAACCATCTCGTCCTCTGTCGTCCCCTTCTCCTTGTGCCCTCCATCTTTCCCAACATCAGGGTCTTTTCTAGGGAGTCTTCTCTTCTCATGAGGTGGCCAAAGTACTGGAGTCTCAACTTCAGGATCTGTCCTTCTAGTGAGCACTCAGGGCTGATTTCTTTAAGAATGGATAGGTTTGATCTTCTTGCAGTCCATGGGACTCTCAAGAGTCTCCTCCAGCACCATAATTCAAAAGCATCAATTCTTCGGCGATCAGCCTTCTTTATGGTCCAGCTCTCACTTCCGTACATTACTACTGGGAAAACCATAGCTTTAACTATACGGACCTTTGTTGGCAAGGTGATGTCTTTGCTTTTTAAGATGCTGTCTAGGTTTGTCATTGCTTTTCTCCCAAGAAGCAGGCGTCTTCTAATTTCGTGACTGCTGTCACCATCTACAGTGATCATGGAACCCAAGAAAGTGAAATCTCTCACTGCCTCCATTTCTTCCCCTTCTATTTGCCAGGAGGTGATGGGACCAGTGGCCATGATCTTAGTTTTTTTGATGTTGAGCTTCAGGCCATATTTTGCGCTCTCCTCTTTCACCCTCATTAAAAGGTTCTTTAAATCCTTCTCATTTTCTGCCATCAAGGTTGTATCATCAGCATATCTGAGGTTGTTGATATTTCTTCCGGCAATCTTAATTCCAGCAATCTTAATTCCGAGCAGAGAGACTCGCGGCTTAAAGCACCACCGGCTGTCCCTCCCATTTCACAGATAGGGAAACCGAGGCGGAAAACGCAGGGCCAGACAGGGCTACTGAACCGAAATCCTGCCCTGGTGTTCTCTCTCTGCTGAATTCTGCACGTCCAAAATCGGCATCACCTTTAGTCAGGTGAGAATTAATCGCTGGGTGCTTCTGTGTGTGGGCCTATCCATCTCCCTGGACTTTGCTCTGCTCTCTTGCTGCCGTCACCTCTCCAAATCTTCACACCCGCCTTAATTGCTGTGAAACTTTCAGCTAGCCCCGAGCCAGGATCCTGGGGAGAGCGCTGGGTTTCTCCATCTCTGCTCACTCCCCCCCCTCGTGTTCCGTTTCCACCAGGATGGTGCGTTCTCCAGAGAATCTGTGGCCCCTCCAGTAAGTTGCTGGGTCCCCACCTCCAATAATAATAATAATAATAATAATAATAATAATAATAATAGGTTACAAGTAGATAGCAGTGTTGGTCTGTCATAGTCAAAACAAAATAAAAAAATTCCTACCAATAGCACCTTAGAGACCAACTAAGTTTGTTCTTGGTATGAGCTTTCGTGTGCATGCACACTTCTAGTGTGCATGCACACGAAAGCTCATACCAAGAACAAACTTAGTTGGTCTTTAAGGTGCTATTGGAAATAATAATAATAATAATAATAATAATAATAATAATAATAATAATAATTTATTATTTATTCCCCAGCCACTCTGGGCGGCTCCCAAACAAATGTTAAAACAATACAGCATTAAATATTAAAAACGTCCCTAAACAGGGCTGCCTTCAGATGTCTCTTAAAAATAGGATAGCTGCTTATTTCCTTGACATCTGATGGGAGGCCGTTCCACAGGGCGGGAGCCACTACCGAGAAGGCCCTCTGCCTGGTTCCCTGTAACTTCGCTTATTGCAGTGGGGGAACCGCCAGAAGGCCCTCGGAGCTGGATCTCAGTGTCCGGGCTGAATGGTGGGGGTGGAGATACTCCTTCAGGTATACTGGGCCATTTAGGCCATTTAGGGCTTTAAAGGTCAGCACCAACACTTTGAATTGTGCTCGGAAACGTGCTGGGAGCCAATGTAGATCTCTCAGGACCGGTGTTATGTGGTCCCGGCGGCCGCTCCCAGTCACCAGTCTAGCTGCCGCATCCTGGATTAATTGCAGTTTCCGGGTCACCTTCAAAGGTAGCCCCACGTAGAGCGCATTGCAGTAGTCCAAGCGGGAGATAACCAGAGCATGCACCACTCTGGGGAGACAGTCTGCGGGCAGGTAGGGTCTCACCCTGCGTACCAGATGGAGCTGGTAGACAGCTGCCCTGGACACAGAATTAACCTGCACCTCCATGGACAGCTGTGAGTCCAAAATGACTCCCAGGCTGCACACCTGGTCCTTCAGGGGCACAGTTACCCCATTCAGGACCAGGGAGTCCCCCACACCTAACCGCCTCCTGTCCCCCCAAAACAGTACTTCTGTCTTGTCAGGATTCAACCTCATGGGGAAAAGATGCAGCTCAGTGGGGAGAGTGCGGGCTTTGCCTGCACAAGATGCCGGGTTCAACCCCTGGCATCTGCCAGCAGGGCTGGGAAAGGCTCCCACAGCTCCAGCAACCCTGCCATGGGGCTGCCGGTCCGTCTCGGCAATGCTGAGCGAGGTGCGACAGAGGTAAAAAGCAGCTTGCTGCGTCCCCCTCCCTGTGCACCGGATGGGTGCATTTGGGGCCCCAATCCTGAGATTCTCCACCATTTGTCGGTCAGGAGTAAACCATTTTTAAAAATGCTTTTACAGTGGTACCTTGGTTCTCAAACTTAATCCGTTCCAAAACCAAAGCGTTCCAAAACCAAGGCGCACTTTCCCATAGAAAGTAATGTAAAATGGATTAATCCGTTCCAGACTTTTAAAAACAACCCCTAAAACAGCAATTTCACATGAATTTTACTATCTAACGGGACCATTGATCCATAAAAGGAAAGCAATAAACAATGTACTGCAGTCACACAAACAATCAATCAATCAGTAGCTGAACTGGGTTCCACACAGTCACAAAAACAAAACAAAAAGAGCGCAAAAACAAAAACACAAAATAAACAGCAAAAACAGACAGACCTCAGCGTAACACTCAAATCGGAAGCGTAACACTCAAAATGGAGCACGTTTGGCTTCCAGAAAAAGTTCGCAAATCGGAACACTTCCTTCCGGGTTTGCAGTGTTTGGGTTCCAAGTTGTTTGAGTACCAAGGCGTTTGAGAACCAAAGTACCACTGTATTCAGCGTCCTTTTTCAATGCTAGCCCTGCTCAGGGCAGTTCACGGGCATGACTAATTTAGTTCCGTTCATTTCCACACGTCTACCTTGAGTAGCATTCGAACGCAGCTCCCAGAGGAGCCCTGGGCAGCAAGCGCACCTGCTTGTTGGTTTTTAAATTAAAAGTAACATTTAAACCACTGTTAAAAACATGGGGGAAACAATTAAGCATGACAAATCATTTAAAAAGCAAGCAAAACGAAAACCCACAAATGTAAACCAAATCAGATGTCTGGATATATAAGCCTTTTACAGCAGCAATGTTTTCCGTGGGGGTCTAAAAGGGAACAGTGATGACACCGGCTTAACGTCAAGTGGCAGGGAGTTCCGAAGGAGAAGTGTCGCCTCACTATTGGGGAGAGAGATCAGGGGTGGGGCACCCCTGACCAGTGGCCCTTCTGGGTGGGGCTGGTGGGGAAAAGCCATCCCTTCATGTCCATCACAGGTTAGAGCATCCCTATCGCCAGGCTGCAAAAGCTTTTCCCTTCTGAAACCTAGGAGAGACGCTGCTGCCAGTCAGTGTAAGCAGTGCTAAGCTAGATAGGCCAATGGTCTAACTGGGTACAAGGAAGCTTCTGAAATTCCTCCGCTCCTTAGTGCCGAGGCCCCAAAGCTCAAACGAAGAGGGTTTTTTGGTTTTGCTTTGCTTTATGCAGCAAGAGTCCCTTCGCCTACCCATGGGAGAAAATTAAGTTTCTTGCGAGGGAAAGCCGGCCGGTTTCTTGAAAGCACACCCCCCCCTCCCCAAAGGATGGAGCAAACCCACCTAACTGCAGGCTTGACCAAAGGGGACCATGCCAGCCCCGGGGGGGGGGGGGGAGAGATTACCAGAAGCTTAGGAATCAGCAGCGCAGCATCACGTCTGAGGGAGATCAGCTGGTCCCCCAGCAAAGAGCCCTTGCTTGGCGCATTAACATATTAGCTGAAATCCTAAGCGGTTAAAAATAAAAGCAATTGCTTGCGAGAAGGGGACAAGAGTCACCCGGGTCCATCTCCTGGGACGCCAATCACCCGGGGAATCTGCGAGGTCCCCGGAGGGTCCTCAGATACCTTTAGCCATCTCCTTTCCAACTCCATTCCACTTAGAATAAATTCACTGAAATGGTTACCCGTGTTTCTCCTAAAATAAGACACCGTCTTATATTTTTTTCCCCTCAAAAAACCACAGTATGGCTTATTTTCGGGGGATGTCTTATTTTAACTGCTCCGCGTCAGTACGCAGCTTAAGCAGGCATCCGCAAACTTCGGCCCTCCAGATGTTTTGGACTAAAATTCCCATCATCCCTGACCACTGGTCCTGTTAGCTAGGGATCATGGGAGTTGTAGTCCCCAAACATCTATAATTTGGGACTACAATTCCCATCATCCCTGACCACTGTTCCTGTTAGCTAGGGATCATGGGAGTTGTAGGCCAAAACATCTGGAGGGCCGCAGTTTGGGGATGCCTGGTGTTAAGGGAGAGATGCCACATCCCTATGTCTTATTTTCAGGGTATGGCTTATATTTCTCAAAGGTGTAGAAATCCTGCTACGGCTTATTTTATGGTTACGTCTTATTTTAGGAGAAATAGGGTAGGTATGTTTTCCAATTCAATGAGTCTCCTGGGAATGGCACTAGGTGAGAGGCAGTGGTGGTGTAGTGGTTAGAGTACCAGACCAGGACCTGGGAGAGACCAGGGTTCGGATCCCCACTCTGCCAGATAAAGCTCACCGGGGCGACAGTCATTGGCTCTAAGTTTGGCCTACCTCACAGGGTTCTTGTGGGGATTAAACGAGGAGAGCCACAGACAGCACCTTGAGCCCCTTGGAGAGAAAAATGGGGGGGCAGAAATGCACTAACACTGGGCTATATGGTCCAGCTATGGAGCCCTCGTGCTTAAAAAGGTCCCCCACTCTGTACATGCTCATAGGCACTATGACCACAGACTAAGTACGCGCTGCACATTTGAAGCACATCAAAAGCATGGTTTTCCATACACACATCCAAAGAAAGAAGACTGGGTGCTGGGAATTGTAGCTATGGGTGGGGGATATACTACAGTTCCCAGCATTCTGTTTTGGGTGGGAAGGGAATGGGCTTTCGATGGGGGCCCCAATCCAGCTCAGGACCAGAGCCCAAAGAATTTGTCATGACGCCCACCGGGAGCATCTAATAAGAATGGAAAGAGTGCCTCTGAGCAGATGCAGAGTTCACCTGACTTTTCTTCCAAGCAGACCAAATCAGCAGACCGGGAATCAGTGTGTTTTTGAGTAGAATGTGTCCTTTTATTTTGAATGCATCCCTGGGTTATTTGTGGGGCAGAGGAATTCGTTCCTTTTTTATTTTTTTTTGCAAAATATAGTCCGGCCCCCACAAGGTCTGAGGGACAGTGGACCGGCCCCCTGCTGAAAATGTTTGCTGACCCCTGGACCAAATTCAGGATTGTGATAACACTCTCTACACGCAAACACACGCTCACAATCCTGAACAAGTCAACGAGAGAAACAGATGCACTGTAGTTATATGAACCGCATCGGAGCCGCATGAAGCTCTGCCACGCCAGCTACCTGGAGCCACTGGGTGCCTCTTCCCCTGTCCCACAATGCACACACTTCCGAGGAATCTAGTCCTCATCCTTTGAGACTTGCAGACTAGACACCATGCCCTTTCCAGAACCGGCGAAAAACCTCTGCTCTGACTGTTAGGCATCACTACCCTAACTAGGAAGAAAAATCCCAGCAACTTGACATGCAAGCACTCCCCGCCCCCCCCCCTAAACCAATGTTCCTAATATTCATGGTTGTACAACCAGGATGGAAAATATAGTCGGATTCTGCTTTCGAACCCCAAACTGACCACCCAGACAAACAACCCAAGGCCATCCTCATCTGCTAGCTCTGCACCAAGATTAAAAATTGGGGAAGGCGCGAGATCCGGATGTAAATATTTGGCAGCCGTTAGCCGGGAGAAGAAATCAGACTACGGAGAAAATAGGCAGCTACAATTTAGTAATAACCAGGCTACTTTGTGGGAAATATTTGGGCTAACAGGCTACTATAGTACGGAGCCAGAGAAGCAAATCTATTAGAAATCAATGGAAAGGAGAAATACCTGACAGGATTAACATGGGTCATTCATTTGAAATGGGTCTACCCTACGCTGGGTGCTCACCGCATCTTCAAAGCGCACAGCTTCCCAGAATTTCTGGGAAGCGTAGTTTGCAGAGGGTGCTGGGAATTGTAGTTCGGTGAGCGGGCAAAACTATACTTCCCAGGATTCTTGTGTTGGGGGGGAAGGTTGCAGGCTTTAAATGTATGGGGTAGTAAACAGCCTGCTATTCAAGAAGCTCTGATGTGAGGAACACAACCTCCGGAAGAAAAACCAAATAAATAAAAGAGCTAGATGTTACTAAGGAGGCCGGCAGGGACGGACTGCATACTTGTGGCTTTTTTAAGTCTCAAGGGCTTCACCCTGTGAAACAAATGTTTAAACATTTTTTAAATAGAAAAACAGAATCAAAGAATTGTAGATAGAGCTAGAAGGGACCCCAGGGGGTCATTTAGTCCAACCCGCTGTTTGGTTGGTTGAATATTTAGGGAGGCTTTTAATGTCTAATAGATTGTTGTATTTTAATGTTCTGTTGAAAGCCGCCCAGAGTGGCTGGGGAAACCCAGCCAGATGGGCGGGGTATAAATAATAAATTATTATTATTATTATTATTATTATTATTATTATTATTATATGTTTTTATTCCTGCGAACCGCCTCGATTTCTTTTCACGACATAGAAGTGTTCTCATTAAGTAAATGAAGTAATAAATCTGCAGCCCAATTTGCATATGCTGATTCACACAGAGAGAGATGCAAATTTAAGTCTCTGCCCTAAGCGGAGAGGGTTCGTCAAGGAGTGCCCGGGAACAATGAAAAGCAAAGTAAAATAAAATAATAATAATAATAATAATAATAATAATAATAATAATAATAAACGAGAAAAAGCCCCTCTCCTCTAACAACGCCCCCACCAAACTCCCGGAGACAAAACATGTCAAATTTGCAGAGTGAAAACGGAAGCCAGATGAGAAGCTTCTGTTGAGCTGAAAACTTTGAAAGTCTTCTTGCGGGGAGAGGTTGAAAAAGATTTCAGAGAGATGAGAGAAGCGCCAGTTCTTGGAGGTGACAGCTGGGGAGCAAAGGGGGGGGGGGCGGAGAGGAAGAAGAGAAGGCCGGGTGCACCCTCTGTACCAGGGAAACCAAAGGGTTCTGGGCCACCTCGATCCCAAGAGGGATGGAGAAAGGGAGGCTCCTCTGGGGTGGCAGGAGAAGGCTTTAACAGGAGAGCGAAGGTGTTCATTAGGGAGGCAGAAGACGCTGGGGAACGAAACCCAGCTTCACTCTGAAACTGGCCAGGCGGCGTTCACAACTCATCTCTCTCTCTCGGAGAGAGAGATACCATCTCTTTCCTCTCTCTGCCGGAGAGAGCAAAGGACTCTAGATTGCCGCTGTGCCGTAACCACCATGCAAATGACTTAATTGGGGCTCTCTCTCGCTCTCTCAGATGGGAGGCGGGTTTTGTCAACAACCCCAAAGGGGACAAAAAATAAAAAATAAAAAGAGAGGGTAGGGAAAACCGCAGCGAAGGGGTGGCGGTGGCAATCTGGGGCGTGTGTGAAGGCCAGCCTTAGAATAATTGATCCTACCAGGATTTCGGCCTAGGCCTCCCTTTGCCTGTGTACACACCATAGATTAAAGCACACACACCCCATTAAAAGGCTCCTGGGAACTGTAGTTTACTCCTCACAGAGCTACAGTTCCTGGCACCCCAAAAAACTACAGTTCCCAGGATTCTTGGGGTGGGGGAAAATGTGCTTCAAATGTATGGCATGCCCCCAAGAGGCTGCCTCAACAGGTGATCAGGCTAGAGCGACATAATCCCAAAAGGTTTGGGGGGGTTGGTGTCAAAATGCGCAGGGGAAATGTCCCATCCCCACCTTTGACCCCAGAACACTGTCTAGCGTGTGAAATTGTTAGTCCGCCCAGCTCAGCCTCGTCTACACTGACAGTTTTCCTGGTTTTCGGGCAGAGCACATTCCTGACCTCACCTGGAGATGCCAGGATTTGAACCTGCAACCTTTCACCTGCCAAGCAGAAGTCTGGAGAATGAACTACATGCCTTTACCCTTCCTAACAGCGAAGGGTGTTTGCAAGCTCATTTCGGAGACGTTTGGGGGCAGTGGTTCCGGCAGGAGGTCATTTTGCAAGAGAAGATGTGGCACAGAAGATTTTGTGTGTGTGTGTAAACAATGCACCACTCACGTCTCACAGGGGAGGGGGCTATCAGGGGCTACTGGCCATGACGCCTACGCTCGGCCTTCCCTGTCGGAGCCACATTTGACCCTCAATCCCAGTTGCTGGGAATCCCAAGTGGGGAATCTGGTTGGCCACTGTGAGGACAGGATGCTGAGACCCCTTTGGCCTGATCCAGCTCCTCTGATGCTCGGATGGAACCTCCAGGTCCAGGGGCAGTCTATCCACACTCCTGGGTCCTGAGGGGCATTTGCCCACTGTTAGGAACAGGATGCCATGTCACATGGCCCTATCCGCTGAGGCTCTCTTGATGTCTTTATTGCCTGATACAGCATCATAGAATCCTAGAATCCTAGAGTTGGAAGAGACCACAAGGGCCATCCAGTCCAACCCCCTGCCAAGCAGGAACACCATCAAAGCATTCTTGACAGATGGCTGTCAAGCCTCTGCTTAAAGACCTCCAAAGAGGGAGACTCCACCACACTCCTTGGCAGCAAATTCCACTGTCGAACAGCTCTTACTGTCAGGAAGTTCTTTCTAATGTTTAGGTGGAATCTTCTTTCTTGTAGTTTGAATCCATTGCTCCGTGTCCGCTTCTCTGGAGCAGCAGAAAACAACCTTTCTCCCTCCTCTATATGGCATCCTTTTATATATTTGAACATGGCTATCATATCACCCCTTAACCTTCTCTTCTCCAGGCTAAACATACCCAGCTCCCTAAGCCATTCCTCATAAGGCATCGTTTCCAAGCCTTTGACCATTTTGGTTGCCCTCTTCTGGACACGTTCCAGCTTGTCAGTATCCTTCTTGAACTGTGGTGCCCAGAACTGGACACAGTATTCCAGGTGAGGTCTGACCAGAGCGGAATACAGTGGTACTATTACTTCCCTTGATCTAGATGCTATACTCCTATTGATGCAGCCCAGAATTGCATTGGCTTTTTTTTAGAGGGAAGAGGGCAGTGCTGTTTTTCTTTAAAAGAAGAGGTGCCGGAACTCACCATGAACTAATTCCCTCTTTCTCTCTAGAGTAGCAATGGCACAGACCTGAGAGGGGCCGGGACTGAGTTCCAGTGAGTCCCCACCCCCAAAAAAATCCCCAACACAGCCTGATCCCAACAGATTGAGGAAATAATCCATGGCAGAGCACTTCTGAGAATCTCTTTCTAGGTGAAGGCAAAGCACCTCTAATAACCACCATCGGGTGGGCTGGGGGGGATATAATTGCAAATCACTCTCACCGAAAAAGTAACAGAGCAAATCAGATTTTGCAAAGCATAGTGGAAAAGCGTTAATGAAGAGGCAACATTTCAATGGGAGTGGTTTTTTGGGGGGGGAGCAGCAGAAGAGGACATGCTGGTGCTCAACAATCTCGAAATGATTGCAAAGGGTTAGAAACCCCTCTGGCTGACCCCTCCCCACTCCCATTTTTAGGAAAGCTGCATTCCTACAGCGATACTCTCTAAATGGGGTCGCTTAAAAGAGGGTGGGAAGAGAGCCCTACTTTGCGGACCCCCCCCTTATTTCTGCCAGATATGCCGCCCTCCCCAGCGTCGCCGATGCCCCTCGCTGAGACGCAACCACCCCTTTCTCCCGAATAGCCCCCTCCCAACTTAACTCTCTTCTGATACCCCCCTCCCCGAAATAACTATGCCTTTTCCCAAATAACCCTCCTGCCTCTGGATCGCGAAGGGTGGGTGTGTCCAACGCCAACCCCCCCCCCTCTCCCTGAGCCACGCACTTTCCCCCACTGGATACCCACTTGGCAAACTTACCTCGCCTCGGAATCCACCTCGCGTTCACCCCGCCTCCCTCCCCCCGTCTTTAAGGACCCCCTTTTCACTTTTGGTCCCTCCCACTGGGGAAGGAAACAGCTTTCCTTCTCCCCACACATCCCAACACCAGAAAAAGCCCCGCGCCCCCTCCCTTTGGGGGTCTTCTCCTCCCCACTGCCTGATTCTCCGCGGGGCAGCGCGCCTCCAGGACGCACCAGGGCGCACCAGAAGGCACAGGGGCGCAATTGCGGGCAGCTTTGCGCGCTTACCTCTGGCGGCGGCGGCGGCAGCTTCTCTACCCCGCTTGGCTCCCGCGGGGCTGCCGAGGCTGGCGTTGAAGTCCATGGAGCCGGCGCGGAGTTTGCGCCGCCCTGCGCCTCTCCAGCTGGCTCCGGCCGCGGAAAGAGCGCCGGGAGGACCCTGCCTGGCTGACTTGGCTGGCGGCAGACGCGGCTCCGGCGGAGCAGGGGAAAGCAGTGGCGCTCCGAACCGGCGGCGGCGGCGCGCTTGCAGAGGCCCCGCGCGGCCACCAGGGGCGCACCGACGCGGCCCGGCTCCTCCCCGCGCGGCCTGCCTGCGCAACAGGCGGCAATTAAACCGGTTCAGCTTCCCCGCTGCGTGCACGGCATGCTGCCGGCTGAAAAAAAATCACGCGTCAGGCCCTGCGCTTTCTGCCTCTCTGCCTAACCAAACTGTCGCCAACAAACACCTCCCGCCCGTGCAGCAGGCAGAAGTTCATCTGGTCAAGCTTATCCGCCCTGATTAATGCTTTCCGCGTTGGAAAAGCTTCGTCACCCGTAGATTTTTTTCTCTCTCCTCTGACTGTGGTTAACTAAACTCTCGTCCCCCCCCCCCCGTGCAGCAGGCAGCAATTAGACTGGTCAAGCGTCCCCTCTCTGATTACTGCTCCTCCCTCCTCGTTGGAAAAGATTTGTCACCCGTAGACTTCTCGCCTGTGCTTAACCAGACACTCGCTCCCCTCACCCCGTGCAACAGGCAGCAATTAAACCGGTCAAGCGTTCCCTCTCTGATTAATGCTCCCCCCCCCCTTTCGGGGAAAAAATCATCTATTAATTTTCTGCCTTCGTCACTCAAACCCCCGCTTAAAGTTGTTTTTAATGCTTAACGACTGGAAAACTGGCTGTCGTTAAACTGGTGAAGCTGTCCTAACCACCTTGGGTCGGGGAAACGCACGCACAACACCTGTTGCATTCCTGTCTGCTTGGAGGCGCTTGTTTTGTGCCAGGTGTTCCCTAGTTATTGTTGTTATTCTTAGGGAGAGGGTTCTGTTAGCGGCCGCTCTCTTACAAGGCGTCTGGAGCTTTTAATAACTGCGGCAACAGGTTTTAATTAAACAGGTGAATCTGAAGTGTCACCCTGGCCGGAAAGCAGACCTCACCAGTTGGATTTTTGCCTGTCCCGCAAACGCTTGCTCTGCCGCAGCTCTGTAGCTTCGATGCTTAAGAACTGCACAATTGGGCTGTCATTAAACAGGTGAAGCTTCCTCTTATCCTTCTCCCTAACTTGAAGAAACATCACCTGTTGGTCTACCACCACCTTTATCTTGGCAAGGAAGGTTTCCCCCCCCCCCACGCCCTCTCTCATAAGACATCTGTGCCTATAAGCACTGAAAGGCAATCCCACACCAAAAAAATCTAGGGGGCGTTACCTGTTGAATTTCTGTCTATCGCATTCCCTATTCTGACTTTGCCATTAAACCAACGAAGCTTTTCCCTAAACAACATCACCAGTTGCATTTCTGCTTGCCACGCAACCAACTCGCCCCACCCTTGGCCCCTCCCTGCCTCGTTATATAAGACTGTCACCCCGCCCCGATGAGGCCTCTATCCCTACCAACATCGCAGCAGCCATAATTAAACAGGTGAAGCTTTTCCTGCAACTAGTATCTCACCTACTTGGAAGAAAAAATATTACCAAGTGTATTTCTGTCTCTCGGGCGGCCCTACCCCACCTGTTGGATGGCAAAGAGCTTTATCTGCTCCCCCCGCTCCGCATGCAAACATGAAATATTAGGCTTGCCAGCTGTCCCAGCTAGGCCAGCTCTTTTGCGTTTAACACCCTGTAATAGCTTGCACAACAGACAGAAATTCAACAGGTGGTGTGTCTCCCCAAAAAACGGAATCAGTGCATCTCTGACCTGCACAGAGGGTGGATTTCTGACAGATAGCTTTTTAAAATCACACGGAAGTTTTGGGGAAGGGACGGGGGAAGAGATTTTGCATTCTTAAGAGTTAAGGTTGGCAGGAATGAAGGGGGGGGGCGCAACTGTGGGGATTAGAGCCTGGCAGAAGTTTTTGTAAAGGGTTTTTAACGTGCATTTGCCAAACTATTTCCTACACGCTTTGGAGGAGGGCAAAAAAAATCTTCCCGTAATAGACTCCCCTGCAAATTAACTGGGGGTCTGCAAAATAAATAAATAAAATGATTTCCTAGTCGTAAAAGTTGTATACGGACATCAAGTCCCGTATATACAATCTCCCCCCCTCTCTATTGGATGGTGTAGGTTGCTATTATATCCAGTTAAAAACAGAGCAGCTGAATTTTCGTATGCATTTGTTAAAACAATATTTTTAAAGAATTGCAGCGTATTGCATTTTTTGGGCAAAGTTTCGGATAGGAATCATTTTGAGAAAAAATGAAGGAAAGCCACATATCCCCCACCCCGTATTTTCCCCCAAAGGGACCACACTCTCATCTCCTGCTCACTGAAATGTTCCACGGCAGGCAGAAATTCGGCTGGTTCAGTTCTTCCACATCCCTACCCTGAAAACACCTGCAACCTTTTATTTCTTTTTTCCTGGTGAGGTTTGTGGTGGTTTTAGCTACTGCCGGACAGGCAGAAATATAACTGGTGCAGTTGTCTGGGTGTGAAATACCGCCTGCCCCCGCAGTATTTTCTGATGTGTCCTGCAGATAAACACCTTCTATGACAGGCAGAAGTACAACAAAAGCAGTTTTCTAGGCATACAAATCTCACATCCTCACAAAGAATTGCCCAACGGTTGCCATTATCCTCCTCTTGTTTATGTGTAACAGTTGCATAGCTGGCAGAAATGCAACAGGTAGAGCGCCCCGTGCACGCAGTTCCCGCTCGTGTCCCCCAGCCCCACTATTTCTCCCCATCTGGTGCTTTGGCTGCCTCTCCCACCCTCGTTCCCCGTCTCTCTCTCAGGTACTTTAACAGGGGCAGGCAGGAATTCAACCGGTATAGCTCCATCACCCCACCCTCCATACCAAAACATTTGCAGGGAGTGCCACGTTTTCCTGCCGCATCTTCCTTTAATAGCGGCATTAACAGGCGGGGGGGGGGGGGGGAAGCAGAGGTTGAATCTGTCAGGGATTCTTCCAGTTGTGATTCCTGCATTCTGGTGGGTTGGAGTAGATGACCTTTGGGGAACCCCTTCCGACTCTGTTATCCAACCAACGTCCCGTTCTGGCCGCCCTCTCTCCTTCCTCTGACAGGCAGCGATACAACAGGCACAGCTCCCCTGTGAGGCACGGGAACCCTAACCCTACGAAATAAACCCCCCATTTTTATTTTGCATTTTTCTTCCCTTTTTCTCGGCACATCTCATTCCCTGCAACCCTTCCGCCTTGGCAGGCAGAAACACAACCGGTGCAGCTCCCCCCCCCCCACGAGAATGCAACCCCACTGGCCAATCATTTCCCAGCGGATGCCCCTTGCAATCCCCCTTCGCAGCAGAACTGCCTCCCCCGCTTCAACATCTGCCTCGACAGGCCGAAATCCAACCGGGGCAGCATGCCAAACGCCGCCCGCCCACGGCTTTCGGCCCTTCCCCAGAGAGACCCCGGCTGGTACCCAGCGGCTCCGACCAGCAGCGCTCGATTAGCCGGGGCTGGGCTTCGCTCTGCCACATTACACAACGAGCTCTTGCTCCGTGTCATTCCAGCCCGGGCGCTGGATCGGGGCCAGGAGCGCCTCGCCAAACTCCGCGCGGTAAACACAGCCGCGCAGGCAGCCACGCCGAGGCCGCGTGACTCGCCCTGTCCATCATCCCCCGCGGCCCCGCCCACCCCCTTCCCCACCCGTCACGTGGAGCCGGGCATGGGCGTCCGGGGGGGGGGGACGCGATGGGTTCCTTATTTTATTTTATTTTATTTTATTTTATTTTATTTTATTTTATTTTATTTTATTTTATTTTATTTGTTTCCAAACTCCTCCTCCTCCTCTCTCTGTTATAAGGCTCTTCCTGTAGTTCCTCGGACGTTTTGCATTTCATATGCAATTGAAAGAATCGCACCCTTTCCATCTTTGATAAGGCATTTTAAATCCCTCAAGTTCATATTGTTGCTTTGCATTTAAAGAATCCCCTCTTCCTGTTGCCAAGCATATAAAAAACCCCGAATTTATATTGGATTTTTGCATTCAAAAGAATCTCCACCTGTTTTCGGTCTTCTAAAATCCCCCCAACTTTTACCCATTTAAAAGACTTTTCTCCTGCCTCTCTTGCAAAAATGCCTCCCTGTTTTGCTGGAAACCGATTCTTCATCCGTTTTATTTTCTCCCTTTTTTTCCATTTAGAAAACTCAACAGATCCACAGGAAAAACCACTTCACACCATGATAGTTGAGAGCTCTGTATTCAAGTGGCAGTGGGAGCTGCACCAGTAGTATTTCTGCCTGCCTTGGCTTGCTCCCAGGTTAAGACTGCAGCCTTCGCCTTGCTCTTGAGGGCCTTGTCCTGAATGGGACACCTCTTGCGTAAGCTCTACCTACTAGGCCAGCCTTCCCCCAAACCTCAACCCCTTCTGGATGCCGGTCTCCAAACTTAGAGCGGAAATCAGACAGACCTGCTTCAATAACACTTTATTTGCTGGTTGGCTATAAAAACAAGAAACAATTACCAAACCCTCTAAGCCAGGCTTCCTCAACCTCGGCCCTCCAGATGTTTTGGGACTACAACTCCCATGATCCCTAGCTAGCAGGACCAGCGGTCAGGGATGCTGGGAATTGTAGTCTCAAAACATCTGGAGGGCTGAGCCTGCTCTAAGCTGTTTACAAAAATATAAAATCAGGCATTGAGCTTTTCTCTCTTACAGTTAAAGAAGCAAACTCTAAACAGCTATGCCGCAGGCAGAAGTCCAACTGGTGCAGCACTTAGAAGAAATGTGGAAATTTGCCACTTGGTTTAAATAGCAAAAGGCTGGGCAAATATATGGAGGAGATTTGTCAGTAGCTGTCAGAGGCTACTTCCACTGTTGGACGGCTGCTAGCCAAAATCCACCAGGGCTGCTTCTGACCCTCTGATGGAGCCTCCAGGTCCAGGAGCAGTCTATCTAGATTCCTAGGTTCTTATGGGCACCTTTGGCCCCTGCGCAAGCAGGATGCCAGGCTCTTGGCCTCAACCAGCAGCCAGCCTGTTCCTTATGATGTTCTTATGCCCACAGAATAATTTTATGTAATTATTCCTTCGCTGCTTTTAAATACCCATGATTACAGCAAGGTGATCACATAAAGGCGAGGACGTCAAAGCCAAGCCAGCGTCTAACCACAAGCTCCGTGAACCGAGCAAGTCTACCTGTGAACCCCAAGGGGAAGCTGTTGTTATAAAACACCTGCTGGAGGTACTGAGTCCAGGCACTAGGGGGCAGTACAGAGGCCATCAAATACTTGGGATTTTGGGTGGGTGTCTCTAAATAGCCCCCTGCCCTAACCAGGGAAGGATGAGAAAGGTGATGTTCAATAAGTCCAAATGGGAAAGTGAGCTCATTTGTTTTTCTATCCAAGGGAGAGCTCCATCGGTAGAGTATGATTAATCTCAGGGTGGTGGGTTCGAGTCCCACGCTGGGCAAAATTTCCCTGCATTGTGGTCCCTTCCAACTCTACAATTCTGTTTATTGCATTTGCATCTTGCAACCTTGTGAGGCACACCCTCGAGTACCAGGGGGGTGTAGTGGCTAGAGGCTAGAGGCTAGGACCTAGGAGAGACCAGGGTTCAAATCCCGACCCGGCCACATGAACATGCTGGATTAAGCAAAATAAGCCTGGGTTTTTAGGGCATCAAGGGAAGGGGGGGGGGAACCACAGAACTTTCCACTGGCGGATTTTAAACATTTTTGCACAGCTGAGCGTTCATTTTCTTCGCCAAAGTGTATCAAAAATCACAACAGCACAACTATACAGCAAGGCAGGCCGGTTGCCTTATCTCTGCTAAGTACAGAAGCCGATGGGTTACGTAAGATTCGTTTTGAAGATCTGATCAAAGACTTTGCCATCAGAAAAAGCAGGAGAAACTTTTTCATGTATAAATAAGGTGGAAGTATGCAAAAAGAAAACACCGCTTTCCATCTTACAGTAGGTTTTCTTTCATTAAATTTTATTTTACGTTTTATTGGATATATGTGGGGGCACCAACATCTTTTGAGGGCCTCTAAAGGTCTTAACCCGGCCCTTGGGGGCCAGTCAAAATCCCTCTCGGCCTCCCCTACCTCGCAGGGTCGTTGTGGGGATTCCAAGTCACCTTCAGCTCCTTGGAGCCAGGCCATTAATGCATAAATGGTGCGACATCCCCATTAAAAATTCCCAACCCCTTTCTCCTATGGGACACACCCAGTCGCTTGACCCGGGGATAATTACTGTTTACTGGGACGACTTTCGGAGACACATGGATCCACACCTGGGGCGGCACGTGGACAGTGACGCTCAGTGGCTAGAGCGCAGGGTGCGACTGGGCTGAGGGGCCCGATCCTGCCCACCGCCCCCGGGGTTCAGCTTCCCTCTGCAGCTTCTGGCTTCCTGACAATGCCAGGTGCTGCTGAGCCCTCGAAAACAACTCGCCCGGGCAGGATGCCACCTCTCCTTCCTCCTTCCCTCCTTCTCATCGCCAGAAGCACTCTGGCGGCGCTTCTCTCCCCTAGCCGGCGATATGTGGACGGGGAGCGCCACAGTTTCACAGGTGCAGCTGTGCCAACGCCGTATCTGTTAAGGGCTCGCTGACGCAACGTGTGGGGCTGAGAGGGAGGGGAGTTCCCAGATTAGGAAGCCTGTTGGCCCATCTCCTTCAGTATTGTCTGCACGGACAGGCAGCAGCTCTCCAGGGTGCCTTTCCCAGCCCTGCGTGGAGACATCTGGAATCCAAGTGGGGAAATTCTGCCTGCAAAGCAGCCTTTCCCTGAATTGTTCGGAATTGGCCTTTATCCTCATTGGGTTCATGTTGGTTCATTATGGAAGGACCACATAAAGGTAAAGGGACCCCTGACTACGGTATTAGGTCCAGTCGTGACCGACTCTGGGGTTGCGGCGCTCATCTCGCTTTACTGGCCGAGGGAGCCAGCGTACAGCTTCTGGGTCATGTGGCCAGCATGACTAAGCCGCTTCTGGCGAACCAGAGCAGCGCACGGAAACGCCGTTTACCTTCCCGCCAGAGTGGTACCTATTTATCTACTTGCACTTTGACGTGCTTTCGAACTGCTAGGTGGGCAGGAGCTGGGACCGAGCAACCGGAGCTCACCCCGTCGCGGGATTTGAACCGCCGACATTCTGATCGGCAAGCCCTAGGCTCTGTGATTTAGACCACAGCGCCACCTGGGTCCCTGACTCGTTACTACCCCCCAAATTAATGCCACCCTCCCCTTAAGATATCACTATGCCCTGTCTGGATAGGATGAGGAAAGAGCTGGCTACTGACCAGTAAGGCCTCCCAGGGGCCTTGGGGAGTCCCGAAAGATCGTGTCGCCCTGCAGTTAGGAGAGGTTTGTGATAACCGTTCCCCAAACAGGTCAAAATCTTCGGGAAAGGGATACGTTTGCTCAGGCGGTTGATCCAAGAAGAAAAAGGAATTCTGGGTGTCACCCTGGCACTCCCAGAAAGCCTGTTTAATCGGACACTTTCTGAATCCTGTAATATGACTCTTGTTGTCATTGTGGTGTTTCAAGAACAGTCGTACCTCTGCTTAAGTTTCCCTCTGGATACGTAAACTTCGGGTTGCGAACGCGGCAAACCCGGAAGTGTATACTTCCAGGTTTCACTGTGCGCGCATGCGAAAAAGCTCTCAATCGTGCTGCGTGCATGCGCAGAAGGGTGCCTCCGGTTATGGACTTTTCGGGATACGGCTGGGCCTCCGGAGTGGATCCCGTCCATAACCGGAGGTACCACTATATTATTATTTTTAGTTATTTTAATAGTGTTTTATAGATGGCAATTGTTTTACTGACATTTGCTAGCTATTCTGTATGATATATGTTTGTGATGTTCTAATACGGTGTTGTCATTTGAAGTTTGCAAGCTGCCTTGCGATTCATGCGAATGACAGGCGGGAGAGAAATATGATCGATCAATCACACCGAGTTCGCAGGTTTGATCCCCGTAAGGGACAGCTGGACGTTCCTGCGTTGCAGAGGGTTGGACTAGATGATCCTCAGGATCCCTTTCTCCTCTGATCCTTGATTCTATGAATCAATCAATCACCCTCCTCCTGAATCACCCTCCTCCTCGACTTCTCGGCTCCTGGTTTGTTTGTGGGGAGGCTGGACGCATCAAAGCAAGCTCCATTTCCATTGCGTTTCCCTGTCACTTTCCTTACAGCAAAACACCCCTTCTTTTGCGGAAGCAGGTTCCGTGGCGCCACAAGTATCCAATCCGCTCTAATTGCACCACCTGGATTTGCCGGCACGTGATTGACTCTCATCCGAAAATGGCAACGGCCCGGATTCTCCCTGCATAAACCCGCCTTCGCATTTGGGCAATTGGATTTTTTTGGGGGGGGGGGGGAAGTCCCGATCTAGTTTTTCTTTTTTCAAAAAAACCCCTGCATTTCTGTCTTTCGGGAGGGAGGTGAAGCTCACTCGCATTCTGCCAAGCGGCACGTGTTGAAGTTGCCCTTGGGCCAAGATGGGTGTTTGAGTATTGCAGGGCTGTGTTGCCATTGAGCCAGGTCTGGCGAAGGTGCTTATCTGCCCTGCGTGCCAATCTGGAGTGACTCCTGTCTCTGAAATTGACACCTTCTCCCACTCCTGCAAGGGAGGCGCCCGGTTTGAAGGCAGGTGATCCCCTTTCCCTCCCTCCGTCCTGCGTTTGAAGTTGTATGTTTCCCAACGCCGGTTGGCTTCCACCTAAATAACGCTCTGGGCAATCGGTGGAAATCTTCCAGGGCGCGAAGAGCTTGTTGCGAAATATTCTGCGTCTGATGATGATCGATTCCCCCACCCCACCCCTTGTCTCTTGGTCACGCCTGCCTTCTGGTGTGCTGCTTCCTTCTGACCTCTAGGGGGCTCAGGGAGATGGGTGACCATGGGGCACCAAGAGCCATAATTGAACAGTTGCGTCTCTGTCTTTGCAACACAGTTTTCTTTTTAATTGTAATAGGAAACCCAAACCAAGGGACCCTACCTTAAGGACTAGAAAAACGATGACTTTTAGCTGAGATTTTTGGACTTCTAAGCGATGCACCTGTCAGCAAATACCCCGCCTGGGGCAGTTTGTGAGACTGCCCCAAAGCCAGAGCAAACCCGTGTGCACACATCCCCGGCTACAGAGAGTCCGGTGGCGCAGTCATATGTGATTGTTCCCATCATGAAGAACAACACACACAAGCCATTAATAAGGCTAAAACTATTTATTATAGGAATAGTGCAGAGAGATTCTCTGCTGCCAGCTCTATAGGTGTCAATAAGACAGAGCTGCCCTAAAGCCGCCTCTCCGGCATCGTGGCAAGCCAGAAGAGAGAGCACAAAGGCTAGGAGTACAGCACCCAGTTCTAAAAACTCTCTATTTACAGGGCACTATAGAAGGACAGGCGCATAGAATTGTTTGAATTGGAAGGGACCACGAGGGTCCTCTAGTCCAACCCCTTGCGATGCAGGAATCTTTTTGCCCAGTGTGGGACTCGAACCCGCAACATTGAGATTAGGGGTCTCATGCTCTCCTGACTGAGCTATCCCAGAGGATAGCTGAAACAGTTTCTAAAAAATAAAAAAATATCTATCCTCCAAAAAAGTCCCACAGTCAACATAGAAGCAATTCAAAACACAAGTAGTCAGCAATCAGCAAACTCCAATATAATGGACTTCATATAATATGGCAGGAATAATAGCCACAAAATATCAGCAGATGATGATGAAACCACGAAGTTCGCTGGGTGCCTAGCCACCCTTTTTCTCAGCCGAAACTTCCTCACAGGGTTGTTGTGAGGCTGAAATGGGAAGCTGTCACAAATGTCACAATAAATGGAACTCCTTGTCCTTGCTCTGTTTTTTTTGATGCATGTGAAAAGCATTCTTGTTTAGACAAGCCTACCCAGATGCTTAGAAAGTTGCGGTGAGTTTTAATTTCTTCCAAGTTTACTGTTATGTCAACTTTTGGAAAGTTTTCAATTATTGCTAAATTCCCTTATGATTTTATTGTTCCATCTTTTTTGTAGACTGTTTCAAGAGTGTTTTTTAAAATAATAATAATAATAATAATAATAATAATAATAATAATAATAATAAAGAATCTGGACGTGCATAAATTTTATATTATTTTTTTTATAAATGAAGGTGAACAACTAAACTCGCCCCCTCTTTGATTACGACAAATAAATTTGAAAAATTTGAAACGATCCCCAGCGACCCTTATCAAACTACAGTTCCCAGAATTATTTGAGGGGCAGGGGACATGCATTCCAAATGTGCTTTAAAGTTCTGGCTTGGCAGAAGGCACACTCACTCACACACGTATATACACATGATTGGCATCTGTCTGTCTCGGGAGACAATGGAGGAGTGCGCCTTTAGGAGCGAAGTCAAGCCATTAGAGAGTTACAGCGCCTGCTGTGTCTGTAGAGACCAATACAGGAGAGACATGTTTTGTTGCAGCTGGGGCAGATGAAGGCGTCTGGTTGTGCTGTTGCAGATGTAGCATGGCATTTCTTCTCTCTGCACTCCTTCCAGTGATCATTTCTCCTCTAGTCTCTGCTGTGGATACATGACCTGGCTGTCTGTCTCCAGGTACTGCGGTCATCTGCGAGGGATTCCCACATGGCACAGTTGAGGCTGCCAGCCTTCATGTCTCGTTTTCAGAACATCTCTGTGATGCAGAGCTGGTCTACCAGTGGGCCTGGGGCCTGAAGCCAGCTCCCCAAAGAGCAGATCCTTGGGGGAATCCTGCCATCTCCCATTCTGTAAGGTAAGGTAAAAGACCCCTGGACGGTTAAGCCCAATCAAAGGCGACTATGGGGTTGAGGTGCTCATCTCGCTTTCAGGCCAAGGGAGCCGCCGTTTGTCCACAGACAGCTTTCCAGAAACCAGAGTGCACGGAAATGCCGTTTACCTTCCCGCTGCAGCAGTACCTATTTATCTACTTGCACTTTGACGTGCTTTTGAACTGCTAGGTTGGCAGGAGCAGGGACCGAGCAACGGGAGCTCACCCCGTCGCGGGGATTCGAACCGCTGACCTTCTGATCAGCAAGCCCTAGGCTCTGTGGTTTAGACCACAGCGCCAACCGTGTCCCTTTACCTTTCCATTCTGTGCACATGGCCAAGCCAGCATTTCTGAGGCAGGAGTGCAAACACGGAATTGTAGAGTTGGAAGAAGGAGGAGGAGGAGGAGGAGGAGGAGGAGTTTGGATTTGCTATCCCGCTTTATCACTCCCCGAAGGAGTCTCCAAGTGGCTCACATTCTCCTTCCCTTCCTCCCTCACAACAAACCCTCTGTGAGGTGAGTGGGGCTGAGAGACTTCAGAGAAGTGGGACTAGCCCAAGATCACCCAGCAGCTGCATGTGGAGGAGCGGGGACACGAACCTGGTTCCCCAGATTACGAGTCCACCGCTCTTAACCACTACACCACACTGGCCGCTCTCAACCACTACACCACCACGAGACTCGTTGCTCGACATGAGTCTCGAACCCACAACTTTGAGGGAGCTATCCCAGCTGGGGATGTGGAATTGGGAGCGAACACCTTTGTTTGAGACTCTGTCCTGCCATGTAGATCGATAGATGTAGCTACAGCTACAGGCTGATCCCCAGAGCCACGCTGCCCCCTGGTGGAAAGTCATCCACCTGCATCACCCATCATCTTGCCAACAGCCCCAAATTACGTAGGTGCCTCTGCCAGGTGGTTATATAACAGGCTGGATGACTCAACATACTTTTGATCGCAGAGCTGCCCTTGGGTGGGGTTCTGTTTCTCCTCCTTTTAATTTTGGTTCCCGAAAAAGTTGTGAAGAGCCGTCCCTGAAGGGCTAGAGGAGTGGATTGGGGCCCCATTTAGCCCGAAGAGCTTTTGACTGCGGGGTGACAAGGCCTGGGAAAAGGTGCTAGCCTGAGATCAACACTGTGGGGGGGGGTGACGGAGAAAGCAGATTTGGAGAGCCTGATCACACACACACACACACACACACACACACACACACACACACAGGATATATGCAGAAGTTTCTCGGTTCATTGAGAGCAGCTCCCCAATCATAGAATCATAGAGTTGGAAGGGACCCGAGGGTCATCTAGTCCAACCCCCTGCAAGGCAGGAATTTCAGCTGGAGCATCCATGACAGATGGCCACCCAACCTCTGTTTAAAAACCTCCAAGGAAGGAGAGAGCACAACCTCCCGAGGGAGTTCCACTGTCAGACAGATCTTGCTGTCAGAAAGTTATTCCCGATGTTCAGTCAGAATCTCCTTTCTTGCCATTTGAATTTGTCTGTTTGGATCCTCCCCTCTGGAGCAGCAGAAAACAAGCTTCTTCCATCTTCTGTGTGGCAGCCCATCAGATACTCGAAGATAAGGAAAGGTAGCTGTGTTTGGGGCTTGTTGTCGTTTAGTCGTTTCTGACTCTTCGTGACCCCATGGACCAGAGCACGCCAGGCACTCCTGTCTTCCCCTGCCTCTCGCAGTTTGGTCAGACTCATGTTGGTCGCTTCGAGAACACTGTCCAACCATCTCGTCCTCTGTCGCCCTCTTCTCCTTGCGCCCTCCATCTTTCCCAACATCAGGGTCTTTTCCAGGGAGTCTTCTCTTCTCATGATGTGGCCAAAGTCTTGGAGCCTCAGCTTCAGGATCTGTCCTTCCAGTGAGCACTCAGGGCTGATTTCCTTCGGAATGGATAGGTTTGATCTTCTTGCAGTCCATGGAACTCTCAAGAGTCTCCTCCAGCACCATAATTCAAAAGCATCCATTCTTCGGCGATCAGCCTTCTTTATGGTCCAGCTCTCACTTCCGTACATCACGACTGGGAAAACCAGAGCTTTAACTATACGGACCTTTGTCGGCAAGGTGGTGTCTCTGGGGCTTTTAAGGTTCGTGAAAAGGGGAGGAAGAGGTGGCATTGAGAGGCGTTTATAAAATTAGGAGAAAGTGGGCAGAGAAATTTTTTTTATACCTCTCTCATCACCGTAGAACAGTGGTGGCAAACCTATGGCAAGCGTGCCAGAGGGGGCACTCAGAGCCCTTTCTGTGGGCACGCGTACCATCGCCCCAGCACAGAGTTTGTAGGGGCAGCGCATGCGCCGAGTAGAGCCACGCATGCATGAGTAGATGGTTTGCCGCCCGCAGGCTGCAGCAGAAACGTGACTGTTCCATTCCGCTGCCTTAAAGCACCTTGGTGCAGAACTGCCAATAAGCCCGGTGGCGTTTTGTTCCTTCCTTCCCTCCCTCCCGCACGAGGGGGCTCCAGAAGTGGGCTAGCCATCGAATCACAGGATTGTGGGGAGTTGGAAGGGAACCCAGGATCACCCAAGTCCAACCCCCCCTGCGATGCAGGGATCTCAACAACAGCATCCATAATAATAATAATAATAATAATAATAATAATAAACTTTTATTTATATCCCGCCCTTCCCAGACCAAACCGGGCTCAGGGCGGCTCACAATCATCAAACCACATAACCATTGAACAGACAGTTAAAAATACAGATATAAAATACACTTTATTGGCAAGTGGCCATTCAGCTTCTGCTTTGAAATCTCCCAAAGAAGAGTTTCTTGAAGGGAAATTGTCAAAACAGCCATGTTGCCTGGGAGTAGTTCCCTTTTTCATGATTTCCCAAACAAGCAAACTTTTAGCTTTCAATAAAAAGTTGCTTGCATCATTGAAAGCTCTGTTGTTTTGTTTTTAAGGCAAAAGATAAGGCAGCAGAGAGCATTGTTGGCTGCTCGCTCTCCACCTTAGAGCAGATTTATGCCATGAGGTGCCACAGAAAGGCACTGGACATAGTGAAAGATCCATCGCATCCTGGTCACCGTCTCTTTGAACTTTTGCCATCGGGACGGAGATACAGGACGATGACAACAAGAACAAGCCATCTTAGAAACAGCTTCTTCTCCAGAGCGATCGCGGCCTTGAATGGGAAGCCTGGACTTTGAAGTCATCTAATCTTATCTGTTATGTTTTATCATTGTATGGTTTTAATCAGTGTGTATGGTTTTAATCAGTGTTTTTGTAGTTGTTTTGTTTTTGCGTGGAGTGCCCTATCTGGGTGGATGGAGCAGCCAAGTAATTTCGTTGTCCCCAAAGGGGACAATGACAATAAAAAAATATATTCTAAGATGTTAATGTAGGACTTGATTTTTTTCTAAACTAAAGCCTCAGTATTCAGGTTGAATTGCCACGTTGGCACTAAATAAGTGGGTTGTTGGGTTGCAGTTTGGGCACTCGGTCTCTAAAAGGTTCGCCCCCACTGCCGTAGAACATCCGATGGATATACGAAGAAGCTGAATGGTGGAAGATTCAAGACAGATGGAAGGAAGGCCACCTTCATATGGTACATAGCTAAACTATGGAACCCACCTGCTACAGGAGGCAGTGATACAATGTGACTAGCAGCCCTGTATTCAAAGTAAACTTGTTTTTAAAAGGGTTTTAAAAATAACGAGAAACAAGGACCCTGGATCTCTCTCTAATGATGTCCCTGGTGTAATCTAACATCTACAGGCCAAAGTCTGAACTTCCATCACCTCCGTCTGTCACAGTTTGGATGTTGCAAAATAATTTCTGTTCATCAGGAATGCTGATTACCTAATTATTCCTGCAAGCAGACCTGTATGTTGTTATTGCTTGCTTTTATTTATTTATTTAACGACATTTACGCCACTGCTTGCTGGTTTTCCTCAATCTACGGGTGCATAAGAGCAGCCTTTTTCAAAGGTTTAAATCTCCCAATCGAGCGATCAATCGGGTGTTTGATTACCTTTTTTATTAGGTAACAGGGTCCCCCTGCACTTCTGGAAAACTGGCCTGTTTTGCATTTAGAGTGGCAATTTTATGGAGAAAAGTTTGTGGGGGTGACAAATTAATTTTTTCAGGGGAGCAAACTCTTATCTGACAGAATGCCTGGTTTTAATAATTATTTTAACTGTCTAATGCATTTTATTTTGTTTTAGGTACATTGTTTTTCATCATGGCTTCGGCCGTGCAAGTAAATAATACCCATAAACGTTTACATAGCGCATGATTGCAAGAAAACCTCCAAGCGGTTTGCAAAAATATATACAAAATAAAAGATTAAGATTCTCAGTTGTTAAAAACAGGTCTTTAAAAGGTGATTAAAATCAACATGAGCTAAGAGATAAGCACCTGTGACGTCCATGTGTCTGGGTAGGGTTGCCTAAGCAAAGGAGGCGCCAAGAAAAATGCAGCAGAGAAGGCTGCCCGTCTGATGTCAACAGGCAGGGAGTTCCAAAGTGTAGGCACTGAGACGCTAAAAGGCCAATTTCTTATAAGGGTGGGGGGTGTTGTGTGGCACCTGTAAGAGTGCCAGTCCTGCAGATTAGAGCAGTTGAATGGGCACATAACAGGCAAGGTGATCCCACAAATAAACTGGCCTCAAACTGCTAAGGTGGGGTATAAATAAACAGAATACTAATACTAATATAGGGACATGGGTGGTGCTGTGGTCTAAACTACTGAGCCTCTTGGGCTTGCCGATCGGAAGGTCGACGGTTCGAATCCCCGCGATGGTGTGAGCTCCCGTTGCTCAGTCCCTGCTCCTGCCCACCTAGCAGTTCGAAAGCACGTCAAAGTGCAAGTAGATAAATAGGTACCACTCCGGCGGGAAGCTAAACGGCGTTTCCGTGCGCTGCTCTGGTTCGCCAGAAGCGGCTTAGTCATGCTGGCCACATGACCCGGAAGCTGTCTGCGGACAAACGCTGGCTCCCTTGGCCTATAGAGCAAGATGAGTGCTGAATCCCAGAGTCGTCCGTGACTGGACCTAACGGTCAGGGGTCCCTTTACCTTTACCTTTACCTTTACCTGTGCTCATTGACAAGAACTCCATCATTTAGTGTGGCAGCACTTGAACTTTGGAACTCCTTGCCTTTGATATCAGACAGGTTCCCTTTGCTGTGCTCTTTCTGGCGCCTGCTCAAAACACGCCTATCCAGAGGTTTAGAAAGCTGACGCAAGTTTTAATCTGTTTTTAACCTCTTGTTATGTAAACTTTTCAAAAGTCTTAAATTGCTGCTGTTTCCTATTGATGATTTTATTGTTATCTTTTTTTTTTTTTGTAAATCACTTTGAGGCTTTTAATTTTTTTACTGTCAGTCGGTGGGTGCCTGTATTTTATGATATAAATAATGCTGTAACACGGATCGCAGAATGACTAAAGAAGCAAAAAGGACCACAAAACTGTCCCAATTTAAGTGGGCCGTCCTGGAATCGCAGAAACCATTCCTGGCTTCTGATTGGATCCTGGAATGTCCCATGTTTTTGGTCCAGTGCTCTTGCGCAAGCCAGAGGACTCGCACCAGAGCGCAGGATAAAAACATGCTCATTTGGGGGTCTCATGCTCTGGTGCGAGTGAGCTGGCCCCGTGAGAGGTTCGGGCCAAAAAAATGGAGCAAAAAAATGGCCCCCGTTTTCATACCCTCCAGTTGCTGGAGGGTATGAAAACGGTACCAGTCTAGAGGGTCCCCAAGACGACATGATCTTTATCGTGTCTTGCCAGTGTGGTGCCAGTGTGGTGTAGTGGTTAAGAGCGGTAGTCCTGTAATCTGGTGAACCGGGTTCGCGTCCCCGCTCCTCCACATGCAGCTGCTGGGTGACCTTGGGCTAGTCACACTCCTCTGAAGTCTCTCAGCCCCACTCACCTCACAGAGTGTTTGTTGTGGGGGAGGAAGGGAAAGGAGAATGTGAGCCGCTTTGAGACTCCTTCGGGTAGTGATAAAGCGGGTGGCAATGTGGGTTGAACCACAGAGCCTAGGGCTTGCCGATCAGAAGGTCGGCGGTTTTAATCCCTGCGACAGGGTGAGCTCCCGTTTTTCGGTCCCTGCTCCTGCCCTCCTAGCAGTTCGAAAGCACGTCAAAGTGCAAGTAGATAAATAGGTCCCGCTCTGGCGGGAAGGTAAACGGCATTTCCGTGCGCTGCTCTGGTCTCCAGAAGTGGCTTAGTCATGCTGTGCCTCATGACCTAGAAGCTGTACGCCGGCTCACTTGGCCAATAAAGCGAGATGAGCGCCACAACCCCAGAGTCGTCAGCGACTGGACCTAACGGTCAGGGGTCCCTTTACCTTTAAGGCGGGATATCAAATCCAATGCTTTTGAATTCTAATGCTTTTGAATTATGGTGCTGGAGGAGACTCTTGAGAGTCCCATGGACTGCAAGAAGATCAAACCTATCCATTCTTAAAGAAATCAGCCCTGAGTGCTCACTGGAAGGACAGATCCTGAAGTTGAGGCTCCAGTACTTTGGCCACCTCATGAGAAGAGAAGACTCCCTGGAAAAGACCCTGATGTTGGGAAAGATTGAGGGCACAAGGAGAAGGGGACGACAGAAGATGAGATGGTTGGACAGTGTTCTCGAAGCTACTAACATGAGTTTGGCCAAACTGCGAGAGGCAGTGAAGGATAGGTGTGCCTGGCGTGCTCTGGTCCATGGGGTCACGAAGAGTCGGACACGACTGAACGACTGAACAACAACAACAACAATCAAATCCAAACTCTTCGGCATTTCCTAGCTCCTTCCTAACACAAGGAGCACGCAGGTGAAATCACGGCTGGTTGTCCACATGACATAGCAGGCTCAGCACACAGTTGATTGGGGCAGCATCTCCTCCAAGGTCAGCCAAGGACGCTCCCTGGCATTCCCATGGGAGACAGGCAGGGATTAGAGGAGGCGCAGGCCACGTGGGACGGGGGAAACACAAAAGTGGGGGGAGGTATTTTTTGGCACAGCAGGCTGAATGCTTTCATTTCAGCGGCCCCACGCCTCTCCCCCATGCCAGCTCCACCGCAGGCAGGCCGCTCTATCTCCACATCTGAGGAGGCTTTCAGGAGAGGGAAGGGCGCCAAGAAAGGAGAGCGCAATATTGGATCGGCTTTTTGCAGCGAGCCCCGAGGCCTCGGTGGGGAGGATCCGAGAGGGAGAGATTTCTCATGGGCCCGCGGTGTTGCCAGAATTGGGGGGGGGGGATTGGCAGGTCCTGATGGAGGAGGAGGAGGAAGAAAGAGAGGCGGCAGAAGTGGGGTGGAGCGGAACTGTGGGAACCTGCTTTCTTGCATTGCAGGGCTAGATGACCCTCTTGACCCCTTCCAAACCTACTTCCAGACCCCTTTCAAACCTGAGGTCCAGCTCCCAGGGCCTTCTGGCGGTTCCCTCCCTGCAAGAAGTGAGTTTGCAGGGAACCAGGCAGAGGGCCTTCTCTGTAGTGGCACCCGCCCTGTGGAACACCCTCCCTTCAGATGTCAAGGAAATAAACAACTATCCGACTTTTAGAAGACATCTGAAGGCAGCCATGTTTAGGGAAGTTTTTAATGTTTGAAGTTTTATTCTTTTTTTAATATTCTGTGGGGAGCAGGCCCTCTGCCTGGTTCCCTGTAACTTGGCTTCTCGCAGCGAGGGAACTGCCAGAAGGCCCTTGGAGCTGGACCTCAGTGTCCGGGCAGATCGATGGGGGTGGAGATGCTCCTTCAGGTATACAGGACTGAGGCCGTTTAGGGCTTTAAAGATCAGCACCAACACTTTGAATTGTGCTTGGAAACGTACACGCATCTCCAGTTCTCTGAACTCCACATGCAGCATCGCCCGCACACATGAGATGCGCATGTCTCAGCTCAACCACGACTTCTGTTTTCAAATCGGACGGAAGACGTTTCAAAGGAAAGCGCACCAAGCAGGTGACTTTCACAGGAAGTGACAGGGATAACTATAAAGGTAAAGGTAAAGGGACCCCTGACTGTTAGGTCCAGTCGTGACCGACTCTGGGGTTGCGGCGCTCATCTCGCTTTACTGGCCAAGGGAGCCGGCGTACAGCTTCCGGGTCATGTGGCCAGCAGGACTAAGCCGCTTCTGGCGAACCAGAGCAGCGCACAGAAACGCCGTTTACCTTCCCACCAGAGCGGTACCTATTTATCTACTTGTACTTTGATGTGCTTTCGAACTGCTAGGTGGGCAGGAGCAGGGACCAAGCAATGGGAGCTCACCCCGTCGCAGAGATTCGAACCGCTGACCTTCTGATCGGCAAGCCCTAGGCTCTGTGGTTTAACCCACAGCGCCTATTGATTTCAGCAAATGTCACAAGCAGGGGGAGTCCACCGGAGCAGCAATAAGCGGCAATGTGTCAATTCCCCCCAGGTGAAATGGGCTAAGTGTTATCCCCATTTCAAAAAGAAGGATCTCCAGCCAGTGCCCTTTTCAGATAATAGTTTGTCCGGCTGCCTTGGGTGCCAGTGACCTGTTTTCCTAACTCCGCATCTGACAATTAAAAGTGGTGTGACTGGTCCTTATGATGGCATTGTTGTGGTCAGAAGAAACCCTGCGATGCCCGGCACTTTATACCCCCATTAAAAAACAGGGAGTGGCTGCCTCGCCCGTAATTTGCCAAGTTAAAAGCTGCCAACCCTGCCCGGGTACAGGGAGGCAGCCAAATTGGCCAAGAATAAACACGAGTCTTTGCTGGAGAATTTACACGTTTCCCGTCGCTGAAATACTTGGTCCAGGGTTTCCATCTGGTGGTAGAAAATGACATTACAACATTTCCGCCCACCTAATTCCTGCATTCCTCCCTGGAGTGAGTCAGGGCCACACAGCAGATGTTAAAGATGCATTTAACACGGCGGGTGTTTTTTTTTTTTTAAACGACTTAGTGGTGGAGGCCAAAAATGTGCAGCAGGCGTGTAGCGGGGAGAATCTAACCCTTTCCTCTCTTGCTGTGGTCCTGTGGGAAATCTTCTCCATCTGAACTACTTTAATAAAAGTTTTCCTTCCAGTAGCACCTTAGAGACCAACTAAGTTTGTTCTTGGTATGAGCTTTCGTATTTGAAGAAGTGTGCATGCACACGAAAGCTCATACCAAGAACAAACTTAGTTGGTCTCTAAGGTGCTACTGGAAGGAATTTTTTTATTTTGTTTCGACTACAGCAGACCAACATGGCTACCTACCTGTAAAAAGAATGGATAGTATTTAAAGAATGTTTGAAAACCTATTATGATAGCAAAAACCTCCTGGCAGACCTTAAATGATTCTTGTAATGTATAGACAACAAACTCTCTGAAGGAAATTAAGGAAACAAAGTATATGATACTGTGTAAAAACTATCAAATGAGACTTAATTTTTTGAGAACAATCAGAAGTTTCTTTCATCCTTCTTACTTCCATTTTTTATTTCCTTTTCCTTTTCCTTTATTTTTTGTTGTATTTTTCTTTTTCTTGTCTTCGTGCATGAACTGTAATGTGGGAAATTGTTGTGTAAATATGTGTTGAATGTTTAATCAAGATTTATTTAAAAATTTGAAAAGAAAAAGAAAAGAAAAAGGATATTGCAGGATAAGGATAAAGGATAAGACAATGATCAACGGGCTGGAGAATTTCCCCTGTGAGGAAAGGTAATAGCATTTGGAACTTTTTAGTTTAGTTTCCTGGACTGCAGGGGGGGTTGGACTGGATGTCCTTTGGGTGCCTTCCAGCTCTAAGATTCTGTATTTCATAGTGGTGCATTTTTATTTGGACTCTTTCCCCTAACTTAAAGAGGACTGCCCTCTAGTGTTGGAACCTATTACGGTATATACCCATATTTTTCGCTCCATAACGCGCACCGGACTATAACGCGCACCTAGTTTTTTGAGGAGGAAAGGGGGAAAGCCCCCCTTTTTGAGGATCAGTTCAAAGTTGTGCATCTTCTTTTGGAAGAAGAAAAGCCCCATTTGCAAAAGGAGCAGCTCAAACTTCTTGTTGTGCTGCTGCTTTTGCAAAGGAGAAAAGAAACATTTGCAAAAGGAGCAGCTTAAAGTTGTTGTGCTGCTGCTTTTGCAAAGGAGAAAAGACCCATCTGCAAAAGGAGCAGCTCAAAGTTGTTGTGCTGCTGCTTTTGCAAAGGAGAAAAGACCCATTTGCAAAAGGAGCAGCTCAAAGTTGTTGTGCTGCTGCTTTTGCAAAGGAAAAAAGACCCATTTGCAAAAGGAGCAGCTCAAAGTTGTTGTGCTGCTGCTTTTGCAAAGGAGAAAAGACCCATCTGCAAAAGGAGCAGCTCAAAGTTGTTGTGCTGCTGCTTTTGCAAAGGAGAAAAGACCCATCTGCAAAAGGAGCAACTCAAAGTTGTGCTACTGCTTTTGCAAAGAAAAGCCCCATTTGCAAAAGGATCAGCTCAAAGCCCTTTCTACAGTTTCCAGACAGATAATCTAATCAGCCAGTCACATGTCTCTGGGGAAACCAACAGCCTCCTCTGCAGAAAGGGAGCCAGCGACCTCATCTCTCTCCCCAATCTCTTGCTGATTAGCTGTCAAGCGGCAGCCTTTCAACACCCCCTTCTCTCTTTGTAAAAGAAAAAGCTCGATCTTCTTTTGGTCCCTGGGCAATTCAGCTCCAGGGACCATGCATTCGCTCCATAACGCGCACGGACATTTTCCCTTCCTTTTTAGAAGGAAAAAAGTGCGCGTTATGGAGCAAAATATACGGTAACCAGTTTCTTTTCAAATTTCAGTCGGCATCGCCCAACAGGCTTTCATGCCCATCTTCTCCATCGAATGGACTAGAAACTTTGGAAGTTTTGTTGTTGTTGTTAAAGCTTCATTTCTCAGGAATCTGATTTCTGTGGCACTTCTGGTGACATGAGGAATCTTCCGCTACAAATTTGCCTCTCTAATCAGTTTCCACACATCTCTGGGTTTCATCCCTCCCTCCCTCCCTCCCTCAATCCATTAAAACATTTTATTTTACCCACGCAATGGAAACCTGCCTGCGCCGGAAGCCCACCTGACGCAGAATCAATATTTATATAGGTTTATTAGACCATCTGTCCGGTCTTTGTTTTCCGCGGTGGTGGAATATACTTTTCTGCATGTTCCCGCAATTCTGCCAGAAACGGAAGGAGCAAATGGCTTCTCTTTCAAGCAAACTGGGAGAGCGGGTTTCAGGATCGCAGCAGGAAGCCGGCTTTGCAGAGTTAGGCCACTGGGAGATGCCGGGGATCGAACCTGGAACCTCCCGCATGCAAAGCACTGAAAGCAGAGTGATACGCGCCCATCCTCCTGGTTGCAAGCAAAGGCCGGATTTAAAAAGGGTTGCAGGAAACTAAACCCCGGTTCCTTTGGCTCAGTAACCTCGACCCTGCCTGGCAGCGCTTAGGGTTTTTAAGAGGGCCGGCATTTCTTAAGACCAAACTATTCTGCAATGTCAAATGTGTCTTTTCAATCAATTTGTGGCTTTTGAAAAATAAATAAATATAAATGTAGAAAGCTTCCGATGGAGAAGGGCAATAATTATTGAGATCCCAGTGGGCAGAGGGAGCTGTTTAACTCTCCTCTCAATATACTTGTTGGCAGGGAAATCTGTGTCTCAAATAGGATGGAATGAACCTGTGAACTTCAGTTTTTCTGGGATTTCCATTTCTCCAGTCTTGAGTGTTTATAGATCTACTAGCTGACCCGGCCACGCCTTGCTGTGGCTGATTTGGTGAAATGCAAAAGTAAGATACAGTATGAAAGAGAAAGCATATGTTTACTTACAGCTTATCTCGTTGAAGTTCAGTCTATGTGTTCTCCGTTTGCCCCTCCCGTTTTTGTCTTCGTTTCTACAACTGTTTATTACTACTATTTTAGTCTATGAGGTTCTTTGTCCTGATTTTGTCAATGGCCTTCTTCGATGTTGTTGACGTGTAGTGGTGGGCTGTATGTTTGTTTTTATAGGAGCACGTTTGTATCTGTGGAAGGTGTGGTATCTGGCCCGAAATGTGAGTAGCGGCATTGTCGTCCGGCCTCTCTCTACAGCCGGTCGAGGTAGTGTTGCAAACCGCGAAAATGGCGATTCCGCCCGGCGTGGCTCTATACCCGCCGGCGGAGCCAGCAGTAGTGTTTGTGGGCGGTCTGTCTGTCAATTGGATGGTGGTAGTGATGTTGGGAAAGGAGGAGGAGGGGTCAGAAACAGGTGCGTTGTGCTGTGCTGTGCTGTTTAACGTCCACTGGAGGGCGCTATCTTTTTTTTCACAAAATCACATTTTTACCTGGGAAAGGTGTGGTATATTTCTGCAATGTAAGTACATATGATCACTCCCATATGGGCATGGAATGTTGTGTCCAAATTTGAATGGAATCTATCAAGGGGTTACGGAGAAAGACGATTGTTAACAAACATCCAACTTGAACGATTTTATATATATAGATAAGTCCTCTTGAAAATTCATCAGGATCAAGTTCTTTGTATTTTTGACTGTCATTTTCACAAATAGACACACGTTCCCTCAATCTCTGCATATAACGTATATATATTTTGCCACACTTTTTGGTGCCTCGTAAGGTTTGGCAATGTGTGAATTTCTGAGGATGGCTGCATTTTGGACTGTGGGTGGGTTTGGGAGGAGCTGATCTCCTTCCCCAGCCCCCACCTGGAAAACAGACCCTTTGCGTCACCCACCGGCCACAGAGGGCCCTGCTGGCTATTAAAGGAGTCAAGGATGAGACAGGATTAATTTCTGCCGCCCTGGTAGTTAACCCTCCTCTTTTTAAAAAATTAAATATTGGACTGCACTGAAAATGAAAAGCCTGCTGGCACCAGCGAGACTGTCACTTGACCGCTTTGATCGGCAGAACTGGCACCAACTGCTACACATAATACCTGTTCCACATTTGTGAGAACTCCCTTGCTTAGTGTGGCAGTGCCTACACTTTGGAACTCCCTGCCTCTTGATCCTTAGAAATGCCGATGTGAATTTTAATCTGCTTTAGTATATTAACTTTTTATAAACGTTAAAGTATTGCATTTCCCCCTAGATTTCCTTGTTTAATCTTGTTGTAAACTGCTTGGAGCGTTTTCTTTTTTTAAAAAACAACAACACATACAACAACAATCAAGTCGTGTGTAAACTTTATGAAGCAAACAAATAAATACCATAAATCAGTTGGTATGTTTTAATGTAGACACATTCCGCTACAGCGGTTCCCAAACCTTCTCCTCCCAAAGTCCTCTTGAAAACTGCCGAGGGTGTTTGCAGAACCACTTAATGATTTTTCAGTCTGTTGTAGCCACTGGAACGTGTTGTGCTAGATGCTGTACGTTTTTTAATTGCAGCTGTTGTTTTTGCAGGCACACCCGCCTGAATTTTCTGCAGGCTGCAGTTTGAGAACTCTTGGGGAAACACAACCAGGGCCGGCGCGTCCATTTAGGCGAACTAGGCAATTGCCTAGGGCGCCAAAATGGAGGGGGCGCTGGCCAGCCTGCCCCCCGCCTCCGCCGCCGCCCGGTGCCGCCCCGACCAGCGGCGGAGCAAGCAGGTTGGGGTGAAAACTGCGGCGGCGAGGGCGCCAAAATGAAGGGGGCGCTGGCTAGCCTGCCCCCCGCCGCTGCCCGCCACCGCCCCAACCAGCGGCGGAGCAAGCAAGCAAAATCGCGGTGGCAGGGGGCGGGGCACCGCTCCGCAACGTGCGTCATACGCAATGACGTCATGTGGCCCGCCCCCTCACCTAGGGCGCCAAAATTGCCAGCACCGGTCCTGAACACAACATGTGCTCTGGAATACAGTCGTACCTTGGTTTTCGTACAGCTTAGCTCCCAAACGCAGCCAACCTGGAAGTGAGTGTTCCGGTTTGCGAACTATTTTCGGAAGCCGAACGTCCGACGGGGCTTCCGCGGCTTCCGATTGGCTGCAGGACCCTCCTGCAGCCAATCAGAAGCCGCGCTTTGGTTTCCTAACGTTTTGGAAGCGGAACGGACTTCTGGAACGGATTCCAAGCTCCAACTTTATTTCAAACCCTTGGAAAACATAGAATCAGAGAGTTGGAAGAGACCCCAGGGGTCATGGAGCCTGCGTGGCCGATAGCTGATGGGGGGAGGAAATGGCCGTGAGAATCTGGCAACCCAAAAGGAAAGTGCTTGTTCTGGCCATTCTCTCCAAGCAGGGAGCAGAATAATAGAATGAGCTGGATCAGGGGTAGGCAACCTAAGGCCCAGGGGCTGGATCCAGCCCAATCGCCTTCTCAATCCGGCCTGCGGACGGTCCAGGAATCAGCATGTTTTTACATGAGTAGATTGTGTCCTTTTATTTAAAAAGCATCTCTGGGTTATTTGTGGGGCATAGGAGTTTGTTCATCCCCCCCAAAAAAATATAGTCCAGCCCCCCACATGGTCTGAGGGACGGTGGACCAGCCCACAGTTGAAAAAGGTTACTGACCCCTGAGCTAGATGACCTGCAGACCATGATCCCAATCCCTCATTTGCTGAGGGCACCATCTTGTGACCCCAGCATCCCTGGCCGATGGCTGCCCACCCTCTGCTCCCATATCTCCCATGAAGGAGATCCCATCTCCTCCTGAGGCAGTCTGCCCCAATGCTGAACGGCTTGGGTATTCCCCGCCCCCAGTGTGTGTGTTTTCCCCTTGGTTTCCCACCAAGTAGACCTTGCAGTTCCTTCTGACACCTCCCCTCTTGCTTCACTCAGGCTGTAATCCTGTTGGCCCTTGCCTCCTGGGTTTGGCATTAGAAGGAGCGATGGGAGAATCACAGAATCATAAACCTGTAGGGTCGGAAGGGGACCGCGAGGGTCATCCAATCCAACCCCCTGCAATGCAGGAATGTGTCACCTTGGAGACAAACATTTCAAGCGTGGAGAGGATTCCAGCGGCTCATATTGAGGGGCCAGTCAGGCCAGTGTCGTGGGCCCCAGAGGGCCTCATTTTTGGCCCCAAGAATGGGCCACCTCAAAAACTGCAGACCCTCCTTCCTGTCCTGCTGTGTTGGTGGCAGTGCCGGAAATTGTAGTCCGACAGCTCCCTCTGCTGTTGGCATCCAGTCATGAGCCTGGATGTGGTAACCAGAGTCCCCACTTTGAGTCCTTTCCCCTGGAAATATTTGCAGGGTGTTTGGGTATGTTGTTGTCAAACGCAGCCCGGCGGCTCAAAGCACAAGAGCTGTTTCTTCACATCGTCCACAGATTGATTCGAAACACGACGCATCCAGCTGCGGCCCAGAAGTCTTCCACGACACAATGGCGGCAGAGTGGGCTTGTGGGATTCCCATCGCAGGCCTTGGGTAGCCCCTGGTGAGAGCAGGATGCTGGATGGGCTTGATCCAGCAACCAGGCTCTTCTTGTGTTCTTACAAAGGTCTACCCAGCTGGCAAAAAAGACCCTCTTTGCTAAGTTGGAACACACTGAGCGAGAGAAGCCATGCCTCTTCCTGCCAACGGAAGTGACTGCTTGCCGACAGCATCCACTTCCTGTCGGGGAGTTGCCCACGCCTCTTCCTGCTGACTGAACCGACTTCCTGCCAACTGAACCAACTTCCTGCCGACAGCATCCACTTCCTGTCGGGGAGTTGCCCACGCTTCTTCCTGCTGACTGAACCGACTTCCTGCCAACTGAACCAACTTCCTGCCGACAGCATCCACTTCCTGTCGGGGAGTTGCCCACGACTCTTCCTGCCGACTGAACCGACTTCCTGCCACAGCAGCAACTTCCTGCCGACAGCATCCACTTCCTGTCGGGGAGTTGTACACGCCTCTTCCTGCCGACTGAACCGACTTCCTGCCGACATCAGCAACTTCCTGTCGGCGAGTTGCCCGCCCACCGGCACCCCCTTCAGGGCAGCAGGCAATCCAGCGGGACGTCGCACTCCCCCAGCACCGCGTCCCTCCGGAGACCGGAGCCTTTGTTGAGCACCTTGAGCCTCAAGCTGCACCTGGACAGCTCCTCCGGGGAGACGCCCTCAAAGAAGAAGTCTTCGTTGAAGATGGGGTTGCGGCTCCTCTTGACGACGGCGCTGCGCTGCCTCAGGCCTGCCCCGGGCCGCAGCTGCAAGGAGACGCAGCAGCTGACGTGCCGCGGGTCGCAGTGGGGAGGGTAGAAGGCCTCGGCGCACACCAGCCGGACGCGGAGGCGCCCCTGGGGCTGCAGGTACTCGCTGGAGAGCCTCAGCCGCCCGCCTTTGCTCACCGTCAGCACCACCTCCTTGGTGAGCCGCTCGTGGCAACGGATCAGGTCCAGCGGGAAGAGGGGCAGCGGGGCAGGGGAGCCCCAGGGGGGGTCCTGCTCCCGGCGCGGAAAGCTGGGGCTCGTGTCCGCAGAGCTGGTCTCCTCCGTCGACAAGGAGCTGGGCCGCGGGGCAGCGCCAGCATCGGTGGAGCAGAAGGCAAATCTTCGGCGATGCCCGTAGGCCGGGCAGAACGGAGGGCAGCTCAGAGGCCGCATCAGCAGAGGAGAGCTGAAAGGGGATGTCTCGGTGGAGGAGGCTGTGTCGCTGTCAAACATTAAACCGGGCTGCAGGGGAGGCCTCGTTGGAGGGGCGGAGAACCGGGCCCCCTGCAACCGGCGCGGCAGGCGCCCGCCGTGGAAGAGGGACTCCCGGCGGCGGGTGTGCGGGCTCTCGGGCAGGAAGGGCAAGCCCGCAGGGCTGGCGAGGTGGGGCATGGAGGAGGTGCTGTAGAGCCGCCCCACGGCCTGGAGTTCTCCCTCCTCCGGGCTCTCCACCTGGATGATGTGCTGCTCGGCCGGCCGGGCCAGGATCCCGCGGCCGTCGGGGCTGTCGCTCCTGCACGAGCGGTGCCCCTGCAGGCTGGCCAGGTTGGGAGGGATGAAGAAGGTGGGGATCGTGTCCGGCGTGATCACGTTGGGGCAGGCGGGGCAGGGGCTGGGGGGCTTCCTCCTGGAGAACATCTCAGGGCAGGCGGAGGCCGGGCGAGGGGGAATTCACAGCAGGATGGAGGGCAGAGGCCCCACCAGAGCACCAAGGACTCTCAGGGTGGTCTGGGAAGGAAGACAGGAAATGGTTAGAACCTGAGGGATGAAGGGAGTATTTGCCATGGCCAAAGTCCCAGCGACACGTCCAATCTTTCTGCTACAGTTTCGGAGGGTGTCAATGACACCCCCGAACCAAAGAATTGCACATGGCAGATAGTTAACTCTTTGTGGCCAAAGGTGACACCCCCTCGGCTCCGAATACCCCCCCCCACTAGCCTAGCGTCTAGGCAGCTATTCCCAGGTCTATGGAGCAGTTGCAGTTCTGTACCTTCCCCTCGATGCGATATGCACACGCAGCCAGAGACTAAGCCTGCATGGAAATGCCCTCTGCTCCTCCCTTTTCAACCCTCTCTTGGTTCTGGGAGGCAGTGGTGCTGGAGAGGGTGGGGAAGCACCCGGCCCTTCACTTGCCTGGCCTGCCTCTTCCTCCAGTGCTCCGCCCTCCAGCTCTGAAGCTTCCCCTGCCTCCGACTCTTGCCTTGGCTGGCTGACACAGGTCCCCACAAACCACGGACCCCTCTCCCCAGTCAGACTCCAGCCCCCTCCCCCTGGCGCACATTCATCAGCGTCCAGCCAGCCCCTGACAGAGGGTAAAGAACAAAGCATTTTCAGGTCTCATGAGGACTAGAAACTCTTTTTTCTTTCAGGTTGCCGAAATCAAAACCAGATGCTGGGTTCCATGCTCGACAATCCCATGGAGTCCTGTCCCCCCCCCTTTCTGCACTACTATTTCCACACACACACACACACACACACACACACACACACACACACACCCCACAGGGAATTTGGAGGATGCTTTCTCATTGAGCGAAATACTTTACAGGGTTGTCAGAAGCAGAGGCGTCTTGCCCATAGAGGCAAGTGGCGTGGGGTGCCAGGGCTCCAAGTTCTGGAGGGCGCCTGGGAAGAGGCAGAGGCCGGACGCAGCGCCTCCCGGCATCAGCTCACTGCCCTTGCCCGCTGCGCCGAAGCAGCGCCGCGCCCGGAGCCTCCGCCTCTTCCCTGCCGGAGGAGCCGCTCTCCAACCGCTGCCCGCTTCCTCCAGCCCCGCAAAGCTGCCGGCAGCGCTGTAAAAAGGTCAGCAACTCTGGGAAACGGGGGGCGCCGGAGGGATCTTTGAACCACAGCGCCGGATATGCTTAAGACGGCCCTGGAAGGCTGGAAGGAGCTAAGGGTGTTGGAAGAAAGCCCACTCTCTACGCACAGGTGCAAAGTAGCTGATCCACTCACTAGGAACTGCTGCCTTTCAGCCCACCAATACACTCCCATAAATCCGTTTGTTTGTTTTCATAATGCCTCCTTTCCTCCACACACAACCCCTTTTGATTCTCACATGCGTCACTAACTGTACTGAACATCACCACTTTCATCACCGCTCATAAGAGTTTAATAATAAGTTTAGCCCTTCTGGATCCGGCCCATGGCCCATCCAGTCCAGCATCCCGTTCTCTCAGCGGCCATCCGGTTGCCTGTGTGGGAAACCAGCAAGCAGGATTCGAACACAGGAGCGCTCTCCCCTCCTGCTGTTTCCAGCAGCCGGCATTCAGAAGCATTGCGGCCTCTGGCGGTGGAGGCAGAGCCGAGCCGCTGTGGCCGGTAGCCATGGATATCCCTTTCCTCCGCAATTTCCCCCAGTCCCCTTTTAAAGCCGTCCAAATGGGGTGGCCAGCCCTGCCTCCTGTGGAAGGGAGTTCCGCAGTTCCGTGAAGAAAGAACTTCTCCAATCCTCTTTCAAAGCCATTCGGCCACCTGAAAGCCTCTTTGCAAAGGGCAGCAGAGCCCTTTCTAGTCCCCTTGACCCCGAGGTCTTTGCTTCCTTTGAAAGGGACGTATGGGAGAGAGACGTTGCCTCTGGCAAAAGCTGAAAGGCGGCTCTAGCACCTCGTAACAGAGTCATTAAACCGGCTGCCTGTCAGAGCGTAGCTAAGTAGCTCTTTGCCACTGACGTCATTCTGCTCTCCTGGGCCCTCTGAAAAGTTTTCAAATGTCAGGAAGAGGAGGAGGGAACTCGAAGCCGGAGCTCTCTCTGTACGGGGCAAAAAGCTGAGCAGAGTATCTCCTTGTCGAGGCTGATCCTGAGCCTGGGGCCTCCTGTGTGCAAAGGGACTGCTCTAACCAATGAGCTACGGCCCTGCCACAAAGATTCTAGTCCTCACTGTTTTAAACCAGGGCTTCCTCTTATGGAATAAAGGTAAAGGGACCCCTGACCATTAGGTCCAGTCGTGGACGACTCTGGGGTTGCGGCGCTCATCTCGCTTTACTGGCCAAGGGAGCCGGCGTACAGCTTCCAGGTCATGTGGCCAGCATGACTAAGCCGCTTCTGGAGAACCAGTGCAGCGCACAGAAATGCCGTTTACCTTCCCGCTGGAGCGGTACCTATTTATCTACTTGCACTTTGACGTGCTTTCGAACTGCTAGGTGGGCAGGAGCTGGGACTGAACAACGGGAGCTCACCCCGTCGCAGGGATTCGAACCGCTGACCTTCTGATCAGCAAGCCCTAGGCTCTGTGGTTTAACCCACAGTGCCACCTGCGCCCCCCTCTTATGGAATAGGATGTCCCTATTTTCACCAGAGAAATTTTGGAGGGTATGATGTTCTTGGTTGGTGTCTAATGAAGGTGCCAGCCAGACCTCCCTGGGGAGAGCATTCCAAAAATGGGGAGCCACTGCAAAAAAGGCCCTAGGAGTTGGCACCTACGGTACCAGGCTAGATGAGCCATTGGCCTGATCCCGCAGGCTCTTCTTACATTCTTACGATTACAGTCCTGTCGCCAGTCGCCAGCTGTGCTCGCTATTAGAGGGAATGATATACGAAGAGTCGTGATGCAGAATTCCCAAATCCGACCAGTTTGTTGTCTGGCCCATTGATGTCACCACACCACAAGGGGATGTGTATTTCAAAGCAGGAGAGCATCCTGGCCGTCTTGGCAACAGGGACATATTTCCTCTCCCCTGCGAACCTTTCCATAGAAACGCAAAAAGTGACCCAAAATGAAAGGGTAAGCTGCTCTCCAAAGGTGCACCTGAAATTCCTGCTTGCACATTCATAATTGTCCTCAAACTCAGTGGAATGGCACCTGTGGCCAACGGCATGCCTTGCGTTCTGTGGTCCCAGAAATCGGATCCCTCTGATGAGCCTGGTTAACTCCAAACAGGGCAAAATACATATGCTGTGATTTTCCCCGCAGGAGCACAGATCCCGGCGCAGAATCATGCCTCTCGTTTCCGTTTTATAAAAACAGGCAAATTCCTACTCCTTGCACCCACCAAGAAACACTCTTTTGATGTTTGCGAATGAGCCCCACGGAAATCTCAAAAGCCACACGGTGCAATGGAATTTCCCATTGCTGCAGGCCGGGCGTAGAAAGTTCCTTGTGCGGCGTTGCCATTGCATAGACGTGTGTGCATGATGAACGGCAGAATGCAAAATAGATAAAAGGTGAAAAATGTCACGATCTGTAGAGCTGGCTACCTCTGGAGTTTCTTGGCACACACAGCCTTGCAAGGTACCAGGCTCAAGCGTGTCTGCTTTCCTCCATCGTACATCACGCAACCTGTCTGCTAGGAAAAAAAAGTTATCCCCAACACGTCTTGAGTTTCTCTCTCTCTCTCTCTCTCTCTCTCTCTCTCTCTCTCTCTCCTGGGAAAACCTCTCCAGCTGACTTGCCCCCCACAACACAGCCCAACAGAGCCAATTACCTGCCATTGTTCCTTCATGTCCCCCTTTCTCCTTTCCTCAAATTCCCCCTCTCGTTTCCTCGGATCTCCAGGAGACCAGCTGGCATCAGACAACCTTTCCGTCCTGCTGTTTATACCTTGAGCTTTCCGACGTCACTCTTTTGTGTGACTCACGGCGAGTCGCTCCGTTTCCCACTAGAGGGCTTTCAGGCCGGATAAACACAACCATTCATTTTTTCCCCCTTTCCTAAACCCACTAGCGTGCTAAGAAGCTCAAGAGTACATCTGAGGAGGGTGGACAATTTGGAGGGAGGCGGAAACTCCAACCCACGATACAGAGTGTCCAGTTCTGTCGACATGACAGCTTATCTATCTTCTTGCAGCCTTTCTGGATTCAGCGCTGGGCTGAAATATTCTCCCCAGTCTCTGATTCTTTGGCACGCCGCCTGGCTTGGTTTTGCTAGGTAGCTTTAGCACAAAGGAATCATTCTTCCAAGCGGTGGCAAATGTTTGCAAATACTTGAGCTGCAAGTCCATCCTGCCTTTTTGAAACGATGCGTAAAAGGGGAGTTTGTTTGGCACATAAAAGCTTGAGCAACTCACTTCTCTGGTTCGGCGCATGACAGCGCGGCCTCATTTATCCAGCCGGCATTCGGATAACCGGAGAGATAGGAACTGACAACGTCCTAAGGCTGTATGAAGGCACCGTGTTGCATTCGCCTCAAGCAACGGCGCTTCCCTTCCGCTGCAGAACTCCTTGATGAGAGATACAGCACCTCACTAGAAGAAGAAGAAGAAGAAGAAGAAGAAGAAGAAGAAGAAGAAGAAGAAGAAGAAGAGTTTGGATTTGATATCCCGCTTTATCACTCCCCGAAGGAGTCTCAAAGTGGCTCACATTCTCCTTTCCGTTCCTCCCCCACAACAAACATTCTGTGAGGTGAGTGGGGCTGAGAGACTTCAGAGAAGTGTGACTAGCCCAAGGTCACCCAGCAGCTGCATGTGGAGGAGAGGGAAAGCGAACCCGGTTCACCAGATTACGAGTCTACCGCTCTTAACCACTACACCACACTGGCTCTAGAACCCAATGGGGGTCATCCAATGAGGCCGAATGTGGGAAGATTCAGGAGAGACAAACGGACGGACTTCTTCACAAAGCTCATAGTTAAACAATGGAATTTGCTCCCACAAGAGGCAGCAATGGCCACCAAGTTGGATGGTATTGTTATAAGAATTCTAAGGTTTCAAATATAAAATAAATGTTCATACATGGACGAGGCAAACACATATATAACCACGTGTCTGAAATAGTACAGGAGCGCAACCCTGAAGCCATTTTGACTCTCCCAAATTGACCTCAAATATTTCTCTGTAAGGAGGAAGGAAATGGGAAAAGCTTTCAAATTGCCTTTTGACTGTAAGGGCTTATACCTCCCTTTTGAAATGCAGTCTGGCAAGTGTCTGTTAAGCTGAGCACACTATCAATATGCTTAAGAGATTCAGGAACTAAGTTCCAGTTACAGGTAGGTAGCCGTGTTGGTCTGCCGTAGTCAAAACAAAATAAAAAATAAAAAAATTCCTTCCAGTAGCACCTTAGAGACCAACTAAGTTTGTTCTTGGTATGAGCTTTCGTGTGCATGCACACTTCTTCAGATAAGTATTTTCCATCTCAAAGGAATGGCCTGGCTACCCGGAAAATGCAATCAAGTAAGGCATTAGCAGGGATCCTGGCAAACAGGAGAGAAGCAACATTCTCCAATGTCTGCTGTAGATCTCCTCCTTCTGTGATGTATGTATGATGTTTTTTGGGGGTGGTCTTGGGCTACAGGGTGGCCAATTTCAAAAGTCTATATAGGGGCTTGTGCACACCATTGTTCAGGGTTCTCTTCCCTCCTGCGTGTGGGGAGTGGGGACCCTGTTGCAATAGTTTATTTCCTTTAAAATAGATCAGGCTTACTAGCCGCTTTGCTTCTCAATATACTCTGGTTGGCCTCTGTTATTTTTCTCCTACCGATAGGGAGCCTACTTGAGGACTCTAGACGGGCTCTGGAATACCCCATAAGGGACAGGGAGCAGTTTTTCTTATAACAGTTTTAAAAGAGGATTGGATAAATTCAGGGAGGACCAGGCTCTCAATGGGTACTAGCTATGGTGACTATGTTCTGCCCTCTGCTGGAGGCAGTGAACGACTTTGAATACCACTAGCTGCTAAACAGAGATGGGGAGAGGTGATTTGCGGGAATCTAAAGAGAACACGGGTGGCGCTGTGGGTTAAACAACAGAGCCTAGGGCTTGCCGATCAGAAGGTCGGCGGTTTGAATCCCCGTGACGGGGTGAGCTCCCGTTGCTCGGTCCCTGCTCCTGCCAACCTAGCAGTTCGAAAGCACGTCAAAGTGCAAGTAGATAAATAGGTACTGTGGCCTGTATTTTGTTAGCCTCAAAATGGAAAATGAGCGAGATTCCCAACCAAAGAGGAATGACAATTTAAGCTGACGGAATATGCGCAGCTTGCAGACTTAACATACAGAATAAGAGAACAGGAAGAACATACGTTTAGAGAAGATTGGAAAATGTTTATTGAATATATGGGAAATAATTGTGTACAGCTGGAAACGCTGGCAGCATTGAGATAAAATCAACAGTGTAAATACCATATTTTCCTGTGTATAAGACTACGTTTTTTAAACCAAAAAAATAGGTTTAAAACTTGGGCTCGTCTTATACACAGGTAGTACTGAAGTGTGTTTTCTTAATTTGGAATCCCCCAAAATAGGGGGCGTCTTATACATGGGGCGTCTTATACACAGAAAAATACGGTAAGTTTTGATGGATGCAATAATGAAATACTGAATGGCTTAGCTTTTGTAAAATATGCAAGGGTTTATGATATGTAAAATGAACCATGGGAAGAGAAGAAGGGAAGTCGCTGATGTTTTAAGGATGTAAAAATGAGTATTTTAAATTGTAAAACATACATATATATATATATTGTTGTTGTTGTTGTTGTTTAGTCCTGTCCGACTCTTCGTGAGCCCATGGACCAGAGCACGCCAGGCACTCCTGTCTTCCACTGCCTATCTATCTATCTATCTATCTATCTATCTATCTATCTATCTATCATCTATCTGCCTGTTGTTGTTGTTGTTTAGTCATTTAGTCGTGTCCGACTCTTCGTGACCCCATGGGCCAGAGCACGCCAGGCACTCCTGTCTTCCACTGCCTCCCGCAGACTCATGTTAGTAGCTTCGAGAACACCGTCCCACCATCTCGTCCTCTGTCGTCCCCTTCTCCTTGTGCCCTCCATCTTTCCCAACATCAGGGTCTTTTCCAGGGAGTCTTCTCTTCTCATGAGGTGGCCAAAGTCTTGGAGCCTCAGCTTCAGGATCTGTCCTTCCAGTGAGCACTCAGGGCTGATTTCCTTCAGAATGGAGAGGTTTGATCTTCTTGCAGTCCATGTGACTCTCAAGGGTCTCCTCCAGCACCAGAATTCAAAAGCATCAATATACAGTATATGGTTCTCAGAAGGGCCACAAGCAGCCCTACTTTAAGTAGTCATGGCTTACGCCCCCAAAGCATTCTGGGAACTGTAGTTTATTCAGGGTGCTGTTAGCTGTTAGCAGGCCAGTTATTCCCTACCCAGAGCTACAATTCCCACAGCCAGTGCTTTCCCCCCCAGCCGGAGTGTGCTCTAGCGCAGTTCTGGCACCTCTCAGTTGGGCGCCATCGTGAGCCGGCACTCCTCCTGGGGTTTTACCTGCCAAGATAATTTTTCACCTGTGATCTCAGCCTTGATAAGCTATTGAAGAGGGAAAGGAAACCCAGAAACTTAATAGGTCGAGACAGAATTGGGCAATGTTTATTGAAACCTGGCATAGTGGAACACGTTCTCCACAAGATCCAGAATGTTTACTTGAGAGGATATCGCGTATACCAAATGACGAAAGCAACAGCTTTAATGTTTTCTGGGGGGGGGGGCAGTTAATTTCCTTTTGAAAAAATACGGGCATTTTTATAAAACGCTTAAAAGGGAAAAAAGAGGGTGTTTTTGTGTGTGTGATACAACTTATTAATTTTCTGATAACAAAAAACCAATAAAACAAAAACACCACAAAATCATACAACTTAATTGACTTCCCTCCAACTCCCCCTCCTGATTCCATTTTTTTTTTTACTAATTTATACATGTCCACAGAATCTTATATTCTTAACTATCCAGTTTTAAAACCCTATACGTATTATTACGTAAGTGATCTTTAAAAGTTCGACTAATGTGGAAATTAAAATGAGAGTTACAACTTGGCCATTTGACAGACTAGGGCCACATCCATGCCATACATTTAAAATGCTGTGATACCGGTACTGCTTTAAACGGTCGTGGATTACACCCCAAAGAATTCTGGGAGCTGTAGTTTGCTAAGGATGCTGTTAGGAGAGCTGTATTCCCCTCACGGAACTACAATTCCCAGAGCCCCCTGGGAAGAGGGATGGATTGTTAAGCCACTCTGGGAATTGTAGCTCTGGGAGGGGGATGAGAGGCCTCCTAACATTTCTCTGCACCCTTAACAAACTACAACTCCCAGGATTCTACGGGGGAAGCCACGACTGTTTAAAGTGGAATGCGTTACTGTGCTAGGACGTTCTTTAAACCAGAGTAGAGCCCATCCAGTCTGCAGTTGCTATCTAAATAGAGCAATCTGAATATTAGGAAGTGCTGTGTTTCCAAGACATCCCAACCTTGCAGAAGTGAAGGCAAAGGCAATGAGGGGTGGGGAAAGATCCCTCTTTGTTGTGTTTTGAAGCAAGAAGAATTCACTACCAAATTTGCGTGACCTTCATGCTCCACCTAAATTATTGCCAGCGAACTTTCCCATCCCAGCTTTTACTACAGAAGGGAGCGGTGCCCTTTTTTGAGGCTTGCGAGAAAAGGCCGTTGGAAGGTGGACTCATCGAATGCAGGTGGCGGCATTCTTGGTCAGCGTCCAGGGAAAAGAAATATAGGTCAGATCCTGTCTCCTCACTCACCAACAACTCCCCGCCCTCTGTGTTGGGAACAGCAAGACTTTTTCTTGGCAAAGGAAAGGTTGGCGCAGAGAAAGCAAACAGAGCAGAGCTGTCTTTTGCCCTGCTAGGTGCTGAGGATGTGTTTGGTCTCTTGTTGCCGTTTCGTAAGGGCACAATTACCATGATTGATAGGCTGCGATTTGTGAAATCCGCCACAAGACATTACAACATGAAGTGGCCCTGGTTAGGTTAGGTTGACAGCCAGCCATAGCCCCAGGAAGGACACTCTGTTCCATTCCAGCTTCCACCTGGTTTTCTGTACGTCCGTCCCCCACAACAGCCAGTCGGGGATTCTGTGGCCACTGAGCATGCTCAGTCTTCTTCTGGGGTGTTTGAGATCCCACAACCCACCAGCACAATGTTTCCCCCTGAGGAGTCCTTGTACTTCTGCAAACCTCTGTGGTCCCACTGTGGGTGTATCAACATGGGGGGGGCGGAACCAATGCTATTATTAAGTCAGAAATTAAATTGTTATAACGAAAGGAAGAAGAAAAACGCTATGCAAAATTGCTTAGAATTTTTTTTTGCTCTCCAGCGCCACCTGGTGTTGCATATTTATAAGACATTCAAACGCTGGGTTTTCCCTCCCTAATGTAGCTGAGTCCTGAGTTTCCTGGTGCCTCCATATTGCTTGTGGTTACTGCTGTTTTGATTACGTAAGAATGTGAGCTCACCAGCAACGTGCACGTTTGTTTGTTTGTTTGTTTATACTCCACCATTTCCTCCCAAGGATCTCAAGGTGGCATCCATGGTTCTCTGCCCACAATATCCCCACAATGACCCTGAGAGGCAGGGGCTGGTCCAGGGTCACCCAGCTTCATGGCCAAGTGTGGATTTGAACCCTAGTGGGAATGTAGGCTGTCAAACCTTTTAAATATCCCATCCTGAGTCACTGCCAGACTTCTCCCATTCCTACCCCTCTTGCAATGAGCAGACCATGACAAACCCTACACTGCTTGGTGGGATTTTATCTTATGTACAACAAGCACAGACACACAGGACTCCCTCTCCACAGCACAATGAGAAATGGTCTTAATATTTGCCCTTTGCCTTTAATGGTCTTAATACTCCACCAACCTAATATTAAGTCTCTTCCAGACATAAAAAGGTCCAGTCGCGGACGACTCTGGGGTTGCGGCGCTCATCTCGCTTTACTGGCCGAGGGAGCCGGCGTACAGCTTCCGGGTCATGTGGCCAGCAGGACTAAGCCGCTTCTGGCGAACCAGAGCAGCGCACGGAAACGCCGTTGACCTTCCTGCCAGAGCGGTACCTATTTATCTACTTGCACTTTGACGTGCTTTTGAACTGCTAGGTTGGCAGGAGCAGGGACCAAGCAACAGGAGCTCACCCCGTATTGTATGGATTTGTATGATTTACTTATTTTTTTATTTTGAACGAGCAGACGTTTTCCTGCAAAGTGTGACCGTTTAATTTCTTTTCCATTCAAGAAAGAAAGAAAAACGAAGCGGGTGACCTGGGCTACGTGAAACAGGAAAAGCATTTGCTGAAGCCAAGAACTGATGGAAAAAACAAGAGAGAGGGAACTCTCTGTCTGCCTGAGAAATGATAAGCAAATAAAATCCCCTGCCTGGTCGCTTATTGAGAAGTTATCACAGGTTCTTCTGATAATGCACGAGGCTGTGTGCATTTCAGAGGACAAATATTAGAGCATTTCTGGCTTGTGCATCCAGATAAGTTTGCTTTTTCTTTCCAAACGAGCATGTGTCGAGGCCTCATGGCTGCAAAGGGAATTATAGGGATAGAATGACCTAAGTGGTACATCAATTTATTCATGTATGCGACCACAGCGGCGAGAATGTTACTTGCCCAAAAATGGAAAGAAGAAGAAGAAGTCCCAGCAAAGGAAGAATGGATAGAAAAACGTATGGACTCTGCAGAAATGGCGAAACTTACTGAAAGAATAAGAAATCGAGATAACTTTTTTTTATAAAAGAATGAAAATGGCTTATTGTATATTCATAGAAAAATTGTAAACAGATTAAAAACACTGGTGGGATTACTGTAATAACCTGCAGCTACATCAGAGTATATATTTAAAGGAAAAAAACGAGTAAGTTATTGATGCTTTTGAATTCTGGTGCCAGAGGAGACTCTTGGGAGTCCCATGGACTGCAAGAAGATCAAACCTCTCCATTCTGAAGGAAATCAGCCCTGAGTGCTCACTGGAAGGACAGATCCTGAAGCTGAGGCTCCAAGACTGTGGCCACCTCATGAGAAGAGAAGGCTCCCTGGAAAAGACCCTGATGTTGGGAAAGATGGAGGGCACAAGGAGAAGGGGACGACAGAGGACGAGATGGTTGGACAGTGTTCTCGAAGCTGCCAACATGAGTCTGACCAAACTGAGGGAGTGGAAGACAGGAGGGCCTGGCATGCTCTGGTCCATGGGGTCACGAAGAGGCGGACACGACTGAACAACAACAACAACAGGCAGATAGATAGATAGATAGATAGATAGATAGATAGATAGATAGGCAGGGGAAGACAGGAGGGCCTGGCGTGCTCTGGTCCATGGGGTCACGAAGAGTCGGACACAACTGAACAACAACAACAACAGGCAGATAGATAGATAGATAGATAGATAGATAGATAGATAGATAGATAGGCAGGGGAAGACAGGAGGGCCTGGCGTGCTCTGGTCCATGGGGTCACGAAGAGTCGGACACGACTAAACGACTAAACAACAACAACAAGTTAAGTTGATATGCAGAGGATATTAAAAATTAATTTAAGGAACTGGAGAAAGAGGGAGAAGGAAGTTGAGTTTTGAAATGTCATAATGATTGTAAAATCAGTGAAATGTATATATCTGAAAAGTATAAATAAAATTAAAAGAGAAGAAGATGTGGGCGTTGCGTGTTGATGGTTAGGACCAGCTCTAGCTGTTCCCGCAGGCCAATCAGGTTGCTGCCTTCTAGGATCCTACCTGCCTATTGTTCGAGGATCCAAGCTCAGTACATAACAGTAGGACTGCCATATGTCCGGGTTTTCAACAACTTTGACCCCTCCCCCCCAAAAAAGGGGGTGAGGTGGGGAGCTCAACAACTCTGTCCGGATTTTCACTTTTGGGAATATGGCAAACCTATGTCTGGGCAAACACCAGGAATGTTTTTAAGTTCGTATTGAATGTTAATTACAGACACACCACATTCCACAGATGGGGAGCCACCACTAAGAAGGCCCTGCCCAGGGAGGGGTCAATGCCAGCCAGCCAGCACCCTGCAGCAACAACACTAACAGGGGAGCCTTTGGCTAATCTTGGGGCCCGAGATATTTGATATTGTGGAATTGTGAGGCAGTGAGATAAAGCACAGGAAAGGAAGGGTGATCAAGAATGAGGCGAACCTTGTTTTTGTGAGTAACGGGTTGGCTCTAGATTGAACACTTCAATTAAGCAGTTAGAATTTATGTCCTTGGCCAGTTCATGCACCGTTTTCGGAATGGTTTCAGGAGAACATGATTTGTGTGTGTTGGTGTGTATGTGTGTCTTTTGTCGTTTGCGGAAACGGATGTGAGTAACTTTGTACTGTGCACACCTGAGTTACTGTCCGATGCCCAGTTGGGCTAATTACACCCTTGACCCTTTGGGTAATGACATCATAAGGGATCCACTCATTAAATTTGGGCGGGACTCTTCCCGAAAAATTAGAACATACATCTCTCTCTCACTCACTCTCAGCATTTTTGCGTAAAATAATGCATCATAGCAGGTTACCAATATATGCATCTCTATGCACGCTTTCCCTCGGTGCGTGTATTTTTGTACACATTACTCGGCAGGAGAAGTGCCTTGCAAAATTCAGGGAAGCATGAATCCCGAAGGATCCGCTGCATTTCCATTCACGTGATGTATTCGGAAGTGTGAAATTGGCAGTGCTGAGGCCGCAGGTTCCCCAAAAACGATTGCTAAGGAAAAGTGGTGGCTGTGGCGAGGGGGAGGAACAGGCCAAAGGTGGTTAGTTACACCTTTGGAGGAGACAGTGAAGCAGACAGGGCTGTGCTGGGGATGAGTCAGGCCGTCATCCAAGGAAGGAGTCACCTTCCACTCCTACAATTAGGTGCCATTTAAAAAGGGGTTGGATCTGCCGTGTTTGCCAGCCTGCTCCCTCGAAGCCTGCAAAGTGTTCCTGTTACTGACCTGGGTGAGTTGAAATATTACGGTATCTTGTAATCTTAAGTGTTTGCGCGTTTAGACCTTTAACCTCCCCCCTTAAATAAATTCAGAGAAGACTCAAATTTTTGGTTTGGTTTTTGGCAGAATTTAGGCCACAACTTTATTGATTACAGCAAGTGAGTGGTTGCATAGGCTCTGGTTCGACTAGCTCCCTGCACCCTTGCAGGTGGCGCTGACCCAGAGCTCCATCATAGGTCAGCCAAGGGTGAACACCTGAGGTAGGTGAAAAGACCAGGAACAGACTCTATTCGCTCCCCTGGACTCAGACCAGAGGTCTGCTAGGGTTACAACTGAGCTAGACCTCTTGCCCCCCCCCCCAAATAAAGTAAGTTTCTAGTCCCTATGGTTCTTAACAAAGATGTCCTGTGATTTAAATACGCAGGACACTGCCTCATATCACGTCAGATCCTTGGTCCATCTAACTTGAGTGTTGTCAACTTTGGGGGCACTCTCCAAGGTTTTCAACAGGAAATATTTCCAGTCCCCCCCCCCCCGAGATGCCGGGGATTGAACCCGGGACCTTCTGCAGGAAAAGCAGGTGCCCTGCCATTTTTAGGGTTCTGACCACTTAAATAAACCTTAAGTCAGGGGTGATGTCAATGTGATTCCCTGAAAACGTCCCATCATCCCTAACTAGTCGCCATGTTGGGTTGGGGGCTGATGGGAGCTGGAGTCTAACCTCACATGGAAGGCACCACATTAGCTACCTGTGCCCAGGGAGGAGCATCTGCCTTCATGCAGAAGGTCTGAGGTTCAACCTCCGGCATCTCCAGGTATGGTCCACGCCTGAAGCCCTGGAGAGCCAGTCAATATATAGACACTGTTGAGCTAGATGGACCCATGGCTTTGACTCAGTATATGGCCGATTCCGATGTTCCTATGAGCTGCTTCTTCCCTCAAGGAGTAAAGAAGGAGGTGCATGGATGGCAACCGTCTTCCTTTCTCTAACAGGTCCCAGCGCAACCTTCGGGAAGATGCCTGGCCTTCTGGACAACATCCGTGCCATCAAGGGGATCTTTTACAAGCATGCCCAACGCCGCGGCGGGAAGGTCTCCCTGTGCCGGAGGGAGATGAAGAGGCTGATTCAGGAGGAGTTTGCCGAGGTCATTGAGGTGAGCTGGAACCACCATCGAAAACATACTGGTTGCAGTGGTGGCTGCTGACCATTGGAACCGGCAAGGCGAAAGGCAGGGAGCCAGACAGTAGGTGGCGCAAGAGAATTCCCTGGAACGAAGGATTGATTGTTAAACCACTCTGGGAACTGTAGCTCTGGGAGAGGAATAGGGGGTCTCCTCAGTGGTGTAGCAAGGGTGGGGCGTAGGGGGTGGGGTGCCCCGGGTTCCAGGGGAGGGGGGTGACAAGTCGGCGGCTCCTCCTGCCCCTCCCCAAGGCGAGCCCCGCCGCCTGGCACCCCGTCCGTGCGGCGGTGGCTCGTAAGGTTGCCGCAGGAGCAGCCGCGCCTGCCCGGACGGAGTGTGCATGCGCGAGATTCTGTGCATGCGCAGTGCGTTGTGCCGGGCGTTGTGACGTCACGACGTATGTCAGGATGCCCCACCCCCAGCGGGTGCCTCCGTTTGCCACCCCGGGCGGCCAAAAGGCTTCCTACGCCTCTGGGTCTCCTGAGAACTTAACAAACTGCAGATCCCAGGGTCCTTTGGGAGAATCCATGACTGTCTTTAGTGGTAACATCATGCTTTAAATGTATGGGGCTGAATGTGGCCTATGTCAAATTCAGCCGGCCATCTGGTTAGATTCCCCACCTACCCCGGATTGGAGATTGGGTGAGGGGCCAGCACCACTTTCCTTTTCAGGTGGCAAAATCCCTGGGATGAGCCCCATGAATGCACATAAATACATGTTGTGCTCTGCTGCCCATGTACAAACCGAGTCCTTACATAAATATTACTTATCATAAATAGCAATAAAGCTATGTTTAAAACATAAGGCAGCGTATCTCAGGATGCTGTGAATCAGGGTTTCCCAAACTTGGGTCTCCAGCTGGTTTTGGACTACAGTTCCCACCACCCCTGACCACTGGTCCTGCTAGCTAGGGATGATGGGAGTTGTAGTCCAAAAACAGCTGCAGACCCAAGTTTGGGAAATCCTGGGGGGAAATGAAGGGAGGCATACAACTGAAGAGTTTGGGTTGAGTTTGTAAATAAAGGAGATGTTGACGGATGACATGTGGTGGACCCAACAGGCTCGCTCCCTTTCTCCCCCTCCTCCTGCAGAACCCTCGTGACCCTCAGATCCTTGAGCTGATGTTCCAGCTGCTGGACATCAACGGGGATTGTTCGGTAGAGTTCAACGAATACCTGATTCTCATCTTCAGAACGGCCACGGCTTGCTGTTGTCACCTCGGGTCCGGAGACTGCGGGGAAACCTGCCAAGCGCCGTGTGAGCGGGAACTACGGGGGGACGGAAAGGACTGCCACCAGCTGCGGGGCAGTGAAAGGAAAGGAGGACATGTCGGTGAGAGACGAGGTGAGCCCAAGGCCCGGACGGATGAGTGGAGCCACCAAGCATGTGATCTGGAGTCGAGAGATGGCCATGGGAGAGCCCACCCCTCCTGCAAAGCTCAGGAATGGGGAGATATTTGTGAGTGCCGAAAATGTGGCTCCCAGCGACAGTCCGAGGTGGCCCGTGACCTTGAGCCGCGAAAGGACAAAGCCACACCTTGTCATCTGCTAGGAGAGGATGGCCAGGGACGGCTGCAATACTTGAAAGACGTGGAAGGAGAGAGTGAGAGGAGGAGGGTTCAGCTGATCACGGCTGAACTGAGGGACGACAAGAGGAAGAGGTGTCACAGCCGCGAACGGCATGCGAGCGAGGACGGCCAGCCAAAACCGCAGGATTGTGAGCCCGAACTGCTGGGGAGTCAAAGAAGATGCTCTCCGGTACGGGGACGGCTCCTGAGACGAGGGGGAGTGCAGTATTATGGACCTGAGCCCCTGGAAAGAGGTGCTGACCCAAGGAGGACTCGAGGATGCGAACCCACACGGAGAGAGGCTGCTCAAAAGCAGGGGCAATATTGCGCATCTTTGGAAAGAGACTCGGACCAGGAATGTGACGCCAGACCCAGGGAAGTCAAGAGGAGGAGGTCTCAGTCGTGCGGGCCAGAACTGAGGGAGAAGGTCGAGAGGGATCAACAGTATTGTGAATGTGAACCCCTGGGGAAGGAGGGTGATAGGAGAAGGCCTCAAGGATGCGGGGTGAGCCTGAGAAAGGATTCTCAGAAGCAGTGTTGTGATCCCGAGAGTCTGGAAAGGGATGCCAGGAAGAAGACGTCCCAAGCTTGTATACCAGGACTGTGTGAGGATAGTCAGCGGCATGGTGAGGTAGGGGGCTTAGAAAGAGGAGGGGGGAGGAGGAGATGCAAAGTCACAGGCCGAGAGGATATTCTGGGGAGGCAGGAGTCTTATGAGACCGAAAATCTGGAGAGCCATGATGATGAGAGGAGGAGGCCTCAGGTGTGTGAACCAGGATTGAGAGAAACAAAATAAAAAATAAAAAAATTCCTTCCAGTAGCACCTTAAGGTAAAGGTAAAGGGTAAAGCGACCCCTGATTGTTAGGTCCAGTCGCGGACAACTCTGGGGTTGCGGCGCTCATCTCGCTTTTCTGGTCAAGGGAGCCGGCGTACAGCTTCCGGGTCATGTGGCCAGCATGACTAAGCCGCTTCTGGCGAACCAGAGCAGCGCACGGAAACGCCGTTTACCTTCCCGCCGGAGTGGTACCTATTTATCTACTTGCACTTTGACGCGCTTTCGAACTGCTAGGTTGGCAGGAGCAGGGACCGAGCAACGGGAGCTCACCCCGTCGCGGGGATTCGAGCCACCGACCTTCTGATTGACAAGCCCTAGGCTCTGTGGTTTAACCCACAGCGCCACCCGCGTCCCCAAGTAGCACCTTAGAGACCAACTAAGTTTGTTATTGATATGAGCTTTCGTGTGCATGCACGGTATCTGAAGAAGTGTGCATGCACCCGAAAGCTCATACCAATATCAAACTTACAGGTAGTTGGTCTCTATGGTGCTGGAGGAGACTCTTGAGAGTCCCATGGACTGCAAGAAGATCAAACCTATCCATTCTGAAGGAAATCAGCCCTGAGTGCTCACTGGAAGGACAGATCCTGAAGCTGAGGCTCCAAGACTTTGGCCACCTCGTGAGAAGAAAAGACTCCCTGGAAAAGACCCTGATGTTGGGAAAGATGGAGGGCACAAAGAGAAGGGGACAACAGAGGATGAGATGATTGGACAGTGTTCTCGAAGCGACCAACATGAGTCTGATCAAACTGCGGGAGGCAGTGGAAGACAGGAGTGCCTGGTGTGCTGTGGTCCATGGGGTCACGAAGAGTCGGACACGACTAAATGACTAAACAACAACAACAACAACAACAATAACAACAAGGTGCTACTAGAATGAATTTTTTTTATTTTGTTTCTACTACGGCAGACCAACACGGCTACCTACCTGTAACAAGGATTGAGAGAGTGTGTCCCGAAGAACCAGCTGTGTTTATCCAAAGACCTAGAGCAGCGCATGCTTTTCCTCTGTCCCGCACAATTGGGGACTCAATCAACAGACAGAATTGGCTGTAATATAGTCAGACGTCTGAGATAACAGATTGAGCTCTGCCCCAACACCGCTTGAGTTTTCTTGAGTGCCTAATTTACAAAAAAAAAAATTAAAAAAAAAATAGCTGCCTTTCTGCTCTTCTGTCTTGCTTCTGCATGAGACAATAAAGAGAGATTGCACATCAGAATAGGTTTTTATGTCGTTTCTCTATACAATTCCAGCGTTTCCTTATTAGGAGAACAGGAGCTCCTTTATTTATGAATCAGATCAAAAGGGTCTCAGTTGGAAGCAGGGCGTGTGTTAGTTTTTACCAGGATTGCTACCTGAGATTGCTTTGGTCGGAGATGGCAGGGTGGGAATGGAGCTTTTTGCATGCAAATTGTGCGCTTAAAAATAGGTTGAGGGACATATGAAATTTAGCCACCCGTACACCAATCCGACTGCTTTCTCTTCTGATGTGGAACAGACTCTCTCTGTGGCCTTTCCAGTTCCCGGAATCCTATTAACTGGAGTTTAAATTTGGGATTCCAGATGAAAGGCATGTGCTCCACCATTGAATTTTGGTGCTTCCCTGCAGAAGAGTTTTTGGCTGTCACCCTTCCACGATAAAGCAAGATGTCCTTTATGACCTGATTATTTGTTTATCTAGTACCTTTTATACACACATCTCAAGGTGTTTATAAATACAATAAAAACAGCTTTAAAAAAATCAAAACACAAAAAACTGCATATATATTTAAAGCAAAAACATAATCCAAACTAGGCACTCATGGCAGAACCCCTTCATCCAGTTGGGAAGTCAATAATGATTCAATTGACGAAGCCCTTTCCTTGATAAGCCAAGATGTTCATGCAATATTTTCCCCAGCACTTAGTACCGTAAACACCAACCCACTCACTCAAACACAAAAGCAATGGATTATTCAATATCCTAGGTGGGTTATTCTTCTGGGACTTTACCTGGAGAAATCTGAATAACTTCACATATTACCTTGATACCGTTGTGTTTGCCTAATATAAAAAAAGATGTCACTGAATGGCTGAGTTGGGTGTGAACTCAGTGGTCATCTAGTCCAACCCCTTTTATTTAAAATGCATCTCTGGGTTATTTGTGGGCCATAGGAATTCGTTCGTTTTTTTCTTCAAACTATAGTCCGGCCCACCACATGGTCTGAGGGACGGTGGACCGGCCCACAGCTGAAAACGGTTGCTGACCCCTGGTCTTTGTCAAAGGTGAAGCACCGTTCTGGCCCAAGGGGGGAAGATCTCCACCTCTCCACTTTGTAGGCCAAGTTGGACAGGTGGATGGGACCACCCACCGCTTGTCAAATATCTGGTGACATAATGACATGGATGGAACAGGCTGCTGGAGACAGTGACCAATCAGGATTCAACTTCCCATGCATCAGTTTATGTGTGGGGAGCTCAGCCCATCTTTCCGTAGGGTCTAAGCGTGCTAAAACTTTCTCTCGCACCCAATCACTATGGGGTTTCAGCCTCAACCCCAGTTGGCATTTGACCCCTGACAGATTACCCCTGGGGGAATGCAGCTCTCAACAGGAAGGAACACTTGCCCAATTTTGTTGCAAAGTAGCGTGCTCTTATCCCCCAAATTCTCATATCATTTCTCCTCTCCCCTTTCTCCAAATACTGCCACACCCGTAGTATTTTGTGCATGCGGTAAACTGAAAAGTCCAAACGCTTTAAAAGGTAAAGGGACCCCTGACCATTAGGTCCAGTCATGACCGACTCTGGGGTTGCGGCGCTCATCTCGCTTTATTGGCTGAGAGCCGGCGTACAGCTTCCAGGTCATGTGGCCAGCATGACAAAGCCACTTCTGGCGAACCAGAGCAGTGCACGGAAACACCGTTTACCTTCCCACCGGAGCAGTACCTATTGATCTACTTGCACTTTGACGTGCTTTCAAACTGCTATGTTGGCAGGAGCTGGGACCGAGCAACGGAAGCTCACCCCGTCACAGGGATTCGAACCGCCAACCTTCTGATCGGCAAGCTAACTTACTGGGCATTAAATAATAATAATAATAATAATAATAATTCATTATTTGTACCCCGCCCATCTGGCTGGGTCCCCACAGCCACTCTGGGCGGCCTCCAACAGATATTAAAATACATTAAAATATCACAAGTTAAAAACTTCCCTAAACAGGGCTGCCTTCAGGTATTTTCTGTATGTAGGATAGTTGTTGATCCCTTTAACCTCTGCTGGGAGGGCATTCCACAGGGTGGGCGCCACTACCGAGAAGGCCTTCTGCCTGGTTCCCTGTAGCTTTGCTTCTCGCAGTAAGGGAACCACCAGAAGGCCCTCGGTGCTAGATCTCAGTGTCCGGGCTGAACGATGGGGGTGGAGACGCTCCTTCAGGTATACAGGGCTGAGGGCGTTTAGGGCTTTAAAGGTCAGCACCAACACTTTGAATTGTGCTCGAAAACGTACTGGGAGCCAATGTAGATCTCTCAGGACCAGTGTTATGTGGTCATGGCAGCCACTCCCATTCACCAGTCTAGCTGCCGCATTCTGGATTAATTGCAGTTTCCGGGTCACCTTCAAAGGTAGCCCCACGTAGAGCGCATTGCAGTAGTCCAAGCAGGAGATAACCAGAGCATGCACCACTCTGGCGAGACAGTCCGCGGACAGGTAGGGTCTCAGCCTGCGTACCAGATGGAGCTGGTAGACAGCTGCCCTGGATACAGAATTAATCTGTGCCTCCATGGACAGCTGTGAGTCCAAAATGACTCTCAGGCTGCGCACCTGGTCCTTCAGGGGCACAGTTACCCTATTCAGGACCAGGGAGTCCCCCACACCTGCTCGCCCCCTGTCCCCCAAAAACAGTACTTCTGTCTTGTCAGGATTCAACCTCAATCTGTTAGCCGCCATCCATCCTCCAACTGCCTCCAGGCACTCACACAGGACCTTCACCGCCTTCACTGGTTCTGATTTGAAAGAGAGGTAGAAACCGAGGGAGTTTCACAGTTGTCCTCTTACTCAACCAAAGGGTCCCCACAGGTCCCTGAAGTTGACAGAGGGCAGGACTTCAGATTCTCCGGCCAAACCAGTTGCAGCGAATGGCTCAGCAGATAAGGGCCCAGTTTGATTTCTTGCATGTCCAGAGTTAAGATACAGAACCATAGATTCATGGGATTTTAGAGTTGGAAGGTACTCCAGGTGTGTGTGTGTGTGTGTGTGTGTGTGTGTGTGTGTGTGTGTGAGATCTGGTCCAAATCCCCTGCAATGCAGATGTGAAGGACTGGAGTCTGGGGGTGCAGCACCTCAGAATTCCACCAGGGGGCTGGAGCCTCTCTCTCTGATTGGCTGCCAAGGCAGAGGGGGCGGAGCCAGCACTTTAGGCGGGAATATAAAAGAAGCCATTTCTGAGGGAGTTTTTAGATAGGGCTTGATCTGAGGTGGGAGAAAGGGATCAGGGCTGGGTTTGTCTGAGGGAAAACTTGGTTCAGATTTGAGTTGGAACATCTGCTCTGAGGAGAATATCTATAGCTAGAGGAAGGAGCCTCACAGCTTAGATCAGGGGCCAGCAAACTTTTTCAGCAGGGGGCCAGTCCACTGTCCCTCAGACCTTGTGGGGGGCCGGACTCTATTTTTTTGGGGGGGGGGGAAATGAACGAATTCCTATGCCCCACAAATAACCCAGAGATGCATTTTAAATAAAAGGACACACTCTACTCATGTAAAAACATGCTGATTCCTGGACTGTCCATGGGCCAGATTGAGAAGGCGGTTGGGCTGGATCCGGCCCCCGGGCCTTAGTTTGCCTACCCCTGGCTTAGATAGAATGGTGTTGAGTGTTTTGGGAGAGTATTCAGACAGAGCTGAGCCGGGAAAGGGAGTTGTGAGGAAACAGACTACTTAGGTCTCATTCCAGTCAGGAGGGGAGAGATGTTCTAGAAAAAGAAGACTCCCAGACCAGTTAAATGGGATGTGTCCTTTTATTTAATAGTAATACTATTTGGAAATACCTCAGGAGTAGGATTGCTAAGAGGTTGAGTAACTGACCAAAAGCCCCCCTTCACTCATGAAACAAATTAAGAAACCATGAAGGAACTGTGCTGTGTGAACAGCATTGACCTGCCATAACTAAGCGAACTAATAATAATAATAATAATAATAATAATAATAATAATAATAATAATAATAATAATAATATATTATTTATACCCCACCCATCTGGCTGGGTTTCCCCAGCCCCTCTGGGCGGCTTCCAACAAAATATTAAAAATACAATAAAACACCAGACGTTAAAAACTTCCCTAAAGGACCCAGAGACTGAAGTGTAACAACTGATTTCTAAGCAACTGAAGTTTAAGAAAAGCTGTACTACTGTGTTTAAGTCTGTGACATCTTAGTTTAAGTAATAAGTTGAGCACTGGTTGCTCCGTGAGGGGAATACAGGTCTCCTAACAAATCTTAGCATCTTTAACATTAACTAGCCTACAGCTCCCAGAATTTTTTTTGGGGGGGAGCAATGTCTGTTTAAAGTGGGATCATGATTTCGGACTGGAAAGACCTCAGAGAGAATCTGTTCCACATCAGAGGAAAGTGCAATGGGCTTGATGGACGGGTAGCCAAACTTTATATGCCCTTCACCTTCCTTTTCAGCTGGGGGTACCATGCCGGAGGTCCTATTTTAACCCCTGGTGTCTCCAGCAAAAGCAATCTCAAGTGGCAATCATGGTTAAGCCCCCAACCCTGCTCCCGACGGAGACCAGGGATCTGACTCATTTATAAGGAAATTCCCTGTCTCCCAACAGCAATGCGGTGGACCTCTAGCCTGGAGAGGGGCAAGTGGGCCTGGGGTGAGCCAAGGACCAAAAAGAGAAGCCTGGGGGGGGGGGTGTGTGTGATATTAGACTCCTGGGCCTGAGATTCCACACCCACGGCACTGAAGCCATTATAGAGATCTGAACTGTTAATGTAGAAGCTCGCTGTCTCTTAATAGGAAAACAACGGGGTTGTACGGAGAAAGGACATGCAATCACATTCTCATTTGCAATCTCTTTATTCTTTCATGCAGAAGCGAGGCAGAAGAACGGGGTGGGGAAAGCATTTATTTCACTCTATGTGCTCATGAAGGCTCAAGCGGTTGTTGGGGCAGAGCTCGATCTGCTATCTCAGGCGTCTGAATACATTAAAGGCTTGGGCGATGCTTTGAGAGATATGTGCTCTTGCTGGTCTCTCTCTGAGTTGGGTTAGAGCTAGTGGAGGCTCCTTCAGCATTTAGTGGCTCGGACCCTGTTCTTCTTTGGGGATTCCTAATTCCATCTATAGATTGACTCTGCCATAGCAGGGGAAAGGGATGCACTGCTCTGGTTCCTTGGCTAAACTACAGGACTCTTTGGCAATGTTGGGCGATTGCTCTCCTCCTCTCAACCTCTTGCCGGCCCCCTCCTCTCATCATCATTTTCCAGGGGTTCATGCTCATAACGCTCCCGTCTCCTGTTGCTATCCTCTCGGCTCGCCACTTCATGCCGTACAGACCTCTTCCTCTCAGCACCTCTTTCAAAGCGTCCAACCTCACAGTGCTGCTTCAGGCTATCTGCACATGGTCCTGGTTGACCTCGAAGAGACCTCCTCCTCCTCTCAGCTTCCCTTTCGAAGGCATCAGACTCACAGTGCTGTTGGTTCTTCAGGCTGTCCTCACGAACTCCTGGTCTGCATCGTAAAGACCTCCTCTTCTCTCTTTCAAAGGATCCAATCTCACAATGCTGCTCCTTCTTCTGAATATTTTCACAAGCTCCTTGTTTACAAACATGAGATCTTCCCCGCTCAGCATCCCTTTCTGGGGTCTCAGGATAACATTGCTGCCTCCGCTGAATAGCTTCTTGGGAAGCAACTTCACGCCGTAGAGACCTCCTCCTCTCCTCTCCTCTTTTGAACCCTCCAAGATCTGGATGCTGCTCCTTCTTTTGATTATCCTCACATACTCCTGGCCTGCAGGCTTGATACCTTCTCCTGTCACTCTCATTTTGCAGGTGTTCACGTACATAAAATTGTTGATTTCTCTGAGCCTTGTCACACAGTGCTGGCTCACAGGATTGAGACCTTCTCCTCTCACATTCCCTGGAACCAGCACAGTATACTTGTTGGGACCTTCTACTTTCAAGCCCTTTTTCCAGTGGCTCCTTCCTCTTAACATCCTCTCTCAGTGTTTCCAATATCAGAAACCTTAGCCTTCCACCATCTCTTTGCAGGGTTTTCGTTTCACAACCTGCCTTGCTCTCTTCTTCATCATCTTCTCTTCGTGGCTGTGTCCTCCTCCTCTCACCTTCTCGCTGCCGTGGTCTCCTCAAGTTCTCCTCATCCTCCACATAGCACTCTTGTGGACGACCTTGCCTCCGATCATCTCCTCTTTGTGTGGAACCTTGCTCCCTTTCATCACCTTCCCGTAGTTGAGACCTATGAGAAGGATGACATCTCTCAAGGTTGTCCCTCTTCACAAAATCTCGGCCGCCAGCTTCATCCCTTCGCAGGTCTTGTTTGTCCAGTTGTCGATGACTCCCCACATCTTCCTTTCCCAGATATTCACTTGAGGAACTGCTTGATGAACTGCTTGAGGAACTGCTTGATGAACTGCTTGATGAACTCTCAGAATCACTTTCCGACTCAAGATCATGTCTATAGCAGCTTCTCTCATCTATTCGTGACGCAGACTCACGTAGAAGGCTATCTCTCCTCCCCTCTGTTCTCCTGGAACCATCAAATGGACGAAGGCCCATCCAGTCAGAATTTCCAATCTCAGAGTCATCAAGGAGCTGGCGGGGGATGGTTTCATTCCTCTGAAGTTCTCCTTTGCATAGAGCTCTTCTGACGTCTCCTCTGGGCTCCCAGTGATAGAGGCAGGCCATGGCCATGTTGAAGAGGAGACGCAGGTACCCATTGAAGTCAACCAAGCCTTCCTTGTTGTGCTCCAGCTGTTGGAAGACCAGCTCCAGGGTCTGGGGATCACAAGGGTTCTGAAAGGTGGGGAGAAAAGGACTTAGTGAGTTCGATTTTTAGGTTAGAGGTTAGTTTTGTATCCATTCCTGCAAACTCAGTACTCCAAAACACACCAGTCTCATTTTCTCCCTTGTCTTCTAAATTATTCTTAGTGGTACTAATGGCATTTTTTTACTTTTCAAAGTCATTGTGTGTAGGGGGGACATGTTTACATATGGGAAGGAAGAGGGCACATTTATTTCTGCACAAGTAGACCTTTTGTTCACACATACAGAGTCAGCGTGGACTGGGTCACCCAATGGCAGGAGTGAAGAGAAGGCTGTCTCATCATGACATCAGCCACACCATCAGTTCTTTGCTATCCTCTAGAGATCCTCATATCTCAACTATTCCTGTTCCTTTAACGATCACTTAACTAAGCTGTAAAGGTAAAGGGACCCCTGACCATTAGGTCCAGTCGCGGACGACTCTGGGGTTGCGGCGCTCATCTCGCATTATTGGCCAAGGGAGCCGGCGTACAGCTTCCGGGTCATGTGGCCAGCATGACTAAGCCACTTCTGGCGAACCAAAGCAGCGCACGGAAACGCCGCTGACCTTCCCGCCAGAGCGGTAATCTATTTATCTACTTGCACTTTAATAATAATAATAATAATAAATTTTATTTATACCCCGCCCTCCCCAGCCAAGACCGGGCTCAGGGCGGCTAACACCAAGTATAAAAACAATTGATTAAAATACAACTTAAAAACAAGATTAAAAAACAACATTAAAGTGCAGCCTCATTTAACTAAGCTATAACGGTAACCACTTTGACGTGCTTTTGAACTGTTAGGTTGGCAGGAGCAGGGACCGAGCAACAGGAGCTCACCCCATCGTGGGGATTCGAACCACCGACCTTCTGATCGGCAAGCCCTAGGCTCAGTGGTTTACAGCACAGCGCCACCCGCATCCCTTTTTAACTAAGCTGTAAGAGTGTTCAAAAGGAACCTCTCCACCTATGGAATGTGAAACGGCAGGTTGTACATGTCATGGTGCCTTAGTGTTCATGCGCATGCATTTATACACATGTGCACTCAGGAATCTGCCCTCCAACTAAGAGATCTCACATCTTCCAGATCCTAGGAAGAGGGTGGTGACACCCTTAAGAAAGACTCCACTAGGAAACCGCATCATGAAATATATTTCCAAGACACAAGCTGCAGAGGCACATAATCATCAGTTCCATCTCACCTTGATGATCTCAGAAAACTCCTCCTGGATCATCTTCTTCATCTCCCTCCGGCTCAAGGTGAAGCTGTCGCCGTGACGCAAGGCATGCTTGTAAAAGACCCTGCTGATGTCATGGATGCTGTCCAGAAGGGAAGCCATCTTCTAGAAGGCTCTGCAGATGTAAGTTTTCAGGCAATTATTGAAAGCATTCAGGACTTTCCCGTTTACCAATAAAATAAAATACTGAGGGTTGTGGCAGTAGCTGATAATGTTTTGAAAGATGTGGATAAATGGGAGAGAAGAAATAATGTGAGAATATGCGGTCAATCAGTGAAGTAGATGGCTGTCACGTTTAGAACAATCAAAAGGAAATCCTATATAATAAAGAGCCTGTGTCCGTGCGTACTTTCCGTGTGTCAGTGGAATTCGCAACCGCGCATGCGCCCCACTGACAGATGGGTTGGATAGTACAGACCAATAGGCGATGGTGGTTACGGGAGACCCTCTGTGCCGCTCGCCATTGCCGTCTCCGCCTCCTCCTCCGGCCGCCGCCGCCTCAGCCCCGCCGGGCGGCCCGCCAGCGCCAGATACACACATGGGCTTCAAGCGCCGGAGAGAGAGCGGACGCTGGCCTCGGGGAGAAGCTCCGCCAGCGCCGCCTGTTTGGCTATCATGACTAACAGTCATCAAGGAACCCCCCTGTTCCATTAATCTGTTTTAAACCCTTCTAAGCCATTGTAACATTTTCTGAATTCCAAATGTTCATTCCAAGTCATGAACATCCTCCCAGTAAGCTTTAAATGGATGGTCCCAGGAGTGTCCATCACTGCATGCCATTCATAACTTCATAAATCACTGCAATATTTCCCCATATGATTTTTTCCCCCTTCTAACTTTCAGCTTCTCATGGAAAATGGGATCCCTCCTCCTGATTATCTTTCCTTTACCACCTTCTTCTTTCTTTTTTTTGAATATTTTATTAGTTGAATATAAGAACAACATATAATCAAATACAAGCAATTTAAATACAGTTTCCCCCTAATCACCCCCCCCCCAAAAAACAGCCCCAACTACGTCCAGGTAATTACATTAGTAATATAGTCAAATAAAAAATTATTTCTACAGTTGCTGGTTTAAAAAATATCATTCCACATGCTCCCATGTGTCTTAGGTGGTTTAAATACATGTTCTTTCTTTGATGCATATGTAATAAAGGAGGACCACGTTATGTAAAAGTTATGTAGTTTCTCACATTGTTTTCATTCATGTACCCTTTCTGTTAACTTTCCCATCAAAATTAATTCCCAGACAGAAGCATACCAAACTTCATATAGGTTCACGTTTAACGTCCTCCAGTGTCTAGCAACAGCAAGAGGTGCTGCAGTTATAAGATGCACAATTAAGTCTTTGTCTCTAAGATTTTGTGTTTCATCTGCAAATATAGAAAGCAATGCTATTTTGGGATCTAAATTGATCGATTGAGATGTAATCTGTTCCATTTCCTGAAATATTTTTAACCAGAAGTTTTTAATCAATGGGCATTTCCACCACATGTGTATAAATGTTCCTTCATTCCCACAATTTCGCCAACATTGTGGAGAAATATTTTTGTCCTTTCCCTTCTTCAACTTCAATAACATCCATCCCCCCCCCACAAAAAAACCCCCCAAGGCTCCTTCTAGACTTATCCCCAATCACCTCCTGGAATACCCCTACCCTTATCCTACGAGTTATAAAACGCCATAAGATACCAACTCACCTAAGTCAGAAATGGCAACTGCTTGCCAGATTTGGAGAAGCAGGAAGGAAAATACTCTGGCGCTGTCCCTTTTTATATGGTTCTTAATTGTACCTGTGGAAGGCAACACCCTCCTTTGATGATGGTTTGATTCATCTCTAGCCCAGCCCAGCCCAGCCCCGTTATACCGTTGTCTCCTTCAAATGGGTTGTTTAACTCATTTCCTGGGCCTTTACTTTAGTGTTTTCCTCTCCCTCTCTTGTCTTGAATTAGTATAATTTGCTACATGACAACCCTAACAGCTGATAGAATCTCACCTTCCCTGGTTAGTGACTGGTCTCAGCATAGCTGGTCTGCAGAGATAAGAAAAAGCAATGACTATCTTGTTTCATTCATTTATTAAACTGGTTAGTTGCATGCCACCCAAGGGTCTCCAAGCTGCTTCTAGAATCATAGAGTTGGAAGGGACTCAGAGGGTCATCTAGTCCAACCCCCTGCAATGCAGGAATCACAGCATTTACTTACGTGTGTGTGTGTGTGTACATAGATACATTATACCATAGAAATGATGAGAAGAGAATTATCTAACTTCCAGAGGTGGGAAAATCTATGGAAAGAAGGCTGGTCATTTACCGCTTGCACAGCCATCAGGGAGAACATGGTAAAAATGTTTTATAGGTGGCACCTCACCCCCCACAAGTTAAACAAAATGTACAAAAAAATTTCAAATCAATGTTGGAGGTGTAAGGAGGTGGGGGATTACTACCATATATGGTGGCGCTGCAAGGTAATTGAACTATTCTGGACAAAGATTCATGTGGAATTGGAACAAATTCTAAAAACCAAATTTATGAAAACGCCGGAAATTTACCTTCTGGGGATTACCCCACTTGACATTCCAAGTAAAGCCAGGAAATTCTTCCAATACGCCGCTGCCGCCGCGAGAATATTGATTGCCTCCTACTGGAAACAGGAGAAACCACCAAATAAAAATGAATGGCGGAATAAGACAATACAGTAGAGTATATTGAATTGGCCGTGCTATCTGAAAAAATAAGGGAAGAACCAAGAAGTAAGGTGATAGAAGAGTGGAATAATTTCACTAAGTATATATTAGAAAGATGTGATTTGAGCAGGGGCTATGCTTTGTAATCAGCACCTGCAAGACGATGAAAGATAATGTAAGATAGGAAAAGGTAAAGTGAAAGAATAAGCAATAATTATGTAAATAAGTAAAAGTAGAAAGTGTATTATCCAATATAAAGTAGATAAATGAAATAGTGGGGAAAGGTGGGGCGTCAAAAGAGGGAAGTCAAAGAATTTTGAAAGGAAAAAATGTAAGAAAAATAATAACAAATTGTGATGAATGTTAGGTGAGTGATATAGAGGTACATATGTCATTATATGAATAGTGTTTAAGTGTATGAATATCTTTATTGTATCTTGAGATGAAAAATGTGGATTAACGATATGTTGGTGGGAGTGAACTGTATGTAAGAGAAAAAAGGAAAATCAATAATAAAAAAGAGAAGAGAATTATCTAATACGTTAATATTCCATGTAACGTATTGGGAAAACGAAAGCCACACTCCAGCACCCCATAACAGTGGACTAGATGCCCCTCAGGGCCCCTTCCAACTCTACAATTCTATGATTCTATAAGCATCTTATCATACAGGAGCAAGGAAGCTTTTTTAGTCCATACCCTTCTTGGGGGCCACATGCCAATAGCAGGCAGGACCAAAAGCCAATGTCCACTTAGACCATTTCATTCACATAATTGTGCATTTAGTCAGTGCTTTTTTTTCTGGGGGGGGGGGACGCAAGGGTACACATACCCCTAAACATTTTGTGAATCTTTGTACTCTTGCCCATTTACTGTATATTTTTACTGATTTGAACTATAAAATGGTGATTTTTCTTGAGTCAAAATGAGAGTACCCCTAAACATTTTTTTTAAAGAAAAAAGCACGGCATTTAGTTGCATTTAAATAACCTTTTGTACATTTGTTACACATAAGAATAATACTAATGGTTCAGTTCTACTTACTGAAGAAAAGAGAGACCTAAGTTAGTCACCTCCATTAATTTTCGTGGGTCTGCTCGGAGTATGACTAACTTTGGAAACAACAAAATAATAATGGTAAAGAGTGGCTCTTTTTGTTCCATTTTGCACTGCAATGTTCTAGTTTGTGAGAAGAGGATGATCCAAACTGAATGAGCAGCTCGCTTAAGATGTCATTATCCACAGGGTCAAGGGTGTAATTAGTCCAAACCTGGAGATAAGAGTCTAGCGCCAGTGTCTCCAGCACAGTCTTACTCATGTCCTTTTTGCAAGCAAGCAAGAATTAAAGGGAGGAGGAATGTGAAAATTCGTTCAAGTCATTTTGTAAATGAGGCTTAGCATGGGTGAGGATTTAACAACCATGCAATTTAATTCATGCTTTTTTTCAAACATAGCCAACCATTTACTCACAGAAAGCAGGGCTTATCTAAGCCTCCTTGACTCCTGTTTTTTCATCCTTTATTTCCCAGAAAGTGGAAGAAGCAACAAGAGGTTCATCTGTCTTGGAACTGGTCCTCACCAACAGGGAGCAACTGATTGGAAGTAATGGGAACCTTGGGAGGAAGCGATCATGTCCTCCTGGGTTTCACGATACAGAGGCAAGGGAAAACTGAGTGTATTCAGACATGCACTCTGGACTTTAAGAATTGGACTGATTTCAAAAAGCTTAAAGAACTACTGGGTGAGATCTCATGGTCAGAAATACCCAAAGAGAAAGAAGTCCAAGATGGATGGGAGTTTCTTAGAGGTGAAATATCGAAGGCACACATACAGACAATTCCAACGAGAAAGAAAAGTGGGAGGCATCTAAATAAACTGGTGCGGCTGCATAAGGAGCTCACAGATGAGCTGAGATTTAAGAAGAGCATGTATAAGAAATGGAAGAAAGGAGAAATCACAAAAGAAGAGCATACATGAGTAGCCAGCACTTGCAGAGAGAAGGTCTGGCAGGCCAAAGCTCAGAATGAGCTCAGGCTTGCAAGAGAGGTTAAAAGTAACAACAAAGGTTTATTCAAGAGGAAGAACAAGCAAGTGGTAGGTCCTCTGCGTGGGAAACACAGAGAAATGCTATTGGGTGACAGAGAGAAGGCGGAACTGCACAACACCTGCTTTGTCTTCACCCAAAAGGAAAGAAGTGTCCAACCTGGAGATAACAGACTAAATGATGGAAAAAAGAGAGCAGCAGTCCAAGAAAGGAAAAGAGGTGGTAAGGAAACACCTGGCTAATTTAAAGGTAAAGGGACCCCTGACCATTAGGTCCAGTTGTGACCGACTCTGGGGTTGCAGCACTCATCTCGCTTTACTGGCCAAGGGAGCCGGCATACAGCTTCCGGGTCATGTGGCCAGCAGGACTAAGCCGCTTCTGGCAAACCAGAGCAGCGCATGAAAACGCCGTTTACCTTCCCGCTAGAGTGGTTCCTATTTATCTACTTGCACTTTGACGTGCTTTCGAACTGCTAGGTTGGCAGGAGCTGTGACTGAGCAATGGGCGCTCACCCCGTCGTGGGGATTCGAACCGCCGACCTTCTGATCGGCAAGCCCTAGGCTCTGTGGTGTAACCCACAGCGCCACCCGCGTCCCTTCTGGCTAATTTAAATGAATTCAAATCTCCAGAGCCTGATGAGCTGCATCCAAGGGTACTAAAGGAGCTTTTGGGTGTAATCTCAGAGCCTTTGTCTATGATCTTTGAGAATTCTTGGAGAACAGGCGAGGTCCCTGCAGCCTGGAGGCAGGCAAATGTTGTCCCTATCTACTAAAAGGGGGGGGGGGAAGACCCAGGTAACTACCAACTGGTGATCTTGACATCGATACCAGGGAATTTTTGGTGTCTTCCTAAAAAAATCTCAACAACTTTCAGGGTGTCCTGGTTTTTACTTTTTAAAATATGGCAACCCTAACTGTAGTTCCTCACACAAAACCTAAGGGAGGGCTGTGTGGAGAGAGTCTCTTCCTTTAAATTCCTAGGAGTTTATCTCTGTGAAGACCTTACTGTACTTGGAAAATCAATACAACCCAGGTGATTAAGAAAGCCCAACAGAGACTCCACTTCCTCAAAGTATTGCGAAAGAACAATGTCAACCATTTGATGATCTCCTTCTACTGGTCCACAATACTGGTAGAAAGTGTCCTTTCATACTGCATCACGGTGTGGTATGCCGGTTTGACAGCCATGGATAGGAAGTGCCTACAAAAGGTGATGAATACAGCACCAGATATTATGGGCTGTCCTGTGAATCCGCTGGATGACATAGCGGAAGACCGTTGCCTCAGGAGAGTGAGGAAAATCCTCAGGGATGATTCACACCCTGACCGGCACTTTCTTGATCTCCTGCCCTTGGCCAGAAGATATAGAAGCTTGATTAGTCGCACCAACAGGGTTAAGAACAGCTTATATCCATGGGCTGTTAGGCTACTGAATGAAAAGATAACAACAGGGCAACTGACGTCTGAAGGCAGCCCTGTTTAGGGAAGCTTTTAATGTTTAATAGATTATTGTATTTTAATATTCTGTTGGAAGCCGCCCAGTGTGGCTGGGGAAACCCAGCCAGATGGGCGGGGTATAAATAATAAATTATTATTATTATTATCATTATTATTATCTCTGCCTCCCTGTAGAACTTGGGATCATCCATTTAAAGCTGATTGGGAGGATGTTTGTGACTTGGAATCATAGAATTGTAGAGTTGGAAAGGACCAAGATGGTCATCGCCAATCCAGAAGCTCTGAGTCGGGAGAGACACCCAAGAAATGTTGAAAGAAACTGGGCACATTTCCACTAAGCTGGTGGTGATTTCTTAACACTCCGAACTCTGTTAAGATGGACTGTTGTTCCAATTGAAACACAATTGACCCAATGTCTTTGGCAGACTAAGAGCAAGCAAGGGAAATTTTCCTTCTGAGAAAAACACACCCACACGCACACACCAATCAAAGCTTTTTATTCCTTTATTTTGGCAAACACTGTTTTCCAGAACACTCAGCAAAGTGCCACAAGAGTTAACAGATAACCAAGTAGTTATGGATGAATCTGCCCCCTTTTTATTTTTAACTGAGCTTGGCAGACCGCACAGCTTCCCAACAAAGTAGAATGGTTTTTGCCAACCTCAGCTATGAACCACATTCATTCCCTGACAAGCCCAAGTGACATCAGCAGCAGAACAAAGAAGTCTACTCTCTCCTCCATAATCCAGTTTTCAGCTCTCAAACCTTCTGCCTGGCTGCTTTGCCACTACTGGTTGGAAGTGAGGTTTCTGTCCCCAGTCCAACAACGTACAGAATTCCATTCAAAAGGTACTAGGGAAATGAATTTCCCCATGATCCCTAATACCCTAATTATGGCAAGTTGGGTTCCCTGGGAAAATTACACAACCCAAGGCTCCTACAATGCTGCCACAGAAGCGTTTTTCAGGTGGTGGGAGAAGTGGAGTAGATAGACAACACTCTCTATCACAAATGCTGCGGACGCCAGAGAGCTGTGTCCCAGCTTGAAGTCTTTGGATGGTGCTCCACAACACAGAAATACAACACATGCAGACGGGGTCTCTAGTCCAACCCAGCATACACCCAAGACTGAGTAAGGGGGAAGCAACCGTCCATGTTTTGTAGCCATTTAAATGCTCCCCAATGTCACTCACTAAAAACCACTGGATGTTTCTTTCTCTGCTCCAAACTACAGTTGCATCCAACTCAGTTCTTTTCAGAGTAGACCCACTGAGGGTAACCCTAAGTTGACTACAATGGGTCTTCTCTGAGTAGCACTAGCATTTGCTACACCACCATTTTCCTACGCGGCTGGCTGCGGGCAGGAGGGGAGAGACAAGAGTGCACTCCTAAGGACAGAGAAGGATCTCAAGAGCATCTCTCCCCATGTGGCACAAATTCCGTTCAGAGGACATCTTGTGAGTCAGGGGCAGCCAACAGGAGGCCCTCCAGGGGGTGGTGGACTCCAACTCCCATCATGCACAGGGGTGATGGGAGGTGAAGTGCAATGACACCCGATAGGCCCCCTGCCTGACTGCAAACTGACCCTTATTGCATACTGAAATGGTAAAAACCACTCATGCATTTCCACCACTGCTAGAATGCTATGGAAGAACCAGGCCCCACCAAACACCCTGGCGGGACCTTAAATATATTTGATCTGCACAAGCTCTTAAGGTTTAGAAGGAGGTAGGGATTGGGAGAGGAAGCACAGGTCTCCTTTATATCAGGAGTGCTGAACCTTTGGTCCTACAGATGTTGCTGAACCACAACTTCCATCAGCCCCAGCAAATATAGCCAACAGCTAGGGATGATGGGATGATTTATATTTCTTCACAACATATAGTATAATTTCTTGCTGATGAAGCTAATTTGGTGAAACAAGGACTATAATCCGGATAACCTTGTCCTCCTTTGGATTACTTCGTCTCTTCGTGGCAATATCATCTTTATCTCTTGGATTGACGAGACCACAGTACCATCGCCAGACTCCACAGTATCTGTTACACTCCTCGTTGCAATTACACTCTTACATTGTGGACTGGCAAGACCATACTTATTATCTCCATATTTATTATTATTTTTTCGCTTTTTGGAACCTCCAACAGAATCATGTGGGTTGCAAGGGACTTGTTGAACTTTGACGTCGTAGTTTTTCGGTAGAATGTTCCTATATCCTTGCATATTTGTATTTGATTTCTTTATTCCATATATCTTATTGTAGTTATGTATATGTTTAGCGTGTTTTACATGTAAATATTATAACATGTTATATTGAGACCAATTTATCAGCCGGTTACGTTTGTTGTGTGGGTGGAACCACAACTTCCATCAGCCCCAGCAAATATAGCCAACAGCTAGGGATGACGGGAGTTCAGCAATAACTGGGGGGGGGGGGCGGCACAGGCTCCCCACACCTGCCTTATTAGAAGGCCAATAGAAGAGCTCCCTTGCCTGCACCCCTCAAAAACGTAGAGGAAGAAGCTTCAATATGAAATATCAGCTTACATGGAAGCTTTATAGGCACCTTTTGCTTGTACCAACAGGCTCAAAGGGAAGCTCTGAACATGTGTTCACCAGCTAAAGACCGGCCGAGGGTTTGTATGCGTGACGCTCAGCCCGGTCGCATAAAAAGTGCAGAGTGCACACCTGCTGTGATTTCTGGAAGCCATCAGCTCAGTTTGAATATTCGTGGAACTAAAAGGGTAGGACAGAGAATATGCCTCTTTGGGAAAACACGGCACTGCATGAAAGCACACAAGGCATGTGCGACCCAGCAATTTCCAGTAAAACGCTATTATTTTTATGATTTGTATTGGGCCTTGATTTGTATGAAGAGTGTTTGCTTTCCACCAGCTAAGATTATCTATCTCTGTGTGTATGAGAGAGAGGGAGAGAATAGCAGGCAATGCTCCTCTTCTTGTAGGGCGCTAACACCGCTGACGTAAAGGTAAGCATGGATTGCACTCAACTAAGTTTTACTCAGAGTAGGCCCAATGAAATTAATAGACCTGCGTTGGCCACATCCATTGAGTTCAATGGGGAGGGCTAATGCTGGGATACCATCCTACATCTCTGGACTCCAGAGAACACCTCTGTTTACTCTGGTTCAAAAACGGGACATATCTGGCCAGGTTTTCCCACCAATAGTTAGACCTCCTGATAAGTGACCAGAACGGCACATGGGTACGAGGGGAGCTCATCAGTGGGTGTTTGCAAAAGGGCAAGGTCTGCTATGGAAAGCATAGTGAGAGGTTGGCCTGAGCTTGTTGGATAAGCTGTTTTACAGAAAATACTTTCCATGGTGCTATGAGTTAAGTTAGGCACACACATCCCCTCCCTCCCTGCAAATATATTACTCTGCTTATTAAATATATATAAACTTGCTCTATATACAAAAAAACCCCTTCCTATGTGCCCTAGAAGTAGCAAGAGTCTGGTTAAGTAGCAATGACAACACTGTTTGGCCTAAATCCTTTTCTCCAGAAGAAACAGCCGCCTTGTATGAAGAAAAGATCCAGATTTCCCAGGAACCAGTTTCTAGGATTGCAGCATTTCCCCAAAAGGCAAGGTTCCCTCCTGAAAGAGGTGGTGTGTTTTCTGGACAAGTTGAGGAGGGTTGTTGGCAATCGAAGGCAGACAGGTGAGCAGGGAAGGGAGTGGAAACCCATTGTTGATAGCAGGTCAGCTTAGCTTGGCAAAGGCTGGAAAACGCTGCTTCAAAGTTCAATACTGCATCGCGGAGAACGGCCTCTGAAAGAGCTGCCACGGTTCAGCTCTGAGAGCTCTGTGCAACAGGAACAGCCCTAGGGCTACATCGAGGAGCTACTGGCCAAGAAGACAGGACACACTTTGCAGTCAAACGCTTGCCAAAGTGTGCAGAGTTGGTTCAGGAGGGAGCCAAAACGCTTTTGCGGAGGTCGGTCTCCCCAGGCGCGAGCGCTTAAGGCTGGGCATTGGACTGGACCTGTTCAAGATGACCAGCTTTCAGGGGGAAATACTGGACTTCCACTTGGAAGAGGCTTGCTGTTGGATGGAGTCCTTTAACTGGAACTGGATGAAGAGAGCTAAAACAGAAACAGGAGGGGGGGGGGAATAAAATAAAATGCTGTGTGAAGGCTTTGACGTAGCACCAACGACAGCAGCAAACGATAGCAAGAACCAAGCCATTACCTGTGGCCTCTGTGTAAACCGTCTGCCCATCGACACTCTGCACGTGCCCAGTCACAAACACCTTCCGGCCCTCAATCCGGTCCAGCTTGTTCTCCACCAAGACTACAGAGCCCAGCGGGATAGGACTAATGGGGGGAGATGTTATTTTATCCCAAAATGGTTAACAACAATAAAACAGCAATAAAAACATACCCGTATTTTCCGGCGTACAAGACGACTTTTTAATGCAGGAAAATCTTCTCCAAAGTCGGGGGTCGTCTTGTACGCCGGGTATAGTCTTTCTGGCTACGCGACTCGGGGTTGCGCCCCACCACTGGCTGTGTGCGTGCGCTGCCTCTGTGCAGCGAGACGGGAGGCTTTCCCCGCCACTCCAGCTGCCGCCGCCATGGAGCCCGGGCTGGGCGTGAGCGGCGAGCGCGAAGGGCATTTGTGCGGCGAGACGGGAGGCTCTCCCCGCCACTCCAGCCACCGCTGCCTCAGCCGCCATGGAGCCTGGGCTGGGCGTGAGCGGCAAGCGCTGCTGTATTTTAAAAACTCTGTATTTTAACTTGAAAAGTTGGGGGTCGTCTTATACCCCCAGTCGCCTTGTACGCCGGAAAATACGGTATATAAAATCATTCTATATCTATTAAAATTCAAATCCATAGCCAAAACAGACTGGGATTTTAAAAACCCCTCAACCTTTAATCAAGCAATCATTTATTGTGTTTGACAAAATGCCATTACAGATCCAGCTACAAAACGAGAAACTCCAGTAAAACCTATTAAGGAAGATCCAGAAATAAACAACCATTTACAAGAAATCCAATTAATGAATCCTCTGCACAATCTACAGCATTGTCTTTTATGCGACTAGCACAAATACTTTTAGCGGCTTTTGCAAATAGGTCTGTTTTATATGTGACAAGCGGGTCGCAGTCAGATAATAGCCAACGTATTTTCACTCCAGGGTTCAGTCCCTGTAGCAGTGCCAACATCTGTTTAAAAAAACCTCTTTCTGGGGTTTGGATGAAGCTGACAATGGAGTATGTAATGGGGAAGGACTTTTACTTCACCTGCCCCACAAATACAGAATCTTAAATGCCTTGGAACTTTCTTGTATCTTCCACCTAAGACGGACGTGGGCATTGTTTGACAGCGGAGAGCTGTAAAAGCAGTTCTCGGGGAGGCAAAGGTAAGTGTCTGCAAATATTGGGCTCTGGTGTGGTTAGATTTCAGCAAATGGTACCAACGGGAGAATTTTGAGATATGGATTAAAGAGAAGTCTTGCCCCTTATCCTGCTTATAGATCCAATCCCTGAGCAGTCAAAAATGTCTGTTGTCAAGTTTTTTGAAGGAGGAGGAGGAGGAGGAGAAGAAGAAGAAGAAGAGTTTGGATTTGATATCCTGCTTTATCACTACCCGAAGGAGTCTCAAAGCGGCTATCATTCTCCTTTCCCTTCCTCCCCACAACAAACACTCTGTGAGGTGAGTGGGGCTGAGAGACTTCAGAGAAGTGTGACTAGCCCAAGGTCACCCAGCAGCTGCATGTGGAGGAGAGGAGACACGAACCCGGTTCACCAGATTACGAGTCTACTGCTCTTAACCACTACACCACACTGGCTCTCTTTTGAGGCTAGCAAGTCTTATACTAGCTAGGCCCAACCACCCTTCTTCCACTGTTTCTCCAGGCAGAGTCTAGGCAAACGGTCCTCTTGCATATCCAGGACCCTTTTATAGTACGAAAGAGCAGCCACCTCCACCCTAGCTTTTACAGACACCACACCTCTGTCCTAAGGAAAGCAGCTGGGGTGCTCGGAGGTACTGCCAGCAGATACCTTAGGAACTTATTCTGGCAGACTTCCAGGTCTTTCAGGTTATTATTATTTATTATTTACTATTTACTGAATTTATATACCGCCCTATACCCAGAGGCCTCAGGGCAGTTCGCAGAACAAAATCAAAATATAAAACCGCAAAATACATAATCAAAATAAAAGCAACAACCCAATAATCCCTCTCCCCAAAAAACCCCACATTTTAAAAGGGGTGTCAATCAAATCAACCAAAGGCCTGGTTAAAAAGGAACATTTTTGCCTGGCGCCGAAAGGTGTATAATGAAGGCACCAGTTGTTGAGATTTATCCCCCAAATCTCAATACCATACTGCATTTGAGCTACTACTTCCCCTAGTCAGGGGTAGGCAACCTTCGGCTCCCAGATGTTTTGGGACTACAACTCCCATGATCCCTAGCTAACAGGACCAGTGGTCAGGGATGATGGGAGTTGTAGTCCCAAAACATCTGGGAGCCGAAGGTTGCCTATGCCTGCCCTAGATAGACTTTTAGCCTGCCACCTTTAGAACAGAAAAACTTCAGAGTAGCATAGATTGACTTCTGTACTAGTATGTTCTGTAGCTGAGTCAACTTTAAATCAGACAGACCCTTGGATAAATTTAAATAACAACCTAGGAGAGTACGTGTTCAATTCAAATGTCCAGAATTCTTATTACTGGATCGCCTCTTGCTTTGCCAAATGTGTCGAAAGATTTGCAGAGTGCTTAAAATCAAACCCATGACCTTTGCTGAGCATGTGCCAATTTCCCAAGTTCTTAGTTCTACAAAGGCAGGTTTGCTCACCTCTTGTAGTTTATGGTGAGGTTTGCGGTCATCACCTTGCCAGCGACGAAGATGGCACATGCCCCAAGGACGCTGTCGAGGATGGTGGCGATGGAGCCGCCATGTGCAAACCTGTAAAAATCGAAAGTTAATTTGAAAATAAAAATCACACAACCTCCGTGGAAACCAAGAAGATGATGTGCAAAAGTGACTTCTACGCATGGGACTGGAGGCGGGAGAGCGTGGATTGAGGGAGAGGTCCCAGAGCAGAAGTGGAGATACCAGGTACTCCTGGACTGCACTACATTTGCCCACTGTTACGAGAGAAGGGATATTGCCATTATCGTTGGAATAATTATTACTGAATTTATAACCCACCCTTAAGCAACAGGTCCCAGAACGTGGTTACAACAAGGCAAGATTCAAGATTCAAAACATTTAAAACAGATTACAGCCACAGGAATAGGGCGGTGGGCCTGTTAAAACACACCTCTCGTGTGTCAGAGGCCAGGTTCGAGGGGTGGCTCTTCAGAATTTGCCAAAAGCAGTGTAAAGAGGGGTCCAGGTGGGAAGGAAGTTCCACAACTTAGGAAGGCCCTCTCCCAGGCCACCACGCCCCTGAACCTCTGCAGGCTCAAATTAATCCACCGGCTCCTGCTTTTACCCATATCCCTTGGGAAAGTGACGTATATACATGTGCAATTTCTCTATCTTGGGGGTGGAATGGGAGCGCTGATCCAGGGAAGGGCACGGAGAAATGGCCAGGTGGATGGTGCCCGCCAAACTCACTCAAACACCTCCAAGGGCCCATGGTTTAGAAAACGGTTCACGGTTCCAGGTTTAGTCCTTACCCTGGAGCCCCCTCGAGGTAGGGACCAAGCTGGAACACGGACACCATCCTTTTCTCTGACGGGTTGAGAAACATCGCGTATTCAAAGCCCATGCCTTCCTCGTCGAGGTTCCTGAGGAAGAGACGGTTGGCTCTGTCCTTTAGCTCGTTGTTCCCTTGCCTCATCCCTACTGTGGGAGCAGCATCAAGTCGTGAATGAGCGCGGTCTTATTATGGACACACCTGTATGCAGTAACAGCACCACTGAACCAGAGGGCTCAATGGAGAATCTACCAGTCACAACCCCCCTTTCACTAGAAGCCCAATTCCGACATTTCTGCAGAACAGAACAAGAACAATTGGCATCCACAGAAGGGAACAAATGCAATGAAAAAAACAAATAAAAATATATTTACAACTATTTAAAATCAATTCCAGCAGAGATACAGACTGGGAAAAATCTCTACTTACATGGCTTCTTGGAAGCGGAAGGTCTTCAGTGGGCGCCTGCATAGTATTTAAGAGGGGGGTGATTCCAAGGGAAAGGAGATACAATACTAGAAGCCCAAATTTGACATTGTGCAGAACGGAACAAGAACAACTGGAGTTGGAATCAAACAACACCCAGAGGACTACCAGTTCGCCATCCCTGGTATTCCGAATGAAACAGAGGCTGGTTGCAAAGGTTTTAGCAAGGAGAGACAGAAAGGTATGAAAAAGAGGTCCTTGCCTGGAAAGTGCTCAGCAAAATTCCTATAAGAAGGCAGCTTTTTCCACGTTCCGTCTTTCGCCATCGCCATGAACTTGTTGAACTGATTCACCATCTCTGGACTCCAGCTGGCGTTGGGGGTGGCATAGTCCTTTGCCTGCTCAGAATCATGGAATAGCGCCTGAAAAGAAAGGGAATGTATGTAAGCCGGGGGGGGGGGGGGCAGAGGCCAAAAGTGGGGGGCACCTAAGCATGAGAAAGCAAACAACAACAACAAAACATTTATCAAAGGTTTTCCCATAATTTCCTGTTCAAGTCCTCATTTGAATTTTACTCTCTCTCTCTCTCTCTATATATGAGAAACGTACATACGGAAATCCCTCCATGGGCCGGATCACACATGAGCATGTGCGGCTGCAATTTCCGGTGTCTGAGCATGCACAGAAGCGGTTTCTGGCACCGTGGAAGCGAGTCCCTGCACTGCGCTGGTTTAGCATAGCGCGCGGGGGGGGGGGGGGGCTCGCCGAGCAGGTGGCTCAGTTTGGGGGCAGCTTGTGGGCCGGTTAAATGACCCCCATGGGGTGCTTGTGGCCCATGGGCCTTAGGTTGCCTACCCCCGGTCTAACCCTAGGAAAGTCATGGAAAGTAGGGGGGGGGGCAGATGGAAATGATTGACAGCCGATTTAATTTCATTTGTAATTTGTATACCACTTTTCTATATTACTATTCACAAGGCGGTTTACAGCAACAAAGTATACAACAAAGAACACACACCTTATAATAATAAGTCATAATGAAACACAACTTTAAATTGGAGTAACTTAAATCAAAGAAAGTAATATTCAAGAATTAGAATATAATAGTACACAGTGAAATCATGATGCTAGTTACATGATTGGTGGATGGGTGGAGATAGACCTGGGTGTGTGGGTGTGAATCACTACCAAAGGCTGGAGGCTGCTTGCTGTAATAGGTAGACAGCTAAGATGACACTCCGACCCGGCTGGCTCCGAGCCAGTTTCAGTGGTAATTATTTATTTTATAAAAATTATACTCCACTTGATTGTAAAAAATACCTCAAAGTTAAAACAAGAAAATCAAGAAAAAAATGACAGCCATACTCTAAAAAGATGCAAAAATTAAAATACTCAAACAGATTTAAATTGCCTCAACGTTATAAGCATTTGGATAGGCTTGTACTCTAAACCAGGGTTTCTAAAACTTGGGTCTCCTGCTGCTGTTGGACTACAGCTCCCATCATCCCTAGCTAGCAGGACCAGTGGCCAGGGTCCTGCTAGCCCCAAAACATCTGGAGACCCAAGTTTGGGAAACCCTGGTCTAAACAATAATGTTTTTTTGTTGTTCAGTCGTTCAGTCGTGTCCGACTCTTCGTGACCCCATGGACCAGAGCACGCCAGGCACACCTATCCTTCACTGCCTCTCGCAGTTTGGCCAAATGTTTTTAGCAGGCACCAAAGTGAAGGCCTACTCTCATTAGGAAAGCCTGAGAGCAAGTTGGCAAGAGTGTTCAGAGATTCTGGCCATATTACTTTTATAGTCACATCAATGCGCAATAACGTGACATGGGCTTTGCACGCAATACAGCACCCATCTTGCAGAAGAGCACAATCTCTTTATCTACAACAGGGCTGGGGAATCTTTGGCTCTACAGATGTTGCTGGATTCCTGTCAGTCCCAGCTAACACTGCCCAAAGTCAGGGAACATGAAAGTTACGAAAGAACTGGCAAAACTTCAGCTCCCCTAATTAACTTCTGTTTTCTGTGAAACTGGCCTCGCTGGTGCTCAAAACTGATACCGTGTCTGAATACACACCATACCTGACACCATACCCCCAAAGAATGCAGGAAACTGCAGCTTGTTAATGGGGCAGGAAATGGTAATTCTGTGATGGGCAAATTACAGTCCCCAATATTATGTCAAGGGAAGATGTGAGCTTTAAGAGTAGGTTGTGTACACAGCCCTGAGCTGTTGAAATACGCACTTAGCGAGTCCGAGCACCTATCCTGCTACCAGCACAGTGCTATTAGCACAGTCAGGCTGTGTGACAAAAGCATAAAGGGTGATATGTTTGTGACAGATAAAAAGTGCTTCTCCTCAGAACCAAAGAAGGATGTTAGGTGTCATTGCAGGGTAGGGGAGTAGTATCAATAAAATCATAAAAATCAGATTTAAAAGAAAATCAATAAAAACACAGCAAATCAGACAGCTGGGCAGCAGTCTCTGTGCCCAAAAGCACAGGGAAAAGGCCAAGCTTTAAGCCGTCATCTAAATGACCCCAAATCTGACCTCATTTGGTGGATCTCATTTAGATGATGGCTTGAAAAGTCAGTGTCCCAGAGACACAAATAACCTCCACCTCATGTACACTGTGACTGCAAGGGGCTGGACTGGATGACCCTTGGGATCCCTTCCGAATCCACAGCTCTATGATCCTATACTCACTGCGGCTTTCCACATCTGGGAAGAAGGCAAGACTCTTCGAGATGCTGCAGCTGTTGTTGCTGGGGGACCACATCTGGGGCCCGTCCAGCGAGTGAGCCCCTTAGCCAGCCGGGCGAAGCTCCTCAGCATGACCGACTCGTACGCGTCTCAGGGATAAGCTCCAGTCGCTCTTCTTACTGATCAAGATGCGGCTGGAGGGGACGACACCTGCCAAGGGAGATTGGCCCAGTCACGCTTTGGCAAGAGAAACGCAGACCTCGCAGGTTCTCCCGGCATCTGGCCTTCGGAGGGATGCCGGCTTCCGACTAGGGAGGGAGAGCAGAGGACTTGGCAGCCTCACCCTCTTAAGATTTTGCCCCGTCCTCTTTGGAAGCCATCCAAGCAGGTGGCCATCACCGTCTGCAGCGGGAGCAGAGTCCAAGTTTAACTACGCGCCGTGCGAAGAAATCCCCCCTTCTGCCCTTCCTGAAACTTATTCAGCTTCTTTGGGTGGCAAAGCATTGCGAGCAAGAAGCAAAAACTTGCTCATAATTGCATTCCCCACTAACACCAGGTCCCCACCTGGCAATTTTTACTAACTGCCAGGAAATAAATGAGAAGCTTGCCTCATCCCGAGTTGAACAATTTATGCATCTAGGTCAGCGCTGCCTACACTGTCTGGCAGCCGCTCCTCCAGGGTTTGAGGGTCTGCCAAGGACTGAGCCGGGGGCCTTTCTGGCTGCTCTGCCACCTCGGAGCCCCTCCTGGAGGACTTAAGATCCCAGTCCTCATGGCACTGCTTTTAATTAGGTCAATTTAGGAACCTTAACACAAATAAGTCACAAACGTCTTCGCAGCAGGCGGCATTTGGTGCTTCATTTAAATCCACATATCACCATAAACACATATATAGCATATAATTCCAAAAAATATTCAGGAGAGTCTTTATGTTTGCTACAGTTGCTGCCAGAATTCCAATCGCAAAAGGTTGGAAGGGAGAGGATACCCCATCCAGACCAGACTGCCAAAATAAATAAAGAGAATACGCTGAACTGTCGAGGCTTATCAGCAAGGTTTACGAGACGTTACAGGAGAAAAGGTTATCAGAGAGGGGGACATATACAGAGTTTATGTCATAGGACGTTGTCAAAATATCAATCCGTTGGCTGGTTCCGATTGAAATTCTGTGTGCAAATAGGATAATCTTACAAGATTTAAAGTAAGTTAAATAAAAAGATAAGTGCACAGTTAAGGAATTCAATTCGGGAAGATCGGAGGTCAATGTTAATCTTAATTACTAAACTATGTATAAAACAAGTATCACTTAAGGAATGAACGATTGTTTGTTTTTATTTTGTCTTTAACATTTATTATTTATTATTATTATTTATTATTTCTGCTATACAGTTTTTTTATCTTTATCTTTATGTCTTTATTGTCATTGTACAAGTACAACGAAATTGGATTTAAAATAATAATAATAATAATAATAATAATAATAAAATATTTTTTTAAAAAAATCATTTTTCATTTAAACAATTGTTTCCCCAACCAAAATAAATAAAGCATTCATAAAAGCAAAGAAAATAAAAAATAAAAATAAAACATATAATCTGGTAAACATTAACTCATGAATATTGATTTCCCCTTTGACCACTGCCCCTCCTCTGACCTTTGACCCATATCCCCCCCCCCAAATAAATAAATTCCGGGTGTAGAAAATTTTACCTCTTCCCTCCTTCTCCGCTCTCACCCTCTCCTTCCTCAGTCAATATCAGGAGTCGGCATCTGACTTCCCTCAACGTCACTTCCGCCCGTCCCTCCCGAGGGTGGGGGGGAGAGGAAGCCAGGCCGCGCTTCTGCGCATGCGCCCGTGTGCTTTTCTCTCGCTCTTTCTCCGGGCGAGAGGGATCCAAGCGGAGCCCGCTACGAGGCGGCGTCACGCTCTGCGGCACTGCGCGTGCGCGGGAGGCTCGCGCGCTTCCCGCCCGTCCGCCCGTCACTGTGACGACGCGGAGAGAGGCGTCTGGGGTGGTGGGGGGAGAGAGAGAGGTTGGATGTCTATTGGTTACTGACGCTACGCACAATCCTTCATTGGCTCTGAATCCTGTCAATCAACGAGTAAAAGCCAATAAGGCGCCTCCATCTTTTCCTCCGAGGCTTCGAACTTTCCCCGCCCTTCTATCCGATACCTGGTGCTGATTGGAGCGCACAGTTCATGTCTTTTATGCTAATTTCTGAGAGGGTCTTAGTTTTCATTGGGTTAGATTTCATGGGGCAGAGGAGGGAGACCCGGATGATCAAAGGTTCTGGGAACCAAGCCCGATGAGGAACGGTTGAAGGAGCTGAAAAGGAGACCGAGAGGAGATAGGATAGGCACCTTCAGATAGAAAAATAATAATAAATAATAAGAATTCTATTATTTATAATTTATACCCTACCCAGATGGAGCAAGCTTGTTTTCTCCTGCTCCCGAGGGTAGGACTCGAACCCATGGCTTCAAGCTACACTGGAGATTCCGACTAAACATACAGAAAAAAACTTTCTGACAGTAAGAGCTGTTTGACGGTGGACCGGTCTCCCTCTCCTTCCTCGGAGGTTTTTAAGCAGAGTTTGGTGGCCGTCTGCCATGAATGCTTGATTCCTGCGTTGCAGGGGGTTGGACTAGATGACCCTTGGGGTCCCTTCCCGCTCTACCGTTCTAGGACTTCTACGGATTGGGTTCTGCCCTAGAGGAAGTTCTCTTGTTGCTGTGTTTTGTTGCTTTGTCAGCATGCAAACTGCCATGTGCGTAGCAATATAGAAAGGCAGTATATAGAAAAGCAGAGACATCACCTTGCCAACAAAGGTCCGTATAGTTAAAGCTATGGTTTTCCCAGTAGTGATGTACGGAAGTGAGAGCTGGACCATAAAGAAGGCTGATTGCCGAAGAATGGATGCTTTTGAATTATGGTGCTGGAGGAGACTCTTGAGAGTTCCATGGACTGCAAGAAGATCAAACCTATCCATTCTTAAGGAAATCAGCCCTGAGTGCTCACTGGAAGGACAGATCCTGAAGCTGAGGCTCCAAGACTTTGGCCACCTCATGAGAAGAGAAGCCTCCCTGGATAAGACCCGGATGTTGGGAAAGATGGAGGGCACAAGGAGAAGGGGACGACAGAGGACGAGATGGTAGGACAGTGTTCTCGAAGCGACCAACATGAGTCTGACCTAACTGCGGGAGGCAGTGGAAGACAGGAGGGCCTGGCGTGCTCTGCTCCATGGGGTCACGAAGAGTCGGACACGACTGAATGACTGAACAACAACAACAACATATACAAATTAAAGGAAATGGAAATTAAATTGGGCTGCCTCTCTTTTAAACGCCATCCAACTTGGGTACCATCCCTGTCTCTTGTAGGAGGAATTTCCACAGTTGAACTACGTGCTGCGTGAACAAGTCCTTTCTTTTGCCTGCCCTGAATCTTCTGCTTTTTCAGACGCAAGAGGGAGCAATTGGGCTAAACTGCGCATGGCCTGTTCTGCTGACTCCAGACAGCCTAACAATGGTGCTCTTGCCAACTCTGATCCTGACGTTTGTTCGCAGGGCTTTCAGGGCGGATGGCAAGAAAACTGTCTCTGCTAAGCAACAGGAACGTGATCAAATACTGTACTGGTGGGTGGGGGAGAGAACAGAAAAAAGTACTAGAACACTGTGTAACAGGGATACCAGTAAATATATTTTTATATTCTTAATGCATTATTTGGCAACTTATCCTGCCTGTGGCCCTGGCATTAAATCCACACTGCGTCCCTCGGAAACCCCGTCTGGGCTATGGTGCTTCAGGGACTGCAGTGTTAGAAACTGAGATATGAAAGCTAGGAGCTAAATGGCACCTTAAACCGAGGTTATGGGTGCAACAACAGAATATCTAGGCATGCTTTTTTTAATAACAAGAAAACGAAGAAGATATAGAAACTTGATTAGTCGCACCAACAGGGTTAAGAACAGCTTCTATCCATGGGCTGTTAGGCTATTTATTCCCGATTTGTTCGGGAGCCAAGGCGTTTGAGATCCAAGGTACAACTGTACATCTCTGCATACAATAAAGAAAATAAAGCACCCCTGCAGGTAGAAAATTAGCAGGTCAGGGCTTTAAATCCTGACATGCTAATGAGCTACTTTTATGTGTGTGTGGTTTTGTGTGCATTCCCACCACCACTACCTGACGTGGTACAGCCAAGACATTAGACCTCTGGCCTCAGACAGGATCAGGATGGTGTCATTGTAGGGCTGCCTGATTCAACAGATTGCCCACACTTTTAATAATGCCGCCTAAGGCTGGCATCAGCTCCTGGCATCCTGTTTTTGCTGAATTGTTATATTGCTTTTTGCTGCAATTCCAGCACGGCAAAAAATAAGCCAGGCTTGGTTTCGAAGGGTAAAGCTGCGATCATTTGTTCCCTTGCTCGACTGATGGAAGATTGCGGTGGTGATGGTGGGTCTCGAGTCCCCCAAACCAAAGGATATGGAGCCTCTCGAGTGAGGGCCATAGCCATGTTTAACACACCATAACTTGAAAACACGTGATTTCCCACAAGCAATCCTGGGAACTGTAGTTTGTTAAGGGGGCTGGGAGGTGTACCTCTGCAAGACGGTAAACTACAGTTCCTGGGATTCTTTGGGGGAAGTCACCAGCAGACACCTCCCCCCCCCCCCGCATGACAACCAGGACGAGAACTGGGCAAGACCAGAGTTGAAGTCCCCACTTGGTCATGAAGATCACTGCGTGTGACTTCTGGCCAGTCCCTGTTTCTCCCGGCCTAGCCTACCTCGCAGGGATGCTGTGGGGATTAAACATTGTGCTCCTTGCAGAAGAAAAGGTGGGATATCAACACAATAAGTAAACAATAAAATGGCAGGGGTGCATTTTAGGTAAGGCCCCTGTTCAGTAGTCAGGCTGGCGCACTGCTCACCGACAGACCGAATCTCTCCAGTGTGCGCTCCTGATTCAGTTACGCTGTAAGGTGAGGCTGGTTCCCAGTCCAGGAGAGGCCTCCCTTTCCCTGCTAGAAAATGCTGGTGTGGCAGATCCTCTTGGGGGACCGCTTGGGGAAAATAATGTATCACGGGTGGAGAAGAGAACTGGGGGAGTTGAGCGCATGTGGAATGTGCATGTTGAAAAATTTCTGGCCTGACTTCCACCTTAGACTGGAATTCATCTCCCATGCCTGGGAGCGTCCACTTCAGTCTGGCCTCGGTCCATGAGGTGTGCTGATAATGACTGTATCTGCTCCATGTCTCATTCCAAGGATTGCTCCGTAGGCTTCACCCTCCCTCTACACCACTGCACATTGTCAGAGACTTTTTGCCACCTTCCCATGAGCCTTTTTTCAGACTGTTCTGGGCAAATTTTTGGGGATCGCTTGCCGGCAGCGGGCGAGGCACAAGGGACTAGTGGGTTGGGCACTGGGTGCAAATTTCACCCTTGGTTTTGATTTGATTACCTCTGATTTAATATTTGCACTCCACTTTTACAGCAATGGCGTTGTGAGCTCAGAGTGGCTCACAGTAATAACAGCATCGCTACTATATAATAAAATTGTAGGACTGTCGTCACGCTGCCAAAAGGCAGCTACGACAACTCCAGCGCAACAGCAGGAGCTTGTGCCTGAGCTTGCTTCCCCCTCCTCCCTCCTGTTCCTCTTTCCTTGTGTGCCATGCCTTCTCAGAATGAAAGCTCGAGGGCAGGGGCTGTTTTTGAATAAATGGTGGGGTTACAAATGCCATAAACAAATGGTTACGAGGGAGGGAGCTAAGCGATGGCCAGCTCAGAAACCAAGCAGGCTGGGTTGTAGAGGGTGGGAGAGAAATGCCCCTCTCTTCCTCAGTCCTCCCACTCGCCCTCTGTGGAGTTCCTGGTCGCCTATAGCGATCAGATGAGTCGTTAATGGCAACCCTGCTCTAGCTAGTGCGCCCTGAAACTCCCAGGTCTTGCTGTTCAGCATTTGATGCATGTGAAAGTCTGAGTCGTCATTGTCCATGCCCCCAGCTCTCTCTCCCCCCTCTACAAGGCTGGTTGTACAGAGCGACTGTTTCATTCCCTTTATGAGCCTCTGTGGTTTGCTGTTCGGCAAGAATGAGTCAGGGGCTTATGCACAGGAAGGGCGTCTCTTTTTCCCCTCAATTTTTTTTTTCAAACAAGCAACTTGATTACGGATCCTGTTCTGAGAGCAAGCGGCTCTTCCCCCTTGGCTGACTGCCGGAATTGGAAAGTGTAAAGTCCCCCCAATGAGATTTTTTTTTAAAAAAAACATTTTATGAAAATTCTAGCTGAGTCCTTGCTACTGCTTTTTGTCCACCTGTTCTCTGGGTGAGCTCACACAGCCGGCACGGAAACCACATGGAAAGCACATCCCTGCCCCCATGGGATCCTGGGAACTGTAGTTTACCCCTTTCATTTGTAGATAAGGAGGAACATGGTCAAGGACTGGTGCCCCCCTTGCAGTCCTAAATCTTATTTTCCAAGCTATTATACACCTGTGGTTGTGTTGCTTGCTTAAAGAACCATGTGTTGCGTTGGAAGGGACATCAGGGGTCATCTCCATGATAAAATAAGAATAAACATCATTTACAAAAAAAGAAAAGTTATCTATTGCATGTACCCAGAAATCCACAGGGGAAGCAGCAAACCCACTTCCTGTGCCGGCACAAACCCGTTCCAAGTGAGCTAAGCAGTTGTGAGCAAAGAGTGAAAACAAGAAACCCCACATGGCAACTGCTGTGGCTGGTGGTGCTGTGGCAGGAATTCAGCCCCGTCGCCCTGGCAACGTCAAATATTTTTGGCAAAACACGCACCCGGGACAGGAACCGTGGCGGCTGACTCACAGCTGCCGTAGTGTGGAGTTTGTGGTTAAAGTCTGATAGTGAGCAGGGAGCTGTTTCTCATTCAGCAGAGAAGCGCGCTTGTGCCAGGCCTACGGAGGGGCGGACTGACTTTTTGTCTTCCGCGGAGAAGGTCCAAACCGAAGACGGCGGGCTGAACTTGCCACTGCTCAGATTGTTAAACCCCTCTGGGGATTGTTCAGAGACCCCCTCTGTTCCCCTCGGAGAGCTACAATTCCCAGAGGGGTCTGAGAATCAATCCCAGGGAATTGTAGCTCTGCAAGGGCTGCAGTTAAGAGCCGCTGGGACCAGGTGGCGCTGTGGGTTAAACCACAGGCTTGCTGATCAGAAGGTCAGCGGTTCGAATCCCTGCGACGGGGTGAGCTCCTGTTGCTCGGTCCCAGCTCCTGCCCACCTAGCAGTTCGAAAGCACGTTAAAGTGCAAGTAGATAAATAGGGACCGCTCCAGCGGGAAGGTAAACGGCGTTTCCGTGCGCTGCTCTGGTTCGCCAGAAGCAGCTTTGTCATGCTGGCCACATGACCCGGAGGCTGTCTTCGGACAAACGCCGGCTCCCTTGGCCTATAGAGTGAGATGAGCACGCAACCCCAGAGTCGGACACGACTGGACCTGATGGTCAGGGGTCCCTTTACCTTTACCTTTACTAACAACTCTTAAACTACAGTTCCCACCCACCCCATCCTGCATTGCCAGGGTTGGACTAGATGCACCTTGGGGAAATCCCTTCCGTCTCTACATTTCTATGATTCTTTGGGGGAACAAAGGCATGGCACTAACTTTAAACCTCCAGTGCAGGTGAGACCTAAGCTGATACCTGCCATCCAAATGTCCTTTGGCCACCTCATGAGAAGGGAAGACACCCTGGAAAAGACCCTGATGTTGGGAAAGATGGAGGGCACAAGGAGAAGGGGACGACAGAGGATGAGGAACGGCTTAGAGGAACGGCTTAGGGAGCTGGGCATGTTTAGCCTGGAGAAGAGAAGGTTAAGGGGTGATATGATAGCCATGTTCAAATATATAAAAGGATGTCATATAGAGGAGGGAGAAAGGTTGTTTTCTGCTGCTCCAGAGAAGCGGACATGGAGCAATGGATTCAAACTACAAGAAAGAAGATTCCACCTAAACATTAGAAAGAACTTCCTGACAGTAAGAGCTGTTGGACAGTGGAATTTGCTGCCAAGCAGGGTGGTGGAGTCTCCTTCTTTGGAGGTCTTTAAGCAGAGGCTTGACAGCCACCTGTCAGGAATGCTTTGATGGTGTTTCCTGCTTGGCAGGGGGTTGGACTGGATGGCCCTTGGGGTCTCTTCCAACTCTATGATTCTATGATTCTATGAGATGGTGGGACAGTGTTCTTGAAGCTACCAACATGAGTCTGACCAAACTGCGGGAGGCAGTGGAAGACAGGATGGCCTGGCGTGCTCTGGTCCATGGGGTCACGAAGAGGCGGACACAACGAAATGACTAAACAACAACAACAAATGTATGGTGTAGATGCAGCTTCACGCCATCCTAAATGGGCGTTACCACTCTGAACAATCATGGCTTCCCCCCAAGCATGACGGGAGCTTTTATTTGTTAAGGGTGCTGAAAGTTGCTAGGAGGAGATCCCTATCCTTCTCCTCCCGGTCTGGGAGTCCCAGAGCTACAATTCCCAGCGTGGATTAACAATTTCTCTTCCCAGGGGACTCTGGGAATTTTAGCTCTGTGAGGGGAATAGGGGTCTCCTAACAGCGCTCTGAATCCTTAGCAAACTGCAGTTCCCAGAAATCTTGTGGGGGGAGCCGTGGCTGTTTAAAGTGGTATACCTCCCCACTCCAGTGGCAGTGAGTTCCATAGCTTAACTGTGTGTTGTGCAGCACCTCAGTCTGGCAGTACTACCCTGTTTCCCCTTTTTTAATACGTAGTCATAAAGTAAGCCACGGCAGGTTTTTTTAACCTTTGTGAGAAGTAAGACGTACCCCAAAAGTAAGCAGTGGTGCCGCCATTGTTCCCGTTGCCTCCTCAGCCCCTCCTGCTTAGCGCGCAGGGAGAGGCATGGGGGGGGGGAAGACGCCTCTTCCTGCCCCGCTTGTTCCCCATGCGCATGGAGCCAGCGAAACAGCGAGAGGCGCGGGGGGGGGACACACGCCTCTTGCGGAGTTCTGCCCCGCCTGCTCAGCGCGCAGGGGGAGGCTGTACCGTACCATACTGACATAATAAAAATAAGACATCCCCCGAAAATAAGCCACCCTGTGTTTTTTTGAGGAAAAAAAAGTATAAGACGGTGTCTTAAAAAGGGGGAAAGACGGTATTTGGGAAGATGGCGGCCAAGGCCTGTTTTCCATGGTGCTGTTGGTTGGCCTCTCAATCCCCTTAACACATTACAACCCATCGATTTCGTTTTGTCTCAACTGTCGGCGGGCATCACCCCCTCTTTCGCTTTTAGTGTGCGATGGCATCACCAGAGCTGGCAAAGATGGAATCCTCAGAGGATTAACGTGCCGCCAAGGCGGCTTGGCATAATTACAGCCCCGAACACTGCACAATCCTGGAGAGCTTTTCATCTGCAGGAAACAGACCGCTTCCAGATCACCCTCGTTCATTCGGGATAGGAATGTGTGTCACGAGCGAGCGCAAAACAATCTGCCTTAGCTCAGAGGAATTTTATCAAGGAAACTCCTGGAACGAGGCAAAATATGAAAAACAAAACGCTCCCAGCCTTTCAACTTCCACACCCAAGCTCATCTTTATCAGGGGTCGCTTTATGTTTTAAGAGCGATTTAAAAATAAGGTTACAGGTAGATAGCCGTGTTGGTCTGTCATAGTCAAAACAAAATAAAAATTTATTTTCTTTCCAGTAGCACCTTAGAGACCAACTAAGTTTGTTCTTGGTATGAGCTTTCGTGTGCGTGCACACTTCTTCAGACTGACTTCTATTTCAGTGTATCTGAAGAAGTGTGCATGCACACAAAAGCTCATACCAAGAACAAACTTAGTTGGTCTCCAAGGTGCTACTGGAAAGAATTTTTTTTTATTATTTTGTTTTAAAAATAAGGGAAGCAGAAAGAAAACACCAGTCAACTTTACTGATACAATAACCATCAATGCATCAATCTCCATTTATACATTTTAATTCCCCATCCTCCCTATATATTTAAAGCAGCATCATACTACTTTGAACAGTCATGGCTTCCCACAAAGAATTCTGGGAGCTGTAGTTTGCTGTGGGTGTTAGGAGACCCCCCTATTCCCCTCACAGAGCTACGACTCCCAGAGTTCCTTGGGAAGACGAATTGATCGGTAAAGCACTCTAAAATATGCATTATGAAAACACATATGAAATGCACGTCCGATTTTTTACAGGTAGGTTGCTTCATCAGCAGGCACCGAGAAGAGAACGGCAACTGCCTAATTTCAATGGGCAGGGAGTTCCAAAGACCCTAACTCTAACCACGCAAAAGGATCTGTTTCCTTCCCAGTGCAGAACAGAAATTTCGTGGCATTTGTAGACACCTTCAAGATTGCTTGGTGTGCACACACACACATACCCTGATTCACACCTCAAGATTTTGTCACTGGCCAGCTTGAGAGGCTAGCAGGACAGCCCCCGGGGTTGGGTTGGGGTACAGAAATACCAGAGGCATGACTGAGGCAGGACAGTGCAGGGTTGGTTGAGGCGGAGCAGTCCAGAAATAGCCCCCTGGAATGAATTCCACCGGCACAGATGGGATGTGAAGAATTCACAGCTGGGCAAAGAGAAAGGAGGAATTGTCATTGCGTGCGTATGCAGTTTTGCAAGGCCAGCAGATGTTCCAGTATGGTCTGCTCAGCTGCAGGATTTGCCAGAGGGTCACTTTAACTGCAGGAGAGGATCCGAGGCACCACCTGACCTCAGTCTCCCGAGGAGTCCCACTGATATAGATCGGGACAGAGAGAGAAAACACATTTCTCCCTCTGGTTCTCGCTTTCCACTGGCTTGCGGCCTCTGGATGGTTGCCCAGGCCACAATGCGGCCCTCAGCTTGAAAAAGTGTCCCCTAAAGATTTCTCTTTCAGTGCCCACTACCTCTCGTGCAACGGTCTGAGAGTCCAACCACCTTTGGAGCTTCCGGGTCATGTGGCCAGCATGACTAAGCCACTTCTGACGAACCAGAGCAGTGCACGGAAACGCCGTTTACCTTCCCACCAGAGTGGTACCTATTTATCTACTTGCACTATGACGTGCTTTCGAACTGCTAGGTGGGCAGGAGCTGGGACCAAGCAACGGGAGCTCGCGCATGCACAAAGCACTAAATCGCACCACATGCATGCGCAGACGCGGCGCTTTGGCTTGCGTCAGTTCTGTGTTACGGACGGGCCTCCGGAACGTATCCTGTCCGTAACACGAGGTTCCACTGTAACTGTTTTTAACAGATGCCTGACATTCATCAATGTGGGGGGAATGCACATATTTTCCAAGGGACCCTGCAATCGGAAGAATTCTAAAGGAACGAGCAAGAAACAAACACCTGGGCTGAGCACCCGGATTCGAGTCCTGACATCCGTCAGCTGCGACCTCGGGTTGACGGAACCAGTTCTCCTTCCTTTCAAAAGCTAAATCCCTCCAGCTCCACCCTCGCCTTACAAATATGGGATGGTGAGCTTGAAAGAACACGTTGCTCTTGGGGTATTTTTCTTTTCTCGAAAGACAAAAACAGGCCTTCTGGGTTTTAGAAAAATGTTTTATTTCACGGCCAAGGAGAGGGCATGGCTGAGGAGAGAAACGGGGCTGACACATCCCTGGCAACGAAGCTTTGGGATTTCACAGAAGGGACGGACAGGGAGGGGTTTGTTAGGGTACTGGATTACTCCGCACGTAAATGGGAAGGCTGTAAACTTTAAAGCGCATCCAAATCACATTCCCCCGTCAAAGAAACTCCATCGCCCAGAATCCTTTGAGGGAAAGATGGCCTGCGTGTATCAATGGTGCTTCAAAGAGACGCAGCCGCAGTCGTGTTATTATTTAGGTCGGAGGCACGACATGACCTTTTATTTTTAAGCAGGAACAGTCGGCTCTGGAAGGGTTAGGCAGGTAAGCTTTTCTGGGGTTATCGGCACCGTGAGCCCGGCTGCGCCAAAGTGCGCCGCCAGTGCTCCGGGTGCGAGATCACGCATGCTATCCCGTCAATACTTCTTCACTCCCGTTGGCTTCATCTTCTTCACGTAATACTCGTTGCAGCCATTGGTCAGCCCAGCAATGAGAGAGAGGTAGCCCTCAAAGTTGACCTTGCCATCCCGACACTCTTCCAGGTTCTTCATGATCCGGTCGATGGCCATCGGATCTTTCTGGTTCTGAGAGAGAAAGAGGGAGCAGGCAGGGCAAAAACAACAACAGGCCATTATCATTACTATGAACTAAAGGGAAGATGGAAGCAAGCTTGCTTCCCGCTGCTGCTGAGGGCAGGATCATAGAATCCTAGAGTTGGAAGAGACCCCAAGGGCCATCCAGTCCAACCCCCTGCCAAGCAGGAAACACCATCCAAGCATTCCTGACAGGTGGCTGTCAAGCCTCTGCTTAAAGACCTCCAAAGAAGGAGACTCCACCACACTCCTTGGCAGCAAATCCCACTGTCGAACAGCTCTTACTGTCAGGAAGTTCTTCCTAATGTTGAGGTGGAATCTTCTTTCTTGTAGTTTGAATCCATTGCTCCGTGTCCGCTTCTCTGGAGCAGCAGAAAACAACCTTTCTCCCTCCTCTATATGACATCCTTTTATATATTTGAACATGGCTATCATATCACCCCTGAACCTTCTCTTCTCCAGGCTAAACATACCCAGCTCCCTAAGCCGTTCCTCATAAGGCATTGTTTCCAGGCCTTGGACCATTTTGGTTGCCCTCCTCTGGACACGTTCCAGCTTGTCAGTATCCTTCTTGAAGTGTGGTGCCCAGAACTGGACACAGTATTCCATGTGAGGTCTGACCAGAGCGGAATACAGTGGTACTATTACTTCCCTTGATCTAGATGCTAACCAAGGGATCCGAACCAAGGGATTCAAACGACAAGGAAGGGGAGTAAACATTGAGAAGAACTACCTTATTTTTCACTCCATAAGACACACTTTTTTCCTCCTAAAAAGTAAGGGGAAATGTCTGTGCGTCTTATGGAGCGAATGCATGGTCCCTGGAGCCAAATTGCCTAGGGGCCAAAAGCAGATTGTGCTCTTTTTCTTAGAAAAAGAGAAGAGGGTGTTGAAAGGAAGCCGCTGAACAGCTGTTTAGCAAGCGATCGGGGAGAGAGATAAGGCTCCCTTTCCAGCCCCGCCCCCTTGCCCAGGCCTCCGTTGTTGAATGCAGAGGGAGGCTGTTTGTTTCCCCAGCGACATGTGACTGGCTGATTAGATTATCTGTCTGGAAACTGTAGAAAGGGCTCCCTTTCCTGTAGGACTAGAAGCTGCAAACTGTGAGTTGAACCCCATAAAAACGGGGCTTTTCCTCTTTGCAAAAGAAGCTGCACCACTTTGAGCTGATCCTCAAAAAAACAGGGCTTTCCCCCTTTCCTCCTCTAAAAACTAGGTGCGTCTTATGTTCAGGTGCATCTTATGGAGCGAAAAATACGGTACATGAGGGTAAGAGCCGGCGGACAGTGGAATGGGCTTCCTCGGAAGGTGGCGGCCTCTCTTTCCTCGGAGGTTTCTAAACAGAGGTTGGGTGTCCATATTTCAATGATTATTTTAGCTGTGATCCCTCCTTTTGTAGAAGGAGAAATTCCAAAGAGGTAGCAGCGTTGACCAGTTGCAGGATCGACCTCCCACCAACCCCTGCTGCCATGCCCCAAATAAAAAAGGTAAAAGTAAAGGAACCCCGGACGGTTAAGTCCAGTCAAAGGCGACTATGGGGTTGCGGCGCTCATCTCGCTTTCAGGCCGAGGGAGCTGGCGTTTGTCCACAGACAGCTTTCCGGGTCATGTGGCCAGCAGGACTAAACCACTTCTGGTGCAACAGAACACCGTGACAGAAACCAGAGTGCATGAAAATGCCATTTACCTTCCCGCCACAGTGGTACCTATTTATCTACTTCCACTGGTGCGCTTTCGAACTGCTAGGTTGGCAGGAGCTGGGGCAGAACAACTGAAGCTCATCCCATCACGGGGATTCAAACTGCTGACCTTCCGATCGGCAAGCCCAAGAGGCTCAGTGGTTTAGACCACAGCGCCACCTGCTCCCTTTTCATGTCCCAAATAGCACAATTTAAAGTCAGTGCCCTCCAGACATATTGGACTTCTGCTATCATCAGCCACTATCGGTCAGGGATGATTGGAACAACATCCGGAATGAATTGGGCCCTGTGGTCTAAACCACTGAGCTTAGGGCTTGCCGATCAGAAGGTTGGCGGTTCGAATCCCCGCGACGGGGTGAGCTCCTATTGCTCGGTCCCAGCTCCTGCCAACCTAGCAGTTTGAAAGCACGTCAAAGTGCAAGTAGATAAATAGGTACTGCTCCGGCGGGAAGGTAAATGGCGATTCCGTGCACTGCTCTGGTTCGCCAGAAGCGGCTTAGTCATGCTGGCCACATGACCCAGAAGCTGTACGCCGGCTCCCTCGGCCAATAAAGCGAGATGAGCGCCACAACCCCAGAGTCGTCCACGACTGGACTTAATGATCAGGGGTCCTTTAAGTTTATTGGCTCTGTTTATTGGCCCTGGCTCCACCTATGGTTGGGCTCCCCTGACTTCTTACACCCTCCTCTGCAAACAATGACATCAACGCCATCATCTGCAGTCTGAAAAGTAATAATAATAATCCAATAGCAATCCCGTTTCAGCCTCACTCACTTCCATGTACCCAGGGACCTCTTTCTCCATCAGCTGCCGGAGATCTTCCTTCGTCAGATAGTTCTTGTCACCTGCAAATTTGTGGAAAGTGAACATGATGTTCTCCATGGCGTGTTCTAGCTGGGATGGCATCTTGGCGCTGGTTTCTGGGGCACAAGGAAGTCTGCGGAGAAACGGGCGAGAGAGAAAGAGTTGTTGAGTTTTGCTGTCTTAAATTCCCCTGGTGGTTGATGGAAGAAGCAAGTGAAGACTTCGAGGCCGGACCAATTCTCTGTTGCTGCATTGATGCTTAAAAAAGGAAAAAGCGGGAGAAAGGAAGCAAATTCTAAGGCCAAGGGATCTCATATTGCCATGAACCCGGGGGCCGCATTCCCTCCTAAGCAATGTTTCAGGGGCCACATGCCAGGTGGGCGGGACCAGAGGGGGAAATGGGCGGAGCACACCCACCCACTCTCCTGTATCCTCCATCCAAGGAATGAAAAGGCATGATCCAAATTCACAGACATGCTCCAGTCTTGCAAAACCACACACAGAGTGGAGCCAGGAGAGTGTGCGGCATAAGGAGTTTCCTGAGGGCCAAACAGAGATGCTTGGAGGGCCACAGTAATCTCCCAAGCCTGTAGGTTTGCCACCTCTGAGCCAAACTGACAGAACTATGCGAATCACGTGCATCGAGCAAAACAGGTGCGATTTCTTTCATTTGGTGGAATATGTTTCGCAGTGTGTTATTTTTAACTGTTTTGCATAATTTCTTTAGATTTCTTTATTGTCATTGTACAAGTACAACGTTGTACAAGTGCAACGAAATTGGATGCCATCTCATAAAAACAACAACAAAAACAGCACAAAAAACAAAAAACCCCACATTTTCAGCCACACATGCACATGTGTACACACCCATCACAACTCTCCAAGGTCATATTATCTGGTTACAGCATTTAAGATGGTTATAGCACTTGAGTAGAAACTATTCTTCAATCTATTTGTTCTTGATCTAATTGTTCTCTATCTCTTGCCCGAAGGCAGTGGTACAAAAAGACTATAACCCGGATGAGATGGATCCTGTAAAATATTGTTGACTTTTTTAAGGCAACGGGAACTGTATAGTTCTTCCAAGGATGGGAGAGGATGACCAGTAATCCTTCGGGCTGTGGTTATGACCTTCTGGAGTACCTGGTTTTACTATTTGTACTGGTTTTGCTCGTTCACGGGCCATGGGACAACCGAGCTCAATCCTCAGCCACCGTTCCATCACCTCTTGGATGAGCAGACTTAGCGGAGACACAAATATCTTGGCGGCACCAAGGTCTAGAAAGTTTGATTTTTTTAAAAAGAGTGTGAAGATTCCCACTAAGCTGCATCCTGTGTGCCCTTCATAGGAGCCAACTCCCTGGGGTCCACAAGATTCCCCATGAAGGGGCTGGGCAACCATAAATTTGGGTGCCAGGGCCATGCACACTGCATGGCACCCATGGCCCCGGGCACTCACGGTCACAGGACCAAGTTGGCCCTCCTGGTTCCCGTGGAGAACTAGCACAGCTGCGCTGCTCTTAAAATGGCCTTGGTGGTTCTGTTGAAGTTTTTTTTTTAAAAAAATAAATAGCGTATGCTCCTAGTCCTCATGGTCAGAAAGCACAGCGAAAGAACAAGTATGGGTGTGAGAAACAGGGCCACGGAGTCTGGCTTCCTTTTGCTGGCCATACACTGGAAGACTGGACAAAATTCAACTGGTGCAGCTGTTCTTAGAAAGTGACTGGTTTCTGCTACCTCTGCAATCATCCCCCCCCCCCCGGATGAACAATAACCCCCATATTCTGTGCATTTGTTAAGAGAGGAGTATGCTTCTAGCACATGCAGGAACTGAGTTAGGTGGCAAAAAGTACATGCACTATTTTTTGTGGGTGCGAAACTGGCCTGTTTCCCCCCACCCCTTCCCAGTGTCTTATTTTACCCATCCCTCCACTCAGGAAAAAAATTCCCACGGATGCCACAAAAACGCTAAGCCTCTGGGATGTGTGTGTTGCAATGCTCAGGAGGTCATCTGAGCATGTGCAAAGTGCACCCCACAAACAAACACTACTGCGATGGTGATAGCAGGTCCTGACCTCTTGGGAAATTCTTCCCCAAGGACAGAGAGCACCAATTCTGACTGGCTGGTTCTGTGCGGCTCAGCGGAGTTCATTTTCTCTCTCGCTCTCTTCCCTGCTCCCTTCACATTCCTTCCACTAAACGCTGCAGCCTTTTCCTTTGATCCCTGGACCCTGCAGGCTGCCAAGAACATCTGGATTGGGGACAGACCATCTGGTTCCTATCTGGGGAGGGCTGTGCCTGGGGCAGGAGGCGTTGGCCGGCTTCCCGGCCAAAGAGTCTCTCCTCTTCCTCCTCCTCCTCTTGGCTGGCACTACGAGGAAGGAACACAAGGAAGAAGCACACTCTGACCCGGGATCAGCCTTCTGACTCAGCCTCTTAACCCTTCACCAGAAAAGACTTCCCTTAAGCACATGGCACAGTCCTCCCCAGGTGGTACAGCCCTCCCTAGACAAGTAGTGGCAATTCAGGCTCCAGCTGGGAGATTTTCACTTCCAGGAAACTGGCATTGCAGCCCTTTTGTACAAACCAGCCAGCCGGCCAAAACGCCACCCATCCCAGTTCACGGGCATTTTCTTTTGACATTTCTATTGAGATTTGACAAGCAAGCAAAAATGGCATGTGTCAGAGTCAGAGAGATAGCTCAGTTGGTGAGAGCATGGCGCTGTTAATGCCAAGGTTGCAGGTCTCCCTATGGGGCAGCTGCAGATTCCTGCTGTGCCGGGGGTTGGGCTAGAGGATCTTCAGTGTTCCCTCCCAATTCTATGAGTCTACTAGTTGAATTTAGCCCGTTAATAACGGGCGCTAGAACGGAGAAGAGGGCCGGGGCGCCGCGCATCCCACCCTCCCTCGTTCCCGGCAGGCCCGAGGAGGAAAGCGGGGCCGGCGGCCTCTGCGCTCCGCCGCGGAGCTCCCCGTCCCCGGGCGGTGCCAGGCCCGGCGGTGGCCCGGCGCCAAGGCGCTGCTGGAGCCGCAGCCAGAGCCTGCCGAGCGGGGGCAGCCTCAGAGGCGGCGGCAGCGGGTGAGTGCAGGCGGACAGGGGCACCCCGGCAGCGCGCTCTTCTGGGGACCCGGCGGGCGGCGGCGGGCCCAGCTCTGTGCGAGGCAGCGGCACTGAGCCAACTGACGACGCACGTGTGCCGTCGCTGCCTCTCGGACACGCCCCCTGTCATCGCCTATTGGTCTCTGCGCCCCTGCGTCCCTGTGGGACATGCGCAGTGGCAAAAAACCACTGACACACGGACTGGACGCAGGGACACTTGGAGATTATTATATAGGATGATTCTACGAGACCAGACCTATTAAGAGATGACTATGAACTCAAGTCCCCGGAGCAAATTGAGGATGCACAGAGCATCAAACAATCTTGAAGAAAATATGCAAGACAGAGAGCCGGCAAAGATCATTTACAGATTTCTAAGCTAAGGAGAAAAACTGTCTGGGTATATAACACATGCCCATCGTGGGTGGCAGAGATTTGGCAGCGGGTGGGGAAGGGCGGTTGTCACAAACCAAAGCCAACAAACAGAGGTAAAGTAGCTGATGTCTTCGATTTAACTCCTCTAAGTTGTCCGTGACTTTTTCTACCGCCACTAAATTGCCATACCTTTCTCCACTGTCCCTTTAAGGCCGATTCTGGACCAGTTCCAACCTGGCTGCTGTAACCAGGTGTGTATTTAGGATAACGAATTAATTCAACAATTAATACATTGATTTGCTGGCATTTCTCAGCCGTGAATTGCATCTTGGTCACGCCGGGGTGTGGCAAAGAGGCGGAACTCTGCGAATGGATTTTATTTCATGACACCTCTTTCTCACTCTGCCCATCTCACCACCCAAGCCCCCACCATACACAAGCCCCTCTATCCTCACAACAACCCTGCGAGGGAGCTCAGGCGGAGAGAATGCTTGAAGGCCCAGCGTCACCCAGCCACCTCCATGGCCGTGCGGGGACTTGGAGCTGATACAACACCAAGGCTGCCCCCATCCCAGGGGGCAGAAGTGGATCCAAAGGGCTTAACTTACAGGAGGGTAGACTTTGCTCCAGTGTTACCAGAAACTTACTGATGGGAGCAGCTGATCAGGAATAGCTTCCCAATGATCCCCCTCCTTTAACCCCCCCCCCCACTACCATGGATTTTCTGCTGTGGTTCTACAATGTCAAAAGATCCCCCCTCCAAAGACCTCTTTAACTTTTTAACTGTACTCTGGCCACACCCACTTTTGGGCTCTGGCCACGCCCTCTTCCACAAGCGGCTCCCAAAGGTCTGCCCATGGGTTAATGCGGCCCTCAACCCGCCAAAACGTTAGGCACACCAGCCCTGGGTGGGCAGTGGGTGGGCTCTCTCTGAAGGAGCGTCTCCACCACCATCGTTCTGAGGTCCAGCGCCGAGGGCCTTCTGGCGGTTCCCTCACTGCGAGAAGCGAAGTTACAGGGAACCAGGCAGAGGGCCTTCTCGGTGGTGGCGCCCGCCCTGTGGAACACCCTCCCATCAGATGTCAAGGAAACAAACAACTTTTAGAAGACATCTGAACCAACCTAGCAGTTCGAAAGCACATCAAAGTGCAAGTAGATAAATAGGTCCCGCTCTGGCGGGAGGGTAAATGGCGTTTCCGTGCGCTGCTCTGGTTCGCCAGAAGCGGCTTAGTCATGCTGGCCACATGACCTGGAAGCTGTACGCCGGCTCCCTCGGCCAATAAAGCGAGATGAGCGCCGCAACCCCAGAGTTGGACACGACTGGACCCAATGGTCAGGGGTCCCCTTACTTTTATTCTGTTTTTAGTGTTCTGTTGTTAGCCGCCCAGAGTGGCTGGGGAAGAAATAATAATAATAATAATAACAATTATTATTATTATTATTATTATTATTATTATTATTATTATTATTATTAGAAGCTGGACAGCCCTGCGTTCTGGATGCTCTGTTTCCAGGCTGCCTCCTTCAAATGAGTTGGGTTGGTCTAGCAGACCTTACATGGTCCTCTCCAACTCTTACGAAGTCTCAACTCCCCACCTTCATGTGGTGGCATCTTCCCTCTCACTTGGGAGGTCAACGAAGAACTATGTTGAGGATGCCCTAGCTGTCTGGTTCGAGCAGGGTGGGCTGTTCTGGATGACCTTACGGGGGACACTTCAACTTTTAAAGGTAAAGGGACCCCTGACCGTTAGGTCCAGTCACGGACGACTCTGGGGTTGCGGCGCTCATCTCGCTTTACTGGCCGAAGGAGCTGGCGTACAGCTTCCGGGTCATGTGGCCAGCATGACTAAGCCGCTTCTGGCAAACCAGAGCAGCACACGGAAATGCCGTTTACCTTCCCGTCGGAGCGGTACCTATTGATCTATTTGCACTTTGACGTGCTTTCGAACTGCTAGGTTGGAAGCAGGGACCAAGCAACAGGAGCTCACCTCGTCGCGGGGATTTGAACCGCCGACCTTCTGATCGGCAAGCCCTAGGCTCTGTGGTTTAGACCACAGTGCCACCCGCGTCCCCACTTCAACTTTTACCAATGCCAAACTCTCCAGCTTCATTTCGGCATCCTGCCTGAAGGCAGAGACTCCACCAGCAACATCCGCTTCACCTGGAAGCCGGACGCAGCGGTGTAGAGACTCATGGCGCAATTGTCGAGTTTCTCTCCCCGATATCCCACAACCTTTGAGGTGCTCACACTGCCTCAGTTTCCCCTCCCTTCCTCAGGTAAGGCCCCAGCGATTTAATAATCACAAGACAGGAACGGAGCCAAGTCCTTTGCCGGTGATAAATCTCGGTGCAAAGAGCAGGGTGGGGCGAGAGGCAGAGGGAGCCACATCGGGGGGGGGGGAGCTGTCACGAAGCCCAAAAACCCGAAGGGCGCGGCCCCCAGGTTGTCTTAAGGCCTAAGCCGTCTCCTGTTGGCTGCTGGCCCATTTGCCTGCTCATAACCTGCGGCTTCTTGCCTGACACCTGGAGCTTTCCGGAAGGAATCCCACACCGCCAACGGGGCGTCGGTTCCCCTACAACTGCAATTCCAGTCGCTGCTGGAAACCGCAGGAGAGGGGAGAGTGTTCGAATCCTGCTTGCAGTTTTCCCGCAGGGATCTGGTCAGCTGCTGTGAGAACAGGATGCTGGACAGGACGGGCCCTTGGCCTGATCCAGCAGCTCTCTTCTGATGTTCTTGCTTGGAGATGCTAGGGATGGAACCTGCTGCATGCCAAGCCGATGCTTTTCCGCTGAGCTGGGAAAGCAAACTAAGGTGCTAGTCCTCATGGGTCCTGAATGAAAGGCCAACTTAAATAGCAACACGGGAAGCTTCTTCGCAGCCATGCCCCCTTCTAAGATTATACATTAATAATTATTATGTTAATTATGGTTAGGGATGCATTGCAGTGATCAGTGCAGCTCTCCATGTTTTGCCTTTCTGCTAGATCTACTACTTTCTGTAGGAGATGGGCAAGTGATCTCATGCGCTCCAATATCTTCCTCTAAGTTTGGTTTCCCATGAAGTTCCATTGTATGAAACGGAACCTGCCCAGACACCGAGGTCCAGCTCCGAGGGCCTTCTGGCGGTTCCCTCCCTGCGAGAAGTGAAGCTACAGGGAACCAGGCAGAGGGCCTTCTTGGTGGTGGCGCCTGCCCTGTGGAACACCCTCCCATCAGAGGTCAAGGAAATAAACAACTACCGGTACCTGACTTTTAGAAGACATCTGAAGGCAGCCCTGTTTAGGGAAGTTTTTAATATGTCTAAGGGTTTATAATTTTTTATGTGCTGTAAGCTGCCCGGAGGGGCTGGGGAAACCTAACCAGATGGGCGGTTTATAAATACCGTAATAAATTATTATTATTATAAATAGCATCAAGAGTGGAGAGCACAGAAACTGCCCTTCTACTTAAGAGTGCTGGGATCCATCTTGCTAAGTAAAGTCAACACTGACTGGCAGCGGCTCTCCAACGTTTCAGGCAGGGGAGATTCCCAGCCCCGTCTGGAGATGCCAGAGATTGAATTTGGTATCCTCTGCATGCAAAGCATGAGCTTTAAGGCTTAGATATGGCTTCCCCCCTTAAAAAGAAAGATTCCAGTCCTCATGGTTCAAAATGAAAGGGATCTGAAACAGGGGGCAATTCCCAACCCTTCCAAACCTGAGACCTTTGGCATGCAAGGCAAAGGCTCTGCCCCTGAACTACTGCCTTCCCTCTCAAAAAGAATGTAAGGTTCTAGTCCTCATGGGGCTGGTTGAAGAGGAACACAGAAGGCTGCACACACCAAGCTATGGCTGCAGAACACTTTCAAAAGGGAAGCGATTTTGCTTAATCACAGACGTTTCCTGCCATTGCCGGCTCCCTTCTGGGTGTTCCCCTTGGGTGGGTGTTGGCTGGAGGCTGCAGAGGAGAAGTTGTCTTAGGAGGGGGGCAGGAGGGAGGCAGAGGGGAGGGGACCGACTCCTCATCCCTTGGCTGTTAACGCAATGACTAAACAGGGCTGGAGAGATCCTGGCAAACTCCCCAGCTCTGCTGCTGTCTCGTATCGGAGTCCCAGGTGGATGGGCGAGGCCTGGACTCGGTTGGCATTTGCCAACAGACGGCCTCGTGGGAGACGACTCTGGGAGGAAGCATCTCCAGCAATGGGCAAAAAGGCACTGGACATAGTGAAAGATCCATCGCATCCTGGTCACCGTCTCTTTGAACTTTTGCCATCGGGACGGAGATACAGGACGATGACAACAAGAACAAGCCGTCTTAGAAACAGCTTCTTCTCCAGAGCAATCGCGGCCTTGAATGGGAAGCCTGGACTTTGAAAGTAATCTAACCTTACCTGTTATGTTGTATCATACTGTATGGTTTTAATCAGTGTTTTTGTAGTTGTTTTGTTTTTGCGTGGAGTGCCCTATCTGGGTGGATGGAGCAGCCAAGTAATTTCGTTGTTCCCGAAGGGGACAATGACAATAAAATATATTCTATTCTATTCTATTCTATTCTATTCTATTCTATTCTATTCTATTCTATTTATTCTATTCTATTCTAAAAGAGACAGAGAACATGAACTCCCCGAGAACAAGATGACGCGAAATAGAGGAAGAGAATTTAGGATGCCCTGCCAGAATTCGCACTACTTCTGCAGGGGGGGGGGACGACGGACGGACAGTACCCTGGCGAGCAGCTGTTTGCATGCAGAAGGTCCCAGGCATCTCCAGGCAGGGCTGGGAAAGACTCCCTACCCAAAACCCTGGAGAGCTGCTGCCAGTCAGTGCTCACAATATAGAGCTAGATTGACCACAAACTTGGCTAAAAGGCTGTCCTCCGCTGGCCTTTTCTTGGCCCAGAATCCATCTCACAAACACCAAAATCTCAGCCCTGGTGTTCTGGAGCTCTGAGATAGTCCCTTGGGGTCAGTGCTGAGAGGTTTTCCAGGCTCCAGCTGCCCCGGGCGTGGCGCGTGGAGGCCCAACGGCAGCCAGGAGCCTCGGCCACAGAGAGAGTGTAAAAGATTTATAAGCAGACGTCAGCCGCGGCCAAGTCCTGCAAACCCTTTTAACGGCTTCTCGGAAGTGTCTGTGCAATGCAGGGAACATATATGGGGAAGAAGGCAAACAGTCTCTCTTTCTCTTTCTTTAAACACCCCCCCCCCCAAATACATGTATTTTAACACCAGAACCCCTGGACACATCCAATGAAGCTGAGTGTTGCAAAATTCAGGACCAAAGAAAGAAAGAAAGAAAGAAAGAAAGAATATAGAAAAAAAGATATACCAATATATCACAATGTCTGAAATAAGGATGTAACTTGGTAGAGGAGAACAGGGTCATGTCCTGGCAACCGGTACTACTAATTAGGTAAGGTTGCCATGTTTCAAAAAGTGAAAATCTGAACACAAAAGCTAGAGCTTTTTTTGTTTTGGGGGGTGTGGGTGGCCAAAGTTGTTGAGCTTGTGTTTTTGAGCTATTTTTAATGAAATTCGCCAAAATCTACTCTTCCGACATGGGTTGCCGTAAGTCCGGATTTTCCCGGACATTTCAGCGATTTCCGCCCATAGTTTCCAGCAGGCAAATCTCGGCTATGGCTGGGAAATTCCGGACGTATCGCAACCCTAAATTGGTGGTCTAAAACCATGGGTAGGCAAACTAAGGCCCAGGGGCCGGATCCGGCGCAACCGCCTTCTAAATCCAGCCCGCGGACGGTCCAGGAATCAGCGTGTTTTTACATAAGTAGAATGTGTCCTTTTATTTAAAATGCATCTCTGGGTTATTTGTGGGGAATAGGAATTCATTCATCCCCCCCCCAATATAGTCCAGCCCCCCCCCCATGGTCTGGGGGACAGTGGACCGGCCCCCTGCTGAAGTTTGCTGACCCCTGGTCTAAAACTAACACTTTTTTTTATATACTTACCTTTTATTGCTGCAACTGTTATTTTATAGTACAGAGCAGCACGGGCGGCAGGAATAATGATGTCTGGCTTCACGGTTTTTCCTACATCGTGGTTTTTTTACATTCGCGATATATCTCCATGTCGAATATTATGAAACCGTTACCACGATGCGGTCTTCAAACCGATTTTTGACAATGTATTGCTACATTGCCCGGCCCTAACGAGTGTGTCTGTGTGTGTGTGTGTGTGTGTGCTATGCAAAAGTCACCATGTAGGAAAAACTGTGAAGTCAGACTCTAGAAAGCTCCATCCTTATATATCAGTATATTGCGATGTTTAGCTGGTGATAGACAGTGTCCGGATGTTGAAAACCAGATACTGCCCCGCCCTAAGAGTGTGGACCAGGGAGGAGGCGTGGCCTGGAAGGGGGCGTGGCTTAGCAAGAGACAGAGGCCACTCCCACAGCACCCATTCAAAGTGCATGGCTTCCTGCAAAGGATCCTGGGAATGTTAGCTCTGTGGTGGGAAAAACCACTTTGGGGGAAGCTATGACTGTTAAAGGAGTAGACATTGTTCTTAAATTGTATGGTGTGGATGTGGGCAGAGGACTACATCTGGTTCTGGGGCCTGAGGCTTCCCCCCTGCCTCTGCTCTAGCCATTGCACCATACTGCCTTCCCTCTTGATACAGGGCGAAGAGAGAATGATGGTGCTCTGAGTCCAGGGTTAATCTCTTTGGTTAGGGAGGGGTGTGTGAGTAGCCTCATATTCTCCCCAAGTAACTCATAGATGGAATTCCATTCATGCTGAGTAAGTACAGCAACGGGGTCCTAGGCTGTTGAAGGCATGTGCTCATGCGCCCACACAGGGCCAAACCCTGTTTATTTTAAGGGCTGTCCTTTGTTCAAAGAGCAATCCCTTTCTTACAGACTCCACCCAGAATCCCGCTCAGATCTCGACAGCCAGCCACAGATGCCCTTCTTTATGGTGAGCGCTCTCTCTCTCTCTCTCTCTCTCGCTCTCTCTCTCTCTCTCTGTGTGTGTGTGTATTTGCAGCACACACACAGACATGCACACACTTGCACAAACCACTGGGCTTACCAGAGTTTTCTAGCACACTGGATCCACCAATATCAAAGCAACTGTTTCGACAAGCAATAGAATTTAATTTTCTAAAGGTAAAGGGACCCCTGGCCATTAGGTCCAGTTGCGGACGACTCTGGGGTTGCGGCGCTCATCTCGCTTTACTGGCCGAGGGAGCCGGCGTACAGCTTCCGGGTCATGTGGCCAGCAGGACTAAGCCGCTTCTGGTGAACCAGAGCAGCGCACGGAAACACCGTTTGCCTTCCCGCCGGAGCAGTACCTATTTATCTACTTGCACTGTGACGTGCTTTCAAACTGCTAGGTGGGCAGGAGCAGGGACCGAACAACAGGAATTCACCCCGTCGTGGGGATTCGAACCGCCGACCATCAAACATTAAAAACTTCCCTAAACAGGGCTGCCTTGAGGTATTTTCTGAATGTCAGATAGTTGTTTATCTCTTTGACCTCTGCTGGGAGGGCGTTCCACAGGGCGGGCGCCACCACCGAGAAGCCCCTCGGCCTGGTTCCCTGTAACTTCACTTCTCGCAGGGAGGGAACCGACAGAAGGCCCTCGGAGCTGGACCTCTGTGTCAGGGCTGAACGATGAAACAATGTGGCTGATTTTGGTCCATTGTAATTGCAATGGGTCTCCTCTGAGCAGGACTTTGTTGGGACACCCCCTCTGACAGCTTGCCACTGTGGGCTGAAATTGGCACTTTTATTAATTCCATTTACGTATCTCTTCCCCAGGAGGCAGCTCAAAGCATTTTACAAGAAAGCAGTCGCATAGATGAAAACGGTTAAAGAACAATGGCATGTAATTGTTTTTGTTTTTTTTAAAAAAATGATGAGGCAATTATAAACATAGAGACGGTTTAAAAACAACAACTCATACACAGAATCAATTCAGATCTGGGACAGATGCCAGACATCCTAAAAGGCAGCGAGACAAATTTGTGGAGGCTGTCAATGGCTGCTAGCAGAAATGGCTCCGTCTACCTCCCCTGTCGGAGGCAGTATGCTGGGAAATCACAGAGGTTGCTGTGAGAACCGTGTCAGGGTTCAGATCAGGGGTAGGCAACCTAAGGCCCGGGGGCTGGATCTGGCCCAATCGCCTTCTCAATCCGGCCCGCTGACGGTCCGGGAATCAGCCTGTTTTTACATGAGCAGAATGTGTGCTTTTATTTAAAATGCATCTCTGGGTTCTTTGTGGGGCATAGGAATTCATTCATTATTTTTTTCCAAAATATAGTCCGGCCCCCCACAAGGTCTGAGGGGCAGTGGACCAGCCCCTGGCTGAAAAAGTCTGCTGACCCCTGCTATAGGTAAAGGGACCCCTGACCATTAGGTCCAGTCGTGTCCGACTCAGGGGTTGCACGCTCATCTCGCTTTATTGGCCGAGAGCCGGTGTACAGCTTCCGGGTCATGTGGCCAGCATGACTAAGCCGCTTCTAGCGAACCAGAGCAGCGCACGGAAACGCCGTTTACCTTCCCGCCGGAGCGGTACCTATTTATCTACTTGCACTTTGATGTGCTTTCGAACTGCTAGGTGGGCAGGAGCTGGGACCGAGCAACAGGAGCTCACCCCGTTGCAGGGATTCAAACCGCCGACCTTCTGATCAGCAAGCCCTAGGCTCTGTGGTTTAACCCACAGCGCCACCTGGGTCCCCGACCCCTGCTATATTCAGATCTAAAGCACATCCGAAGCACGCTGGAAGCACACGCCTTCCCCCGGAGAACTCTGGGAGCTGTGGTTTATTTGTTTATTGCTGGCCAGGGTTCGAAACCCGCCTTGGCCGCATGGAGCTCCCTGGGCGTGGCCCTGGGGGCCAGTCACTATCCCTCTGAGCCTATAGCCCTACCTCGCAGGGTTGTTGTGGTGGTCGAATGAGGAGAGGGAGAAGAAGCATGGAACCCTACTTTGAGCTCTTTGGAGGAAGGAAAAAGGCGGGATGCAAACGCAGAAAATAAATGGAATAAATAAAGAGGAAGCGTTTTTCTCCGCCACATGTAATGCTCACAGTCAGCAGGCATTCTGAACTGGCTCGATTCTTCTTTTCCACTGGGGCAACCAGTTAATTTATTCAGGGTGGATTTAAAGAGAGCAGAGCGCTGGCGTTATCGGAGGAATGCAGGGAGAGGAGGGATGGGGAATCCTTTCCGGCCCGAGGGCCAGATCCGTAGTCTGCCAGTCGTCCGAGGGCCAAGTGGGTGGGACTAAGGAGGATGCTTCATCTAACTGTTGCAGGATGCTAGGCAGGTATCTTGCCCCGGATCAGTTCCATTGGTCCACCTAGCTCAAAATCGTCTACACTGACTGGCAGCGGCTCTCCAGGGTTTCCAGCCCATGCACCTTCCCAACGCTAACTGGAGAAGCCACTGGGGATTGAACCTGGGACCTTCTGCATGCAAAGCGGATGCTCTGCCGCTCAGCTATAGCGCTTGAGTGAAAAAAACTAAAGCAGGTTTCTAGTCCTCATGGCCCTGAATTAAAACCAGAGCGATTTAACAGCCAATCCCTTTTCACAGGGAACTATAGCTCCGAGAGGGGAATAGCAGGTCTCAGCACCCATAGCAAACTACAGCTCCCAAACTACAGTCACCCCCCCCAAATAACCTAGGGAACTGTAGTTTGTGAAGGGCACTGCAAAGCGTGTGTGGGGGCAAACTACAGTTCCCGGGACTCTTGGCCTGTGTGTGGAGGACCATTAAAAGCGGCGGAAAATGCTTTAAATGTATGGTTTGTGGGCGTGACCTGTGACTGTGGGGAACTGAACCTCCAGGGACAGGGACAGTCTACCTCGGAGGCTCAGATGGGGGTGACAGGCGTGGCTGTATCATGACCTGCTTGGAGGCGGCTTCCCAAGAGGAATCAAGGGAGGAGGAAGAGAAAGAGGAGGAGAAGCTGACCTTTGGGCTCCCTGCTTATCTTATTATGACCCTGCAAACAGCTTTGCCACCCTGGGAAAACAAATATCCTTTGAGAAACTTCGGCACCCCACCCACCTCTCTCTCTTTTCCTCCCTCCCTCCAGCAGTTTTGGGAAGAGAAGGATCCAGCACTTGTGACCCGGCCAGGGAGGATTCTCCCCCTGCCAACATGTGGTCTCTGACGCTGCCTTAAGTAGGTCACAGAAACGCACAAGGGGAACGGTCTGCCTTCTCCACTGTGCCGTCTGGTTACAGTCAGCTCCGTGCCCTTCCATTTCCTCACCCTGAACCCCAACGCCAGGGTCCCTTCTGACAACCAAGCCCCACAATTTGCCCCCCAGAAACTGCAAGAGCGGCTTAAAAAGGCCTTTCAACAACACACAAACGGCACACGAGTCTTTCGAACCGTTTGCCGGCTTCGTTTGAGATCTCGACAGGCCTGGGACCTCCAGACACACTTTATAGGGTGACCTGGTTCTGTCTCTACGGTGACGCTTAGCCCCATGCTGGGCAAAAGACCCCTGCATTGCAGAGGGCTGGACTAGATGACCCTCGCGGTCCTGCAGGCTCTCCAGATATTTCTATAGAACCTCCAGTTCCAGAGGCAGTCTATCTGGATTCCTAGGCTCCTCGGGCTTTTGGCTGCTGCGAGAACAGGATGCTGCATGAGATAGGTCCTCTTTGGCCTAATCCTGCCGCCAGGCTCTATGTGGAATCCCACACAGCAGAAACGTCATTTTCCAAGACCACCATTGTCGCAAGCCCGCCAAATCCCGACTGTGAAATAACACAAATATTCTTTCTTTAGGCGAAGAAAACATCTCGCTCTTTCCTTTTGTGACTTGGGACATTCTTTCCCAAACCATAGGCAACCGAACTTATTTTAACTTGCCTGTTTTGCGTTTATTTTTTTACATTTTAGTCTGTTGCCGCAATTATCCTCTCTGTGTTTCCTATGCATTATCACACGAAACGACAAACCTT